>OX392542.1:34756849-35461849 GCA_947623455.1 Mimachlamys varia
AAACTAGTAAACCCTACTCATTTCATTACCCGATGAAGTAAGTGGGGGCACGCGCTTTTTCGTTCCTGGCGAAGTAATACATTTGTTTACAACAATGTATCTTTTACGTTGTGTAGACATACAATACGGGTGCACTACACAGGTAAAACAGCTGTTTTACATGCCAATGAGTTATTACAGTACCATATCGCAGCTAGATAGCTTTAATAATACTTGATCTGACAAAATACTGACATTTCCGAAAGCAAGATATAATATATTGGCCCTAAATTCATTTTGGGTTCCCTCGATGATCGTGCGAAATGCAAATGGTAAGCCTAGTATCTGCCCGTCAGTCAATTTTCGTGATTTTATTTCATGTCCGATACTAAAACAAAACGGTTGAGATTGGTCAGAGAAATCCGTTCTCTTTTTAAGAAGTGACATACGTTAGACTTTTTTATTCGACAGATGAAACCTGCTAACGAAACTAATAAGCTAGATAAACTACTGAAGGACCTAACCTGCCTTGCTCCTAGGGGCCTAAGAATTTGTTACAGTTACAGCGTAGTTTTTTGGACCTAAACTGCGGTGTCTAGAATAATTTTATACATCTGAGGAGTTAGGATTAAGGCGGTATGCTTATCGGAAATTGATCTAAACCTCTAAAAGTTTAAACATACTCTAAAAACCTAAGTTTAGGTCCAAAACTAGATGTAACGAATTATGTGATCTTGTCAATACATTAACCGTACCGTGTGCCTTGCAGTTTTCGCTTAATTTTCCAAATTAAAAATCATCAGATCACTAATTCAGTTGATTACATGTCAACAATATCATTCATCATACTTTCATCAAAAATCTGCGCGGCGCAAACGGCTCTAAAAATACTTTCGTAATCCATTTTATACTGGAGAGTTATTTAAATCAATTTTTAATGAAAATAAAAGTTTGAGAGGTTTGATTAAAGCACATATAAAAATAAACAAATACAAATTTTGTCTCTGGACTACATTTTTTCTGTTGCCTAGTGATGAATGAAGCTAGCTATCGGCTGTTCCGCGTATGTACATACATGCCGATAAGTGTGCAACAACGTAACAAAAGTGAAGCACCGTGTGACGCATCAGCTAAAAGTACATGCGAATGGCGGGAAATTTGAAATATTAAGCGTAAATATAAGGATTGAATGTTTATTTTGTTGCTCGCATCGGCTGATGAAGTCAAGTGAACCTCGTGCATATGGCAGTTCACTTCATTTGCGCGAGGTTCATTTGACTTCATCAGCCGATGCAAGCAACAATATAGACATTTAATCCTTAAATGTGTTGTGTAAATGTGTTACCAAAACAGACAACAATAAATTTGAAAGATAATACTTGGTATATGTAAATCGCAAAGCTAAATCTTTATACAAGGAGAAAGACAGTCTATTCTCATAGCTCAGGATTTATCAATTGTTCGTTGTTCTAACATATAGGTCTTAAACCATGTCCAGATAAACAAAAATGCTGTCAAAACAGTTTTCTAAGTTAATCAACAAAAAGGTTAATAGAGATGATATGTCCTTCATGAATATATTGATGATTTTAATGACACAATGTTGCTGACACACTGAGTCTTTTACAAATGGGTCTGGTACCTATAGTGCACCAGTGCTGGAGGCACATGTCAACAGGAACATAACTGGTGGTGCCTCTACAACAGCAAGTTTTACTTTGGTTCAATTTCAAGTTCATTTATTACCGTGGTCTTTCGGCCCGTAAGTGGAGCTGGTTAGCTGATAAAAATGAAACAAGATGTATTCTATATCATAATGGCACTTATTACAATATACCGCAAACTAGTTATAACGTAGTTGTTTGCAATACAAGTAGCCAAGATATACTTAATATTCCATTTTTAGATTTTGAATTATGGTGAAATGGACGGACCAGAAAATGGTCACAGTGGGGGTTGCTTTTGATGTCAGGAGTAAAGATCTTCAAATGTCAAATAAACATGTCCTTTCAGATGACAATGAATTTCACAATTCCAATTAACTGTTTTGCGTTTGAATTTATTTTTATAAAAGTCAAGTTTACATAAACCACTTTTATTTCAAATACCACAGTGTTGGGACAGAAGTTAATCATACGGAATACATATTATGTAGGAAAATGGACCAAGTGGAGTAATTGCCAAAACAGATTATATTTTAAGATATGTGCACTGCGTAATATATTTGTCATTCAGTGGCTTAATTGATATCCTATTTTTATTTTGGGACTGTAATGTGACTTGCTCTGGTGTCAACAAATAGAAAAATGAATTTGGTTATTACTTGAAAAAAACTGAAGTACAGGCAAAGGTATATAACTGATGCATCTCGATTTTGGTCGTTTGTTTCTTAGTGTATCTTTTGTAAAAATCACTGTATGTAGGTTTCCTATTGTGGAAATATTTGTGTGTATCACCTATCACGGGAAGTCAGTTATCCTGTTACATATTTGTGTGTATCACCTATCACGGGAAGTCAGTTATCCTGTTACATATTTGTGTGTATCACCTATCGCGGGAAGTCAGTTATCCTGTTACATATTTGTGTGTATCACCTATCACGGAAAGTCAGTTATCCTGTTACATATTTGTGTGTATCACCTATCGCGGGAAGTCAGTTATCCTGTTACATATTTGTGTGTATCACCTATCGCGGGAAGTCAGTTATCCTGATACATATTTGTGTGTATCACCTATCGCGGGAAGTCAGTTATCCTGTTACATATTTGTGTGTATCACCTATCACGGAAAGTCAGTTATCCTGTTACATATTTGTGTGTATCACCTATCGCGGGAAGTCAGTTATCCTGTTACATATTAGTGTGTATCACCTATCACGGAAAGTCAGTTATCCTGTTACATATTTGTGTGCATCACATATCGCGGTAAGTCAGTTATCCTGTTACATATTTGTGTGTATCACCTATCGCGGGAAGTCAGTTATCCTGTTACATATTTGTGTGTATCACCTATCGCGGGAAGTCAGTTATCCTGTTACATATTTATGTGTATCACCTATCAGTTATCCTGTTACATATTTGTGTGTATCACCTATCGCGGGAAGTCAGTTATCCTGTTACATATTTGTGTGTATCACCTATCACGGTAAGTCAGTTATCCTGTTACATATTTGTGTGTATCACCTATCGCGGGAAGTCAGTTATCCTGTTACATATTTGTGTGTATCACCTATCGCGGTAAGTCAGTTATCCTGTTACATATTTGTGTGTATCACCTATCACGGGAAGTCAGTTATCCTGTTACATAATCGTCATTACAATGTACCCGACCTCGGAAAATGACATCTTACCTGATACTGCTTTACACAATCAGACAAGCTTGGGATATAATCACGAGTTTGCAGTCGTTTGCTAAAGGTACTAATCTGTCCAATCAGTCCCAACCTATCGGCTCCAGCTTGTTACTGAGGTAAAAAGACAAGAAATGGAGAGAATACTGAAGCGTCAACAAAACCATAATCCGAACTAAAGATCGATTAAACTAGGGACAAAATACGAAAAAGGAAAGATCCACATGGAGACCCTGGTATAAATACTAAAGAATAAGACCAGGTGTTCGGGAACGGTAAGGGTCTTCTGCTTCATCGACCACAACCGCCATGTAAATATTTGTCACGTCCAAGTAAACATCAAGTTCTCGAAATGAGAATCGAGTCATCAGTGTCAATCACAACAAGTAAGCACACTAATGAGCATACTCAAAAACGTCCATCTCAATATCACTTAAAAATATAGAATATTTCTCAATGAGACAAAGATGGCGACCGTTAATCTTGCCCATAGTTCTGATCAACCTGCATCTCTCGAATCCTTGTGTTGTTAGTTTGTTTTTCAGCAGTCGCCATCGATCACGAAAATCACTATATGTAGAGCAAGCCCTAGAATGTCGATTCAACTGCAACATGTAAATACCATAAGTTGGAGAAGCAGGGAGCTTCAAATCAAGAAATGGAAAGTTTACGATCGGAAAATTGCAATCGTCACGTTTATCGTATAGCTTAGTGGTACACGTAGGCTGTCCGTGTTGGACGTAGTTTAAGGTAGGCAGCTGATGTAGAAGAGTTTGTCGTGTCAAGTATTGGCATGATCATGTTTTATACTGAAATTTATATGCATGACCCTGTCATCAAGTAGTTTCCTACTGAAAATTATATACATGATTCTGTCATCAAGTAGTTCCCTACTGAAAGTTATATACATGACCCTGTCATCAAGTAGTTCCCTATTGAAAGTTATATACATGATTCTGTCATCAAGTAGTTTCCTACTGAAAGTTATATACATGACCCTGTCATCAAGTAGTTCCCTACTGAAAGTTATATACATGATTCTGTCATCAAGTAGTTCCCTATTGAAAGTTATATACATGATTCTGTCATCAAGTAGTTTCCTACTGACAGTTATATACATGATCCTGTCATCAAGTAGTTCCCTACTGAAAGTTATATACATGATTCTGTCATCAAGTAGTTTCCTACTGAAAGTTATATACATGATTCTGTCATCAAGTAGTTTCCTACTGAAAGTTATATACATGACCCTGTCATCAAGTAGTTTCCTACTGAAAGTTATATACATGACCCTGTCATCAAGTAGTTTCCTACTGAAAATTATAAATATGACCCTGTCATCAAGTAGTTCCCTACTGAAAGTTATATACATGATCCTGTCATCAAGTAGTTTCCTACTGAAAGTTATATACATGATCCTGTCATCAAGTAGTTTCCTACTGAAAATTATATACATGACCCTGTCATCAAGTAGTTTCCTACTGAAAATTATATACATGACCCTGTCATCAAGTAGTTTCCTACTGACAGTTATATACATGACCCTGTCATCAAGTAGTTTCCTACTGACAGTTATATACATGACCCTGTCATCAAGTAGTTTCCTACTGACAGTTATATACATGACCCCGTCATCAAGTAGTTTCCTACTGAAAGTTATATACATGATCCTGTCATCAAGTAGTTTCCTACTGACAGTTATATACATGATCCCGTCATCAAGTAGTTTCCTACTGACAGTTATATACATGATCCCGTCATCAAGTAGTTTCCTACTGACAGTTATATACATGACCCCGTCATCAAGTAGTTTCCTACTGACAGTTATATACATGATCCCGTCATCAAGTAGTTTCCTACTGACAGTTATATACATGATCCCGTCATCAAGTAGTTTCCTACTGACAGTTATATACATGACCCCGTCATCAAGTAGTTTCCTACTGACAGTTATATACATGACCCCGTCATCAAGTAGTTTCCTACTGACAGTTATATACATGATCCTGTCATCAAGTAGTTTCCTACTGAAAGTTATATACATGATCCTGTCATCAAGTAGTTTCCTACTGAAAGTTATATACATGATCCTGTCATCAAGTAGTTTCCTACTGAAAGTTATATACATGATTCTGTCATCAAGTAGTTTCCTACTGAAAGTTATATACATGATTCTGTCATCAAGTAGTTCCCTATTGAAAGTTATATACATGATCCTGTCATCAAGTAGTTTCCTACTGACAGTTATATACATGATCCTGTCATCAAGTAGTTTCCTACTGAAAATTATATACATGACCCTGTCATCAAGTAGTTTCCTACTGACAGTTATATACATGATCCTGTCATCAAGTAGTTTCCTACTGAAAATTATATACATGATCCTGTCATCAAGTAGTTTCCTACTGAAAGTTATATACATGATCCCGTCATCAAGTAGTTTCCTACTGACAGTTATATACATGATCCTGTCATCAAGTAGTTTCCTACTGAAAATTATATACATGATCCTGTCATTAAGTAGTTTCCTACTGAAAGTTATATACATGATTCTGTCATCAAGTAGTTTCCTACTGAAAGTTATATACATGATCCTGTCATCAAGTAGTTTCCTACTGAAAATTATATACATGATTCTGTCATCAAGTAGTTTCCTACTGAAAGTTATATACATGATCCTGTCATCAAGTAGTTTCCTACTGAAAGTTATATACATGATCCTGTCATCAAGTAGTTTCCTACTGAAAGTTATATACATGACCCTGTCATCAAGTAGTTTCCTACTGACAGTTATATACATGACCCTGTCATCAAGTAGTTTCCTACTGACAGTTATATACATGATCCTGTCATCAAGTAGTTTCCTACTGAAAGTTATATACATGATTCTGTCATCAAGTAGTTTCCAACTGACAGTTATATACATGATCCTGTCATCAAGTAGTTTCCTACTGACACTTATATACATGATCCTGCCATCAAGTAGTTTCCTACTGACAGTTATATACATGATCCTGTCATCAAGTAGTTTCCCACTGACAATTATATACATGACCCTGTCATCAAGTAGTTTCCTACTGAAAATTATATACATGATCCTGTCATCAAGTAGTTTCCTACTGAAAGTTATATACATGATTCTGTCATCAAGTAGTTTCCTACTGAAAGTTATATACATGATCCTGTCATCAAGTAGTTTCCTACTGAAAGTTATATACATGACCCTGTCATCAAGTAGTTTCCTACTGAAAATTATATACATGATCCTGTCATCAAGTAGTTTCCTACTGAAAGTTATATACATGACCCTGTCATCAAGTAGTTTCCTACTGACAGTTATATACATGATCCTGTCATCAAGTAGTTTCCTACTGAAAGTTATATACATGATCCTGTCATCAAGTAGTTTCCTACTGAAAGTTATATACATGACCCTGTCATCAAGTAGTTTCCTACTGAAAGTTATATACATGATTCTGTCATCAAGTAGTTTCCTACTGAAAGTTATATACATGATTCTGTCATCAAGTAGTTTCCTACTGAAAGTTATATACATGATCCTGTCATCAAGTAGTTTCCTACTGAAAGTTATATACATGATCCTGTCATCAAGTAGTTTCCTACTGAAAGTTATATACATGATTCTGTCATCAAGTAGTTTCCTACTGAAAGTTATATACATGATTCTGTCATCAAGTAGTTTCCTACTGAAAGTTATATACATGATCCTGTCATCAAGTAGTTTCCTACTGAAAGTTATATACAAGATTCTGTCATCAAGTAGTTTCCTACTGAAAGTTATATACATGATCCTGTCATCAAGTAGTTTCCTACTGAAAGTTATATACATGATCCTGCCATCAAGTAGTTTCCTACTGAAAGTTATATACATGATTCTGTCATCAAGTAGTTTCCTACTGAAAGTTATATACATGATCCTGTCATCAAGTAGTTTCCTACTGAAAGTTATATACATGATCCTGTCATCAAGTAGTTTCCTACTGAAAGTTATATACATGATTCTGTCATCAAGTAGTTTCCTACTGAAAGTTATATACATGATCCTGTCATCAAGTAGTTTCCTGCTGAAAGTTATATACATGATTCTGTCATCAAGTAGTTTCCTACTGAAAGTTATATACATGATCCTGTCATCAAGTAGTTTCCTGCTGAAAGTTATATACATGATTCTGTCATCAAGTAGTTTCCTACTGAAAGTTATATACATGACCCTGTCATCAAGTAGTTTCCTACTGAAAGTTATATACATGATTCTGTCATCAAGTAGTTTCCTACTGAAAGTTATATACATGATCCTGTCATCAAGTAGTTTCCTACTGAAAGTTATATACATGATTCTGTCATCAAGTAGTTTCCTACTGAAAGTTATATACATGATTCTGTCATCAAGTAGTTTCCTACTGAAAGTTATATACATGACCCTGTCATCAAGTAGTTTCCTACTGAAAGTTATATACATGACCCTGTCATCAAGTAGTTTCCTACTGAAAGTTATATACATGACCCTGTCATCAAGTAGTTTCCTACTGAAAATTATATACATGCCTAAACTTATAACTTATTTCGGCTTGTTAAGGATCTACACTACTGAGAAGTCTGACTTTTCCTGTATTAAAGTTTTTTCTCATACATCTATTTTTGGAAATGGGAGTTCATGGCAAAAGAAAACATGCAAAGGTAAATGATATGTAACTGTGCACGTTTTTTGTGTTATGATTGGTCAAAGACACCAGTTTTAGGTTAGTTTAATCGCAAATGACAAAGGGATGAGACAGTACCAAAACGTTTTGCCAATAGTAATCATATACATGCATGATAAATATACAGTAGTCATATGACTGTATATACAAATATTAAACATTATAATGAAGAAAAGACAATTTATTAATTGAGTTATAAGAGGCAGGGGGGATGACAAGAGTTTAATTTGCCTTGCAATATGTAAAGCGTAGATATTTACATATATGTAGGTCTAAGTATACGGTAGGTATCCACACTACCACCGTATACCCGCGCTAAACATACACAGGGATTCCTAAAGCTACATTTACACATCTGATCCGACCTCAGTACAATAGTTGTCGGGTGGGGGTCCTACATACAGTGTCTGCTGAATGACAGTTTCAGAACTACATATATGTATATGTAATTCAACTCGAGCTCGTGACTTTTGGATCACACGCTGTGGCTGGTTAAAAGAAATTCCTTTGTCTTTCCACCGATAGAAGCAAATACACAGATATGACTTTGAATATCTATAACATTGCATTCGTACATGTAATGTGTGTATCTTAAAGCGAAATGGTTCCCCGTCGGTCCGGACCGTGCATACAACATATCCAAAAGACTCCTTCAGATTTGGTTCATATTTACACCATAGCATCACACGATCAAGATCGACATCTGCTTAGATTTCGGTGGTCATCTGTCAAGGTTAAAGGTCAAATGTCACTGTTGACCATTTTTGGGAATAAAGAACTAGTGTTCAAGAGGCAGGGGGGATGACAAGAGTTTAATTTGCCTTGCAATATGTAAAGCGTAGATATTTACATATATGTAGGTCTAAGTATACGGTAGGTATCCACACTACCACCGTATACCCGCGCTAAACATACACAGGGATTCCTAAAGCTACATTTACACATCTGATCCGACCTCAGTACAATAGTTGTCGGGTGGGGGTCCTACATACAGTGTCTGCTGAATGACAGTTTCAGAACTACATATATGTATATGTAATTCAACTCGAGCTCGTGACTTTTGGATCACACGCTGTGGCTGGTTAAAAGAAATTCCTTTGTCTTTCCACCGATAGAAGCAAATACACAGATATGACTTTGAATATCTATAACATTGCATTCGTACATGTAATGTGTGTATCTTAAAGCGAAATGGTTCCCCGTCGGTCCGGACCGTGCATACAACATATCCAAAAGACTCCTTCAGATTTGGTTCATATTTACACCATAGCATCACACGATCAAGATCGACATCTGCTTAGATTTCGGTGGTCATCTGTCAAGGTTAAAGGTCAAATGTCACTGTTGACCATTTTTGGGAATAAAGAACTAGTGTTCAAGATATATCATGAACCCCTCTACAATTTGCGTCATATTCACACCATAGCATTACACGATGAAGTTCTGCGGGTGATTACATTTTGGTGGCCATCAGTAAAGTTTGAAGAGTCACAGGTCACCGTTAACCATTTTGTGGGGGTGGATCTATGTCAATCTCTGCTCACTTTGTTTTTATTTATAATGAAAATCGATTATTTTAATTCTGTGCGCAGTTTTGAATTCCAGTTCCTTAAACAATACGAATTGGAAGATTTTTTTCTATTTACAACAATATCATAAATGTGCAATTTCGGGGTAAAACACACACACAATTATGTAAACAACAACAGGGTGGTTGGTTATGCTATATATCCAAGTTAATTTTTTTTTTAAGTTTCAAAATTTACGAAATAAGATACTGAAAAGCTTTTATCGTTCCGTAACGTATTGAAGGTACATTATATAGTGTAGAATGACTGTGAGTAACAGGTGTGAATCTAAACAATTCTAAACGTTTTGTTTTCTCAATTCTTAGTTAAACCAGAAGTTTGACTATGACAAATTAAAAATGTACATTTATCTAATCAGGATATATTTTGTTCACTGAAGAATCCTAGGAGGACAAAGCAGCTGTTTGATGCAGTTTATTATTTTTTTTGGCATATTGTATCTACTTGTATTACTAAATTTAAAAGGTGCAGTAGGTTTGTGTTACGTCATCTTTGATACATACATAATGTATATAATCAGCTGATAATTGAACGTAATCACCTATTTCGAAGTTTGTCAAGTCGCGTAAACTGAACAAGCGCATGTGACATCACTGTTGTCGAGTGACTCTCATCTGCACAATCAATACATTAACCTTTTTGTGTTTACAACTGGTCTTGATCAATATGTTTGGCCCATTTCGATAACACGAACGTGTGCTTGTAATATACCTTCCAGTGTAAAAAGGCATTCTTGCTCGTCAAAAATCATGACCAATTATGTGTTGACTGCACAAAACCAGCAAAACGCAGTACCTACTTTCGTATAGAAATGTCAAAGAGAAATTTTTCGAAATTATTTGTTTTACAAAATTATACTTATTGCCATAGATACACAATCTGGACTCTGCGTTAGGTCTCTGTTATAATTTTTTATAATGTTTATAATTTCCTTCTTAACCATTTCCTCAATGCACTGCAAATATTTATATTGCATAGCATACTTTTCATAGTAATTGTAATTCGAAAGGGAAAAAAGTAATTTTCAAGGTATTTAACTTACAAATTGTATCTGAATCAACTACATGCTATGAAAACCCCCGTACAAGCAGCTTACAACGACACAAACAGTTTTGTACCTTTTTGAAAATATTATGAAACCATGCATTTTTTATAGGGTTTTTATTCTCTTTCATTTCTTGCATTCAAAATTTATGTAAAGTATATCGATACTGGTTACACCACAAACATGTCATCTTAATGGTTGCACTTGAACTTTCCAGTGTCAAATCAAAACATGAGTGGGTGGGATAAGGGATAAATGTAACAGTGGTGGGAAACATGTAACAATGGTGGGATACATGTAACAGTGGTGGGCTACATGTAACAGTGGTGGGAAACATGTAACAATGGTGCGATACATTTAACAATGGTGGGATACATGTAACAGTGGTTGGATACATGTAACAATTGTGGAATACATGTAACAGTGGTGGGATACATGAAACAATGATAGGATACATGTAACAGTGGTGGGATACATGTAACAGTGGTGGATTACATGTAACAGTAGTAGGATACATGTAACAGTAGTAGGATACATGTAACAATGGTGGGATACATGAAACAATGGTGGAATACATGTAACAATGGTTGGATACATGTAACAATTGTGGAATACATGTAACAATGGTTGGATACATGTAACAATGGTGGAATACATGTAACAATGGTTGGATACATGTAACAATGGTGGAATACATGTAACAATGGTTGGATACATGTAACAATTGTGGAATACATGTAACAGTGGTGGGATACATGTAACAATGGTTGGATACATGTAACAATTGTGGAATACATGTAACATTGGTGAGATACATGTTTCAATGGTGGGGTACATGTAACAATGGTGGGATACATGAAACAATGGTGGGATACATGTGACAATTATGGGATACATGTTACAGTGGTTGGATACATGTAACAATGATGGGATACATGTAACAGTGGTGGGATACATGTAACACTGGTGGATTACATGTAACAGTAGTAGGATACATGTAACAGTAGTAGGATACATGTAACAATGGTGGGATACATGTAACAATTGTGGAATACATGTAACAGTGGTGGGATACATGTAACATTGGTGAGATACATGTTTCAATGGTGGGGTACATGTAACAATGGTGGGATACATGTAACAATGGTGGGATACATGTAACAATTATGGAATACATGTTACAGTGGTTGGATACATGTAACAATGGTGGGATCCATGTTACAGTGGTGTGATACATGTAACAGTGGTGGGATACATGTAACAGTGGTGGGATACATGTAACAATGGTGGGATACATGAAACAATGGTTGGATACATGTAACAATTGTGGAATACATGTAACAGTGGTGGGATACATGTAACATTGGTGAGATACATGTTTCAATGGTGGGGTACATGTAACAATGGTGGGATACATGTAACAATGGTGGGATACATGTAACAATTATGGAATACATGTTACAGTGGTTGGATACATGTAACAATGGTGGGATCCATGTTACAGTGGTGTGATACATGTAACAGTGGTGTGATACATGTAACAATGGTGGGATATATGTAACAATGGTGATATACATGTAACAATTTTTAGATACATGTAACAGTGGTGTGATACATGTAACAATGGTGGGATACATGTAACAGTGGTGTGATACATGTGACAATGGTGGAATACATGTGACAATGGTGGAATACATGTAACAATGGTGGGATACATGTTACAATTTTGGGATACATGTTACAGTGGTGTATTTGACGTTACAATTGTGGGATACACGTCACAATGGTTGGGTACATGTTACAATGGTTGGATACATGTAACAGTGGTGGGATACATGTAACAATGGTGGGAGACATGTAATAATGGTGGAATACATGTAACAATTATGGGATACACGTAACAATTATGGGATACATGTAACAATTATGGGATACATGTTACAGTGGTGTATTTCACATAACAATGGTGGGATACATGTAACAATTATGGGATACACGTAACAATTATGGAATACATGTAACAGTTATGGGTACATTTAACAGTGGTGTGATACATCTAACAATGGTGGGATACATGTAACAGTTATGGGATACATGTTACAGTGGTGTGATACATATAACAATGTTGGGATACATGTAACAATGGTAGAATGCATGTAACAATGGTGGGATACATGTAACAATGATGGGATACATGTAACAATGGTGGGCTACATGTAACAATGGTAGGAATACATGGAAAAATGGTGGAATACATGTAACAATGGTGGAATACATGTAGCAGTGGTTGGATACATGTCACAATGGTGAGATACATGTTACAATGATGGGCTACATGTAACAATGTAGGATATATGTAACAATGATGGGCTACATGTAACAATGGTGGGATACATGTAACAGTGGTGTATTTCACGTTACAATGGTGGGATACACGTTAGAATGGTTGGATACATGTAACAATGGTTGGATACATGTAACAGTGGTGGGATACATGTTACAGTGGTGGGATACACGTAACAATTATGGGATACATGTAACAATTATGGGATACATGTTACAGTGGTGTGATACATGCAACAGTGGTGGGATACATGTAACAATTATGGGATACACGTAACAATTATGGAATACATGTAACAGTTATGGGTACATGTAACAGTGGTGTGATACATGTAACAATGGTGGGATACATGTAACAGTTATGGGATACATGTTACAGTGGTGTGATACATGTAACAATGGTGGGATACATGTAACATTGGTGGGATATATGTAACAATGGTGGGATACATGTAACAGTGGTGGGATACATGTAACAGTGGTGTGATACATGTGACAATATTGGAATACATGTAACAGTGGTGGGATACATGTAACAATGGTGGGATACATGCAAAAGTGGTGGGATACATGTAACAGTGGTGTGATACATGTGACAATGGTGGAATACATGTTACAATTATGGGATACACGTAACAATAACGGGATACATGTTACAATTATGGGATACATGTTACAGTGGTGTATTTCACGTTACAATGGTGGGATACACGTAACAATGGTTGGATACATGTAACAATGGTTGGATACATGTGACAGTGGTGGGATACATGTGACAATGGTGGCATGCATGTAACAATGGTGGGATACATGTAACAATGATGGGATACATGTAACAATGGTGGGATACATGTAACAATGATGGGATACATGTAACAATGATGGGATACATGTAACAGTGATGGGATACATGTAACAATGATGGGATACATGTAACAGTGATGGGATACATGTAACAATGGTGGAATACATTGAACAATGGTAGGATACCTGTTATATTCATGGGATACATGTAACAATGGTGAGATACATGTAATAATGGTGGGCTACATGTAACAATGGTGGAATGCATGTAACAATGGTGGAAATACATGGGAAAATGGTGGAATACATGTAACAATGGTGGAATACATGTAACAGTGGTTGGATACATGTAACAATGGTGGGATATATGTAACAATGATGGGCTATATGTAACAATGGTCGGATACATGTAACAGTGGTGTATTTCACGTTACAATGGTGGGACACGCGTAACAACGGTTGGATACACGTCACAATGGTTGGATACATGTAACAATGGTTGGATACATGTAACAGTGGTGGGATACATGTTACAGTGGTGGGATACACGTAACAATTATGGGATACATGTAACAATGGTGGGATACATGTAATAATGGTGGAATACATGTAACAATTATGGGATACACGTAACAATTATGGGATATATGTAACAAGTATGGGATACATGTTACAGTAGTGTATTTCACATAACAATTGTGGGATACATGTAACAGTGGTGGGATACATGTAACAATTATGGGATACACGTAACAATTATGGAATACATGTAACAGTTATGGGTTCATGTAACAGTGGTGTGATACATGTAACAATGGTGGGATACATGTAACAATGGTGGGATACATGTTACAGTGGTGGGATACATGTACCAATGGTGTGATACATGTGACAATGGTGGAATACATTTAACAATTATGGGATACACGTAACAATTATGGGATACATGTTACAATTATGGGATACATGTTACAGTGGTGTATTTCACGTTACAATGGTGGGATACACGTAACAATGGTTGGATACATGTAAAAATGGTTGAATACATGTAACAGTGGTGAGATACATGTAACAATGGTGGCATACATGTAACAATGGTGGAATACATGTAACAATTATGGGATACACGTAACGATTATGGGATACATGTAACAATTATGGGATACATGTTACAGTGGTGTATTTCACATAACAATTGTGGGAAACATGTGACAGTGGTGGATACATGTAACAATTATGGGATACACGTGACAATGGTGGAATACATGTAACAGTTATGGGTACATGTAACAGTGGTGTGATACATGTTACAATGGTGAGATACATGTGACAATGGTTGGATACATGTAACAGAAGTTGGATACATGTAACAGTGATGGCATACATGTAACAATGGTGGAATTCATGGAACAATGGTTGGATACCTGTAATAATCATGGGATACATGTAACAATGGTGAGATACATGTAACTATGGTGGGCTACATGTAACAATGGTGGGATTTATGGAACAATGGTGGAATGCATATAACAATGGTGGAATACATGTAACAATGGTGGGAATACATGGACAAATGGTGGAATACATCTAACAATGATGGAATACATGTAACAGCGGTCTGATACATGTAACAAGGGTTAGATACACGTAACAATGGTTGTATACATGTAACAATGGTTGGATACATGTAACAGTTGTGGGATACATGTAACAATGGTGGCATACATGTTACAATTATGGGATATCTGTAATAATCATGTGATACATGTAAGAATGGTGAGATACATGTAACAATGGTGGGCTACATGTAACAATGATGGGATATATGGAACAATGGTGGAATGCATGTAACAATGGTGGAATACATATAACAATGGTGGGAATACATGGAAAAATGGTGGAATACATATAACAATGGTGGAATACATGTAACAGTGGTTGGATACATGTAACAATGGTGGGATACATGTAACAATGATGGGCTACATGTAACAATGGTCGGATATTTGTAACAATGGTGAGATACATGTAACAATGGTGGCATACATGTAACAATGCTGGGCTACATGTAACAATGGTGGGATACATGTAACAATGGTGGGATACATGTAACAGTGGTGGGATACATTTAACAATGGTTGGATACATGTAACAGTTGTGGGATACATGTAACAATGGTGGCATACATGTTACAATTATGGGATATCTGTTATAATCATGTGATACATGTAAGAATGGTGAGATACATGTAACAATGGTGGGATACATGTAACAATGGTTGGATACTTGTAACAATGGTGGGATACATGCTACAATGGTGGGATACATGTAACAATGGTTGGATACATGTAACAATGGTTGGATACATGTAACAATGATGGGATACATGTAACAATGGTGGTATACATGTAACAATGGTGTGATACATGTAACAATGGTTGGATATATGTAACAATTGTAGAATACATGTAACAATGGTGGGATACATGTAACAATGGTGGGACACATGTAACAATGGTTGGATACATGTAACAATGGTTGGATATATGTAACAATGGTTGGATACATGTAACAATGATGGGATACATGCAACAATTGTGGCATACATGTAACAATGGTGGATATATGTAACAATGGTGAGATACATGTAACAATGGTGGGATACATGTAACGATTGTGGGATACATGTAACAATGTTACAAAATACACGAGCTCTTGCAAGTGTCTTTTGTAACTTTTAAAAAATAATTAATGAGAGTGAAATTAATACCATATCCCACAACACCGAGTCGCTTGACCTGTTTCTACCACAATCTCAGTCGGAAACAACTTACTGGAGAGAACTGCGGGCTATACAATTCGCGAACCGTATACGTCGTTACAATCAGCAAGTGACGTTGTTCCGATCAACACGTATCGTGTCAGCCAATTTAAATGCGTTTAGAGTTTATTCCACGTGTGGTATAAACACAATTTTATTCAACAGTTGTAATGCTTATTTGATACCCTGAGAGTTGAATAACACCCACCTATTGTGGTAGAAATGTAATTATGTGAGGTGTCATACGTGTTATTCTGCACGTTATGTTCTTTCCACAAGGCCTTGTGGTTCATTAGGAAAAGAAATGTAATAAGGCATATTCCATCAGCTTTACGAAAATAATGGTTCCTATTATTTTATTTTTATTTTAAGATCGAAAGTGGACGTTCATTTAACAAGTCTATTCGCTCTTTAAATTTACATTTTATGAGTATTCATCTCTCATATTATTAAGTATAATTTGATATCGCATCAACCGTGTGCGGTATGAACAGTTACAATTGGAGGGAAGAATAGTAAGAAAAAAAGCAAGGAATTATAACAATGTTTGTTTTTTGTTTGTTTTTTAATTTAACTTTTCTTATGCGTAAATATCTTACATGGATTGTTAGCGTCTTGTCTATGAGGGTAACAATCAGAATAAACAAAAAACTGTTATCTTGTTTATTGCAGTGAAATCTACCAGTATTCTACCAACAGCGAGTGGTCCACCTTCAACGATCCTACAGGCAAGCTATGATTTACGTTCTGCTACGCCGCTAACAGGGCCAGCACCAACTTCAACGATCCTTCAGACAAGCTATGGTTTACTTTTTGCTACGCCGCAAACAGGGCCAGATCCTACTTCAACGATCCTACAGACAAGCTATGGTTTACCTTCAGCTTCGCTGCCATCATGGACAGATCAACTATTAGCAAATAGTGTCATTTCTTCAACTCCCTTCCCCTCAAACAGTGACTATCACTCAAGTCTCCTCCCCTCAAACATAGAGTATTCCTCAACTCTTCTCTCAAACCGTGATATTTCTTCATTTCTTTTCCCTTCAAGCAAAGAATTTTCCTCGTCCTTTTTTCCCTCATATAGCGAATTTTCTTCGTCCCTCTTCCCCTCAAACACTGACCTTTCCTCAGTTCTTTCCCATTCAAACAGTGACTTTAACCCAAGTCTCTTCCCCTCAAATATAGAGCTTTCTTCAATTGTTTTTTTTCCAAGCAGTGACATTTTCTCAGCACTCATTCCTTCAACTAATGGATTTTCTTCGGCCCTCCTTCCCACTGACAATGGGCTTTCCTCAACACTCATCCTTACAAGCAATGCATTTTCCTCACCTCTCTTTCCATCGAGAGGTGACCTTTCGTTAACTCTCTTTCCCTCCGACAGTGACATTTCCTCGTCTCTTTTTCTTTCAAGGAATGCATTTTCCTCGTCACTCTTTACCTCAAACACGGACTTTTCCTCAACTCTCTTTCTTTCAAGCAGTTACATTTCATCAACACTCTTTCCTTCAACCGATGGATTTTCTTCATCCTTCTTTCAATCCAACAGTAGGCTCTTTCTTACACGCAATGACTATTCCTCAACTCTCTTTCCCTTGAGCAGTTACATTTCGTTAGCTTCCTTCCCCTCACACAGTGATATTTCGTCAAGTCTCTTCCCGTCAAGTAGTTATCTTTCCTCAACAATGTTCCTCACGAGCCATGAAATTTCTCCAACTCTTTTCCCCTCAAGCAGTGAATATCACTCAAGTCTCCTCCTTTCCAACATAGAGTATTCCTCAACTCTCCTACTCTCAAACCGTGACATTTCTTCATCCCGTTTCCCTTCAATCAATGGATTTCCTTCGTCCCTCTTTCCCTCAAATAGCGTCTTTTCTTCTTCCTTCTTCACCATAAACATTGACATTTCCTCCTCTATTTTGCCTTCAAGCAATAAATTTTCCTTGTCCCTTATTCCCTCAAATAGCGACTTTTCTTCAACTATCTTCCCTTCAAACAGTGAACTTTCCTCAACTCTCTTCCTCTCAAACAGTGACATTTCGTCATCTATTTTCCTTTCAAACAATGAATTTTCCTCGTCCCTCTTTCCTTCAAATAGGGACTTTTCGTCAGCAATCTTCAATTCAAACCTTTCCTCAACTCTCTTTCCCTCAAACCTTGAAATTTCTTCATCTCTTTTCCCTTCAAACAGTGAATTTTTATCCTACCTTTTCCCCTCAAATAGCGACTTTTCTTCGCTCCTCTTCCCCTCAAATAGTGACATTTCTTCAACACTTTTCCGTACAAGCAATGGATTTTCCTCATCCCTCTTTCCCCCAAATAGCGACTTTTCTTCAACTTTCTTCCTATCAAACAGTTACCTTTCCTCAACTCTCTTCCCCTCAAACCTTGACATTTCTTCATCTCTTTTCCCTTCAAGCAATGGATTTTCATCGTCCCTCTTTCCCTCAAATAGCGTCTTTTCTTCATCTTTCTTCACCATAAACATTGACATTTCCTCATCTATTTTGCCTTCAAGCAATGAATTTTCCTCGTCCCTCCTTCCCTCAAATAGCGACTTTTCTTCAATTATCTTCCCTTCAAACAGTGACCTTTCCTCAACTCTCTTCCACTCAAACAGTGACATTTCGTCATCTGTTTTCTCTTCAAACAGTGAATTTAGATCCTACCTTTTCCCCTCAGATAGCGACTTTTCTTCGTTCCTCTTCCCCTCAAATAGCGACTTTTCTTCGTTCCTCTTCCCCTCATATAGTGACATTTCTTCGACACTTTTCCGTACAAGCAATGGATTTTCCCCGTCCCTCTTTCCCTCAAATAGCGACTTTTCTTCAACTTTCTTTCCATCAAACAGTGACCTTTTCTCAACTCTCTTCCCCTCAAACCTTGACATTTCTTCATCTCTTTTCCCTTCAAGCAATGGATTTTCATCGTCCCTCTTTCCCTCAAATAGCGTCTTTTCTTCATCTTTCTTCACCATAAACATTGACATTACCTCATCTATTTTGCCTTCAAGCAATGAATTTTCCTCGTCCCTCCTTCCCTCAAATAGCGACTTTTCTTCAACTTTCTTTCCATCAAACAGTGACCTTTTCTCAACTCTCTTCCCCTCAAACCTTGACATTTCTTCATCTCTTTTCCCTTCAAGCAATGGATTTTCGTCGTCCCTCTTTCCCTCAAATAGCGTCTTTTCTTCATCTTTTTTCACCATAAACATTGACATTTCCTCATCTATTTTGCCTTCAAGCAATGAATTTTCCTCGTCCCTCCTTCCCTCAAATAGCGACTTTTCTTCAATTATCTTCCCTTCAAACAGTGACCTTTCCTCAACTCTCTTCCTCTCAAACAGTGACATTTTGTCATCTATTTTCCTTTCAAACAATGAATTTTCCTCGTCCCTCTTTCCTTCAAATAGGGACTTTTCGTCAGCAATCTTCAATTCAAACCTTTCCTCAACTCTCTTTCCCTCAAACCTTGACATTTCGTCATCTCTTTTTCCTTCAAACAGTGAATTTTTATCCTACCTTTTCCCCTCAAATAGCGACTTTTCTTCGCTCCTCTTCCCCTCAAATAGTGACATTTCTTCAACACTTTTCCGTACAAGCAATGGATTTTCCTCATCCCTCTTTCCCCCAAATAGCGACTTTTCTTCAACTTTCTTCCTATCAAACAGTTACCTTTCCTCAACTCTCTTCCCCTCAAACCTTGACATTTCTTCATCTCTTTTCCCTTCAAGCAATGGATTTTCATCGTCCCTCTTTCCCTCAAATAACATCTTTTCTTCATCTTTCTTCACCATAAACATTGACATTTCCTCATCTATTTTGCCTTCAAGCAATGAATTTTCCTCGTCCCGCCTTCCCTCAAATAGCGACTTTTCTTCAATTATCTTCCCTTCAAACAGTGACCTTTCCTCAACTCTCTTCCCCTCAAACCTTGACATTTCTTCATCTCTTTTCCCTTCAAGCAATGGATTTTCATCGTCCCTCTTTCCCTCAAATAGCGTCTTTTCTTCATCTTTCTTCACCATAAACATTGACATTTCCTCATCTATTTTGCCTTCAAGCAATGAATTTTCCTCGTCCCTCCTTCCCTCAAATAGCGACTTTTCTTCAATTATCTTCCCTTCAAACAGTGACCTTTCCTCAACTCTCTTCCACTCAAACAGTGACATTTCGTCATCAGTTTTCTCTTCAAACAGTGAATTTAGATCCTACCTTTTCCCCTCAGATAGCGACTTTT
The DNA here is from genome assembly GCA_947623455.1 of Mimachlamys varia. NCBI lineage: Eukaryota > Metazoa > Mollusca > Bivalvia > Pectinida > Pectinidae > Mimachlamys > Mimachlamys varia. Next base: position 34,777,737 of record OX392542.1, read on the forward strand.
CTTCGTTCCTCTTCCCCTCAAATAGCGACTTTTCTTCGTTCCTCTTCCCCTCATATAGTGACATTTCTTCGACACTTTTCCGTACAAGCAATGGATTTTCCCCGTCCCTCTTTCCCTCAAATAGCGACTTTTCTTCAACTTTCTTTCCATCAAACAGTGACCTTTTCTCAACTCTCTTCCCCTCAAACCTTGACATTTCTTCATCTCTTTTCCCTTCAAGCAATGGATTTTCATCGTCCCTCTTTCCCTCAAATAGCGTCTTTTCTTCATCTTTCTTCACCATAAACATTGACATTACCTCATCTATTTTGCCTCCAAGCAATGAATTTTCCTCGTCCCTCCTTCCCTCAAATAGCGACTTTTCTTCAACTTTCTTTCCATCAAACAGTGACCTTTTCTCAACTCTCTTCCCCTCAAACCTTGACATTTCTTCATCTCTTTTCCCTTCAAGCAATGGATTTTCGTCGTCCCTCTTTCCCTCAAATAGCGTCTTTTCTTCATCTTTTTTCACCATAAACATTGACATTTCCTCATCTATTTTGCCTTCAAGCAATGAATTTTCCTCGTCCCTCCTTCCCTCAAATAGCGACTTTTCTTCAATTATCTTCCCTTCAAACAGTGACCTTTCCTCAACTCTCTTCCTCTCAAACAGTGACATTTTGTCATCTATTTTCCTTTCAAACAATGAATTTTCCTCGTCCCTCTTTCCTTCAAATAGGGACTTTTCGTCAGCAATCTTCAATTCAAACCTTTCCTCAACTCTCTTTCCCTCAAACCTTGACATTTCGTCATCTCTTTTCCCTTCAAACAGTGAATTTTTATCCTACCTTTTCCCCTCAAATAGCGACTTTTCTTCGCTCCTCTTCCCCTCAAATAGTGACATTTCTTCAACACTTTTCCGTACAAGCAATGGATTTTCCTCATCCCTCTTTCCCCCAAATAGCGACTTTTCTTCAACTTTCTTCCTATCAAACAGTTACCTTTCCTCAACTCTCTTCCCCTCAAACCTTGACATTTCTTCATCTCTTTTCCCTTCAAGCAATGGATTTTCATCGTCCCTCTTTCCCTCAAATAACATCTTTTCTTCATCTTTCTTCACCATAAACATTGACATTTCCTCATCTATTTTGCCTTCAAGCAATGAATTTTCCTCGTCCCGCCTTCCCTCAAATAGCGACTTTTCTTCAATTATCTTCCCTTCAAACAGTGACCTTTCCTCAACTCTCTTCCTCTCAAACAGTGACATTTCGTCATCTGTTTTCTCTTCAAACAGTGAATTTAGATCCTACCTTTTCCCCTCAGATAGCGACTTTTCTTCGTTCCTCTTCCCCTCAAATAGCGACTTTTCTTCGTTCCTCTTCCCCTCATATAGTGACATTTCTTCGACACTTTTCCGTACAAGCAATGGATTTTCCCCGTCCCTCTTTCCCTCAAATAGCGACTTTTCTTCAACAACTTTCTTTCCATCAAACAGTGACATTTTCTCAACTCTCTTCCCCTCAAACCTTGACATTTCTTCATCTCTTTTCCCTTCAAGCAATGGATTTTCATCGTCCCTCTTTCCCTCAAATAGCGTCTTTTCTTCATCTTTCTTCACCATAAACATTGACATTTCCTCATCTATTTTGCCTTCAAGCAATGAATTTTCCTTGTCCCTTATTCCCTCAAATAGCGACTTTTCTTCAACTATCTTCCCTTCAAACAGTGACCTTTCCTCAACTCTCTTCCTCTCAAACAGTGACATTTCGTCATCTATTTTCCTTTCAAACAATGAATTTTCCTCGTCCCTCTTTCCTTCAAATAGGGACTTTTCGTCAGCAATCTTCAATTCAAACCTTTCCTCAACTCTCTTTCCCTCAAACCTTGACATTTCTTCATCTCTTTTCGCTTCAAACAGTGAATTTTTATCTTACCTTTTCCCCTCAAATAGCGACTTTTCTTCGCTCCTCTTCCCCTCAAATAGTGACATTTCTTCAACACTTTTCCGTACAAGCAATGGATTTTCCTCATCCCTCTCTCCCTCAAATAGCGACTTTTCTTCAACTTTCTTCCTATCAAACAGTTACCTTTCCTCAACTCTCTTCCCCTCAAACCTTGACATTTCTTCATCTCTTTTCCCTTCAAGCAATGGATTTTCATCGTCCCTCTTTCCCTCAAATAGCGTCTTTTCTTCATCTTTCTTCACCATAAACATTGACATTTCCTCATCTATTTTGCCTTCAAGCAATGGATTTTCATCGTCCCTCTTTCCCTCAAATAGCGACTTTTCTTCAATTATCTTCCCTTCAAACAGCGACCTTTCCTCAACTCTCTTCCTCTCAAACAGTGACATTTCGTCATCTGTTTTCTCTTCAAACAGTGAATTTAGATCCTACCTTTTCCCCTCAGATAGCGACTTTTCTTCGTTCCTCTTCCCCTCAAATAGCGACATTTCTTCGTTCCTCTTCCCCTCATATAGTGACATTTCTTCGACACTTTTCCGTACAAGCAATGGATTTTCCTCGTCCCTCTTTCCCTCAAATAGCGACTTTTCTTCAACTTTCTTTCCATCAAACAGTGACCTTTTCTCAACTCTCTTCCCCTCAAACCTTGACATTTCTTCATCTCTTTTCCCTTCAAGCATTGGATTTTCATCGTCCCTCTTTCCCTCAAATAGCGTCTTTTCTTCATCTTTCTTCACCATAAACATTGACATTTCCTCCTCTATTTTGCCTTCAAGCAATGAATTTTCCTTGTCCCTTATTCCCTCAAATAGCGACTTTTCTTCAACTATCTTCCCTTCAAACAGTGACCTTTCCTCAACTCTCTTCCTCTCAAACAGTGACATTTCGTCATCTATTTTCCTTTCAAACAATGAATTTTCCTCGTCCCTCTTTCCTTCAAATAGGGACTTTTCGTCAGCAATCTTCAATTCAAACCTTTCCTCAACTCTCTTTCCCTCAAACCTTGACATTTCTTCATCTCTTTTCCCTTCAAACAGTGAATTTTTATCCTACCTTTTCCCCTCAAATAGCGACTTTTCTTCGCTCCTCTTCCCCTCAAATAGTGACAATTCTTCAACACTTTTCCGTACAAGCAATGGATTTTCCTCATCCCTCTCTCCCTCAAATAGCGACTTTTCTTCAACTTTCTTCCTATCAAACAGTTACCTTTCCTCAACTCTCTTCCCCTCAAACCTTGACATTTCTTCATCTCTTTTCCCTTCAAGCAATGGATTTTCATCGTCCCTCTTTCCCTCAAATAGCGACTTTTCTTCAATTATCTTCCCTTCAAACAGTGACCTTTCCTCAACTCTCTTCCTCTCAAACAGTGACATTTCGTCATCTGTTTTCTCTTCAAACAGTGAATTTAGATCCTACCTTTTCTCCTCAGATAGCGACTTTTCTTCGTTCCTCTTCCCCTCAAATAGCGACTTTTCTTCGTTCCTCTTCCCCTCATATAGTGACATTTCTTCGACACTTTTCCGTACAAGCAATGGATTTTCCTCGTCCCTCTTTCCCTCAAATAGCGACTTTTCTTCAACTTTCTTTCCATCAAACAGTGACCTTTTCTCAACTCTCTTCCCCTCAAACCTTGACATTTCTTCATCTCTTTTCCCTTCAAACAGTGAATTTTCATCCTACCTTTTCCCCTCAAATAGCGACTTTTCCTCGTCCCTCTTTGCCTCAAATAGCGACTTTTCTTCATCTTTCTTCACCATAAACATTGACATTTCCTCATCTATTTTGCCTTCAAGCAATGAGTTTTCCTCGTCCCTCCTTCCCTCAAATAGCGACTTTTCTTCAATTATCTTCCCTTCAAACAGTGACCTTTCCTCAACTCTCTTCCTCTCAAACAGTGACATTTCGTCATCTGTTTTCTCTTCAAACAGTGAATTTAGATCCTACCTTTTCTCCTCAGATAGCGACTTTTCTTCGTTCCTCTTCCCCTCAAATAGCGACTTTTCTTCGTTCCTCTTCCCCTCATATAGTGACATTTCTTCGACACTTTTCCGTACAAGCAATGGATTTTCCTCGTCCCTCTTTCCCTCAAATAGCGACTTTTCTTCAACTTTCTTTCCATCAAACAGTGACCTTTTCTCAACTCTCTTCCCCTCAAACCTTGACATTTCTTCATCTCTTTTCCCTTCAAACAGTGAATTTTCATCCTACCTTTTCCCCTCAAATAGCGACTTTTCCTCGTCCCTCTTTGCCTCAAATAGCGACTTTTCTTCAACTTTCTTCCCATCAAACAGTGACCTTTCCTCAACTTTCTTCCTCTCAAACAATGATATTTCTTCATATATTTTCCCTTCAAGCAATGAATTTTCCTCGTCCATCTTTCCCTCAAATAGCGACTTTTATTCAACTCTCTTCCCCTCAAACACTGACCTTTCCTCAACTCTCTTTCTTTCAAGCAGTTATGTTTCCTCAACACTCTTTCATTCAGCCAATGGATTTTCTTCGTCCCTCTTTCCAGCCGACAGTGAGCTTTCCCCAACACCCTTCCTTACAAGCAAAGGATATTCCTCAACTCTCTTTCCTTCGAGCAGTTACATTTCGTTAGCTTCCTTCCCCTCAAACAGTGATATTTCCTCAACACTCCTTCCTACATCCAATGAATTTTCCTCAATTCTCTTCCCCTCAAACAACGACTTTTCAACTCTCCTCCCTTCAGACAGTGACAATCCATCAACTTACAACCTGTCAAGCGGTGACTTTTCCTTAACAATCTTCCCCTCAAACAGTGATGTTTCCTCATCTCTCTTTCAAAACAATAGTGGATATCCTTCAAATAGTTTTTCAGCATACGATAAACTCTTATCAAGTGTCCCTTCATCCAATCTGCATTTAACTCCTTTTCTCTCAAATACTGTTTACCTTTCATCTAGTTTTCCTTCAATGGACATTTTCCTACCTTATACTTCAATTGAACCAACAACCACTACCACAACTGTACCAACAACCGCTACCACAACTGAACCAACATCCACTATCACAACTGAACCAACAACCACTATAACAAATGAGCCAACAACCACCACCACAATTGAACCATCTACCACCATCACAACTGAACCAAGAACTAATATCACAGCTGAACCAATAACCTCTACAACAACTGAACCAACAACCTCTACCGCAACTGGACCAACAACCTCTACCACAACTGAACCAACAACCTCTACCACAACTGAACAAACAACCTCTACCACAACTGAACCAACAACCTCTACCACAACTGAACAAACAACCTCTACCACAACTGAACCAACAACCTCTACCACAACTGAACCAACAACCTCTACCACAACTGAACCAACAACCTCTACCGCAACTGGACCAACAACCACTACCACAACTGAACCAACAACCAGCACCACAACTGAACCAACAACCTCTACCACAACTGAACCAACAACCATTGCGACACATGAACCAATTACAACCACCACTGCAATACCTCCCAATGTCCGCCTTTTGAACGGATTCTCAGTCTCTTCTGGTCGCGTTGAGTTGAACCACAATGACACGTGGGGCACAGTGTGTGATGAAGGTTGGGATAACAATGACGCCAAAGTGGTGTGTAGGATGCTGGGATTCAGGTAAGCATTGTTTTACTTGGATCCGTATAGTCTAGTAGATATAAAAAAACTAAGCTGTATCAAGCATATGTCTACTGTTGACCAAATCATAATTTCTTTTATACTGGGCTTCATTTACCGTCTCAGATATTTTTGCTTTGGCCTACAGGTTTTGTCTAGATTATGTTAGTTATACCTTAAACTAAACACCTTTCAAGCGTCTTACGCATATTGCCAACCTTGCACACCACCTGATAAGCTCATCGCAGGCTCTGATAGGCTCGTTGCAGATCCGGCTTATCTCGTACTAAATACGATATCTAATGATCAGAACACAGAATGTAAATTACCATATATCTGTTGTTTCTATTGAGTATGGAAATCCCAGCAGTGTAAAAATGATAGTGAAATTCGTGTTGTATAAAACATATAGAACATATCATAATGTGAATGGGTTTATTATTTTTTTTGGATTTTTTATATATCTATAATATTGTTTTCCGGTATGTGAATGATATTGCAAGTCATAATCATCAAATGAAACACACGTTATATGTGTTAAGTAAATCACGCGCATATCCGTTTAACTTCCGACTGAGCAATTGTCAGAAAAATTACATCTCTAACTGGTGGTGGACACGCGTTATATCTGTCTGTAACTGCTATTTTTTTCATGGTTTTTCATTAAAAATAGATTGTGATTATAGCTAAACTCGTGAAATTCATTTTCCTGTCAGTTTTATGAGATATTACTTTAGACCTGTGATTTTATATAGTAGTCTAAAAAAAAAATCTGGTACCACATGTTCATTTTCATCGCCTACCCTGTATAAGCTCGAGATATCTATTAGACCGAGGGGCCGGATGCCTGAGGGCTGATAGTGCGTCTCGTGCTGATAGGGGTTAAAATAGGAAATGTGTCTAATTAATATATAACTTTCAGAATTATTTCCAATGTTCAGTCTTCCATTCTTCGATCAGCTTTAACATTCACTTCGAAATAATTAATTTGCAACTTGCTGTAATTTCTACGTTATGACATCTTCTTTCACCGAAAGACAAAATTACATGCTGATTAGTTTTGCAATAAAGTTGATTTCGTGAACAAAATGCTTAAAAGTACTAATGCCGCATAATTCATATTCAGGAAACAGGTAATGAAGTTATTATCTCGAAATTTGGAGTTATGAGATGAGTTATCTCGTGACCCTAACGTTATTTCTGAGGGACTAAAGACGGGGAAACAAGTAAAACACGACCTATGACATAGTATATATAATTATCAAATATATTGGTACTCAGCGTAAGTTTTGTGCTTTACTTTCTAAAATGATAATTTATAGCAGTGATATTTACCACGCTCCGACTACATACCACTATCATATCATTTTAGATTGTCCTCTTCCGACCTTCACTGCTCTCGTGTTAGTGGTATTGTGGCAGTATCTCCTTCCTTGCACTAAGAACCTTCAAGCAGCAAGATTTTGAAAGATGTATTATATAGTTGAAAATTTCCCATTTTGCTTTTTGTTTACTATTTTGCTACTTGTTTACAATTTTATTAAGTTGATGCCAGCAGGAACGACAACAACAACAATACTACTAGTGATAATATATTGGGCAACTTTAAATTTTTGCTTTACAATAATTTACAAGTTTGATATACAATTTTTTAAAGTGGCTGCCGGCAGCTGAATTGAAAGGCGATGTTTTGAAGGGCCTTATTTTGTCGAACACCATTTTATGGATTATCAGTACATGTTCAACAGTTGGGAAATTGTGAATGAAGACAACCCACGAAACCAGCTACCTTAAAAACCATGAAAATAAAGGATGTCACTGTAAATTAGTAAATTTCAGTATACATATTTTTCATAAATGAAAATGCAGATACTATAGAATGCATTGACACCTCGAATGACGTATGTCCCTCTGATCAGAGCATAATGCACGTAGGGTTGTTTCTGAGTAAAGAAAAACCTTTATCTGCTGTATAATAAATACATGTATATCATCGTTTAAACATAAAACAACTTAAATCTTGAAAATTGCCACTTATTTAGCAGAAGCAAGAAAATTTTTTACTACAATATTCAGTTCTCAGAAAGAAAACAATCATGTTTTACCACCCGTCTTTGGACCCCTGCGCATGTTCTAGGAGCCAACACAAAACTGGATGTTTTGAATATAATATTATACGCAGCTGACTGAAGAGTATCTTCCTGCAAAATATTAGCCGATAAGCCACAACAGAAATGTCCAAATTGGCACTCCTACTTTGACAGGGAAGTTAAAATATTAACCCATGGAAATAAAACATCCGAAAATAACAATTCTCCTTCTACCCACCATCCGCATTATGATTTTGTAGAGCATGCAAAATTGCCAACAAAATACCGTCGTTGTATTGTGTATTTTTCAGTGACGGTACTGTCATTAACTATGCTGTATTTGGGGAAGGCACAGGGACGATATGGATGTCTGACGTCCACTGTACGGGAACCGAGTCAGACATAAGAAATTGTGACTTTAACGGATGGGGATCATCGTGTAACCATAGCCAGGACGCAGGAGTCGTCTGTTTCGACGACACTGGTAAGTAATATCAAATATTTCATAGTAAAATTGAAGAAAAAGCCTGTCTTATCCTTTAATATACATTGTAGTGCATTATGTATTCGGACAAAAGCTGTTTTACAATTTTTACTAAATATTTCACGCATTTTGACAATTTTTCAAAGATTTTTCATGACTTTGTTCTTCATTGGAATTTTCTGAAATTTTACAAACATGTAGAGAATAACTTGCGCAGTTCTCCAATAATATTCGCATTTTCAAAATTCAAAATCTTAGCAGTTTTATCATCTAATAAGAAAAAAGAACAACACGACGCCATACTTTAATTTTGTTACAGTGCATATTGCATTTGTCAATTCGTCGATGATGACTTTCAAATCCACAGAGTAAAGGTGTTCAAAATACCAAGATGTATATACAGTGCTCTGACCATATAACACAGGCCCAGCTTATATATATATATATAGTTTGTTTCCATGTGAAGGTAATAAAATAAATAAAATAAATAAAAACAAGACGACTGACTTTCTAGCGCTTGAACCCTCTGCGGGTCTGCTCAGGATTTATATTTACTGTATCCTGAGGATCCCCGAAGAGGGTGAAAGCGCTAGAAAGTGGGTCGTTCTGTTTTTATATGTTTTATCTATATAAATGTGTATATGTATAAGTCAAAAATGAAACGGACACATTCTTCAACAATAAATGACATAGACGATTGTGTCCGTTCCATTTTTGACTTTTACATATATTTTCTTCCACAAGGACATTTCTATTTTATTATTTTCAATATGTATATATACATATACTGTTTTAAAGTATCTAAAATGTTCTTATAGAAATATCCGAAATGTTCTTGCAACAAAAACCAAATGATTTTCTGGCAATATAATATTATTATGTCCATAGTGTACATTGATGTTTTCCAGAATATTCTTCGATACAGTACATGTTTACACAAAATTATTAACTACATAGAAACATTTTCATTAAAGAAGTAGTTGGTGAAGGGTAACATATTATAGGTACAGTCGAAATATATATGTTTACAGACGGTCTATTGGTGTAAATAGGGTTTTTTATTATTTTTAAAATATACACATTTTCGTAGAACACGATTTGAAATTATACAGAACTAGTTTATTTTTCCTTCTAAATTCATAAATGAAAGGGGTTTTACGATCCTGACCCTGCTGCTTCTACATTGGTTGAGATATTTTGGATTCCCATCTTTTGGCCCCTAGCATCACTGAAGAGTCCTAGGAGGACGAAACAGCTGCATGATGCAGTATAATTCATTTTTTGGCATACTGTATCTATTACTAAATTTAAAAGGTGCAACATATGCGTGTGTTACATCATCATTCTTAAACCATGTCTATGAGATGTCTTCGGATCCAAACATGACAAGATCAATCCCTTATAATGTGTACATTTGTAAGTGTTCGATTTTTTCCGTTATAGGAACAAGCAATTTTGACGTTCGTCTGGCGGCGTCTGACCGCGTCGAAGTTTACTACAATGGTCAGTGGGGATATATCGGAGGCTGGGCCTGGGACGATGATGACGCCAACGTCATATGTGTTATGCTCAACCATAAGTACGTCAATGACATCAGTGATCACTATGGAGATTTCGATAAAAACATGTCCAAACTTACGAAATGTCGCAATCAATGAAAACTATATTATTTCTTAATGTAAAAAGCTACTTGATCTGTAATGGGATTTTTAATGCTATAGCAATTTGCAAGACATCCATATTATCAAAGTATAGTGAACTAGTTGGTCTTTTCTTGAACAATAATTGCCTCCATTTTGGGTAGGAATATATGTCATTTCCGTTGTGACGTCATTATATTGCTAGGAAATTGACGTACATCCACTTATAGACTACAAACACTATGTTCGTAGCAAACTAGTGATATCGATGTCAATAATTTCTTAAGAGGGAGTCAACTCATGCATGCGAAAATACCGATTGAACCTCTCTGTGAGTCATATGAGTAATCCTACATAGTCTAAGCAGAGCGATTTAACATTGAGACAATATTCACAGACACAGATTAAGGCAGGTTTCGTGTGTGTTGAAGTATCAAGCAAGTATTCTCGTGTAATCAACAATGCTGCATGCGCTTTACCATCAATCTTGCTAGTGCCCTAGGGAGCATGGAAATTGTAAATATGGGGTCTTACATTTCTCTTCTTGCATGTATTCGCTATTTCCCCTTGAAACCACTTCACTTTTGACATTTGGTGAAGGGTGTGCTTTGGTTCTGTCCCCGTTCGAGACAAACGAGAGTCTGAATCAATGAAAGTTATTATTTCCTGCTCGACTCTTAGCATTATGGAAGTGTACAATAATATAATGTGACCAAGTGGGGTGTTCTGCAGGGGCCTTCGACAGTGGGTATAAATTTGGCATCGGTTCTGTACTTTTGCAAGGAGGCTCATACTCAACAAATACACTCACATCGCATACGTCAGAAGGTCTTCCTTAAATGACCCTAGCTATTTATAGGATGTTAAGAGTTATCTATACAACATACCTATAGATACAAGCTTATCAATCACTATTTCGTGCAAATTTAACCGAAGTAACTTGATCAATTGCTCGTATGTACCATAGCTAACCATGGACCTTGCTTTAATTTGACATGTAATTTGCCAAGGTGATTGTTAATTTTAGCAATACATGCGAAAAATGCATGATCTAAGGCCCGCGGGACAGTTAGCTCATGTAGATCATGTTGCACAAAACAACAATGTCGTTGTATTCTCTAGTGCCTATAGCACACGATAGGAACATTTGTTTGACGGCTATGGCGCTATTAAAGCGTACACGTTGATTTTGTTTTGACCTTGAATTGCAAATGGCGATTATAACATAGGGTCATTAAATTATTCAAAATGTTCTTATCGGATACTATTAAGACATTTGAACACGTGAGAATACTGTTTTCAAGGTAAATGCAAAAACTACATGGAAAGTTTACTTCTAAGCTATACGATAAACGTGACGATTTCAATGTTTCTATCGTGAACCTTCCATTTCTTGATAGTAACATCCCTATTTCTCCAGTCAATGGTGTTTACATGTCGCAGTTGATTCGTTATTGTAGTGCTTGCTTTAAATATCGCAATCATGATCAATCAAATTTTGTCTCATTGAGAAACAGTTTGTATCTTTTTGTGATATGAAGGTGGACGTTGTTGAGTATGCTTATTAGTGTGCTTTCTTGTTGTGATTGAAAATGGTGACTCGGACTTGATGTTTGCTTGGATGTGGGTTTGCTTGGATTTGCATGGCGGGTGTCGTCGATGAAGCAGAAGACGCTTACTCTTCTTGAACACCTGGTTTTATTCTCTTTTACTTTTACGTTCTTGAACACCTGGTTTTATTCTCTTTTACTTTTACGTTCTTGAACACCTGGTTTTATTCTCTTTAACTTTTACGTTCTTGAACACCTGGTTTTATTCTCTTTTACTTTTACGTTCTTGAACACCTGGTTTTATTCTCTTTAACTTTTACGTTCTTGAACACCTGGTTTTATTCTCTTTTACTTTTACGTTCTTGAACACCTGGTTTTATCATCATGCACTTTAACGAGGGCCTCCCTTTTGTTTTTTGCCCCTACTTAATCCATTTTGAGTTCAGATTATGGTTTGTGTTTACGCTTCAGTATTCTCTTATTATTACTTTGGAGTTAAGTTTAAGTTTTTTTATGACATCTACACGTTTTACCTTAAACGCAGCGGTTAAACTATATTTCCTTAAAACAGTCGTTTTATTATGTTCAGAAGTCTTAGTGATCTCTAATAACAGCATTTTTGTTGATTGAAATTCCTCCCGTTATGCTACACTTTGTATTTTGGATTTCAAGGTCAAAACAGAATCAATATGTACGCTTTGAAAGATCCTTATCAAGTCAAACAAATGTCCTTACCGTGTGCAATAGATACTAGACAGCACAACGACATTGTATTTTTTCTGGTTTCATATATTGTGGGACTTAAAATGATCCCATGATGCATTTTGTCACAGTCATGTTATTCACGTTGTATCATACACAGGTTATTATGGAATACATCCATAAATTTCATGTGAGCACAATCATTTTGGTAATCATATAATTACATTACTACATTTGTGCCATACTTTGTTGTTTTCTCTTGTATTAAATTTTAAAATTTCAACACAATTTGTCTATTTAGATGACCATTAAACCTAATTAAACCAATCCAAACCTACCAATCTTCCTTTGACATATTCTTGGAGTGAAGTGAGCGAACATTTTGTTATTTCGGGAACTTTTATTGGCTGGGTGTAACACTCAGATATTTTTTACGTCCTTTTAACAGTTAATGTTATTTAATGACGGCCTTATGGTGTATGCAATGTAGGTGTGTGTATTGAATGCGTGTTTATTTGGGAGGCTGTGGTGTGTTCGTGTAAACATTCTTGTTGCGCTTGCCATATTAATAGTCCGGATCTTTTGCCGATTTATTTTTACTGCTGAGCGTCAAGCACGTAGTAGTAACTAGCATTGTTAGAAACTCTGATATGCCAGGGGACAGAACCCATAGCCTCCCTCATTGGGGCGAACGCTCAACTAAAAGTCAGATGTGAGGTGCCAAGGAAGACATTAGGAAGGAGAATTTTTTAAGAAGAAAGAAAAAAAAAATTAGATTCTAAATTTAGTGGTACGATCATTTAATGGGGGGCAGCAAATCCTATTTTTACGCCATACCTTAACATCAAAAGAAAATAGTTAATGGAATATTGTTAGGTGATGTTTTATCTAAAGAATTCTGTCTTAGGTATTGGTTATGAAAATCAGAAATCTTTTATTTTTATTTTAGTCATTGATGTATTTCATTTTTTTTACTTTACCTTATACTTTTCTAATATTTAAAATGTACAATAGCAATATTTTGTAGTAGTGGCACACACATTTTCGTAGTATACGATTTGAAATTACACATAACTAGTTTAATTTTACTTCTAAATTAATAAATTAAAGGGGTTTTACGGACCTGTCCCTTCTGCTTCTTTATTAGACATTTTGGATTCCCACCTTTTTGCCCCTAGCATCACTGAAGAGTCTTAGGAGGACGAAACAGCTGTATGATGCAGTTTTAGTTCATTTTTTGGCATATTGTATCTTTTACCAGAAGATGCACCATATGTGTGTGTTACGTCATCTCTGCTTTGATGAATTTATTATGTACAACCTAAAACCTCAACCTTTCTTTTTATTAGTTCCGGAACGGCTCGTACAACCAACCACTTCCACGGTCGTAACAACCGTACACGTCCTACATGGATGGACAATGTCCAATGCGCGGGAACGGAGTCATCGATTCTCACCTGTCAGTTTGACGGATGGGGCGTGATTGTGTCAGGATACAACGATACGTACCAGAATGCGGCAGCTGTCACGTGTTTTGACGAACCTGATCTTGATTCTGGAACTACAAGTCCGCAGTTAAGCCCCCTTTTGGTTAAATTAGTCCACGTATATTTCGTTCTGTTACTCTGTTTTCCCTACTAAGACAGACGCTGGACCCGGTCAATGATATCTGTGTGACGTTGTTGCAAAGACAGCCACTGGACCCGGTAAATGATGTCTGTGTGACGTTGTGACAAAGACAGCCACTGGACCCGGTAAATGATATATGTGTGACGTTGTGACAAAGACAGCCACTGGACCCGGTAAATGATATCTGTGTGACGTTGTGACAAAGACAGCCACTGGACCCGGTAAAGTATATCTGTGTGACGTTGTGACAAAGACAGCCACTGGACCCGGTAAATTATATCTGTGTGACGTTGTGACAAAGACAGCCACTGGACCCGGTAAATTATATCTGTGTGACGTTGTGACAAAGACAGCCGCTGGACCCGGTAAATGATATCTGTGTGACGTTGTGACAAAGACAGCCACTGGACCCGGTAAATGATATATGTGTGACGTTGTTGCAAAGACAGCCGCTTGACCCGGTAAATGATATATGTGTGACGTTGTGACAAAGACAGCCACTGGACCCGGTAAATGATATCTGTGTACATTGTGACAAAGACAGCCACTGGACCCGGTAAAGGATATCTGTGTACATTGTGAGCACCAGTAAATAACAAATGAAGGATTCCTTAGAAGTCTTCGAAACATTTATGAAGAGAAAAACCGTACCTTGTGGGACATTGATTGGAAATTACCACAAGAAAGGAACGGAACAATATGTAAAAATATTTGATTGTGGCCTTACCACGATTCGAACGCTGGAAATTGATGGAAGTATCCTGCCCTTCGGTACAGCTATCCCAAGCTAAAAAGGGGGTCATTAAAAACAGGAAAAGGACATATTACTATCAATATTTGACCTGATTTTGAAGATCCATTTTATGGGGAATTCAGTATATACACGCATGAGTAGTCGCCATCTTGATCTCATCGAGAAATATTCTGTATCTTTGTCTGATATGAAGATGAAGGTATTTGAGTTTGCTTGTTAGTGCGTTTACTTGTTGTGATGACAATGATGACTCGGTTCTCATTTTGAGGATTGATGCTGACTTGGATATGACCAAGATTTTCATGGCGGGTGTCGTCGATGAAGCAGAAGACACTTGCTCTTCCGGAACACCTGGTTTTATTCTCGTGTGCTTTTACAAGAGTCTCCATGTAAATATTTCCTTTGTTCCTTTTTTGCTCCTAGTTTAATCGATTTTGAGTTCGGATTATGGTTTTGTTGACGCTTTGATATTCTCTGATTATCTTTTTGTCAAACGTTACAAAAGACACGGGCTTCGAGTGTCTTTTGTAACGTCTGAAAATTAACTAATGAAAGTGAAATAAAAACATAACCGGCAACAACTCTTTGTGAAATCTTTATTTATCACATAAATTATATTCATGACATGAGAAACTTCACCAGAACACTAAAAACTATTGAATAATTGAACTGCTTTTAGTTAGCATTCATACTGTCTATGCTTATATTTACCATTTATAGAATAAGTTTTTCTCTTAAAAAAATCACTTTTCATTTCTCAGCATTTAGCTCAGATAATTTATTTATCGGTATGATTGTTCAATGAATAGAACAGCCATCGCCGAGGACCATCATTGGTATTCAACGTAACAATGATTACGTCACAATAATGATGACATCAACACGTAATTTGTTTACGACGTCACAATGGCGATAATACTTATGCGTAATACCATGTGTATGGCATTTTCGTATGACATAAATGAACAGGTCAGTTAAGTGATAAATTGGTATAACATAAACAAAATTAATTAAGTCCTAGATATATTGTAAGTTGCTTAAACTGGTGGTAACAATAGATGACGTCATCTTTGAATTTCTCATTTTGCGATCGAGGAGCATATTGTTTGTATGCATTCCTGCAGGCTCATCATTCCTGTCCAAATTAGTTTCATTTTCGATACTGAATCTCAAGCAGTATGTTTTGATGCTTATAGAAGTTATTTCAACAGGTTAATGACGATTGTTGTAAATATTGTATATTTTATATGTATCTTGGCCATGTGTAAGACGAGCTTTAAGCTCAACATGTTATCAAGTTTAAATAAAGTCTATTTTTATTATTATTTAAACAGCACGATACATTGTATTGCGCATAATATATTTTTGTTTAATGCTGAATTCTTATTTATTACAGCTGTATGCATATTCGTATACTATATAAATGACTTTGGCACAATTTTGCCCTGCTCAGCATAATAGGCTGAATTACACATCGTCATAAAGCATGAAAGATGCATTTCAGCCAGGAAAGATCATACCATTTATCACAAGTCTCATAGAAATTGAGACAATAAATATATAACCCGACAAATTTTAAACTGATCAAAAACAAAATATCAGACATTATCAAGTTCAAGGAAAAGCTGGTCTTTTTCTTAATGTTTAATATATTGTACTTAATCAAAAATTCATTGTGTAAAATATATGTTGGTTATAATAAAAGCAATTGTTTCTTCTTTGTACTTTGGTCTTTGTTGAATCATGTTATGATGTTTTGGGGATTTTTTGTGTGCAATGTATTTTATTCTAAGTGGACTAAATGTAACAGCCTGTCATCCTAATCCGCATAAATTTGACACTTGCGACAAAAGCATATCGAAATTGTGAATCACACAAACATCTGCTTAGACAGCTGGGACAGTATCTAAAAACCGTTCCCATGGTCAAACTCAGATTCTGAGCTCAGGTTTGGTTTCATGTTCAGGTTTAGATTTATCGAAATTCGCCTTTTCTTAAATAGCTCTGAAGTATGTTTGAACGAATGTTTGCAATGGCAATTACTTTCATCTAGTTACGTGATAGTTAAGTATTGTAGAAGAACGTTTTTGTCATCTTTCCCATTGGTCAAAGGTAGGCTCGTGTTTCTGTGATCTTCCTTGTTGGTCTCAATTAGGCTCGTGTTTCTGGGATCTTCTCCGTTGGTCTAAGATAGGCCTCGTCATTCTGTTATCTTCCCCAGTGTTTAGCGTAATTTTACACATTTGGGGGGTTAAGATCAATTTTCGATAAAAATGCCCCCTCAGTAGTCATAAAAGCTAAAGGGTGGAAAGCTTTTCTCACATTTCTAGTTGAGGTACGAAACAAGAGGCCCAATGGGCCTGCATCGCTCACATGGTATCAATCTCTGACTTATATTATAGTGTAACCCTAAAATCCCCTAAAGTCTTTTACTGTAAGACATTTAGAAGAACATGTTAAGATTTAACCTCTGTGACCTTATAAGACAACATCATTTTCCTTCTCAAAATTTGTCAAGCTTCATACAAGGAACCTTTCAGCCAAATACCATGCTTCTAGGGCTTTTGGTACTTCAGAAGAAGTCGTTTGAATGTTTTTACAGAATTGACCCTTGTGACCTTGAATATAGGTCAAGGTCATTTCTTTTCGCAAACTTTGTTGGACTTTATCCAAGGAACATTTCAGCCAAATTTCATACTTCTCGGGATTTTGGTTTATTAGAAGAAGTTGTTTAAAGGTTAAAAAAGATTTAACTTCACTGTGACCTTGAATATGGGTCAAGGTTATTTCTTTTCGCAAACTTTGTTGGGCTTCATCCAAGGAAGCTACTGGTCAAATATGAGGTTTCTATGCCTGACGGTATTTTAGAAGAAGTTGTTTAAAGGTTTCGACATTTTTGACCCCTGTGACCTTGAAATTAGGTCAAAGTGATTTTTTTTCGCGAACTTTGGTCAGCTCCTTCCAAGAAAGCTACCAGCCAAATTTCATGTCACTAGGCCTCTCAATATTTAAGAAGAAGTCGTTAAAAGGAAAAAGTTGACGGACGGACGGACGGACGGACGGACGGACGGACGGACGGACGGACGGACGGACGGACGGACGGACGCTGCACCATCACATAAGCTCACTTGGCCCTTCGGGCCAGGTGAGCTAAAAACGCTTGGTACCGTTGGAAAGATGGATAATTTTTATTCTATAAACCTCCTAAATGCAAGTCAAATGTATCCTCCTTCCGCAGAAATAATCTCCATTTCCAAAAACACGCAAAATGTCCGTGTCTCAGAGTTCTTGGCGGCTTGCAGGCCAGAACTCTGAGAAACGGACATTTTGCGTGTTTTTGGAGGAAATGGAGATTATTTCTGCGGAAGGAGGATACATTTGACTTGCATTTAGGAGGTTTATAAAATAAAAAGTATCCATCTTTCCAACGGTACCAAGCGTTTTTTCATACCTCAACTAGAAATGTGATTTTTGATGCAAGAAAGGTAGGTGGGGTCGATTTTTCGATCTGGAAAGCTTTCCACCCTTTGGCTTTTATGACTGCTACTGAGGGGGCATTTTTATCGAAAATTGGTCGTAACCCCCCAAATGTGTAAAATTACGCTAAACACCCTATTTTATGTCCAAATTCTCAGGTCCCTGTGGTCTAATGTAGGTCTCTTACTTCTGCGATCTTACTCACTGTCCGAAGGTAGACCTCGTCATTCTGTGATCTTTCTCACTGGTCTAAGGTCGGTTCGTATTTCTGCGATCCTCTCCATTGGTCTAAGGTAGACCTCATATTTCTGCGATAGTTCTCACTGGTCTAAGGTAGGCCTCATATTTCTGCGATAGTTCTCACTGGTCTAAGGTAGGCATCGTCATTCTGTGATCTTCCTCACTGGTCTAAGGTAGACCTCGTCATTCTGTGATCTTCCTCACTGGTCTAAGGTAGACCTCGTCATTCTGTGATCTTCCTCACTGGTCTAAGGTAGGTCTCGTTATTCTGTGATCTTCCTCACTGGTCTAAGGTAGACCTCGTCATTCTGTGATCTTCCTCACTGGTCTAAGGTAGGCCTCGTGATTCTATGATCTTCCTCACTGGTCTAAGGTAGGCCTCGTGATTCTGTGATCTTCCTCACTGGTCTAAGGTAGTCCTCGTCATTCTGTGATCTTCCTCACTGGTCTAACGTAGGCCTCGTCATTCTGTGATCTTCCTCACTGGTCTAACGTAGGCCTCGTGATTCTGTGATCTTCCTCACTGGTCTAAGGTAGGCCTCGTCATTCTGTGATCTTCCTCACTGGTCTAAGGTAGGCCTCGTCATTCTGTGATCTTCCTCACTGGTCTAAGGTAGGCCTCATATTTCTGCGATAGTTCTCACTGGTCTAAGGTAGACCTCGTCATTCTGTGATCTTCCTCACTGGTCTAAGGTCGGTTCGTATTTCTGCGATCCTCTCCATTGGTCTAAGGTAGACCTCATATTTCTGCGATAGTTCTCACTGGTCTAAGGTAGGCCTCATATTTCTGCGATAGTTCTCACTGGTCTAAGGTAGGCATCGTCATTCTGTGATCTTCCTCACTGGTCTAAGGTAGACCTCGTCATTCTGTGATCTTCCTCACTGGTCTAAGGTAAACCTCGTCATTCTGTGATCTTCCTCACTGGTCTAAGGTAGGCCTCGTCATTCTGTGATCTTCCTCACTGGTCTAAGGTAGGCCTCGTGATTCTATGATCTTCCTCACTGGTCTAAGGTAGGCCTCGTGATTCTGTGATCTTCCTCACTGGTCCAAGGTAGGCCTCGTCATTCTGTGATCTTCCTCACTGGTCTAAGGTAGGCCTCGTCATTCTGCGATAGTTCTCACTGGTCTAAGGTAGGCCTCGTGATTCTGTGATCTTCCTCACTGGTCTAAGGTAGGCCTCGTCATTCTGTGATCTTCCTCACTGGTCTAAGGTAGGCCTCGTGATTCTGTGATCTTCCTCACTGGTCTAAGGTAGGCCTCGTCATTCTGTGATCTTCCTCACTGGTCTAAGGTAGACCTCGTGATTCTGTGATCTTCCTCACTGGTCTAAGGCAGGCCTCGTGATTCTGTGATCTTCCTCACTGGTCTAAGGTAGGCCTCGTCATTCTGTGATCTTCCTCACTGGTCTAACGTAGGCCTCGTCATTCTGTGATCTTCCTCACTGGTCTAAGGTAGGCCTCGTCATTCTGTGATCTTCCTCACTGGTCTAAGGTAGACCTCGTCATTCTGTGATCTTCTCTATTGGTCTAAAATAGGCTTCATTCTTATGCGATAATTCTCACTGGTCTGAGGTAGGCCTCGTACTTCTGTGATCTTTCTCGTTGGTCTAAGATAGGCCTCGTATATCTTCCTCTCTGGTCTTAGGTAGGTATTATGATTCTGTGATCTTCCCAACTGGTCTAATGTACAAATGTAGGTTCGTATTTCTGTGATCTTTTTTTCACTGTTTTGAGTAGGCCTCTTACTTCTGCGATCTTCTTCATTGGTCTAAGGTAGGTTCGTATTTCTGCGATCTTTCTTACTGGTCTAGGGTAGGCCTCGTCATTCTGCGATCTTTCCCATTGGTCTAGGGTAGGCCTCGTGATTCTGCGATCTTCCCCGCTGGTCTAAGGTAGGTCTCGTATTTCTGCGATCTTCCCCACTGATCCCAACAGTTCTCATATAGACTGACCTAATGTTCTATGATCTTCCATACTGGTCGTAAACTGATCTAAAAATTAAAGAAGCCCGAAGATGGTCTAGATGGTTTAAAGAAGGGGCAAAATATGAACAAAGGAAAGATTAACATGGAAACCATTGAAAAGTACAGGAGACAAAGACCAGGTGTTTCGGAAGAGTACATTGTAAGTGTATTCTGCTTCATTGACGACATCCGCCATACAATTTTGAAAACGTCATGTCCCTAAATTTAGAATTGAGATATCGAGCGCAACATGTAAACACGGCGACCTTCATATCACATATTCATACTAAATATCATTGTGTTCAAGATGGCGACCATAAAACTTGCTAATCGACTTGTATCTCTCGAATCACTGTGCCGTAAGCCGACGACATCTAGCACGAAAATGACGACGGTTGGAGAAGTTGAAATCGTCATGTTTACCGTATAGCGAAGTTAGCTGTCCATGTTGGTCATAGCTTAAGTAAAGATCGAGGTAAACAGCTGATGTAGACATAGAAGTGTCTGGTGTATACTTAATTTCAATTCAGAAGGGTATACGATCGACGTGATAAGCTAACTTCTTGCTATGTATTGACAATATATCGTCGATATTTCTGAATTTCTGAAAGTGAAATTAAAAGGCTTGTTTAAGTTTTTGCTACTTGTCCTGATCATCTCCTCCACAAATTCAGCCCCATATGAAAATAGAAACAAGTCAGCTCAATTTGTTTCCATTGAAATGACAACAATCTGCTGAAATTAATATCTTCCTGCGAAACTAAACAAATATATTAGCCAACCAGTCATAGAAAGACTAAATATTTGCTCAATTTTGAGAAGGGGATGTTTAAGATAGGTTAAAAGATCTCCCATCATACACAGATTTTTTTGTCCTCTTTTACCTGTCCAAGATTTCTCTGTCACCCCCTAGAGTATGGCAAATAACACATGCTGACAACATAAGATTACGTCACGACAACAATATAATGACGTCACGACAATATTACCATCACGACAAATCAACAATTTAATCACGTCACGTCAGCATTGTGTTGCATTGATACTTTGGTTAAAACAATACATAATGACAGGAGAAAAATAATCATCCCCTACCTTTAAGTTGTCACAGAAAAATATCCACCCTCGGGGTGATATGCTTGATTATATATCCCACGGCAGAGCCTCGGGTTTAACAACCAAGAATATCACCCATTTGGTTGGAGATTTTTCTGCCACTCCCTCAAGGTAGGGGAAGATTCTATTAATCTTTCCAGTTTAAAACAATCCACACCCCGTTGGAAGGGTACAGTGTTACAATAAGACTGTAGCCGGTGCTAAAAATGGTAGTAAGATGTTTTGATAAGCAGCGTCTTTCTCATACTGATGGATGTTTAAATAGTATTTCATCTTTCGAAAACCGGTCAATGAGTAAATAAGGTGACCTTGGTTATCAAGAGGGCCTGGTTCTAATTCCAAACTATAAATCTAATAGCGTTTTCAAATAATCAATTTATTAGATGCCTTGTCTGCAGACACAACGACAAACATACGTACTTAATATGTAGATCGCTGAGTGGTGTTCGAACATCGGAGTCATGATATACATGTATCGACTTGCTTTCATTTTATATCACAAACTGCTTATTCTTTTCTGGGCCCATGTTGTAGACTTCATCCAATCAAAAAAATCATTTTAGCATGTTCACGTTTAGCCATGGCCTAGCAAATTTTCTACAAAGCCGATAAATATCTTGAAACTCACTTTTCATTTGATATATGTAGATTGAGTATCTTGATACCTATGACCTTTTATAAATAACTCCCGTAGCTTTATTTAATTACACGTCTCGAGCATGAATTGAACTATATTCTTGAGAGTTAATTAAGTATATGTTACACCCTTCGTGCTAACATGAATTACATAATTTGGTTACAATGTATAGTTCAGTGTTATTTCATTTTTGAACACGTAGCAGATCAAGTATATATATATATATATGCAGGTAGTGTTGTGTCCCAGTGCTGATGTAAGAACTGTGTGTACTTTTTAGACAATTTTTTGTGATATATCTTAGATGGGTTATAATAATAACGGTTTTAATTTTTGTACCACTACGTACGTATTTTAAAAGATGAAGGAAATAGATGTAAAGGGATGTATTTTGATAAGTCGAAATTTCCTGACGACTTACTTTCTTTCGATTATATGCATTTTTGGAAAAGGGAGTTCATTGCAAAGCAGAAAATGCAAAATAAAATATATGGTAGTGAACTCATGTTTGTGGTATGCTCGGTCAAAGATACCAAAATGAGCAAAACACGTGATTTCTGTGAAAAATGCTGTTTTGGTCAATTGCAGGACAATTTCATTCAATATCTTCCAGATTTGGGATCAGTTTTGAATTAATGTTTGCAGAATTGACAAAAATAGTATTACCCTAATAATTATTGAAGAAAAAAGTATTCAAATTGTTTTTTTCGCTCAAAAAATTAACTTTAGTTACCCCTACCTCTTTTTTTAATGAGAAAATATCCCTATTTTCCTGATTTTTTTACAGATTTAATGCTTTATAAAAGAAAATCTGGCGACTAACTTTGTTTAGATATTTGGCAGATCAAAAGGAAATGGGTTTCTTATTCTTAAGCAGTCATAAAATCTGGGGGTTAGCGTGCTTGTTTTTTGTCCCATTTTCAAATGTCTTAGTTTTCACTATTCTTGAGACAAACATCAAAATCGCTTCAATAACACCAAATATCTTAAAAACATACCCAAAATATAAAACTTATATCTTTGTTGCATCATAGTTGCTTTATAATGAACATAAAGAAGTTGTACAGCAAACATGAATTTGCTGTATGCAAAATGGCGACACAGTGGCGATTTTAAATTATCAATCGAGCACAAAAAAACATGAAATTTTGGCCGTTCATGAAGTGGAAGAAACACAAAGAAATAAAAATTTTCAAAATGGCCGCCATAATGGTCATTTTTTAAAATTCTTCCAAAAAAAGTTCTACAAATAACGGATATCTTATTTTTTGCTACATTTTTCAGATGCATATTTGCTATCGAAATTGATAATAAATTGTCAAATATTACAAAAATATCTCACGTGAGATCAAAACGAGATTTAGACGTGATTGAAATTTCACAAGAGCAGATCCTTAACTCTTAACAGTAATCACTGGTATCTGTCATGAAACGAAGTTGGTTAATACGAAAGTTTCTATGTATCATGACGGATGGTTACTGATAATGTGAAAGTATAAAGATATTTTATCGACCTTTTATGTATAAGGTTACATCTGTATGATATCGTGTCTCATAAGTCTATTTATATTTGGCTGAATATTGATCCCATTTTATGACTATTTATCATGTATTTTATGTAGATCAATATGTGACACTTTCATAAAATAATTGTATTATTATTATATATCATTGTTTATGTTTGGGATTTTATTCAGATTGCCGGTTACCAAATGCCATACTTATAAGGTTTCATGATTCAACAAAATGGATAGGTTAAATAATCCAATAGAGTCCTTTTTCAATGAAAAGTGGTATGTGAGTGGTATTATGACTCTGCGAACACTACCGCAGCTTGGGTTTTCTGAATCAACAAAATGGCGACTACTTCCTGCACTCTCAGTAGTCGAATTTCAAATTTTGTCTTATTGAAGTGAAATTTGGTACATTATTTGTATATTGGGATTATATTGGTACATTATTTGTACAGTATATTGGGATTATATTGGTACATTATTTGTATGTTGGGATTATATTGGTACATTATTTGTCTGTTGGGATTATATTGGTACATTATTTGTATGTTGGGATTATATTGGTACATTATTTGTACAGTATATTGGGATTATATTGGTACATTATTTGTACAGTATATTGGGATTACATTGGTACATTATTTGTCTGTTGGGATTATATTGGTACATTATTTGTACAGTATATTGGGATTATATTGGTACATTATTTGTCTGTTGGGATTATATTGGTACATTATTTGAACAGTATATTGGGATTATATTGGTACATTATTTGTATGTTGGGATAATATTGGTACATTATTTGTCTGTTGGGATTATATTGGTACATTATTTGTACAGTATATTGGGATTATATTGGTACATTCTTTATGTTGGGATTATATTGGTACATTATTTGTATGTTGAGATTATATTGGTACATTATTTGTACAGTATATTGGGATTATATTGGTACATTATTTGTATATTGGGATTATATTGGTACATTGTTTGTACAGTATATTGGGATTATATTGGTACATTATTTGTATGTTGGGATTATATTGGTACATTATTTGTATGTTGGGATTATATTGGTACATTATTTGTACAGTATATTGGGATTATATTGGTACATTATTTGTATGTTGGGATAATATTTGTACATTATGTGTATGCTGGGATTATATTGGTACATTATTTGTACAGTATATTGGGATTATATTGGTACATTATTTGTATGTTGAGATTATATTGGTACATTATTTGTACAGTATATTGGGATTATATTGGTACATTATTTGTATGTTGAGATTATATTGGTACATTATTTGTATACTGGGATTATATTGGTACAATATTTGTATGTTGGGATTATATTGGTATATTATTTGTATGCTGGGATTATATTCAGATTGCTCACTACACAACTATGATTTTGGCTTTAACAAGAAGCAGGCAAAATGTCGCGAACTGAGATAAACTTGTCAATAGCAACATGTCTTAATTGAAGATTGTGTTTGTCATATGATCTTAATGTCAAAGAACATGTGTTTGAAACATGGATTTGGTACTCAATTGAAATAGAACTTCCGGTAAAGCTTTTTTTCGAGGTGTACGCTTCGGTTTTTATTCAGACATTCAATCGGTATAAATCACTGACAGAACATGTAATTTGTGACTATTGAGTGACATATTTATTTATGTGAATTGTAAGGTCTTTATTGTTTAAAATGTAGAGTTTTGGACATTAATGTTCTTTCGGGAAGGCCACATTGGCGAAATGGCTTTTACGTGTCGAACTCAGTCGGCAGTACAAAATGGTCGGCGGAACAGAAATTATGAGAAAGATTGTTCCTATCATGTTCATGCTAAGGACAATTCAAGTGTTTATCCTCGGGAAGTTATTGGTGTGGTAGAGAATGATTGAGTCGGAGCGCTGCACGCGTGTGTCCCAAAAAGCAGTGACGCTTATGAAATCACACTGAAGGGTAAGGCGGCGGCAGAGGAGATTTTACCTGGGCACGGACATCGCGGACGGGACGCGTTTCATCAGGGTAAGGCTACCCCCAACTTACCCTCGATTCCGTATTCAGTAAAATATCCTACTACAGATCTAGATTAGTCCACAATAATCAGAGTAGAATGTGTAGCTATGTCATTCATTAGCAAATGTGTTCAAAACCTGTCCGGACTTTACATGCTATAAATGTAAAGGACAGGGGCACAATGCACGTAACTGTATGACTCCCCCATGTAAGCGGTGTGGTGCTGTTATAATGAATTGTCCCTGTGACAAAAATCAACCCTAAATAATATGTCCTTGTGTGACTTGTGAGGAAATTTGAAATGTTCAGGCAGAGAGAAACCCTGACATGTGAAATGTGTGACAAAATGACATGTTAGTGTAATCATGGGAAAGGAGGGTGGTGACAACGAGGGAGATAATGTGAAAAGAAAAAAGGGGTTCTCGACCTACTTTTTGAGATATTTGAGCTTGAAAGTAGCAGATTTTGCTTAAATTTTTTCAAAAATAAAAAATTTAGTGCAAGTATTTTTTCTACAATATTTACATAACTTGAGTTACCAAAAAATTGATTATTTCCGAAAAGTTACTTGATGTATTTTCAAAAGCTAATTTAAAACAAAAACAATTATAAGTTTATACAGTATGCTTTTCGGAAAACTTAAACAATTTGGGGGTTCTCGATGAAAATTTTGCCATTCTCCACGCACTTAAAGTTAAAACTTCGACACCCTACCCCAATTTGCCTAGTCCTATTGTAATCGGTAAAAGGCACAATAATGTCGTGTTATTATCCATACCGGCAAAATTCAAATTCAATATCTTGTAATGTCCCCGACACTTGTATTTGATATCCGTTCAGATAAAGAGGCATTTATGCTAGAAAAATAAGTAAAAATCAAGATCTCGAAATTCCGATCCCGTAATCCGGAATTCTGGACCGGCTCCGGTTTTATAAACGAAATTGGATTTCCGTACACAACGTGTGACCAATCAGGAACCGTCGGCACTTTCCGTAAACGAGAAATTACCTCGGGAGTAACTAGGTTGCTGTCATATTGTTATCTCGTTACCATATCAGGACCTTCATTTCGAGATCATGCTTTTTGTAAACAAAGATGGCTGCCTCAATTAGTGGAACATGTGGATGTCACGATTCTGTTTGAAAGGACGCATTTTGAGTAAATCATCCGCGTTAACGAGTTTGAGATGTGCGTGTTTTATACTGTATTTACCTGACATAATGTTGACGTTATTCAGACGGCTTTAGGCCTTGGACTATAAGTAAATTCACTGATCGGGTTCTGTTGATAATCACAGAGCAGTTTGAAATGTTGATGTACTGTAAACAACATAATGATGCACGTGTATCAGCGCTGTTTATGGTTATACACGTATTTGATCTGATGTCAGTAGAGTTATTAAACTTCTCGCTTATGATATGGATTATAGAGGCTTTCAGTCTGCATCAATTACATTCCTGTTAAAAAATATTGCCAAGACTTTCAAATAGGCTATATGTGATATTTATAGTACAGCTTATGTATGTCTTTCCTATCATATTTGATTCTGAATATAGGTAGCTATGTAAAGCATGCAGTCATCAAATGATGTTTTTTACAAACGTTTAAAGTAAGTCATTATCATAATTGTGAAGTGTAAATTTAACTAATTTGTAAGAAATGTCACGTTCAAACATACTGCAATGTATAATATTTCTTGGAATGCACTAATTCAGATTTACTGTAAATTAATCAAAATCAATCAAATTTGTAAAATTTAGTAGAGATGTAAACAATACAGACATACATTCACATGAATACAAGAAAAGGAAACATATATATAACATGAGTCGTCCTGATCAGAGTAAATTATTATGATATATACAGTTCAATTAATACATTTCATCAACCCTGAACTTAATGGATCTCCAGATTCCATCTTTAGAAATTAAAAAGTATTAACTAAAGACATTTTAAAGCTTAAGAATAGAAAACATTCAACTCCATTTGGTAGAGTATAATCAAAAACTCAGGAAATTTAAATATCAAGTTTCATCATCTTTTCATTGCATGTATTAGAAAATATATTTTGTTTAAATTATCATAGCGAGAAATATAAAACAAAAATGATAACTTTATTTTTGTCCTCTAACTGTCATGAAATATACCTTGGCTGGTAATAGTTTATAATTATCACACAGTGTCAGTGTTACTATATTTGACACTCATCAACAGATTAACAGAGCAACTATGGTGCCTGGATTCTGTGTAGGCTAGTACCTATATTTTGATTTGGGATACGTTTTAATCTAGTGATGAGTTGATGCAGCATTATATTTATGCAAAATGCTATTTGAGATTTTGATTAAAGTAATAGGCTACATATAAAGATATTAGTTCCATGACTAGCAGATATAATACATGCACCTACCAGTCATGAAACTGATATCTTTTTTATCTACTAAAGTATTTTAACCATTGACTGCACATAAAAAATTATTTGAATGGTATTATATGGGAAAAAAATACAACAAACCATTATTAACTATAGCAGTACTTACACCAGCTTCTTATAAATGAACGATTTCATTTGTGATATAATATAAAGTTCAATTAGAATAAAGAATTTAGCTTGTGTCTATTACTCGCACTAACTGACATGAGTTACAGACAGCATCATTCAGTGCCTGCCTGGTAGTTTTGGACATAATATTTACTTATTTTCAATATCAAATGAATGCTGTATGTCCCACAGTCTTATCTATTTTCCAGTTCTTGTTACATGCAAGTCACTTATTTCGGGCTTTTCTCTGGGAACCTCAAATTTGGTTAAAAGTCCTGGGATTACCATTACACATAATATAGAGTAAAACGTTATTGATTTTAGGAGTCCTCTGGCAATTTAAGGAGTCAAAATGCAGGTTTTTGCGAGCCGAAACCCTATGAGTGTACATGTTGTGTATGGGCACTTGTCCATATATATGTTTGCCTTCTTCTCAATGAAATAATAATAATAAAAAAAACATACATTATGCAAATTGATTCAAAAATTCAAAACATCTTGTAGCTCATCAGATAAGGAAAATGTGGTGAGAAAATTGAAGAAAGTATACATAAGCATGCAGTTGGGATCACTCAGATCAGATATGTTTAATTCACACACAGGTACATTAGATCTTACTCTTGTAGTTTGTTTGATATCAAAGTATTGATCTAAGCAATAAGGAAACTGGAATGCCTTATGGTTTTGGCTGTACCTGTAAAATATAGTGTATATGCTTGCACTGCCAAAAACATACACTTAATGGATAAATGTGTACTCTATTTTTCATTTCCTCATATAAATATTACATTTATGGCCATGACTTGGTTTGCACCGATTATTCAAAATTTCACATCTAGCAAATGCATGATAACATTAAACCACTTGACACATTCGATTGAATTGCTTGTACTAAAATAAACTTAATTTTAACTTAATTAGGCAAACTCTACAGTAACATACCAGCAGTAGTCGATACTTCAGACAGCTTATTCATAAACTTCAATAAGTATTTTCATTATTATTTATAGGTAGTTTGTTTTTTTCCTGTCTGAATTGTTTTTCTTTATTTTGGCTGTTGAGGACCACAGGAGTTTGTATGATGAATGATGACAATGAATAAATAGAGTCAAGATTTATATAGATCTGTTATTGACTCATTGCTATTTATCTTACAAACCCCTGTGTTGCGTCAAATTCATTTTTTGAAGGAAAGTAGTTCATGTCTCAGTTTTAAGCAACATGACCAGCTTCACCCATGCAAGGCCCCTAGCTACCATTCAAGTCCATAAAAACCCTTAATACAAATATGTGTCTGTATATTTTCTAGTTTTCAAATGTTCTCACTAAGCTAACTACTATCTTTTATAATGCATTACTATAATTATCTCCAACAATATAATATATATCCCTTACTCAACGACGAAAACCATTAATATTTGCATGTGCTCTGCATTGCCACTTAAACATTACCAAGGCCAGTTTCGTGTTATGAGAGCATAACACTTGAGTGTTCATTATAACGTCATTACGATTGTGACGTCATAATCACAACGTTGGAAATAGCCGGCCGATACTGGCTGTTCGCTGTTCGATTTATTAGAAATCTACCTTAAATTTTGAGGACAAATATAGAATATAAACATAAATTTACTATCAAAACCAATGAAAAAATATAAATATAAACATTAAACATCATTCTGTTCCGTGTTATGGTCCTATAACACGGAACAGGATGGCGGACAAAATTAATAACGCGCGTTACTTAAATAAAAGTGATACTATCAAAGGAAAACAATTATCCTATAATTTCTTATTCGCAATAACGTTTGTTCTCTGTAACAAATCATTGACAATAAACTTTCAACTATTTTCCAGCACTATTTATATATAACTATTAAGAGGTCATCAGTTTTATTAATGCCCATGTCAGGGATTGAACCGAGGACATCTAGTCTTGTGCTCTGCCAAATGAGATAGTTTTTATATCCGAGTAAGCTAAGTAGAAGTGCATGCTATTATTTTATCATGGTGACAAACTTAAATGATATCATGTAACGTGTAGTAGGAAGTTTAGGGAGTAATGAGAAAAAGCATGCCCCTGTTGGGATTCGAACTAGCGACCAATCAGTCTGTAGCCGGACACTTAGTCCCTTTACTTGGGCAAACTCCATTTGCTGAGGCTATCCGTTAGGCGTCCTGTACTCTAATCTTTTTATTAACGCAAAGCAATAGTACCCCAAATGAATAACAAAACAATGTTTCCTTCATTCATTGAAAAAAACAGCGGATTAGGGTCATCATTTTTAAGTTTATGATTGTTTTAAATAAAGGATGTAGTTGGATAATCCTATGAATGAATTATCACCTTGAAATAGTTGACATTGGGGATGATCTTCAAGACAAGCTCATTAAACATAAATATATAAAATTATGTGTGAAAGAATGCAGTAGTGTACCAGACAATTTGGATAAGGACAACTTAGTTACAAATACAGCTGTGTCTGAAATACTGATAATAATATCCGGCCGTCTATGTCTCATCATCAGAAGCAATGTTATAATCGCCCAATATGGGTCACAACACTATGTTTGCAATATAATTACTACAATGTTTACAACTGTACAATGCTTGTCAATATTGTCAGGTATTTTGTGTGTTTAATGTGTTTTGTAAATAACCGCGATGTGTCAGCTGATAAAAACGTGTGTTTCTAGAACATCCCCACCTAAGCGACGCAGCCATATCTTGTTCAAATCTGTTTCTCCTTAAATCATGTTGAAATTGTGATTTTAATAATTCGCAATTTCCAAACACGCTTTAAACTTCGCCATGACAGTTGTGGTTACCGGCGACTAACTCGTTGATCCTTACATCGGCAAGCCTTTTTGGACAAAATTTGTCTGTATTACTCCGCCTTCTACTCCCGAGGTATTTTCTAGTTTGCTATCATTATCAAGTATCCTTCCAAGTATTGCTGTAAATGTATTTGTATTGAAACATTAGCAATCGAATTCAAAATCAGGTCGAGTTACCGTACAGACTGCGTACTAGCACAGGTGCCTGTGGACATGAATGTGACCATTTTTTCCATTAAATGCAGAAGGTAATATGCATATACGGTGTTTCATAATAATATAATGCTAAACTATTAAGTTTACAATAACAACCTATGCAGAGTAGCCTTATAAAAACCTATAAGGCTACTCTGCATAGGTTGTTATTGTTATACACACCAATTTCATGGTAGATGTAAACAATTACACATATACACGGTATATGCATTTTTTTACAATCGAGCACTTGTCTAATAATTATATTTCTAATATACTTTGTTCTTATGATCTAATGGTCATACAGAGCAATACAGAGAATGAAATAAATCATCAACATAGGAAAGGACTAAGTTCAGGGACTTCAATATCTCAGTTACATAGATCTCTAAAGATAGCTGTCCCCAGCGCAGGGACCTGAGAATTTGTTACAGCTAGTTGTAGACCTAAACTATTGTGTTTGTGAGTAATTTTACACCTTTTTTTGGGTGGGGGGGGGGGGGTTAGATCAAGTTTTGATGAAAAATGCCCCCCCCCCCCCGACGGTCATAAATCTTAATTTAGGTCAAAAACTAGCTGTAACAAATTCTCAGGTCCATGTGGTCCCCAGTACTGTCAATACAATTATTTTTCATATTTTCAAACTTTGCTTTTTAATTTTTGAGATCAGCATAGTGTCAAAAACATTATTGAGACTAGCATAATAGGAGAGGGAAAATGCCAACCAAACTGGAGTTGGAACCCTGTACACATATATGTACCTTCCTAACTCTTGTGTGGATGCTCAACTATATATAGCTAAATGCCTTAGCCTGTGTTTCAAAGTTCCAAGGAATCATCGTCACTGATCGCAGATGATCGAACCAGTCTATGGATTCCTCTGCTTACAAAGAATTTTATGTAGATTTGTCCATATATATATTTGATCACATTACGATTTGGTCACCTTAACACGAACTGTTAAAAAACTGAAACGAAGGTTAAATGAACATGTGATATTTAAGCTGAATGCAGGGGAGACATGTACAGATTTTGGAATATTATGCATTGTAGCTACACATCTGAATTAAGAATAAGCTATAGTTTGAAGGGTAAGTGTAAGGTTCTGGTTATTATTATGAATCTAAATTAACTTAAAGAGTAACTGTAGTGCTTAACCATCTTTTGGGTATGGAAAGATTAGTAAATAATAAGTGAGATAATTCTCACGAAATTTTTTTTTTAGCAAAAATTAGGAAGTTTTGACCATTTTACTAAATTTCACACCTGAACGCAAATCAGAAAATCCCCGATTTTGCCATACGACCGGAAGTGACGTCACAACGGTAACTTGAGTAGTTAGTATATTAAACTTGTATGAATCGTATCACGACTTGTTATTTGTAGAGAGTCTGATATTCAAGAATAAAACACTAATTAAAGGGGCACCCCGCGAAAGTAAGCCCTTTTTCACCATTTTTTTCCCCAAAATATTACGTGCACCTATTATATCGAGTGGGTATTCTTATGGACTACGACGATCGGATTTTGCTGTTATGTATTCATAAAATAAATAATTTCAAAATAACTAGTGGAATTTCTATCCGTCTAGCCAGACGCTTCAGCTTGGAGTTTCCACCTACCAACGCATGCGCAGCTATAGCGCCGTTTCCATTGTAAACACTCTACCTGGTATCACCGTTACATCGCGATAAGGACTAATAGTCCAGTCAATTTAAGATTTAACCTCGAACTAATTGCAACAGAATATATTCTTTCATTTTTTGGTTGATGAAAAAAAGTCCTAGAAAACCCAAATAGGGGAAAGTGGTTTTTTGGCCTTCTAAAGGATCAAGAAAATTAAGAAAATCACACGTATAACCATATTTGAGGTCTAATATCTACCTCAATTGTAACACTGGACATATTGATTTAACAGTATGTAAACACCAACTAATATAGAAAACAGATACGTAAAAATGTTCCACCCTAAATATTGTATTGAAGAAAAAAGGAACTGTCAATATGGCTGAAAAGCATTTTTCACAAGACTATTTTGGCTTTTCTTTTCTTTTCAAATGTAGAGAATACTTAAAATAAATATCGGTATCAATGTCAGGCTTTATCTAATTTCTTAAAATATGACTTTCAATTCGATTTACTCAATGATCAATTGTACATTCTCATACGAAAAAAAATATCAATCATCAAATCTTGCAAATTGTGCTAAATGGATGATATTTTATGTCTAAATCGAACGATTTACCTATTTCTGAAACACATAATTTGAATAAGGGCAAGAAAATGAATTAAAGCATCTTATATCTATTCATGTATGAGCACCATTTACTGCTAAAACTAATTTTGGTATGATGACTTTACAAATGTGGCCAAGTTTTGATGGTGAGAACTCCACCCCATGCATATTTTGCTCAATCCTTGAAAAATGTCCACAATTCTGAACAACAAAAAATGGATTTTTTCCCGCATTTGTTTTTCAATTAACAAATGATTTTGCCAGTAAAGCCGCCTTATATGTATGTAAATACTGAACTGTATTTGAAGTTTAACATTCATACTACTTCACAGCTTTATCAAAAAGTATGTATCCCCAATGCGTTGCTATGGGGGGGAAGAAAAAAAATTGATTTGTTTGAATATAAAATACTATTTCAACCTTAATTCCATTTAGTCAAAAGGGGCATGTTATGGTAGTAATTTCTACCAAAAGTGTTGGCAATGGTACCTAACATAAAAAATATACTCTAATTTTCGTTGTTCAAAATCATGGACTTAGCCATTTTCAGCAGTACAGTCAAAATTGCACGAAATGAGGATTTGATCAACCTGGATAAAATCTCTGATATAAAATTATGAATTACAGATTACCTTGTACAATGCAATTAAACTATGCTTGAAAGGATATTTATCTTGATTATAAGTATTTCCTTTACTAAAAATGACAAACGAAGCCATTATCGTCATGTTAAAAATGAATATTACCCATATTGACAGGTCAATATTCCATTGAACTCAATTAGACCGTATTTATTTTTTAACACATTTGTACTGTAGTTAGGTTGGTCTTGTCATACTGTTACATCCTCATGTCCAGTGTTACAAATGAGATAGATATTCCACTTCGAAAATGGCTAAGCGTGTGATTTTCGAAACTTTCCCGGTCTTTTAGAAGGCCAAAAAACCACTTTCCCCCATTTGGATTTTCTGGGACTTTTTTTACAGTATAGGCACCCACCATTCAAAAAAATATAAAAATAAATTCTGTTGCAATTTTGTCACGGTTAGGCCTATATTTTTGCTAATTTGACTGGACTATAAATACCAAGCAAAAAGTTGCCAAATGGTCAAAATATGACGCAAGACTACGTTACGGATTCATATTGAGAGATGGGAAGTATTCAAAGGAGAAACTAACTGATCTATTGTGTGTATGTTACATATTTCTTCTGTGTAACGGTACAATTGCACAAATAAAACTTTGATTTGATATTAGGAGTAAGATTCATCAGTTTGGTATGAATGATATATACTGAGATTGTTTTGTACACAAGCAGTTTTCAATTCCTGTTTGTGTACAAAACAATCTCAGTGGTTCATTCCAGTCTAGCCAACTTTCTGAATGAACACCATTCCAGCCTGGCAAACTTTTAAATTTCACACCTGGGTTAGGCCTGGTCATACCTGAGTGACCACCAGGTAAATTCCAGGTAAAAAATGATCACTCATATTTTGTAAGGTTCCAGTCTATCAATGCACACTATCAGTAAAAATTGCACTGATACAAGTGAATGTTCTTGAAAATGGAACAGGAGGATGTTACTATCTTCTACATATGTAATGTTGGATACACATTATCAAAAAAGACAATAAAATGGGACATAGAGTTTATTGGAAATGTGTTAAAAGAGATATCGATTGTACAACATCGTTAGCTGCGCTAATTAATGTTCAATTTTGAAATTATGGACAAAGGAATTTACTCGACACTATTAGCGCTACTGTTGATGTATTTGTAGTTAATTTAAGAAATGGTGTAGAGAGGATATCACACGTGCAGTGTGGTTAATTGGTGTTGTTTATCATCAGTTGTAATGATTAACTAACCATTGAATAAACACGAAAATAACAGTTGAAAACTATAACTGTAAGGTAATGGCTAACTTATATCCCCCGCCCCCACCTTTGCAATAAAACTGTTTTAAGGCAATGTTGATGACAAACAAATTTTGATCTGCAGATACATCTACACATTGCCTCTAATATTCCTTTGTAGTTTCATTCAAATTGGTTTACGCACATCTACAATGTATGAGGTTTAATGTCACTAAGTTTCGTTGAAATCCTCTCAGTAGTTTAGGAGGAGTTACTGGTACATCGTGGTGTCTACAGACGGACGGACAACTTAATTCACGTATATCACGCCCACCCCCTACCCCCCACCCCCAATTTCGTTGCGAGGGTTTTCCTTTCCTGTTACATTTGGCAACCAAAGAAATATACCACGGAATCAGGTGTGTCCTAGTATTTGATACACCGGGAACTATCTGGACATTTTTTTCTCTGTATAGTTATATGCATTGGTGCATGAGTATAGATATATACATCATACATTATATTCATTGTGTATACCAAAGTATGTTTTGTCTTGTGATCCATTTTGGAAACATTTCATTTCCTTATACCCTCCCTTTTTTATAATGTTTGATGTTTCTCTCTTGTGTAAAGGTAATATGTTGTTCGTGGACCGACCACTGGACTCCCTTAACCTGGCAGCTCCTATCAAAATATTCATATAGATGTATACATTCATTCTTATAATTACAAGCAGTAATTATAAGCATGAATGTATACATTCATGTGATAAATATTTCATTACTATATGTACATTTTGATATTTTTTGTAAAATACCAGTTAATAGAATTAAAATTAAAAATTCAATATTGTGATTTTTTTATTTATCTTCCGAAAAGTCAGTTTACCTGTGTCTACCTAAGCTGTCGGTGTTGTGATAGTAAGTACCTGTGTTGTTTCAGTGAAGAACACCTATTCCACTCTGGCCAACTTTTTTCCCGACCTTTTTCTCACTTAAAATCCCAAAAGTTGGCTAGACTGGAAGACACCATCTCAGTATATAAACTTTGATTTGGTTTTGTGGCTACCCAAGGGGAAACTGTTTCAGTCCTCTTTTGCATAAAATACGCATGTAATAATAAACTTAAGAGTGTGCTTTATAATATTCCCTTTATAATATTTCATGTTTCAGTAAAATGGTATGATTGAATTATATTGCTGGATAGATAGACCTTTTAAAATACAATATATACCGTAACAGAAAAAGTCGTTTGACTACGTTGTAAAACGTGACGTGCAACCGAGGTACACACGGCTTCATTTGAACAAAAGGAATACAACAATTATGTCTTCACGCGTGAAAAAAAGTGATATTCATACCTAATCTATAACTTAGTGAAGGTACAAAGATCCTTGGGTTGCAAGCCCGGTATTGAATTTGATAAGAAAATATATACATAACGGAAAAAATAAACAAAAAAGATACAAACATAAGGTATACGATATGCATTTCCAATGCCTGCATTTTTTTTAAAGGTCAACGTCCCTTTACAAACGATAAAAAAGATGTAAAAAGAAAGCGGAATTATCATAACATATTCATAACGGGTAGTTATACTTAAGTATTTCCACAGTTCCAAATCTGATATACATGTAGTCATGTTTAGTGTTTGGTTCGTTATATGAGTGCATGGACTTAAATATCCGCATTCCGTGATAAGTGTTAACATATGAAGACGCTGAAAGTAAGCTTAATTTAAATGAATATGAATGTATATATCTATATGGATAGTCTGAAAAAAAAGACATTGAGTTGTAAAGAAAATGCAAACATTTCATGTTATTTTATTTTGTACTTTTCCATGCATGCATACCTTTTATGAAATCATCTGAAAAGGAGGATTCGTGAATATTACCTTTTATATAGAATATCTGTTTTACCACGGAATTAGATTAAACGGATGCTATCTAAGTCCATGGTTTTACATTAAAAAGGTTTGCACAATGGCTGTATTCCGTACCCATGTGTACCGGTGTCGTTCAGGTATATAAATATCATATAGATAATTCCTGGTGTCGATGAATGATGCCAATGTGCCGACAAATATTTCTTAATTTGAATATCGGTAAATTTGCAATTAATGTTTGATTATTAATGTGAATGTGATTCAATAACTTTGTCTCTGTTTCATCAGCCGTATACATTACGCGTCCCCTCCCTTATGGCCTCTTCCGTCAAACCTGTCAAGCGACTTGGAACAAGCCTGTCGCGTTGCGTCATCACCGCTATTTTTGTCGGGGCTTTCGCGAGGAATGCGATTTTGCAAGTGGTCAATATAGACATTTTCAGGCTTTCGAGGGATGCCCCTTTAAATGGAAAGAGATGGACATGATTCTTTTCAGTTAATTAGCTGAATTCAGCTATTTTCATCTTTCGATTAAGAAATATCAGTAATTTATTGACTCGAAATACACAAATAATATATATTTGGGTGATCCCAATTCTTTCTTAGAAATTCAGCTATTTTTTCTTTGTTGCAAAATCATGCCTGTAGACTGTAAAGTTGAATGGAAATTTTGATTGAAAAGGAAATCGCACCTGGCCAGGGATGAAAATATCGAATTAATCAACCAAGGGCGAATTGTCTTGTTATACATGACAGACGTAGAAATTGACCGAGTCGTCTTACATTTGTATATAGATTAGATCTTAATATTTAAGTACAGTGCATTCCTCTTTATATCATGTTGCATTTGTCAGACAAAAACATGATATTAACAGGAATGTGACATTAAGAGAAACATATTTTACCGCTAAATCTAGCCCATTTCCAATTTTTTATAGCTAAAAGTAAGCTATTTAATGTATTAATTATGAAGGTGTTTCAATCTATCATTAACATTATTTTATTAAAAAATCATTTATTTTGGATTTTTTTATTTTCTTTACAAAATTTCATACAAGTTGTATCTAAAATCAATGGAAATGACATAATTTCCTGGATATTTTATGTTATTGGTTAATAAAAAGCATGATATTAAGAGGAATTCACCTCAAAATACACGATATTAACCAAATAAAATTGCATAGATTATATAGAGTGGAAAATGGTGTTTTGGAAAGACATGATATAAAGAGGAATGTGATATTAACATGGGTGATATTAAGTGGAACCCACTGTATTGTTAGTTTATTACCTACCTAGATACACTGTTGACTCGGTGTCAAAACTTAAATTTAAAATAGTTTTTCCTGTTGGGTCCAAGTTGCTGACACACTCTGCTCGGACATGTTATGTACGTAATGCCATACCGTAAATGTTCTCATCAACATTGCTGTACCGTAAATGTTCTCATCAACAAAACCTCAGATTTACATTTTACAGTTTGTTTTCCCGAAAGTACTGTCAACTCAACCACACATGCACTTCGTCCGTCAAACCATGTTCTTGGTCTTCTTTGATAGTGTGGTGTTTCTTTTTGATGATCAGATGCATATGTTCCGATCTTTTTAATAGTTTCTTTGTTGGCTAATTTCCCTTTAGTTTAAACTCTATTTTATTCAATAATACATGGTAATATCATATATACAATATATTTTCGAAAAGGATTCAGAAACAAGTACTAAGTACTTATGTAAATCCGTCTCCTTGTAGACATGCAGCAGCTATGGAACAGTACTGATAATACTTAATGCTATTTGGATATATAAATATGATTGAACATTACTTGCATTTTAACATGTGCATGGAAAATAAAGAGAAAGGGTGCAGGGGATTGAAAGGGGCTGGGGATAATGCTTTCGGTGAAGGTAGGACAAGCGCAGTTTTATTCATCGAATTTCATATATGAAGAGGCAGCATTGGGTCTGTGCATATTATACGAAGTAAATAATTATTATGACATAAAACAACATGATGTAATTTTGAATTTTCAGAAGCGTCTAGACTGACAGATGAAACTTTGTACACAATCAAAAATAAGTTCATTCATATGATCTGATAGTTCATGACTGTCATAAAGTAAGATGTCAACATTATAGTCAGGGGGTAGATGACTAAAACATTCTAGGCTGTTGGTAGTTAGGACAATAGAAGAGAAAATGTTCAGTAGTTTCAGAAATGGGTCAACAGCAAAAAAGTCGTTTTAAGGTACTTTCTGGTTATTCAACACAGCCGAGACCTTGGTTTTGCTTCCTAGAATAACATTTGCCTTCAGAAAATGTATTTCATATGGAAATTGGTCCAAACACGAGCTCATTATGATTATTATGTAAGATTATGTTTTGATAAACAATATGGGCGCCATTTCCTGTCCTCATTGATTAACATTCAAATACCATCACATTTGGATGACATTTTGATGACATTTTGTAGATATGTGAATGTTGCTCCACGAAAACGATTGAAATAAATAATGTAAACGTAAACTTTGTAGCGGCAATTTTATTTTAGCGATTTTCGCGCTGACAATATACCGGTAAATAATAATTGCTCGAATAACAGTTTCAGTAATTCGCTTTCTACAGCAAGTATAGTGAGTGTCCTCATTGATTAACATTCAAATACCATCACATTTGGATGACATTTTGATGACATTTTGTAGATATGTGAATGTTGCTCCACGAAAACGATTGAAATAAATAATGTAAACGTAAACTTTGTAGCGGCAATTTTATTTTAGCGATTTTCGCGCTGACAATATACCGGTAAATAATAATTGCTCGAATAACAGTTTCAGTAATTCGCTTTCTACAGCAAGTATAGTGAGTGTGGTGTGCCGATTCACCATCGCGTTTATCTGTTAAAATGCAGTTGTGCGCTAAAATAAGAGTACGTCAAAATAAATACCTTTACATTATTGTCCGATTATGATTAAATGGAAATGTTAGTGTATTTTAGTACTGCCAACCGAAATGCGGGTTTAGGGACATCCCATTACAATCAGCATTTGTTTAGGTTTAAATTCATTTTGTCTATAGGCTAAACAAAGTATACGGAATTATTTTCTCGTTCCATAGGCTATCATATTCTCTGACGCATTTATAATCTCAAGCTCTTCATTACAGTGGTTCCTTTTAAATCATGGCATCCACAAAGGAGGCATTTTACGGACAGCATTTAATCATTTAGCGACAAGTTATACATTAACGCGGACAGTTTTAAGGGGACACATGTATATGACATGATGGTGTCCAAACGGCTTGTGCTGGTTATTCTCGCCATCGTAAACTGTTTCTATGAAGTTGAAGGTAAGGGTTGACAAAATTTTAAGCGATTAATATGTTTACAGTCATTTTGATGAGAGAAAATGTGGTTTGAAAATGTATCTCTAAATCCGTATCATAGCAAAAAAAAAACTGGTTTTATCTTTAACACTAAATCCCAATAATGAACAGCGGTAGATATTAACTGCTTATGATGTGGTTTTTAATGAGGAGTGTTTTCGAAATCATATAGGCATTATAAGTCTTCATTGTCCAGTCGCATGAATAACATTTTGTTTTTGATTTAAAGGCCCATTATACGTAACTTTCGGCAAAACTTGAAGCGAAAATCAAGCCTAATAACTTATTATATTATAGATTTTGTTAAAATTAACTGATATCAACAATATTCAAGATGAATTCTTACGCGGTTACCGGTAAAGCAGCAGTTTCATCCTGGTATATCCGTTTTTCTCATCCCGTCGGCATCGGAAAAGATCACAGTCATATATGTTAATTCAAAACTTATGTATACATGTAACATCTTATAGAGAGAGAGAAGGGGTGGAGGTGGCGGTGGGGGTGGAGTGGTGGAGAGAGAAACAGTAAAAAGATATCAGAATCTATGTGAGTCAATAATATATTGCTGAGTGGCTTGACATATTTTATATTATCTTCTATTGAGTAATCACTATTTGCATATAGACGCAAATGCAGGTCCAACGGGATATAATCATTTAATTCTCGAAACAGAATAATTCTCTACTTTCAGAGTAAAGTGATTCCCTACTGGTATATGTTGGTAAACCAGTGATTATTTCCAATTTGTCGGCGTCACCGAGAGAGCACCCGTCCCAAACCTCACAATAGTATTTTAGTAATGGAAGGATGTACGCTTTATAAAGTTTGATTAAAGTTTGCCTATTAAGAATATATTTAAGTTTACGAAGGATACTTGCCTGTTTTGAAACAGTTTTACATACATTTTCAATGTGTCTACCCCATTTACAATTATCATCTAAAGAAGTTACTCCCAGATGCTTATGGTGATTTACAAAATCTGCACTAACGTTGTTAAACCTATATTCTTTTACATAATCATGTTCAGTGTTTGAAATAAGTAAAGCTTCCGTTTTCAAAGGATTAAATTTAACTAACCATTTTTCTGCACAATTTTGAATTTTAACCAGATCGTTATTAATTTTAGTTTCAATATTCCTTATTGACGTTCCTGAACATAATAAGGAAGTATCGTCAGCAAATAATTTGGAAAGACTTTCAAGATTATCAGTGATATCGTTAATATATATAATAAAAGGTAAAGGACCTAATACTGAGCCTTGAGGAACGCCCTGATGCAACGAAAAATGTAACAATTGCGAAAAATGTAACAATTGTTACATTTTTCGTGCGTGGTGCACGAACTTTGTAACAATTGTTACATTTTTCGTGGCAACTGCTTTTTAGGACTTATACAAAATGTGGAAACTATACACATATCGGTAGTATACCTTAAGGGGAATAAAATCGCAGTAAGCGCTATCATCACTTTAACTCTGCGATTTGTCGGTTCGAAAGCATAGTATCGCTACTATTTCAAGTCATGCAGCCGTTTATATGTACATTTTATTATGTTTGCTGATTCGAGCAATTCTACTATCCTTTTTTTGATGTTTGAAATAAAATTTTTGTTCGCAAATCGGGTTATATTGAACAAAGTAGTATGAATAAATTACAGAAAAAACACTGTAAATAAAGAATTAACCTTTTCTTTTGTTTAGTTTATGAGATTATAAATCCAATGGAACAGTCGGTAAATTTAACGTAAACTGGCGCTAAAACGACTTTCAAAATGCGTTATAAACTATTGGCTGTATATGCTGAATGCGAATCTGATTTATTCCTCATTTACATGACGGGGATTCAAGTGGTAAATCACGTGCTGATTTTTGGTAACATCGGTTAATTTTCACTGTGTTAACTCCATTGATATTCACTCAATCTGAATTGAATAAAGACGACGTACTCCATAATTAAAC
Source organism: Mimachlamys varia (assembly GCA_947623455.1). Taxonomy (NCBI): domain Eukaryota; kingdom Metazoa; phylum Mollusca; class Bivalvia; order Pectinida; family Pectinidae; genus Mimachlamys; species Mimachlamys varia. The sequence goes on from OX392542.1 coordinate 34,820,038, forward strand.
GGATACAGTTAATTGCCATTTCAACTATTTGTTTGAAAATTTTCTTATTTCTCAAAACCACTCCGATCAGCGGTTCCGGTAGTTCCTCGGAGTGCTTGGAGACAGTGGTGTAGCTTGTGGGTAAGGGTGGGGCCAAGTTACCATGTGTTCCATTTGTCTAAGGGCAGTTAGTCTAGTCACACTATATACAATGTAATATTAAAAACAAACTTTCACCACCAGAATACCACCACAATGCAGCATGTATATCTATATACTTAATAACACCCCTGCCTTACCAACACCCGCTGTATTTTTCGGGCTACGCAGCTGAGAGAAATGAGATAATATTCACACAATTTGTTCGTAAGGCAATAATTTGTATCCTTTTATGGTGTACATCGGATAGTAAAGAAGATATTACAAAATAACTTCACCAAGATGGCAAAAAACCCACGTGATTGCTGCAGTGATTATGATGTACTTTATTTGAATATTGAACGTAATTACTCCGGGGGGGGGGTTACTTTTTTTTAAACAAAACTTATAAATTATTATCTCTTATTGTAGGTTTAATATCCATATTATTTATATCACGACATCACGGTTGGCATTGCAGGATAACCTTTGCTGCAAATAACATGTTAGCAGTCGTTGATATTATATTAATCTAGATCTATACAGATATTTTTGAAATCGTGTGGACTTAATTTCGTTCATTTACAAATTCACCAATATTAAAACCTCAACGAAATCTACATACCAATTTTTTAACGATCACATTTTGACCTACCAGGTCTCATTATTATCAATTATTTCGTCACTTAATTTTCACTCGGATTTTGTTAAGGATTATTAGTTCACAATTATCCTACTGTTAGATTCCAAGTTATATATTTCTTTTATTTTGAAATTCATACAAAACTTGGAAAACGTATTATTACAAAACATTAAAAACCGTTTTGAATTTCTCACAACGCACGAATTTTATTTTTTCCCGCGCAACGGAACTACCCCAAGCCCAGTTGTCACTGGCCAGATTGAAGCTCATCGTCAGTAAAAGGAAGACGTTCATTGGTAATTGTACGATTGGAGTACTATGCCAATCAGTGTTTGGTATTACATCGTAAAACATTTATGATGAAAAGGGTAATAAATCTATCTATAAAAATCTCTTCAAAAGTTTGCACACGCGTTTAAAGGTTCTGTATAGAGACACAAAATGTCGCAACGGAACAAAATGGCATTCTCGTGGCACTCGATATTCGAGTCTGTGAGAATGGAAATAACTCATGTGTGACTGCAATGTACACACGGTGTACTTCTTTTATCATATCACCCGCAAATAAATAAAGAATTGTAATACAGACATTTATTTAACGATACTCGGTGATAATTAGGATTTAATCATATTAGTCTATACCTCTAATACCTATGTCTAAGTGACCCAATTCCACATGATTTATACCCAAGACTTAGTGACCCATTCCCACATGATTTATACCCATGTCTAAGTCATATTCCCACATGATTTATACCCATGTCTAAGTCCTATACGCAAATGATTTATACCCATGTCTAAGTCATATTTCCACATGCGTTATACCAATGTCTAAGTCCTATTCCCACATGATTTATATCGATGTCTAAGTCCGAGTCACACATGATTTATACCCATGTCTAAGTCCTAGTCACACATGATATATACCCATGTCAAAGTCCTATTCCCACATTATTTATACCAATGTCTAAGTCCTAGTCACACATGCGTTATACCAATGTCTAAGTCCTATTCCCACATGATTTATACCCATGTCTAAGTCCTAGTCACACATGCTTTATACCCATGTCTAAGTCCTATTCCCACATGATTTATACCCATGTCTAAGTCCTAGTCACACATGATATATACCCATGTCAAAGTCCTAGTCACACATGATTTATACCCATGTCTAAGTCCTATTCTCACATGATTTATACCGATGTCTAAGTCCTTGTCACACATGATTTATACCCATGTCTAAGTCCTAGTCACACATTATATATACCCATGTCTAAGTCCTAGTCACACATGATTTATACCCATGTCTCTACAATTCCACTTTACCTTCTTGCTTATGTTTATTTCTAATTTGAATGGTAACATTAATCTCATTGTCCCATCATTCTGGGATCTCACCCGCTTTTCTTTAAATGGAGCATGTTTGTTTACAATATCTAAAAACAAGTCCCGAAACCCAGTAACCATACCATCTATGTAATCAAATGTCTCACGAGATGACCATGGAACACTTTCAATGTCATTGATAAAGTTTTTAAACCTTCTATACATGTATTTGATTGTGTTGTGTTGATTTGTTGATTTCGTACGGCGTGTTCTTACCATGCTGATTGGGTAGTGGTTACTGAGGGATATGCCCGATACTTCGGTGTAAGAAATCAACCCTGAATGTGTATGGTCTATGCATGGTTTGCAACACATTTTCTGTTAAAGTATTTATATTGAAATCCCATGTAATGATTACTCTCTGTTTTCACTAAAACGTTTCTCTAATGTAGTTTCAAAGTTATCAAACTAACTTGTATCCGAGTTTGGGGGTCTGTATAAAGTTCCTAAAATCACTAGTTGGTGTGAGTCTGCTTAACCTCTATCCAGAATGATTCCATATTGTCACCTTGTAAGTTGTTTTGTTGTATATACGTTATATCAGTTTTAATGTACAAGGCTACTCCACCACCTGATTTATGTTTTCGATCTCTTCGAATGAGATGGTATCCATGGCTATGGGAATCTTTGCCCATGTGTTAATCGGTGAGCCATGTTTCACAGAAACAAAGTATGTCCAATTTGGAACTTAAAACCAAAGAATGTACTTCATCAAACTTGTTCAAACTTCTTATGTTCCAAGAAGAAAAGAGCATACCTTCTGGAGCATTTGTAGATATCAGTGTTTCTGGAAACTCTTCGTTTCTAAGGTTATATTCACTTTGACATATATTTGTGATACAATTAGCACAATACCATATATACGTATATCTATACCCCCTTCTATGATCTGTTCTTGGAGGCAAGTTATATGCCAAGAGTTAGAACAGCCTGTATAATATACCTCAATGTCTGCTTCTAGTACAGGTAAACTGCACTGAGTATAGTTCATACTCACATTTGCCCGTTGGCGAATAATGAGTTTCATTTCATTGGATAGTATGAGACACAGGTAAAATGTAAGGTTAAAAGTGTTCACCTTATCTGTTCTTGAGTTGTTACTATTGTGACCAATTAAAATAAGTGTTCACCTTATCTGTTCTTAGAGTTGTTACTATTGTGACCAATAAAAAACGTCTTTGCTAAGAGTTCTCTTCCATAGCACATTTAAGGTTGGCCATTAGTTTTCAGGGATGGTATCAAGCAGTACAGTTGGTTTTTGTTGATAAAACTTGCTGTTTAGATGGTAAAGCAGTGCAATACCAAAGAGCACAAAAAAACACCACCTGTCCAAACGGCCATCTTTCAGTGTTGTATTGTTCGTGCACAACGAATAAAAATGTAACATTTTTGTTACATTGTTCGTGAATGGTTGACGAAAAATGTAACATTGTTACATTGTTCGTGCACGACGCACACAAAAATGTAACAATTTTGTTTCATTTTTCGTGAATGCTTGACGAAAAATGTAACAATGTTACATTGTTCGTGCACAACGCACGAAAAATGTAACAATTTTGTTACATTGTCCGTGAATGCTTGACGAAAAATGTAACAATGTTACATTGTTCGTGCACTTGATGTACTTGATACATCTTTTCTCAGTAGTTCCTGAGGAAAAGCGATAACAAATTCCAAAATTCAAGATGGCCACCGGCGGCCGTTTTGGATTGTCCGATCACTTCGTCATCATGTACAACAAGGCATCAAGGGGAACATACCATGAGAAATAGCGATAACAAATAGATTAACGGACGGAGGACGTATGAAATGTGAACTGACTAGCCAACCATCTGATGATTGTGGACTAAAATAGACCAATTTTAATGTTTGAATGGTTCAGGCGGCATTTGCAAAATTTCTTAAGCGACAAACAGTGAGTGAGTGCTATAAAACTGTTTCACATTAAACAGATACAGCTATTTGTTATTTTCCGCTAATCATGTATCAATATTCGATGTATTCTTTCAGGTGAAATTGTGAATTTATGTCCTTCAATTCGGCTAGCGGCGTCAGACATAAGTCTTGTTGCAAAACAGAAAAGTGATTATTGCCCAGTGGAACTCTTCTGTGCAGCTGTTAAAATACTCTCCGTGAGATTTAATTTTTCCAATAGTCTATTTGGGCGCCACCTACCCAACCAAAAACATCAGGAAGATCCGAATAGTTCATTTACCAATGCTTGAATAATCCAGCCCGTTCTACACGCCAGAAATAATTCACCTGGGTCGAGTTTAATATTGTAGAGGTTATGAATATATCAAGTGTTTACATAGCTTTATCGTTAAAAATCTACGCGCCCCTGTTCTTTCTGTTTTTCAAAGTCGGCATAAAAGAGCATTTATTCTCGTTACGCTTTTTGTCCGTAATTAAGGTGCCGTATGAAAATGTTCGCATTATTCGCAATTGCTTTTTGAAGTCGTTATTTTACCTTTTCAAAGTCGATAAACCATTATAATGCCTTAATACCTCGGGTAGACTTTCCCTATCTACCTCAAACCGATATAAAGGGTCATAAATGTACATGCAAAGTGATTGGATAAAAGATATTTCGGACGACAGATCCAGAATCATGTCATATCTGACATGGCAAAAACGCATGCACAATGGTGGCAGATCCAGGTCATCGTTTTATGTGAAACTATACTTTCTCGAAATGCATTAAAAAACGAAAGTAGCTCGAATCAGCCACCATAATACAACGTATACGGCTACATGACTTGTAGTAGTAGCGACAATATGCTATCGAACTGACTAATCGCAGAAACTGAGTTAAAGTGATGATGGCGCATACTGCGATTTAATTCCCCTTAAGGTATACTACCGATATGTGTATAGTTTCCCCATTTTGTCTAAGCTCTAAAAACAGTTGCCACGAAAAATGTTACAATTGTTACATTTTTCGTGCATCACACACGAAAAATGTAACAATTGTTACATTTTTCGTACACAATGCACGAAAAATGTAACATTGTTACAATTTTCGTGCATCACACACGAAAAATGTAACAATTGTTACATTATTCGCAATTGTTACATTTTTCGTTGCATCAACGCCCGCATTTGTAGTTTTAACGGAAGTTCTACTATTTCTACAATTTACAACGACTTGTTGATTACGATTACTTACATAGTTATTTAACCATTCTAGTAGTGTCCCACACACGATCGAACGCTTTGGAAATATCACAAAATATTAAACAAGTTGGCTGCATTTTTCAATATTTTCACATAATGTATGATGAATTTTATAATAATGACCTGGTTGAAAACAAGATTGGTACTTATTTATTAATAAATTATCATGGATATAATTATTCAGACATTTAACAACAAGCCGTTCAAAAACTTTTCCTGTAGTACTAAGCAGCGCTATCGGTCTGTAATTAGAGGACAATTGTTTTCCATCCTTTTTAAATGACGACATAACTAAAGCTGTCCAAGGAAGATCTGAATATAAGGGACAACGGATAAGCTACTGCTCTTGCAGTATTTGTTAGCATATGGTGGCTGATTGCGTCATTGCCTACCGTTTTATTAATATGCTGTGATTTAATTATGCCAGTAATGTCGTCTAACTGAAATGGTATACCGATATAGTCGAAAATGTTAGCTTTACCCTCGTTGGTCGTTTCAAGGTGACCAGTAAAATCGTTAATAAGGGGCGGTATAATATTTGTTGTATCAGAAAGTTTTAACAATCTACGGACAATTTTCAGAAATGTTTGGAGTTCGAATCAGAGTACCGACCTAAGATTTAGCATGATTACGTTGTTTCTGGAAACTAGTCAGATTGTTGAAGGAGCGGCTATTTTCTCTTTTTTTTTAATAGTCTGTTTCGTTTGGTCCAATCATCAAACCTGTAGAAAGTCATAATGTTATATATAGAGTTGCAAATAATTTATGAATTTCCATTTTCTCCTTTTTGATACAAAAAAAAATATGAAAGAATATGTGGTATTGATCAAAAGTAGGCAAAATGATCAAATACCCTTACCCTACCACTTGACATCGACTAAACTGGCTGCTGTGTAATAAGAATACCTGTCTAATATATGGCCAAGTTTTAAGAACTTATACAGTTGAGTGTAAGCTAACGTTTACACCCGGTGCACTAGTAGTGCACTACGTTTAAACTAGTAGTGCACTACGTCTAAACTAGTAGTGCACTACATTTAAACTACAGGTAAACAAGTAGTGCACTACACCCTGAACCCCATATAGGCCAAATACCCTTACAGGTAAATGGGCAGTCCCATCTACCTGTGATTCTTACCTGTACCTCATCTGTGTAGTACGTAGAAGCTGGCCTTATCATAAGTTAATATTTATAACCTTAATATATAAATGTATATATTAATGTTATGTAGTTATTTTTCTGAAAAAACCTTCTTTCTTTCATTTCAAAACTATAAATTTTGTCATCATGATATTTACTCTAAGAGTTGTCCTAAACATTTCTTGCAAACAGGACATAAATAAAAAAAATGCTAATAATTTAACTTACAATTTTGATGTCTTATATTTTGTACTTTGATAAACATCATTTACACCATTAACGTTTTTTATATTTATTTACCAATTTACATTCAAGTATATTGAAAAATTGGAGCAATATCCATTGATAATTATTTGTTTAGGATATATATATATTCCCCATGAAGAACTAATAACTACTTAATTAAACTAAATATATATTTTTATTAAATACATTCATCCCTCAGACCTGTATATTCATGGACGCGTTATAGAGTTTAGTCAATCTGTATTTTTATTTAATTTTCTATATATCTAGACCTGTATGTATAGCACATGCAACAGTGTTGATATATATATATAAGAATTTGAATTTGAAAAAAAAAGTTATACAACAAATTTTAATTTAGTCAGGTTTTTCAGTATGGGTCAGATGTTTTGATTTGACCCTCAGGCCTCAGGTAATTACCTGGCCTGTCTCAGCCTCCTCTCGGAACACCTGCTGACGTAAGCCTGTCAGTGACACAATTGAGGTGTGAATTCCTCACCTGACTATCACTGGTCAAATTTGAAACCAATTTGATTAAAGGGCTCAGTTGGAGATAACCAGGATCAAATGATAATACATATTTTAAGTTTTGCTCAGGTTTATCATGTTTATAAACCACATTCATGACATGAAATTAACAAGAGCACCGCAAGCGGAGGCATGATACGCCCGTTGCATTCTATCGGAAGTATAATTGTATTGAAACAAAAAAATTGCTGTTACGCGAAAAGTTGAAATAACTCAACAAAACCCGTAATATATGTTAAATATTATAGCTTTTCGAAGTACCATACCAAATTTTAGAGGAATTGAAGAAGATACAAAAGAGTTCTGACACTTTCTACATAATGCCGAAATTGCATCAAATATGAAGTTTCAAAGGGCCATAACTCTTGTTAATATTATCTAATTGAACTGTAATTCAGGAAAACACAAATTCATGTCATGATAATTAAGCCTACCAAGTTTGAAAGATATTGGTTGAAAACTGTAGGAGAATATCTCCGAACAAAACAACAGTTTACAACAGAAATGCATTTTCTACATAGTGCCTTTATTTAGCAGTTGCAAATATGCAATACTGTTACGCGAAAAGTTGAAATAACTCAACAAAGCCCGTACTATATGTTAAATATTATAGCTTTTCGAAGTGTCATACCAAATTTTAGAGGAATTGAAGAAAATACAAAAAAGTTCTGACACTTTCTACATTATGCCCAAAATTGAATCAGATATAAAGTTTCAAAGGGCCATAACTCTTGTAAATATCGTCTAATTGAATTGTCATTCAGAAAAACACAAATTTATGTCATGTTGATAAAGCCTACTAAGTTTGAAAGATATCAGATGAAAACTGTAGGAGAATATCTCCGGACAAAACAACAGTTTACAACAGAAATGCATTTTCTACATAGTGCCTTTATTTAGCAGTTGCAAATATGCAATACGGTTACGCGAAAAATTGAAATAACCCAACAAAACCCGTACTATATGTTAAATATTATAGCTTTTCGAAGTGTCATACCAAATTTTAGAGGAATTGAAGAAAATACAAGAAAGTTCTGACACTTTCTACATCATGCCGAAATTGCTTCAAATATGAAGTTTCAAAGGGCCATAACTCTTGTAAATAATGTCGAATCAAACTGTCATTCATAAAAACACAACTTTTTGTCATGATGATTAAGCCTACCAAGTTTGAAAGATATTGGTTGAAAACTGTAGGAGAATATCTCCGGACAAAACAACAGTTTACAACAGAAATGCATTTTCTACATAGTGCCTTTATCCAACTATGCAATGCTGTTACGCAAAAAGTTGAAATAACTCAACAAAACCCGTAATATATGTTAAATATTATAGATATTCGAAGTACCATACCAAATTTTAGAGGAATTGAAGAAAAATCAAAAAGGTTCGGACATTTTTTACACAAGGTCTGAAATTGCATCAGATACGAAGTTCCAAAGGGCCATCACTCTAGTAAATATTTTTGAAACAAACTGTCATTCAGGAAAACACAACTTCATGTCATGATGATTAAGCCTAGCAAGTTTGAAAGATATCAGTTGAAAACTGTAGGAGAAGATCTCCGGACAAAACAACAGTTTACAACAGAAATGCATTTTCTACATAATGCCTATATCTAACTATGAAATGCCTTTACGCAAAAAGTTGAAATTACTGAACAAAACCCGTTATATATGTTAAATATTATAGATATTCGAAGTACCATACCAAAGTTTAGAGGAATTAAAGAAAACACAAAAAAAGTTCTGACGTTTTCTAAATAATGCCCGAAATTGCGTCCCAAAGGCCATACCTCTAGTGAATATTCTCGAATCAAATTGCCTTTCAGGAAAACACAACTTCATGTTATGGTGGTTAAGCCTAGCAAGTTTAAAAGAAATCGAATAAAAACTGTAGGAGGAGATCTCCGGACAAACAAAAGTTTAGGACGGACGGACGGACAACGTCATACCATAATACGTCCCGTCATTTTTGACGGGCGTATAAAAATGATGCATTTCCCATATGTAGGCCTAAATATTGAAAACAATCACAGGATGTATTAAATATGACTTGAAAGTTTATGTGTATATGTAATAATTATTAAAAAAAAAAAGAGAACAATTTAAAACCAGGTCAGTGTAATGGAATCATTTCAAATTATTATACATTCTAACTTCTAAGCATACAACCACGGACTTAGCCAAGTCCGGCATACAACAAATAAATTATATGCAGTTAGATTAGCCTATATTAGAAATAAGTAGCATGTGTCAGTCACATTTATTGTACTTTTAAATTAACCTAATGACTTATATCATATGATACATTTATATCTATAACTTAAAAGGGAAAGATACAGATCTACAGGGAGAATCATTTACCCTCCAGGCATAACTATGTACTTGCCTGGGCCACATATGTGGGACTTCCCCGAACACCAACTCTGCTTACCGGGTATAAAAACATGTTTATTTAGGGGGTCAGTTGTGGTGATAACGAGTTATAGTCTATAGCAGAAATGTTGTACTTAATAACTAATGATATTTGCAAACAAATATCTGATATATAGGTACTGCATAAAACAGTTGCACATTTAGGAAAATTAGCATATATTATACTATCTTTTAGCTATGTGTAAATTATCATATATTTATTGATATGTATATAAGTTTCAGATTTGTGTAAATTAATGTCGTATATTGATTTATAACTTCTTTCAGATTTTTGTAAATAAACATATGAATATTGTCACATATTAATATAACTTGTACCTTCCTTCAGATTTGTGTAAAATGTTGTCATATATTTGATTTAAAAATATTTCATTATTTATACAAGACATATAAACAAGTACTACAAAGAAATAGTATACAAATGTATCAATAAAATTATTAGAAAGCAGGTTAAGGCTGAGCCTATAAGTCTTTTCAAACAAAGATAACCAGTATTTTTTTTATATATATTTACACTGACAAACCAATAGTTTATATCGATGTAGTTGGAGTAGGAAATTAACAGTATAATATTTTGTCAATTAAAGATCCCTTTCTCAATCATTCTTGTACCTTTATTATGATTTATATAAATAACATTTTTAGAACTATCTTTAGTTATTAAAATATGAATTATTTATACATCTTGAATCTTTTGGTGCTTTATAGACAATGTATATATATATTATGTATCAGGGACGTATACGTCCCTGTATGTATGAACTAGTATAATTAAGTATAGTTGAATTTCTTTCATTTGACATACCAACTATACCATTCAAAAACATCTAAATTAACTTAGCCTAAAAGATCATGCACCCATATATAGAAACAATATGTTTGTGGTGGTCATGCTGCATTATAGTATGGTTATTAAAGAAAAGAGCAGGATGTGTATTAGAAAGCTTAGAGTAACAGTTAATGCTACGGTTTTAGTTGGATTAAAAATAATTTGCCATTCATTGATTAGCCTAACAGGGATTGATGAAAGATCATCATTTAGTATATCAGCATGTGTATTAAGGGCTTCATCACTACCTGCAATAACATATAGAGAAGTATCAACTGCAAACAAGGTTACGTCAGCTGTCATATCAATACATGATAGAAATGAAAAGGTTCAAAGAGCATATCCTTGAGGAACTCCTGCAGATATAGATTAATGTATTTGATTGGTATCCATCGATTATTTCCCTTTGGTTTTCTGTCAGATAATTAAGCTATAAACCACTCAAATAATATTCCATTTAAAATCATTTTTTTGTAAAGTTGATACAAAATACCTACATGCCGAACCCTGTCAAATGCCTTGTTTATATAACAGAATATATTGATTTAACTTGTACAGATTTGTGTTTAATTTGTGTAACATCAGTTTAATAGTATCTGTTATTGTGTGTTTTTATATGTCATTATCGTTTAATGGTTTTCAGTTAAAATACTGATGTCTAATAATGTGCTGTATTAAACATGTATTATTATAACATGTATGAATAGAAACTGTATTTTATTACCGATATGCTTTAAATATTTCGATTTATTTTCAAGTAATGTAATTTAATTATTATTTTCCATTTATTGAATTTTTAAATGATAAAATATAATATTCATTTTCTATTACTTAAAGCTGTATTATATGAAAATACTTTATTAATTTCATTACCGACTAAGTATCATATCTTCAAATTAAATGAGTTGACATTCTTAGTTGAAACAGACTATAACTTAAACTTCAAAGGATTTCCTATATAAACACCTTTCTTTCACGTTACCAGAACGCCGGGCGAAAATCTGATGTAAATCGGTGTCTGCATAGGCGTTAAACTCCTAACTAACTAACTAAGTAACCAGAGTTGGTGTTCGGGGAATGAGCCCACATAATAAATATGTATCCTCCCAGAGTTCAGGGAACACACCTGTAGGCTGGCTGTAGTTAGCCAGGTGTGAATTTCTCACCTCTCTCTCCCCAAGGGCCATCACTGGCCAAGTTTGATTATAGGCTAGGGCTTTAATTGATGAATAATGATCCAATTTGATAATTGACGATAACATTGTATAACAGTCAATTGGATTACATGTACATGTACAAATGTATATTGATATTATGGTATAAAGAAGGAATGGCTTTATACGTTTGTTTGTACATGAATGTATAATGAAACGAAATACCAATGCCAGTATATGTCGGTATTATTGCATGGCTTAATTCTTAATGTCAAATTCATTAAAGTACTATACTATGTACAAAATCTGTTATTCTAATATCTGATCTTTTATATTACAATATGTTGTTTACTTTATTTCTTTATACACTTTTAGCAAGATAAACTATTGACAACATAATGTATTATAGTTAATTTATTATACCATTTTACAGTAACCAAACACATTCTTTTCGATTGAATTGTAGAATGTAAATATTTAACTGAAAAAGAATCATTGTTACTTGTACCAAAATTTAACTTATAAGTAAGTTAAAGTTTGTTTAATATATATATATAAAATTTTGACATGCAGCGTATTAATTTAAAACAAGTTACTATGATGATCGAATATCATCCGGCATAAATCATGTGCTTATATAAGTAACAAACTAAAGACTTCTTCATAACACATCTTCAATTGTATAAACATAAAAATACAGGTAAATCATATTACATCTGTACAGGTAAGGACACAGGCAGATATGGACACTCCCATTACCTATATGGGGGTTTTTGTGGTCACACCTGACTGGACGTAGCTAGTGCACTACATTTTACCTGTAGTTTAAATGTAGTGCACTACTTGTTTAGGGTGTAAAGGTTAGCTTACACTCAACTGTACCTAATACCTCTAATACAAACCGACAATTGTTTAAACAACAGACTTATAGTTTTGGTCCAGGTGACTTTTGGTTTAGACAGCTGGTTTAACTGTATATAGTTGAATTAAATTAAAATGTTTTTCACACAGTCTAATGGTAATAAGAGTGATCTATATACAATTTTGACTAACTCTACAAACCTGTCCAATTAACATTGCATTAATGTTTTGAAACTGTCTCGCACCTTCCCAGATGATACTGGCACACACTACAGCTTCTTGTTCTCAAGTCAAAGTCCACAATCTTTCCAGTGTTGACACCAATAAGACCTGAAATTTAAACAATATAAGTTATCTCCCTTTATTTTGTTAACTCCAGGGCCCGTATTCATGAAAGCGTTCTCATGCTCAAGCAGGGATTCTGTGCTCAAGCCAGCTTCTTGAAACTCACCTTACTCATGTCGAAGAGTCAAAAATATCATTGTAAATGTTAAAAACAACTTTTTATTCCATGTTTCTTCAACTTTTAACCAAAACCTCGACAAAATTAGATTGTTTGAATATTTTATAGCCAGAATAAGATATAAGGCTTGAGCACAAAATCCATGCTTGAGCATGAGAACAGTTTCATGAATACGGGCCCTGGCAGGACTCCCACAACTAAAACTACCCCTTATCAGTCACAGGGACATGTTACAAAAAAAATTATTTATAAAATGTTAAGGAGTATTCATAAACACAGTCTCCCCTCAATTTTATACTTGTAAACATTTTATGCATGTCTGCAATAAAATGCAACTTTAAGAAAATAAATGTATTGAAGCCAATAATTGAATATCTCGCATATTATTTAGACTTAAACTTTTATTGCAGATCAGATATATATAGTTAGAACACTTCAGACTTAAAACTGCAGACCTGAGTTGGGTCAGACTAAGGTTGTTCTAATAATAGAACAGCACCAGCCTAGGCAGATAAAGCCATGACATATTCAGACTCTATATTCAAGGAATAAATAAGTAACTTGCATAGAAAATTGTTGTCAATTAAATGAACAGTGATGTGCTGGAGCAGTTACAAAATATTCTTGATAACATGCATATAAAAGTGAATTTTCTAGTGAATTGGTGTCATATAGATTACTTTGGGACTTGATCGACTGTTCCTTTGATTATTGCTTTAGGCCTAATGCTCCAACATCTTGCCGTGCATTAATTTTCATAATCTAAAAATTAAAACACAATCGAAATATGGCAGTACAATGCGCGATAAAAGGGTGGGCTATGAGAAAATTTCTGACTCGAGTATTTATAAATATAATAAATTTATCGTGTATTTGATGTCACATGACCCTTCAAAGGAACAGTAATTATAAGTCTGCGTTCTGCGTTATGGGCTGGTCTTTAACATCCATGCATCGGGACAACATGTACATGACAGAGATTGAGCCTGCTAGACACAACTTGTTAAATAAATAGGCCTATATAGAATCTAACCTAAAGGACATTTCATTTTTTTTTAAAAATGCAAAGTCATCACGTAGAGTGATCATGGTTAAAATAAAATCATTCCAAACTCATTCAATGCTATTGGTCCAATAAGAAAAACTTGTTAACATTAACAAATAATGCTGGACCTAGTAATATTTTGACCACAATTACGCAAATTGATTATGTAACAGTTAGGCCTATTCAATTTACAGTCGACTCAAAAACATATGCAGGTCATTTACAAAGACAGCGAAATATCAGTTCAAATGAATTAAATACATTGTTTTTTTCCGTTGTTTGAATATATAGGGTTAAATCGTTCCTCTTATATATGGACCATAACAACTACATGTACATGTATGCAGTTTGTTCATTTGTGTTTTTGAACTGGGAACAATTAGAAGATTTAATTTCAATTTGTCACGGGAAAAAATGTTACAACCTTGTATCATTATTATAAAGGAAGAATATGATAGAAATTAAGGGATGAGTAACTGCTGTTGAAATGAAGGTTCGTGTCAGAATACGCTCTATTCCAAACCTGATTAAATTTAAATGTACTCTCATAATATTTTTTATGAAAACTGCCGAGTTAGGCTAATATACCGTACATATCACAGGGACCTGAGAATTTGTTTCAGCCAGTTTTGGACCTTAACTAAGGTGTTAAAAGTATATTTACACTTTTGGGAGGTTTAGATCTATATTCGATAAAAATACTCCCTCAGGCCATTTCCAAAAAATAACCAGTTTCCTGACATCTGTTGGAAAATGACCGCGCGTCGCGAGATCCCGCGAGAATTTCATTATGACATATCTAATTTTGATCACGTGATGTTAGGCGGCGGCCATTTTCAAACAGATGTCAGGAAACTGGTTATTTTTTAGAAATGGATGACGACAGTTGGTTTACGACCTCCTGTGACTTGATTAAATGTGTAGGTTAGTGGAAAAATATCTGTTCTTGCCATTGATACTTAATTTACATGTGATCGAAAATGTTTCATATTATAAAACACGGCTTAATCTTTTTAATAGTCTCTTTGTTGGCTAGTCTTCCTTTGAGCCTGATGCGACTCTGGTTTCGTCTGGCTGCCATATTTGTTTACCGCGGCTACCTGATCATGACATGAGCTTCCGGTTCTATTTTTATACGAGAAATCATGTGACTTCATCGAAAAACGTCACCATTAATTGTTCCCACGTTCTGTGCCGATTCGCAAAAAAAAGAATAAGAAATGGGTTTTTTTCAATATTGAAAACGAGAATAAAAATATAACTAAAGCATCAGTATGTTAAAGAATAAATCCTGATATGAATAAAATAGGTTGTTGTTAAATAGTCCAAATAGTCAGAGTAACTGTAGTGCAAATAGAAACTGAAATGATCAGACTCGTTGTGTCGGCATTAATACATCGTCGAAAACCGCATCGAAATCGGCCGACTGGTTAGAAAGTTACGACAGGTTGAAGTTTGGTTTTTTACATGTTTTTCCACAAGCTAATCAAGCTTACCGCGAACCGCTGAAAGTTGTGCACACGTATTGGTGACGTCACAACGGGAACACAAGAAATTGTGTCCTATGTCTCTCTATATAATATGTACGTCTGGTTAATTGTTACTCCGACTTGTATTATACTGTGAAATTAAGTGTCGTGCCGTAGTAGGGGCGGGATCTGGAATCATCCTTGACATACCTTTGTTTTGAACCTTTCATAAATTTAGTGTTTAGATATTGACTGTTCTAACTCATATACGTCCTTGTTTTAAGGGACCCATTTGCGCTATCAAATATTACACCTCTTTATAACTTCAAAATGTGTACTCTAGATTTGTAGTTAGTTCCCGACTTCGAATGGAACATAGACTATCGAGTGTACCTTATGAAATCTCCAGAACCCGCCGTCAAGTCACACAGTACATGGTATTTTATTAGATTTAAAATCTGACACTTCTATTCATCTTGACAAATTACATTTTAACAAAAATGAATAAATTGCGGATTAAAACCAATAAAGTAATCTTCTCATCTTATTTTCAAAAGATGTTCCATGTTCATTTCTTGTCAATAAAACACAATGGTTTTCAAAGATCTAATATTTTTTCTCAAACAGAATTCGAAATGAATTGTTCTTGATTTCTATTTCGATGTGTATGCATGAAGATAGGTAACATCTGGATTTCGCTCATGTTCCTTTTATTTGACAATGTTCACGCATACTTTTTAATTATTTATACTGCATAGACAATATTCACGCATATATATCACAATATTCACGCATACTTTTTCTTTTTTTCTTTTATATATATACTGCATAGACATACATAATTATCAATGGATGGAAAGCTGTAAACTTTTATACACACGGATAATTTCTCGAACATAAGGATAAAAGAAGTCGAAATGTGATACCCGTCAAAATAGGTTATACAGATCGAAAACATTGATAAAAGTTACATATTTTTATTTTCCAATATACATAAATGTACGTACATTGTACATATGAAAATGATTGGCTCATGATTCTATATGATCTAATTAAATGTTCTTCAAGTCCAATAAAATATATGGTTTTCGAAGTTCTGAGCCTATACACGGAATTAGATTATATCTAAGTCCGTGGTCTATAGTAACACAAATATCATTTTCCTTATCTGTTAATATGTAGTTTTGTATTTATACAGCCGACCGACATGCATACATATTTTTCAGCGTACATTTTAATAGATGTTACAACCAGTTCCTGCTGATATGTGCATGCAGGGACGTATATGTCTCAACGTATATGTCTCACATATACGTCCCTGGTGCATGCAATGAAGACCATCAGTGGACACATGCCGTTTTAGCGGTGTTTCATGATATAAAATATGAGAAAATTAATACATAATCATATCAAGTGTATGTTTGGAAGTCTTACAGTTTTTCCACAAAATGATAACCTCTTAATCATGTTAGCGAGTCCGGTGGTAATTGATTTATGGTCGAATGACCATGACCACGTGTGCCGCACACCTGTGGAACTGCCGAACCCAAGGGTGTGTTCTTGTTTCTCCCACTTTTTAAAAATAACATAGGGGCAGGTATGTTGTGGTAGTCATTATAGTCTGCTTCATATATACCTTACCCGTGTTCTCCCACATTACCTGGATTTTTACATGTGTTCTCCCACATTACCTGGATTTTTACCTGTATTTACACAAGCTTTGAATTTATCTCATTTCATCAATATTTCACCAATTTTTACATACCATATACCATTTTCATCAGCTGGATTAGCAGAAGACCGCTATTCGGTACAAAAATAAATACTAATTAGAGATATTTCACTATTTTAAATGATTACATAATGTGAAACACAATAATATTATGACAGCTAAATTATCATAAATATGTTAATATGTATACATTAATCAACAAATGTCATAAGAAGAGTACTTGTAACAACTTAGTTTATTGTGAGTTAGGAAGATTACATTTGTCTGTATGTAGGAAATTGAAAAATGATCAAATATTGGTTAAAATTAAAAACTATGAATAATTGCATTTTAAAATCATGTTACGAGAAAAGAATTTTGTCTAATGATAGCTGGATTTCAGATATCCGCACTGAACTTAACAAATTGGGTTTAACTTACCTTTAATGACAGAAATACCCATACAATCATCGAGCAAAGACTTTTTGATATTTATATCGGCAGGAAATACTAGCAAATATACAAACAACATCGAAAGGTTTCCTTTATCGACATCTGATAGATAATTTTACTCTGCAATTATATTTAAGAAAATCAATTAACAACTCATATAAAAACATTATAGCTCGTTTTAGACTTAGCTCACATAATTTAAATATTTAACAGGGGCGTTATAGAAACCTTAATAGGGATTAAAGATTTTGTAATTTATGTACCTCATATAGCATTGAAGATGAATTTCATTTTATATTTAAGTGTAACTTTAATAACGACTTAAGGTGCGAATTTATTAAGCCTTATTGTTATAAACGACCAAGTGTTTTCAAATTGATTCAACTATTTAATACACAAAATATTAAGGAATTGAATAGATTAGGAAAATTCTTGTTTTTAAGTAGTAATCGTCGGAATAGCACTGTATAATCTTGTATCGATTTTTCCCAATTTACATTTCAATACGTTTTTCTTATCATATTTGATAATATATCGTAATAGCACTGAATGTTTAAATTTTATGATTTATTCATCATCAATTATCTGTGTTTAAGTTTTATGAATTTTATGATTAATTCATCATCAGTTATCTAGTGTGTATATGCCAAGTTTTCTACTTAAATAATATGAAATATTTGTGTTTCATTTTTTTAAAACTGTAATTGTCTAATGATAAATAACGTAAATATACTTTTACTTAATAATATTTATTAAACTGGGATATGTTATTTAAAAATTATATATAATATTGAGATCTACTTCTATATAGCTCATGTAGTTTGACTTAGTGAAAATACAGGTAAATATCTACCTGTACATATGTATTTTGCTAGAACAGACTATAATTGGTGTGCCATTGTTCTAAAGTGTTTATATAATTCCTTTGATATCCAAAAAGTGGGAGAATCAAGAACAAACCAACCCAAGCCCCCTCCCCACTAATTACTGTTCCCTGGGGCATATAACACCTTGCAATTATCAGTAGGGTCATTAATAAACTCCGTACAGCCTTGATATATAATAGGTGTCATATTGTTGAACATAAGACTCTACAAATAACAAATCGTGATACGATTCATACAATTTTAACAAAATGACTACTGAAGTCTATCAGTGCGCTACCGTTGTGACGTCACTTCCGGTATGGCAAAATCGGGGATTTTCTGATTTGCGTTCAAGTGTGAAATGAAGTAGACTGGTCAAAACTTCGTAAATTTTACCCCAAACAAATTTTTTTTAGAATTATCTCACTTATTATCCGTACACGAAATATAGTTCTGCACTACAGTTACTCTCTTAAAAAATGCAGAAAATGTTTGATTTCGTACCATGTTGAGATTCCTATAATTAGCCTAGTCGAATGGCGGCAGCGAAATTGAGCAGAAATGGGCCAAATTTAGCGGAAAATGCTGTTTTAAAGTACTTTCTGGTTATTTAACACAATCGAGACCTTGATTTTCCTTCTTAGCATAACATTTGCCGTCAGAAAATGTATTTCATTTAGAGATTGGTCCAAACACGAGCTACGTATTATTATTATGCAAGATTATGCAGTTTTCCTTTGGTCCTTATAGTTGTGCTGTATTGATTTTGGGTCTAATCGGAAAAACAAAATGGCTGAGAGATTGCCACCTTGGATTTTGATCATGAAAATATGTTATCGGTATATCCTGTGGCGTTTTGGATCGATCTTTTCCAAATTTCATATGCAGGTTCCCCTTGTTGATAAATAGAAGATGGATCTCTCTGAAAGTTTTGGGTTTTTGGAACGTATCAGAAAAACAAAACTCCTGATTGGACACCTTCTTTCAACTGTTGTTAATTTTAGCAAGAATTTTCAAAGTTGTTCATAGCACTAAGATAAAATACATAAATGGAAAAAATAGAACTAAGATTAAATACATAAATAAAAGTTCATATAAGAAGGGAAAAGATCCATCTTTATAAGAATGAATGAAAAATCATCAATGGTGGACGCTAAGATCCCTCTGGGATCTCTTGTTTATAATATCGCCACTGTACAAAATTGAAGTTCAAAACTCCTTATGAACTACTCATACCGATATAATGACAAAAGCCAATGTTTTACTTCGTCTTTCAAATCACCCTGCGTCCGTGGTCCGTTGTCCGTCGTCCGTCTGTTGTCCGTCCTTAAACATTTTTTTTACCGTTATATTTTGAGAAGTGCTAAATGGATCGTTCTCAAATTTCATATGCGATTTTTCCATGGTGCGTAGTTGTGCTGTATTGATTTTGGGCCTGATCGAAAAAAAGAAATGGCCGACAAGCGGCCATCTTTGATCTTGACAATGAAATTTTGCTACCGTTATATCTTAAGAAGAACTGGATGGATCTTGCTCAAATTTCATATAAACGTTCCACATGGTGCCCAGTTGTGCTATTTAGATTTTTTCCAAAATTTTATATGCAGGTTCCCCTTGGTGGCTTGTTGTGCTCTATGGATTTTTGGACTGATCGGAAAAAAATAAATTGCTGACAGGCGGCCATCTTGGATTTTGACAATGAAGATACTGGATGGATCGTTGCAAATTTGTATATGCAGGTTCCTCTTGGTGCTTAATTGTGCTGTATCAATTTTGGGACTGATCCGAAAGACAAAATGGCTGCCATCTTGGATTTTGGCAATGGAAATTTGTTACCGTTGTCCGTCGTCCGTCTGTTGTCCGTCCTTAAAAAAAATTGTTATCGTTATATCTTGAGAAGTACTGGATGGATCTTTCTCAAATGTCGTATGAATGTTCCCCATGGTACGTAGTTGTGCTGTATTGATTTTGGGACTGATCGAGAAAACAAAATGGCTGACAGGCGATCTTGGATTTTGACAATGAAATTTTGTTACCTTTATATCTTGAGAAGTACTGGATGGATTTTTCTCAAATGGCATTTGAATGTTTCACATGGTACGTAGTTGTGCTGTATTGATTTTTGGACTGATCGAGAAAATAAAATGGCTGACAGGCGATCTTGGATTTTGGCAATGAAATTTGTTACCTTTACATGTATATCGTGAGAAGTACTGGAAGGATCCTTTCCAAATTGCATAAGTATGTTCTGCTCGATCCCTAGTTGTGCTTGGTCTCATTGTTGGACTGCTCCAGGGAAGAATATGGCCGCCAGATGGGCATATTGTTTGTGACTATGAAAGTATATTATGGTTAATCTTAAGAGATACAAGATGGATTAACATTTGGAATTTGGAATTGATCATAAAGACTCCTGATACAATTTGAGAGACCTTCTTCCAACTATTATTAATTTGAAAAAAAAGGAAATTCATAGAACTAAGTTACAATAAAACATCTCTGAGCATTTTTTACCTTTACGAGCATGCACGGAACCTGTTTCGTGAATGTAATACATGTACATGACTTCCGAAGCCAAATGACGGAGCAATCAAGACTGATGAAGTAAGCTTATTATACTTATCTCAGTTCGTTTGAAGTACATTGCTGTATACCTGTATTCATAGCACTTTCTTCACGTCACCTCTATAGCTGGAATTCGTTTATTACGCACAGTAAATGCTTGTATTATATTGGCGAACACATGTGTCCCGGTAATGAACGGTGACGGGCCCATTTGTGTGCGAGCTCTCAATAATATCCGTTCCTGACTGATTTGAAATATAACAAAACAATTTCTTGAGTTATAATAGTCTCTCGCCTATCATTATTGTTTACAACGTATTTCGTGAATTCAACATCCATAGAAAGAAGTGTTTGTGAAATCAAACATACCATGTTACATTTGTTTACATGACACGCATGCACTCTACACGTGTTCGAACCAGGGGACACAATTACATATTGTAACGTTGCTATATTAGACATGGGCTTTTCCAAATTTACCTATTAATAAATTATAAATACCTCGTTTCATCCTCCCCTAGCTAAATCATTTTCTAACGAACAACATAGAACTACTCGCCTGAAAAAATGCTTTAATCATCTATATTAGCCCTGAACCTAGCTTATTTTATGTTAGAAAAAATGTTATTTATTAATGGGGCAATTTTCCAGGGGATAACCTGAAGTTCGGTGGGCATGAAATTCACAATTTTGATAAAGCATTTGAAGACCTATATCTATCTGTGTATTTAATACCAGCATATATGTCTGGGTCTTAATAATAAGATTGCTGAACGTTTAGCCGATTTGACCCTTTTGAGCCCCTCCCCACAGCCCCTAGTTTGAATTATTTCTGAAAATAAACAAAATATACCCAAAAGTGTTATTTTTCTATATAAGCTCTAGTAAACTTCAACCCCTCCCCAGGGGGGAATTTGAAGTCCGATGGGCATGAAATTTAAAACTTTGATAAAGCTAGAGGGTAGGACCATATCATTCACACTTTTGGTTCATCTTTGGTCAGGCAAGATTCCTACCAAATTTCATTCAAATTGGTTCAGGTGTTTTTGAGTAAAAATTGAAAAATGTAAATGGTTAACGGACGACGCACGACACGGGACAAAATACGATTAGAGTAGGTCGATTGACTTTGTCCTAGGTGATATAATAACTATATATACTTGAGCACGTGCCTAATTTCTATGACGTCAACAACATTACATATGAGCGGAGCTATGCAAGTTAACCGGGTTCGAGACATCATCATCAAAAATAGACAAGGGCGGAGTTATGCAAGTGTCACTTTGTTACTTTCACAGAATCGTTCTCACGTTTTTAATTTTGAAATGGAATGTATGTCTTCAAAAAGGTTTTTTTTAATGCAATAGTTATGAACCATTCACAGAAAAATATAATAATTAACCTTTAATTTTGTTAAGTTTAGGACCTGTTTAATCCAATGGAGCAGTCGGCAATTTACCTCGTACTACATATCATAATCTAAAGGAAATACAAATTGTATAAGGTTACTTCTTAATTAGAATGTTAATAACATATCTCTGCAAGCAGTATATGTGTCAAAATGATATGAACATATATCTTTAGACAGTTAGACATGTGTTGAATAAAAATTTAGTTCAGGTACAAAATTGGTCAAATATGTCAAACAATTTAAAAGAAAAACCCAAAACAATAACGACTGTACACGGCTTTAAAACAATGAAAACTCGTGGGACTATTAATTTCAAGGTATGATACAACAAAACAAAACGATGTGGGGGTCTCTTAGATCTGTATATCTAGTATTATATTAAAACGGCACGTCACGGAATAAAGTCGGCCAGAGACCGCTTTATCAGAGCAAACCCTCACATAAAACAAGTTTTTTGCGCCGACAATGACAACAAATTGAATACGTCTATTAATGTTATAGTGTTGTACAAATGTAGTCAAACACAACAACACAAACATATAATGTTTCCTTTGAACCAGTAGTTGCCTGTAAATCGAGCAAACAAATGGCCGTGTACGTGATGTATCGATAACTCGTCTTTCTACACGGGATTCCGTGACAAGTGCGGACATTTAAACATCAACCATTTCGTATAATAAATATATATAAATAGATTGCTGGCTGTAAAACATAAAAATACTAAAGTCTAACGTTATCTTCACTAAAACATATAGATATTAAAGCTCACCTTTATCTTCACTAAAACATTTATATACTAAATTCACCTTTATCTTCACTAAAACATTTATATACTAAATTCACCGTTATCTTCACTAAAACATACAAATACTAAAGTCTAACGTTATCTTCACTAAAACATATAGATATTAAAGCTCACCTTTATCTTTACTAAATCTTATATTTCGTACCTGCACACATTTTTATCATAACGAACGATTTCCTTTCGGAATAGTGAATAAAATACATTAATCGTTTCCTTTTTAAATGAATAAATTACATCATCGAATGGTTGTTTTTTTAATGATGATGTTTCGAGAAATCATTATTTTTATTCCACCATCATCATCCGAAAAAAAAATATGGCCGATGGGCGGCCATCTTGGATTTTGCATTAATATTTTGTGATCGCTAATTCTTGAGAAGTAATGGATACATCCTACTCACTTTTCAATTGCAAGTGCCCCTTGGTCCCTAGTTATGCATTGTCAACTTTTCAAGGTGATCCTAAAATGATTTGGCTGTTAGCCGCCATTTTGCGTTAATAGTTTGTGATCGCTATTTCTTGAGAAGTACTTGATGGATCCTTCTCAAATTCCATATGCAGGTTCCCCTTTGTCCCCAGTTGTGCATTGTCAAATTAAAAAAATGCAGATCCAAAACTCAAAAAGATCTTGAGAAGTACTTGATGGATCTTACTCAAATTTCATATTTTGATGCCTAGTTGTCCACTTTTGATTTTGGGTCTGATTGGAGAAACTAAATGACTGAAGGTAGGCCATCTTGGATTTTACCATTTAAAGCTTGTTATCACTTTTTCTTGAGAAGTACATTATTGTACTTCATGGATCTTCCTAAAATGTTATATGTAGGTTCCTCTCGTTTAAGAAATACAAGATGGATTTGGAATTTGGAACTGATCAGAAAAAACAAAACTCCTTACAAGAGACCTTCTCTCAACTATCTAATTTTCAAGAGAAATTAATAGAACTTAGATTAAATACATAAATGAAAGTTAAAATAAGGAGGGAAAATATCCATCTTTCTAAGAATGAAGAAAAAATCATCAATGGTGGGCGCCAATATCCCTCTGATATCTCTTGTTTATATGTTCTGCTTAGAAATACTTTAATAAGTTAATAACGTTGTTAAAACCAAATTCATTTGATGACTTCAAATTATTTTAACAGAATGTTTTTACTCTTTAAAGCAAACTTGATAACGTTAAACCATAGGTGAGTTTTTTTCTTTCTTTATCTTATTGAGTCATAATAAGTAATTCTGTAGTGATTTGAACATGTCATATTGGTTTCAAATACATGTACAGGTATAACATCAAATTCTCCAGCTTGAAAATGACAACATTTCTTTTTATAATTACAGGTACAACATCTACAATGTCACCAACAACTACCACCTCTCTATCACAGACTACCATATCTACAATGTCACCAACAACTACCACCACACTACCACAGACTACCACATCTACAATGTCACCAACAACTACCACCTCACTACCACAGACTACCACATCTACAATGTCACCAACAACTACCACCACACTACCACAGACTACCACATCTACAATGTCACCAACAACTACCACCACACTACCACAGACTACCACATCTACAATGTCACCAACAACCACCACCTCACTACCACAGACTACCACATCTACAATGTCACCAACAACTACCCCCTCCCTACCAAAGACTACCACATCTACAATGTCACCAACAACTACCACCTCCCTACCACAGACTACCACATCCACAATGTCACCAACAACTACCACCTCTCTACCACAAACTACCACATCTACAATGTCACCAACAACTACCACCACACTACCACAGACTACCACATCTACAATGTCACCAACAACTACCACTACACTACCACAGACTACCACATCTACAATGTCACCAACAACTACCACCTCACTACCACAGACTACCACATCTACAATGTCACCAACAACTACCACCTCACTACCACAGACTACCACATCTACAATGTCACCAACAACCACCACCACACTACCACAGACTACCACATCTACAATGTCACCAACAACTACCACCTCACTACCACAGACTACCACATCTACAATGTCACCAACAACTACCACCTCACTACCACAGACTACCACATCTACAATGTCACTAACAACTACCACCTCTCTACCACAGACTACCACATCTACAATGTCACCAACAACTACCACCTCACTACCACAGACTACCACATCTACAATGTCACCAACAACTACCACCTCACTACCACAGACTACCACATCTACAATGTCACCAACAACTACCACCTCTCTACCACAGACTACCACATCCACAATGTCACCAACAACCACCACCACACTACCACAGACTACCACATCTACAATGTCACTAACAACTACCACCACACTACCACAGACTACCACATCTACAATGTCACCAACAACCACCACCACACTACCACAGACTACCACATCTACAATGTCACTAACAACTACCACCTCTCTACCACAGACTACTACATCTACAATGTCACCAACAACCACCACCACACTACCACAGACTACCACATCTACAATGTCACCAACAACTACCACCACACTACCACAGACTACCACATCTACAATGTCACCAACAACCACCACCACACTACCACAGACTACCACATCTACAATGTCACCAACAACCACCACCTCACTAACACAGACTACCACATCTACAATGTCACCAACAACTACCACCTCTCTACCACAGACTACCACATCCACAATGTCACCAACAACCACCACCACACTACCGCAGACTACCACATCTACAATGTCACCAACAACTACCACCACACTACCACAGACTACCACATCCACAATGTCACCAACAACTACCACCACACTACCACAGACTACCACATCTACAATGTCACCAACAACTACCACCACACTACCACAGACTACCACATCTACAATGTCACCAACAACTACCACCACACTACCACAGACTACCACATCTACAATGTCACCAACAACCACCACCTCACTACCACAGACTACCACATCTACAATGTCACCAACAACTACCACCACACTACCACAGACTACCACATCTACAATGTCACCAACAACTACCACCTCTCTACCACAGACTACCACATCTACAATGTCACCAACAACTACCACCTCTCTACCACAGACTACCACATCTACAATGTCACCAACAACCACCACCTCACTACCACAGACTACCACATCTACAATGTCACCAACAACTACCACCACACTACCACAGACTACCACATCTACAATGTCACCAACAACTACCACCTCTCTACCACAGACTACCACATCTACAATGTCACCAACAACCACCACCACACTACCACAGACTACCACATCTACAATGTCACCAACAACCACCACCTCTCTACCACAGACTACCACATCCACAATGTCACCAACAACCACCACCACACTACCACAGACTACCACATCTACAATGTCACCAACAACTACCACCACACTACCACAGACTACCACATCTACAATGTCACCAACAACTACCACCTCTCAATCACAGACTACCATATCTACAATGTCACCAACAACTACCACCACACTACCACAGACTACCATATCTACAATGTCACCAACAACTACAAACTCCCTACCACAGACTACCATATCTACAATGTCACCAACAACTACCACTACACTACCACAGACTACCACATCTACAATGTCACCAACCACCACCACCTCACTACCACAGACTACCACATCTACAATGTCACCAACAACTACCACCACACTACCACAGACTACCACATCTACAATGTCACCAACAACTACCACTACACTACCACAGACTACCACATCTACAATGTCACCAACAACTACCACCACACTACCACAAACTACCATATCTACAATGTCACCAACAACTACCACCACACTACCACAGACTACCATATCTACAATGTCACCAACAACTACAAACTCCCTACCACAGACTACCATATCTACAATGTCACCAACAACTACCACCTCTCTACCACAGGCTACCACATCTACAATGTCACCAACAACTACCACCTCACTACCACAGACTACCACATCTACAATGTCACCAACAACTACCACCTCTCTACCACAGACTACCACATCTACAATGTCACCAACAACTACCACCTCACTACCACAGACTACCATATCTACAATGTCACCAATAACTATCACTACACTACCACAGACTACCACATCTACAATGTCACCAACAACTACCACCTCACTACCACAGACTACCACATCTACAATGTCACCAACAACTACCACCACACTACCACAAACTACCACATCTACAATGTCACCAACAACTACCACCTCACTACCACAGACTACCACATCTACAATGTCACCAACAACTACCACCACACTACCACAGACTACCACATCTACAATGTCACCAACAACTACCACCTCACTACCACAGACTACCACATCTACAATGTCACCAACAACTACCACCTCTCTACCACAGACTACCACATCCACAATGTCACCAACAACCACCACCACACTACCACAGACTACCACATCTACAATGTCACCAACAACTACAAACTCCCTACCACAGACTACCACATCTACAATGTCACCAACAACTACCACTACACTACCACAGACTACCACATCTACAATGTCACCAACAACTACCACCTCACTACCACAGACTACCACATCTACAATGTCACCAACAACTACCACTACACTACCACAGACTACCACATCTACAATGTCACCAACAACCACCACCACACTACCACAGACTACCACATCCACAATGTCACCAACAACTACCACCTCTCTACCACAGACTACCACATCTACAATGTCACCAACAACTACCACCACACTACCACAGACTACCACATCTACAATGTCACCAACAACTACAAACTCCCTACCACAGACTACCACATCCACAATGTCACCAACAACTACCACCTCTCTACCACAAACTACCACATCTACAATGTCACCAACAACTACCACCTCACTACCACAGACTACCATATCTACAATGTCACCAACAACCACCACCACACTACCACAGACTACCACATCTACAATGTCACCAACAACTACCACCTCACTACCACAGACTACCACATCCACAATGTCACCAACAACTACCACCACACTACCACAGACTACCACATCCACAATGTCACCAACAACTACCACCTCTCTACCACAAACTACCACATCTACAATGTCACCAACAACTACCACTACACTACCACAGACTACCACATCTACAATGTCACCAACAACTACCACCACACTACCACAGACTACCTCATCTACAATGTCACCAACAACTACCACTACACTACCACAGACTACCTCATCTACAATGTCACCAACAACTACCACCACACTACCACAGACTACCACATCTACAATGTCACCAACAACTACCACTACACTACCACAGACTACCACATCCACAATGTCACCAACAACTACCACCTCTCTACCACAAACTACCACATCTACAATGTCACCAACAACTACCACCACACTACCACAGACTACCACATCTACAATGTCACCAACAACTACCACTACACTACCACAGACTACCACATCTACAATGTCACCAACAACTACCACCTCACTACCACAGACTACCTCATCTACAATGTCACCAACAACTACCACTACACTACCACAGACTACCACATCTACAATGTCACCAACAACTACCACTACACTACCACAGACTACCACATCTACAATGTCACCAACCACCACACCCTCACTACCACAGACTACCACATCTACAATGTCACCAACAACTACCACTACACTACCACATACTACCACATCTACAATGTCACCAACAACTACCACCTCTCTACCACAAACTACCTCATCTACAATGTCACCAACAACTACCACCTCTCAACCAAAGACTACCACATCTACAATGTCACCAACAACTACCACCTCTCTACCACAGACTACCACATCTACAATGTCACCAACAACTACCACCTCTCTACCACAGACTACCACATCCACAATGTCACCAACAACTACCACCTCACTACCACAGACTACCACATCTACAATGTCACCAACAACTACCACCTCACTACCACAGACTACCACATCCACAATGTCACCAACAACTACCACCTCACTACCACAGACTACCACATCCACAATGTCACCAACAACTACCACCACACTACCACAGACTACCACATCTACAATATCACCAACAACTACCACCTCACTACCACAGACTACCACATCTACAATGTCACCAACAACTACCAGCACACTACCACAGACTACCACATCTACAATGTCACCAACAACTACCACCTCACTACCACAGACTACCACATCCACAATGTCACCAACAACTACCACCACACTACCACAGACTACCACATCTACAATGTCACCAACAACTACCACCTCTCTACCAAAGACTACCACATCTACAATGTCACCAACAACTACCACCTCACTACCACAGACTACCACATCCACAATGTCACCAACAACTACCACCACACTACCACAGACTACCACATCTACAATGTCACCAACAACCACCACCACTCTACCACAGACTACCACATCTACAATGTCACCAACAACTACCACCTCACTACCACAGACTACCACATCCACAATGTCACCAACAACTACCACCACACTACCACAGACTACCACATCTACAATGTCACCAACAACTACCACCACACTACCACAGACTACCACATCTACAATGTCACCAACAACTACCACCTCACTACCACAGACTACCACATCTACAATGTCACCAACAACCACCACCACACTACCACAGACTACCACATCTACAATGTCACCAACAACTACCACCACACTACCACAGACTACCACATCTACAATGTCACCAACAACTACCACCTCTCTATCACAGACTACCATATCTACAATGTCACCAACAACCACCACCACACTACCACAGACTACCACATCTACAATGTCACCAACAACTACCACCTCACTACCACAGACTACCACATCCACAATGTCACCAACAACTACCACCTCTCTACCACAGACTACCACATCTACAATGTCACCAACAACTACCACCACACTACCACAGACTACCACATCCACAATGTCACCAACAACTACCACCTCACTACCACAGACTACCACATCTACAATGTCACCAACAACTACCACCACACTACCACAGACTACCACATCCACAATGTCACCAACAACTACCACCTCACTACCACAGACTACCACATCTACAATGTCACTAACAACTACCACCTCTCTACCACAGACTACCACATCTACAATGTCACCAACAACTACCACCACACTACCACAGACTACCACATCTACAATGTCACCAACAACTACCACCTCTCTACCACAGACTACCACATCCACAATGTCACCAACAACTACCACCACACTACCACAGACTACCACATCTACAATGTCACCAACCACCACCACCACACTACCACAGACTACCACATCTACAATGTCACCAACAACTACCACCTCTCTACCACAAACTACCACATCTACATTAATACAAACAACAACTTTTCTACCACAAATAACCACAACTGAACCAACAACCTCTACCACAACTGAACAAACAATCTCTACCACAACTGAACAAACAACCACTACCACAATTGAACCAACAACCTCTACCACAACTGAACCAACAACCTCTACCACAACTGAACCAACAACCTCTACCACAACTGAACCAACAACCTCTACCACAACTGAACCAACAACCTCTACCACAACTGAACCAACAACCTCTACCACAACTGAACCAACAACCACTACCACAACTGAACCAACAACATCTACGACACCTGAACCAACAACCAGCACCACAACTGAACCAACAACCACTACGACACCTGAACCAATTACAACCACCACTGCATTACCTCCCAACGTCCGCCTTTTGAACGGATTCTCGGTCTCTTCTGGTCGCGTTGAGTTGAACCACAATGACACGTGGGGCACAGTGTGTGATGAAGGTTGGGATAACAATGACGCCAAAGTGGTGTGTAGGATGCTGGGATTCAGGTAAGCAGCTAGAATATGACAATCTACTGACTTACTGATTCATTTATAGTTTATATGCGGTTTTGAAATAGTCACCATTGATTAAGGTTTTCTATAAAATGTTTGTATGT
Organism: Mimachlamys varia; assembly: GCA_947623455.1. Classification (NCBI taxonomy): domain Eukaryota; kingdom Metazoa; phylum Mollusca; class Bivalvia; order Pectinida; family Pectinidae; genus Mimachlamys; species Mimachlamys varia. Next base: position 34,851,571 of record OX392542.1, read on the forward strand.
TCATGCGTTGGTCCAACTGTCGTCTTTTAGTCCACAGTATTTGATCAGAACTTTGAGACACGAGTTCACATTTCTGTAATAATGTAGGAATACGCAATCCCTTTCTTAGGTTAAAGGGGCATCCCGCGAAAGTCAGGTTTTTTTCATATTTTTTTTCAAAAAAGACGTTTTGGTTTGGGATTTCCACCTACCAACGCATGCGCAGCGAGCGCCGCTTCCATTGTACCACTCTATCTGCTATTACCGTTACACCACGATAAGGCCTAACTACTAAGCGAAAAGTTGCCGAATGGTCAAAATATGACGCAAGACTGCGTTACGGAATCATGTTGAGAGATGGGAAGTATTTAAAGGAGAAACTACCTGCTCTATTGTGTGTATGTAACATATTTCTTCTGGGTAACGGTAACATGCACAAATAAAGCTTTGATTTGGTTTTGAGGCTACCCAAGGGGAAACTGTTTCAGTCTTCTGTTGCATAAAATGCGTGTGTAATATGAAACTTAAAAGTGTGTTTATAATATTCCCTTTATAAAACCTTATGTTCCAGTAAAACAGTATGATCTAATTATATTGCTGGATAGAAAGACATTTTCAAATACAATATATACCATAACAGAAAAAGTCGTTTGATTACGTTGTAAAACGGGACGTGCGACCGAGGTACATACGGCTTCAATTTGGACAAAAGGAATAAAAAAATATGTTTTCACGCGTAAAAAAGGTGATATTCATACTTAATCTATAAATTAGTGAAGGTACAAATATCATTGGGTTGCGACCCCGGTATTGAATTTGATACGAAAATATATACATAACGGGGGGGGGGGGGAATAAAAAAAAAAAAAATTATACAACATATACCTATATGTATATTCCATTCCTGCAGGGTTTTTTTTTAAAAAGGTCACCGTCCCTTTACAAGACGACAAAAAAAGATGTAAAAAGAAAGCGGAATTATCATAACATATTCATAACGGTTAGTTTTAAGTGTTTTAACAGTTCCAAATCTGATATACATGTAGTCATGCTTAGTGTGTGGTGCGTTATATGAGTGTATGGACTTAAATGTTCGCATTCCGTGATACGTGTTAACGTGTGAAGACGCTGAAAGTTGTATATATATAGAAAGTTTGAAAAAAAATCCTGAAGACATGGAGTTGTAAAACAAATCGCAAACATTTCATGTCATTTTATTTCGTACTTTTCAATGCATGCTACATACATTTTATGAAATCATCTGAAAAGTTGGGTTCGTGAATATTACCTTTTACATAAATTAAGGTTTGTACCATGGCCGTATTCCGTACCCATGTGTACCGGCCTCGGTCAGGTAAATATAATATAGATAATTCCTGGTGTCGATATATGGTGCCGATATGCCGACAATTATTCTTCATTTGAATATCGGTATGTGTGCAATTGATGTCTATTTTTAATGTGAATGTGATTCAATAAGTTTATACACGGACTTTGTCTCTGTTTCATCAGCCGTATACATTACGCGTCCCCTCCCGTGTGGCCCCTTCCGTCAAACTGATCAGGGAACATGCGGCACACCTGTCATGTTGCGTCATTCCCGCTATTTTTATCTGGGCTTTCCCGAGAAATGCGATTTTGCAAGTGGTCATAATAGACATTTTGAGTCCACTTTGAATATGGGAATAACAGGAAAGTATAATTAGTAGTGCAGACGCTATGTATATTCAAGAACAGACATTTAGGCTTTCGCGGGATGCCCCTTTAAGTGTATGTAATATTTATGTATGCTTTATCTATTGTATTGTGTTACGTAAAGAGAAACGACCTTACATAACAATATCAGGAAGTTACAAACCAGTTCAACTGGTTCGAACCTTTGAACCTGGTGGTAACGTCTTGGCTCCATCACCTAGAAGTCCCGGGTTCGCCCCCACTCGTCTCACGTATTTTTTTTGTTTTTATGTTCTAAGTTCATGATGATCATTTCTTAAATATAACTACAGCTCCTGACCCCCATTTAAATGTTGCTGCGTTAACTACATCGAGACGGATTTGATTCGATACGTGTGCCTACGTTGACTGTTCTATATTCCGTCACGTTTGTTACAATTGATATCAGATTGTGCAATATCAAGTCCCGTATTTTGCTATTTCAATACAAACGAGAGACCGTTAGTAAACACTATAACAAATAAGTCAATTTTAACGTAAACAAATAGCGGCGAAAAATTAAAGGAACATTATAATGATCGATGATACGCAAACAGTTCAATATATATATGCTGAGGCATGTCACAAACATGGAATGTATGCACGGAACTGTACGCTAAATGTTAACTAGTGTGGTTTATCGAAGCGAGCGCCCGTGCTAGTTCGCGTCCATATTTCCCGAGTCACTGATAGCAAATTATGCATTCTGACGTACAAATGTATATACACTAAACTGAACTGAAAGTGCGGCTGATAACTAACTTGGCATTTCCGTTCCAGATACTGCGAAACTCGAACGAATGTGATCTCATACACATTTGTTAACAAATCTTTCAGCGACATAATTTAGTGCCTGCAATGTAATTGTGGAAAAGTTATGGAATGATAAAGCGACATATCTATTGGAATCATTGTCATAGCTACTTACAGTAAGTTCCAATACCATAAGCAAAAACTGTACCGTTAGTTCGTCTTTTCTGAATTAAAGGTGAGGGGATGGATGGGGCACAATTCTATACTGCTTCTACTGCGAACACACCATGATTGATAATATCACAGAACACATCTATGTCAACATACATTCAACCTTTGAATTTAGATTGAAGAAAACAGCAAAGGATAAATCAGTCAAAATAAAAAAAATTACCTCATAACGCCAATCATTTATCTCAGCAAAAACCAAATTGCAACTCAGAAAAGATTAAAATTTATAAAGATACAAATGATGGTGCCGCTACACCATTCCAGTATCCTAGGAAATTCAGTTTCCAAAGAGAACAATGATGGTGATAATGATGAAATCGACCAGAAAAAAACAACTTATTTTCAAATGTCGACTTCCTATCTCGTCATTTATATTTTTTATACCTCTCAACTAGAATTTCAATTATGAATAAATATAAGTGTAAAACTCTAAAACTGGCAACTTCATACCGACAGCATACATATATGTAGATACAGATGTACATTTCCATGTGTGATACTGGATTCTTGACATGACAAAGATCAACAAGCACAAGACACGCGAGCAAAATCATGATCATAAGGCCAAAGTTCAAGGCCTAAAAATATACTTTTTAAAAACATTTTTAGATCGGCCTCACTTCAAAAGCGTTCGATGTACTGCATGCACAGTTATTTTTACTGGTAGGTCGTGGTCGGGGATAACCCTTCAAACAAAAAGATATCAGAAAATAGTTTAAGTCCAGTGCCTCGCTATGAACTTAAATTTATTTAAAAATTGAACATACAAAAATCTTTTTTCATTGTCGCATCCCCGATTGCAAGAGCATGCTTTACTGATAATGTTTCCAAAAATGTTTAGGGCGTAACATAAAAAATGGCGCAGTTATGGCTCATTGAAAAGGTTAATTTTCCCGCTAATACCGCCGTGCTGTGCAACGCTTCTTCTCCGTCATCAAGATATATACAGAGTCAGCAATGGACACACTTGAAGCAAGAACGTTGGTCTTACCAAAAAGATCTTCGTTCGATATAGGTCACATGTGCCGAACGCGTTATTCTCTTCAAATTCGCCGTTGCATTCATGATTTCTTGGTGCCCTATCTTTTTATTTGTAGGGATATGTTGCAAATTGTACTCGGACGTTGTAAGTCATGATTAGACGGTTTTAAAGCCAAATTTTCAAGTCCGACTTAAATCCAATATGGCCCCCATGACGTCATGGGTAAACTTTTAAAACGGTCATAACTCGAAAAATAGTCAGCGCACAGAGTTAGTGCAATTATAAAACAAATGTTGGTTATGGCCGGGGCTAATTTTGTCTTTGCACAAGTTATCAGAAAAAAATGGCAAATACAAATTCTCACTACCGGGTCAAGGTGCAACAAAGGTCACATTTTTTTTTTTTTTTTCATTTTTCATTTTTTTAAGATTTCATTTTTTTTGTTTCTTCGAGATTAGGCCACCCCGAAAAAAACGCTATTCGATTTTCCTGTAGTTTGTTTAGTTACCAAGAAATTAGTATGAAACATCCCCGCCCGTTCGCTTTCAATAATAAACCACGCATAGTGAGGAAAAGCAAAGGAAAGTCGAACAAAAGCGACCGTTAGATCACGAGCCCGGCGTCTTACTACTAGACCACCGTGCCTCCTATGTTTATCTTAGTTAAACGATGGTTGTGTATCAGGCCCATTTTAGTGCCCCAGTAAATTCGGATTTCAACTTCCTTATTTGTTCAATGATGTCATATTCTATTTCATGCGAACAGAAAAATAAGGTAAACTTTCCACCGTAAAAGGAGTTTTGGGAGTACTTAATGGGGTACGGTAAATTACAAATTACATGTTATCTAGCATGTTGCTTTCAAAATGATTTTTAAAACTAAAATAGTTCAATTTCTACTTATGAAAACACAATTTTATGTAAACTAAACAGAAATATGTAAAAGAATGACTTAATTGAGATAGTGTTTCGTTTTCTCAATAATTTCTTTTCAAAAATGAAGGATGTACACCAGAAGTCAAAATTTCCTGTATTAATTTTTTTTCTCATATGCATTATATAATATAATAACAATATTTTTACTATCAATCATTTCTAAACGGAGATACATGTAATTGGGCACGTTTTTAACAATTACAGGCTATATCGTCATTCTTTCCCTATCGGAACATTGCGGGAAAGATTGAATTCTTTTCTTGTTTCCGCTTTGAGACTACCCTTCCTCCATATAAACAATATAACACGCCATACCACACATTAGTATACGTATTATACGGAATAAACGTCGTTTATGTTGTCATCGCATTTAAAACACTAAAACGAAACTTCATGCCCTATATAATATACTGATCGTCATTCTTTCCCCTAAACACATTTAACAGAGAATGAAATGTTTAACAACATAAAGGAAATTGAAGTATGCAAGTATTGAAGTATTTTTATTTTATTCACCTTTACTGATCGTCATATTTTCCCCAGTATGAAAGTGCGGCTGCTATATAGGCCTAGTGATCGCATTTTACATATCCTGTTAAGTCCGCGTGGTTTTACTACGAATGATGTGTTACAATGCATATAGCCATATCATTATTTTCCGTACGGGAAAAAATGATGATATTGCTCAATTACAGTTCAATGATGTTTCAAAATATGATACACTTTGGCTAATTCCAATGTGAGTAAAACGGTAGGTAACTCTTGATTTGTTTTATTCTCTATCAGGCAGACCATTACAGTTAATCCCTCCCGAGTACCGCTACGAATCCCTCTGATTTGATTACCGCTCAGATCAACCGGTTATAATTATCTTCCTTAGGGTGTTATGATCATTGATGAAGATAGTTTAATGGACTCGATACTTGTCTCTCCTACCACAAGTTACAAAAAGGGACGGAATCCACATATTTGTCTACCATATGGAAAAATGAAGCTACAGAAGTATGACACTCACAAGCAAGCGGGTTAGGTTTTAGAACTGAAGAATGTCCCATATGGCGAGGTTTGTCGTAGATATCGTAGGGTATACCTAAAAGACAGGTTTGGTTTGGTTAATTTTGATTTACATCCTATTACATATAACACCCAGTGTCATTTAAGAACGTGCAAGGTTTTGGAGGTGGAGGAAAGCTGGATTACCCGGATAAAAACCACCGACCTACGGTCAGTACCTGGCAACTGCCCCACGTGTGTTTCGAACTTGCAACCCAGAGGTGGAGGGCTAGCGGTAAAATGTCGGGACACCTTAACCACTCGTCCACCGCGGCCCCCTTAAAAAAAGATAGGCTAGTCGCAGCTATCGTAGGGTATCCCTAAAATATAGTTTAGTCGTAGATATCGTAGAATGTCCCTAAAAGATAGGTTAGTCATATATATCGTAGAGTATCCCTAAGATATAGGTTAGTCGTAGATATCGTAGAATGTCCCTAAAAGATAGGTTAGTCATATATATCGTAGAGTATCCCTAAAATATAGGTTAGTCGTAGATATCGTAGAATGTCCCTAAAAGATAGGTTAGTCATATATATCGTAGGGTATCCCTAAAATATAGGTTAGTCGCGCTATCGTAAGTTATCACTAAAAGATCAGTTAGTCGTAGATATCGTAGGATGTTTCTAAAAGATAGGTTAGTCGTTGATATCGTAGGGTATCCCTAAAAGATCAGTTAGTCGTAGATATCGTAGGATGTTCCTAAAAGATAGGTTAGTCGTTGATATCGTAGGGTATCCCTAAAAGATAAGTTAGTCGTTGATATCGTATAGGGTGTCCCTAAAATATAGTTTAGTCATAGATATCGTAGGATGTCCCTAATGGAGAGGTTAGCCGTTCTATTCTTTTTGAAGTTGACCAACTATTCAAGGTTACAGAATAACAGAATGTGTACATGAACTTTTCCTAAATTTCAACCTGTTACCTTTTTTCCAGAATTCAACATATTATCTACACTATTTAGTGTGAAATGCCAATAGACTGTTCTTTTGAAGTATAATTACCAACTATTGTAAAACTTAGTGAGAATACTGCATGTGTGTAATATTAGCTGTAAAGTATATTTTGCTAAAGGTTTACATATTATCAGAAAGTGTGCGTGTGGGTAGGTAGACTCACTAAGCTACTTTTAGAAAAGATCAATAGTTTATTTGATTGTTTTGATGAATTTCCATTAACAGTATTGTATTGTATTGTTTATTCACTTTAAGCCTTACGGCTCATAAGGATAATTATACAAAATAACATAATACATAATCATAGTCATATGAAATACTAAGTAATTATATCGTCAAATAATAAACATGAACTTGTACATTGCATGGACAATATAGATATTCAAAAACAATTATAGGTACAAGATAAATAAATTCATAAAGATGGACGGCTCTAAAGTGAAAAAATGCAATTTTAAACACAAATATTAATTCATACTTATCGTTGAATATTAAAGAAACGGCAGCAGTTCTAAAAGTCGGGGCTAAGTAAAGGTTTATTAGCTAAACAATAGTAGGGCCTATAACAAGTGGTGCTGTCAGGGGAATGACTATACAGCAATTACAGGAGACGGAAAATGTACTAATGTAATATAACATAAATAAGTAAATTAAATCAAATTTAACTAATGAATTCTGGACCGTAATAACAAGCTTGATTGTAGATATTTTCCAAGATTACATAAATCTTTTCTGTTATGTACAGATAGAAGTTGAACTAGTTTGAATGAAGAAGGGCGAGTCCAATAATACTTTTTGATAAACTTTTTACGAATGTCTACGTAAAGTGGACAGACCAAAATAAAGTGGAACTCGTCCTCAATTTGGTTTTGATTACAATTACGACATAGTCTGTTTTCCCTTTGTATATTTCGATACCGGCCTTCTTCTATACAAAGCTGATGTGAGGATAGTCGAAATTTCGAAATTAATTTAAAATATGCATCTGGAATAGATTTTGTTAAGTAAAATTGTAATGTAAAGCTATCGATCAGAAATTTATACAAAAAACATTTAGAAGACCTTTCAAAAAATTCATTCCTTGTTTGAATAAAATTATCAATTAAACGCTGCTTAAAACAATGTAAAAATACAGTTTCGTTATCAACATATTGAGATAACCAAACACCACCAAGACCAGATGACAATAAAAGGTTTTTCACTTGGCAAAGCCAATTACAATTTCTGTGATTGCAGTTATTCATTTCTTCATAAACTGACTTAAGAATACAATTGTCACATTTAAGTAATTTCAACCAATATTTAATTATCCGACATTTTCTGATAATATGTAAAGGCAGGCGCCCTAACTCAGAATATACCATTAAAGATGGCGTGCTTTTCTTTACATTCAGAATTCTTCTTAAAAAATCAAGATGTATTTTTTCTACTTTATCTGCAGCGTGAAAACCCCACGTCTCACAACCGTAATTAAGAACGGATGAAACATAAACATCAAAAACATTTAGTTTAGATTCTACATTTAGAGACAAATTATTACAAATTCTTAATGCATTATACATACATTTTCGACCTTGTTCGGCAATTTTTTCTTGAGTTTTTGTAAACTTGCCATTAAAATTTAACACTATACCAAGATAATTAAATCTGTCAACAATTTCAATTTCATTTCCATCAAATAGAAATTGTTCACCGATACGTAATCGGCCACCATTTCGAAATACAACAATTTTAGTTTTTTCTATATTAACTGTCAATTGCCACTTATCACTATATTGTTTTAAGGAGTCTAGCAACTTCTGCAAACCAGAGGCAGATTCTGAAAAAAGGACAGTGTCGTCTGCATACATGAGAAGAAATAACGAAATATCTCGTAGGAATAAAGCGTCACATGAAGTATTAATAAGTTCATTTTCAAAGTCATTTACATACATGGAGTAAAGAAAGGGAGACAACCCCTCCCCTTGCATCAAGCCCCGCGAGCACAAGAAGAAATCAGATAATTCAGACTTGTACCTAACACAAGATTTCAAACCTTCATATAAAGATTTCATAATATTTAGTAATTTTCAACAGTATGTGTGAAGAAGTGAATCTGTACTTTCAATATTTTTAAAAACATAGTATAATCTGTATTTAAATAAACTAGTGTCTCATAGGTCAACTTGGCCAGATATTGATTCAATCAATGTTGTTTATTAACATGTGAAATTATTATCGTTATTAATAATCATATTAAAGATATATATATATAAATATTGATGATAATTAGGTAGTTATTATTTCGTCATATCATAAATAAATTCTTCCAAAAAAATGACCTTATATGATTTGTTTCACAGTATTTAATCATTTAAAACAGATCTATGTCTTTAATATATATACTTTTTTGTACAAAGCTGGTATATCATATGTAAAATTTGGTTAAATAGTGATGAAATGAGATGAATTCAAAGTTTTATAATGAGATGAATTCAAAGTTTAAAAAAAGGTCTCATTTTATCACTATTTAACAACTTTTTACATACTATATACAATTTTCATCGGTTATATTTGCAGACAGCTATTGCACAAATATATAAATATATATTAATAATTTTATTTGACAACTTATTTGTCCGTATTGTCGCCATTACTTCCACGATCATATATTAAAGATTTTAAATGTTTATCTTCAATATGATTAATAATAATGATAATAATAATTGATTTTATTAGAGTGTCACATATCAAAATTGATTGATTTAGTACCCGGCCAAGTTGACCTCCTGTGAGACACTATTTTATTTACAATACAGATTATACTATATTATTAAAAATAATAAAAGTACAGATTCACTTCTTACTGTTAGATAAAATTCATACAATAATCAAATAAATGATCTTTTCTAAAAGTAGCTAAGTGAGTCCACCTTCCCATATGCAAACATTCTGACATTTTGTAACCTTTGGCAAAATATACTTTACAGCTAATATTACACAGAAACATTGTACACACACACAGTATTTTCATAAAGTTTTACAATAGTTGATAAACTTAAAAAAAATTGTCTATTGAAAATTTCATACTTCATAGTGTTGATATAATATTTTTGAATTCTGTAAAACAAGTAACAGGCTCAAATTTGGTGAATAGTCCATGTACACATTCTGATATCTTATAACTTTAAATTTCCTGTTATAGTTACACATACTCAGTATTCTCACTAAGTTTTGCTATAGTTGGTTAACTTCAAAATAATAGTAGGTTAAATTTCCACATGGAATAATGTTGATATAGATGTACATAATAATAAATGTCATGTTCACGAACATAAAGAAAGTGTGCGGTGTGTACGAGAAAGTAAACATAATGAATTATTCAATGCATGTACATGTATTGATGATGGCTACGAAAGCATTGATTAATGCGTTGATAAGTTTACAGAAAAATTAAACGAATTATTATTGCCATTTAGTGCTGTCACATATGCACGTGCTTCCAGATTTGATTAAGAGGTTAAAATGGAAGGTAAGCCATGGTTTAATGATACATGTAAAAAGCTATATTTACACCTCTCCCTTCTTGAGAGTAGTAAACTCTGACTGCGAATATATTAGCGTATACGCAATGAAAAAAGGCTTGGCGGATTGATATAAGTTTAAATATGGCGTCGTTCACGCTTCAGAACAATTACTATTCACTGACGGTCATTGTTTTGTTACTTCAAGATTTTGAAACATGGAACATATGGAATGGTGTGTTCTCTGAACGCCAACATTTTTTTTAACAATAGGTAGATGTTGTTTTTGAGAACAATGGGAAGTCAATTATATACTGTTTCATATAAACTGCCCTTTTCACCTTACCTGTGATTTACCTGTGAACTCACCTTACCTGAGATTTAACTGTGGACAGTCAGCACCACAATTGCATTAAATTATACATTGTTTTTCAAAAATACAAGGATACATATATAAAGAAATAAAAAGAAAATTATCAAATGAGTAGGGTAATCAGCACTTAATTTTAAATAAAATACAACCCAGAGATAATCATATATTGAAGAAATAAAGAGAAATATAGAAAAATATTCAATAAAGTATAATTAGTCTTAAATTGTTAGAAATTTGTTTTAGTTATCTAGGAATTCTGTTGATATATAACAGAAAATTCTTGACAACACAAGAGAAAATAGCTGAACAAAGTTGAAAAGCTTTATTTGGAATTATGAATGTTTTTAAAAGAAAATATTTCAATTTTGAAACCCAACTTAGTTTTTGTTACACTTTTGTAAGTAGCATTTTAACTTATGGATCTGAAGTGCAGGGGTTTCATTAAGCACCTTATATTGAAAAAAAACTACATCTAAATTTTTGTAAGAGAATTTAGGGGTTAAGACAAGTACACCAAATATCATGATCAGTCATGAATTAGGAAGACTTTCATTTATTATGATTTGAAAGTTTATCATTTTCAAATATTTGCTTAAAGTTAAAAACTCGGACAATTGTATGTTATGATGAAATGGTTGAAAAGGGCACTGAGTGGACAGAAAGTATAAGAAACAATCTGTTAAGAATAAGTTTGGGATATGTGTAGCAAACAGAAAATACAGAGAATGAAGGTAAAACATTAATCACTATTCAATATAGATTGACAGATATTTTTTCAATAATGTATTGACTATTTAAATGTGTCATCAAAATGTTCACTTCGAAAATTCATTAGTGGTCATTTTGTCTTTAAACCGAATTTAACAAAACCTATTGTTTAAAGAAATAGCAAAAATCAGATTGTCGTCTCATAAACTGAATATTGAAATTGGACAGTTTAATCTTAAAAGATCAAATTAATAGGATTTGTACGTATTGCGACTGTGGATTGTACCGTTTTGTAATAAAACACAGTCATTATGAAAAACGTTTCATCAAACTGTATTACCATAGAAAATCTAATACGGCAAAAATGTACAAATTTTTAAAACCAGGATCTTTCAAATTTAGGTAACTTTATTGTCCTCTGTAACAAAAGACGATTGAATACATTTAATTGAGTGAAATACCTCTCTACACTATCGCTATAGTTGTGTCTTAAATTGTGGTCTGTGCGTGTCCGAACTATATTGGGTTGTACATATCTATTTGTATTTTGTATTGGTATATATGCACCTGTGTGTATATTTCTTGTACTGATAAACCGTAAGGTTTAAGGTAATAAATGAATTGAATGGTTAATGAGTTAACCTAATGAAAACAATACCTTTGATTAAATAAACCTCACTTTCTATGGGTATTGAATTATTGAGTAAGTTGATATTTAATAAGTCATACATATCCAAGCAAAAATGTACTAATTAAAATGAGGTAATTATATTTTAATTGGCATCAAGACCTCATAAATATCAATCATAAAAACCTATTAAATTAATCGCCTATTATATACAAAAATATTTTTACAAAAGTATCTTTTAAAAGTAAGAATTACAGTCATAAAATAATTCAATAGTGAATTACAAAGTTTTATTTTGTTTCTAGAAAATTATCTGAAGCATTGAGTTTTAATTAATAATCACAAATCTTATAATAGTTACATTATTTATTACTTACACAGTTTAATATTTCTGATTAAAAAAAGTATCATGAAGATAATTTTATGATATTTTTTTAATACTTGTGCCTTAGCACCAACAGGTAACTTTTACAGGTAAATTTACCTGTTGGAACTGAGACTACTTTAAGGAAAAAGACTATAACTGCTATCACAACAAACTACCCTGTAGGCAAATTAAAAATGTTGGCGTTCAGAGATACACCCTATGGAATACATTTCGCCGGATTATACAATAAATGGTGTCTGGTAAACTTGTGATTCCAATGATTCGCATTCGAAATTCTTAGTTATGCAAACATGGCCGCGCCCTGCAGTTGTGATGTCCGACGTCGTACCGCGTCACAACCAGAACACTGTGTCAATGCGTGTGCATAGCGACCGTTATAAATAAAGAATTACATTCGAAGTGCTAGAAATGTTATCTAATACCAAAATTTCAAATGATGTAATGAAGTAAAATAGCATTGTTCACTGTGTATTTTCTAAATTTACCAATATATCGATGAAGATTCAGTGGGACTATATTATCTTAGCAACCACACCATCGTTAACGTTGTTACCATCGTAGCAACCCTCTTCGAATGTTTTTCATCGTATTACACTTGAAAATGAATAATGATGTTAATATAAGGATTGTACCTCATTTATATTGCATATACGGTAGTATGCCCGCAGTTGGCAACGAACATATTCAATATGGGGGGCTAGCACTAGTACATGTAGTATGACTTTGTCAAAAATACAAGTCAATATCTACCTGTATATATGCTCTATCCCATAAAAGACTATAACTGGTGTGCCATTGTTCTCAAGTGTTTATATAAATCTTTTGATCCCCAAAAAGTGGGAGAAAGAAGAACAAACGGGGATTTCCCCGAACACCAACTCTGCTTATTAAAAAATGTTTACTTAGATGGTCAGTTGTGATGATAGTGAGTTACAGTTTATAACAGAAATGTGTTACAGGTAAATTGTACGGTGTGTTCCCCGAACGCATACATGTTTAGGACAATGGGTAGAACATCAAAGGGAGGGTAATTATAGTCTATATCATATTTACCTGAGATATTTCACCTGTAAATCTACCTGTGCTATTTACCTGAGACATATCAACAATATTTGATACTACATGTACTAAATTAAATGCTTTTTATTATCAAAAGTGTGATAATCTCATTTTAATACATTTTTATGTTAATGGCGATCTTTAATTAATTTAAACACGGAATTGGATTAGATTGCTATCTAAGTCTGTGATTTAACTAGTGCACTTAATCTGAGAGACTTTTATGAAAACCTAGTTAATTTGTAAATGTTTTATTATTATTCTTATTATTTACAATAATTCATTATCAATTTTACTATAATCATATTTCTGAGACCATGTTCCAAACATAAATTAATCTTTGTTGACTGTGAACAGAATTAAGAGTGCATCTAGAAGTATTTCAAAACTTTGAAGTAAAACTTTGAACTAGTTGACATTCCTACATTATACAGCAATTGTTTCTCTAAGTTGCAGAGTGAACACAATGGGCTGCTTGTAACTAGGTTTGCCTTAAATAAATATGAATTGGTTGCCAAAATATTATGAGAATTCTAAATTGAAACCACTAAAGTTTTAAATTATTTGTGGTTTTGAAAGGTAAAGAAAAAACTCCCCCAAGCAGATTCATCAAAGTCAAAATAGTATTCATTTTATTATTAAACAATACCTTGAAAATATTTGATTTTCTTTTTTTCAAGAGAAAAAGAAGATGGATAGCGATATAGAGTGAGAGGGAACTAGTATCTTTAAATATCTTACAACTTTAGAGTATCAATCATAATAAAGGGATTTTCAGAAGTGAACATTTTCTTTCTGTTAACATCAGAGTTAGTCAACCTCTCCAAAGATTTAATCACATCTGACCAAAGATATCTTTTTTCATTTGTAGAAATTTGATAATGGGAACTTTGATAATAGGAGTTAAAATTCTTCTATTCCACGTCTTTATCAGAGATTTAAGCAAAATACGATTTTTATCAAAGTTTAGTTTAGGAATTTCATGCATTTGTGTTTATATTCAAGCCTGAAAATTGAAAAAATAGATTCGATTCAATGATTTTTCAGATCCATCAAGCGTAATTAGAAAGGAGAATTAGAATATCATCTATATACATACCCGTTATATTGCTATTATTTCTTTACCATATTGTTAATATTTCTAAGAGTAATATGACCTTGACCAATATTCAAGGTCACAAGGGTCAAATCGGTTAAAACCTTCAAATAACTTCTTCTGAAATACCAAATGCCCTAGAAGCATGATATTTGGCTGAAAAGTTTCTTGGATGGAGCCCGACGAAGTTTCAGAAATGACCTTGATGTATATTCAAGGTCACAGGGATAAAATCGGTTAAAACATTTAAACAACTTCTTCTGATAAACCCAAAGGCCTAGAGACATGATATTTGGTTGGTAGCCTCCTTGGATGAATCATGACAAAATTTGCAAATCGAAAAGACGTTGTCTTACAAAGTAATAGGGGTAAAATATAATTAAATCTTAGCATGTTCTTCTGAATGTGTTACAGTAAAAGATTTTAGGTGACTTCAGGTTTACACTATAATATAAGTCGGAGATTGATACCAGGTGAGCGATGTAGGCCCATTGGGTCTCTTGTCTTTTTATATAATTTTTGTAAACATCATACAAAATACCTACATGCCGAACCCTGTCAAATGCCTTATTTATATCACAGAATATATTAGTTAAACTTTATATTGTGTTTAATTTGTGTGACATGATTTTAGTATTATCTGTCTTCATTTAATGTTTTTCAATTAAGATACTAATGTCTAATAATTATCTTTTTCGTGCTGTATTAAATATATTACAATAACATGTATGAATAGAAACTTAATTTTATTATCTTGCTTAAAATAATTCGATTAAGGAGATTTATTTTTCAAATAATGTATTTCAATTACTATTTTTCATTTATTGAATCTAAAAAATAATATTTAATGATCATTTTCTATTACTTAAAGCTGTATTTTATGAAAATATTTTGTTAATTTCATTATTGAGTTAAGTATCATGTCTACAAATCAAATGAGTTGACATTCTTAGTTGAAACAGACTATAACTTAAACTTCAAAGGATTTCCTATATAAACACCCTTCTTTCAAGTTACCAGAGTTGGTGTTCGGGGAATGAGCCGAACAAACCGTATATATGAAGCAGACTATAATGACTGACAAAACATACCTGTCCCTATGTTATTTTTAAAAAGTGGGAGAAAGGCGAACACACACCCTGAATTAATGCGATGTAATATTTTATTTATTTGAAAACAAAAATATTCCATGATATTTTAATCTTACTTGTAAGAAGCATTTTTATTGGTATTTGTGTTATTACCCCATAACGTAAAAAAATGGCGTCACCATTTGTAACGTCGCTTGTGATTTGCTGATAACATTACGCTTTGCGGTTTATTTAAAAAAAAACCACTTTAATTGTTTGTGTTATGGCTCAATAACATAAAATAAACTGAAGTTAATCCTTTAATACAAAAAAGTATTTTGTAATAAAAAAAAATTGTTGGTATTATTGTATTTGTAGTGACGGTACTGTCATTAACTATGCTGTATTTGGGGAAGGCACAGGGACGATATGGATGTCTGACGTCAACTGTACGGGAACCGAGTCAGACATAAGAAATTGTGACTTTAACGGATGGGGATCATCGTGTAACCATAGCCAGGACGCAGGAGTCGTCTGTTTCGACGACACTGGTAAGTAATATCAAATATTTCCTAGTAGAATTGATGAAAAAGCTTGTCTGATCCTTTAATATACATATGTAAATTAATGTTCACTTGCACTAATTTAACCTATGTTGATTTAGTATAAAAGTGTTGGTTTTTTTTGTATGTCACAGTTTATGATTTTCACAATAGTGTAATACTAAATACTTGGAAAATAATGCAATTTGCACAATGTATGCCCCCGCCATATAACAATAGAACATATAAAGTTATCCTTTAATTTGTACATTGTGTGCCCCGCCATATAATGACCAAACATATAAAATTGTCCTTTAATTTGTACACTGTCCGCTATATGACGACCGAACATATAAAGTTGTCCTTTAATTTGTACACTGTATGCCCCCGCTATATGACGACCGAACATATAAAGTTGTCCTTTAATTTGTACATGTATGCCCCCGCTATATAACGACCAAACATATAAAGTTGTCCTTGGCTATCATTCCGTATTCTGTCATGATTTAGTTTCTGCTAATTTACTTTATAAAAGGTTCCATACCAAGGAAAATTAGTCAAATTGATCACATGGTCCATCACGTGATAATTTTGCCCTGCCCTTTTAAAGTAAAACAGGAAGTCGAGTTGTATGTAAACCAAGACACGTGGTTTCTCCTTTCTAACAAATTTGACATAAAAATTGTTTTTAGGTCACCTGAGACAAAGTCTCAACTGACCTTTTCTAATCGTCTTTTGTCCGTCGTCGTCCGTCGTCTGTCGTCCGTCGTGCGTCCGTAAACAATTTACATTTCCAACTTCTTCTCAAAAACCCCTAAACTAATTCGAATGAAATTTGATAGGAACCTTCCCTGGCTTAAGATGCACCAAAATTGTGAGGGGCCTGTAGAGGAAAACTTTCTTCTCCAGACCCAGACATGCTGAAATCAAATACTCTTCATAAATGGAAAGGTCTTAGGTGCTATATCAAAACTGTGAATTGCATACCCCCCCCCCCCCCCCAGACTTCACATCCCCCCTGGGAAGGGGGTGACGTTAACTATAGTTTATTAGCTCACCTGGCCCGAAGTCATCACTTTATGCGATGGTGCGTCGTCCGTCCGTTCTTCGTCCGTCCATCCGTCCTGCGTCAGTCAACTTTCCTTTAAATGACTTCTTCTTAAATACCGAAAAGCCTAGTGATACGAAATTTGACTTGTAGTTTTCTTGGAAGAACCTGAACAAAGTTTGCGAAAAAAAATCACTTTAACCTACTTTCAAGGTCACAAGGGTAAAAATGTCGAAATCGTCAAACGACTTCTGAAATAACATCAGGCATAGAGGGGCGGGGGGCTCAAAAGGGTCAAATTTGCTACAATTTACTGAATCTTCTTTTCCAGACCCAGATATGCTGGAATCAAATACTCTTCATAAATGGAAAGGTGTTAAGATGCTTTATCAAAATTGTGAATGTGAATTTCTACACCCCCCCTCCCATCCCCGGACTTCACATTCGCCCTGGGCAGAGGTTGAAGTTTACTAAAGTTGATAAGAAAATGACACTTTTGGATATATTTTGTACATTTGTAGATGGAGATAATTGAAACTCGATTGGAATAATTACCAGGACATGACGGTTGAAATTGGCAAAATTTTGACACTGGCCTCTCCCTGGGGCAGTGGGGAGGCACTCAAAAGGGCCAAATTGGCGCGTTTTACAAAAAAAATATGGGATGTCGTTGCAAGTGTCAACAAACAGAAAATAGATTGTCTTAAATATACATGGTTGTCAGTGTTTGATGTTTACCTATACATAAGGAAAGCGCATTGTTTTTTTTCGTTGGATGTTCTAAGCGATCTTTCACTATGCCAATGATAAACTCGTAATCAGCCTTGCCCAACCTGTTATTCCTCGCTCTGATATTAAGTTTTAGTTTGTGACTGGTCGTAGAACAGGGACACGTTACAACGTATTTATGGTCGAATGTAGGACGGAGGGGTCGATAAAAACGTAGCACATGAATTTTGTTATGTTCGACCACTCCTAATACATTCGACACACCCTCCCCCCGCAAACGCGTACATTTTTAACCCGGTTCCATTCTACTTCAAGAATATCAAACAACAGGTTCATCGCCACCAAGAAGTAAAACTTTGCAGCTTTTGCTTTTTTAGCTTGGTCTAATGGAGCCCTTAATCTTTTTTTTTATGTTTATCACATTTCAGAATATTTTATTTTACTGATCTTATGTACAATCGGAACTGGGCAACAGGCATAGCCTATATTAGCCCTCTCCTTACAAAGATAACAGTGTATACATATCATAAAATACGATAACATATTCTTCTTAGGATATTGAAAATAAGAGATTTTTGTAGTTTCGATTATGCTTGAACAATATATACTGTAAACTAAGTTATATAGGCACACTCAAATAATAGCGTATATCACATTATATCGATTGTTTTAATAGTTACCCTCATAGAAAATATCATTTGATAGTACTATTAAAGAACCTTATAAAATGTCCAGTGTCTCTAATGAATCTCTGAATCATTTCCATACTATATTTATCCAAATCTAAATCTTGTGTTTGAGAACCATACAAAAGTTTCAATATTTAGGGGAATAGTATCACTCGCCACTAGCAGAGAATTAAGAAATATTTGTCTTTGGTTAGTACAGAGAGGACAATACAGAAAAAAGTGATATCAGAAGGAGAACCACATTTGCAGGAGGGACTATCATTTAGATATGAATTAAATACATCTGAATTTAAATTACATGTAAAATTTCTTAATTGGCATAATATTATGTTAAATCTTCTAACATCCTGATATTTAAAAATATTACTACATGATGGATGAACGTCCGTATCAGATGAACGTAAACATTCTTTTTTCAGGGCTCTAAGAGACGTCATAGTGGGAAACAGACAAGCTGGGTTGTTCCATTCTGATATAAGTTTTGGGGAAAAAACTAGACTTATAAAGGTGTTTTCGTGATAAAGGAACATCAAATAATCTATTATGTCGAAAGGTATAGTGTTCAATGTTATTAAAATAGGGCAAAATTAGAGACATAAGATGGGCAATTGTTGTTAAAAAATTTTAAAAATTTAATATTTAGTCTTCTTTTGTTAAGTGTATCAAATCCAGTCTCTTTATATAATATGGAATGACTCGTTCCCCGCCTTAAACCAGTAACAATACGCGCTGCTTCAAGTTGTATAGACTCTAAGACGCTGACTCTCTCAGAACATTCTAAGATCGAACGAATAAATGAAATGTATATAGTCTCAAGGGATTTTCGATCAATATTAAATTTTAACATTCTAAGTATATTAAGTCTTTTATATGCTTTATTATAAATATAATTATATGAGACCATTTGGCATTGCTATTGAAGAAAAGACCAAGATGTTGATGCTGATCAACATTATCTATAGCTTTATTATTGTAATATAAATTAGGATGCAACGTCTTAGAGTCGACCCGCCTTGAGAAAAAAAGAGCCTGCGTTTTATCCGGATTCTTGTATCATAGATGTGTCATATTTCTTTCATCTCGTCCGTGGAATATATTATGAAGAGTTGACCTCACCCAGTAAGAACCCATGTTAGTAAGAACATAGGTTCTTACCATGGCCTATTTCCCCAATGTTGCAGTTGTACAATGTTGCAAAATGACCCCAAGTACATTGAAATATATACATTGTACAACAAGCGAAAATAGGTTGTCATGTACTTTTAAAAAACAATACACACATTTTCAGTTTTTCCAACTCAACATTTAATTAACCTTACAAAATACACACATTTTCTTAACTTAAAAATATACACACACATTTTCTGTTTTTCCAACTCAATAGACAATTCACCTTTGCACAAATATAACAAATGTCTTCAAATTGAGCGACACTGTACAAACGTACCTTTGGTCAGTGTTTTTGCTATTTTAGTGCAAATAAAACAGATCACTTGAAATGAAATTGATTGTCACTGTACAATTATTAAGGTATAATTCTCTGGTTTTACACGTACCTGTGATTCGCGTTTCAGCTTTGGTTTCATATATCAATTAAGGCGTGTGTTTTTCTTTACATTCATGAAGTCCTGTATATTCAAGTAGATCTATATTCCGAATTAACAGGCGGTCCGAACCGTGATTTGTGTTTTTCGTGGGTTCCGGTCTTTCTTCTGGTAATTCCATGTTGAAACTTTGGGAAACGGAGTCCTCTAAATATTTTGAAATGTCGTACTTGTCCAGAACTTGTGGAACAGTCATCAATGTTTTTCAGGAAGTCAAAATCAAAGTTCTTTACAAAATCTGACACTTTGAAATAGCATGCTTGGCAATAAAGTGAGCGCGGGTGGCTTATTGTTTAGTCTAATTAATAAAAACAAATAAAAATGAAATCCAAAATCAAAATATTCCCAGGAATGATTTAGAAATAACCAATCATATTTAAAAAAGGCGTGCCTATGTGTATTATCAACTCTGGATTGACAGAATCAATATCCAATCAAATAGAAGAAGTCATCATCAACCCAGGATTGACAGAATCAGTCCAGTGATTCCCACGCCTACCCCAGTTCGGTGTACATTTTAACATTGTAGGTAAATGAACATTGTTCTCGATGAAAGAAATATGTCGCATCTATGATACAAGTAGGTTACACAATAGTTTACGAGTTCTTCAGGTATAACCCACGCGGCACTTCGTGCCTTGTGGGTTATATCCTGAAGAACTCGTAAACTATGGTGTAACCAATACAAAGTGATGCCCCATTCGTCTGCCCAAATAGAAATGTTTCGCAAATCGTTATTTAATATGTCAGCGGCTTCCTGTCTGTTTCCCTCTATCAGTACATATAAGGATGTGTCGTCAGCGAAGAGCTTAACATCAGAGAGTATACTATCTCCGATATCATTTATAAAGACTAAAATAGATATGGCCCTAAAACTGACCCCTGTGGAACCCCTGCCTTTAACGTTTTTCAGTTAGATTTACCACAAAATCCATATTTTTTAACTTAAAAATGAAACCATCGAGCCAGACTCTGTCAAAAGCTTTACTCGTAACTCGTAAATAATTAGTGGGACGTGATCGCGTAAATCATGATGTGGTCAATAACAGCAAAAATGGAGTGACAGCTTGGAACCGATACAGTTATAATGCTTAATATTCCTTCAAATAATTCTGGACTTACAAACCGAGAAACAGCTTCAAAGTTGGTGGAAATTTAACAGAAATGGCGGCTTTCATGCTGCAATAATATTTTCTCATTCCCGTTTCAATCAGATGCACTTGATCCCTCGCGTACATGGGACGGGGTTCGACCAGAATCATCGGTGGCGCCTAAAAAGGCCCTCATTGAACGTGACACAATCTTCTCATTATAGCTCACCCACAAATCTGAATAAACATTTTGCGATAACGACTCACTTTACAGAAGGCGCATTCGCAACGAAAGTAGCCAGTTCTAACAAACTATCGGCAGTGTCGTAGCAATTATATATGCTTTTATGCTCAAGCATACACTATTAATTGTCTCGTTTCGACGATATTCAAGAAAGCGAGACTTATGTGTTACTTTTACAGCGGCGGCGTCAACATTTACGTTAAATTCGTATTTAAATATGACATGCCTTGGGTAAACAAATCTTCAGGTCTCCCTACAACCAAGGCAATAAATGCATAGTGTCACTGATATCGGATTCAATTGCTAAGCGGGAAAGGCGAGACATATAATTACGCGTAATTCTTATTGCTTACTATCTATCATATTTAGTGATATGAAATTCTTATTTTTTTTTAGTGAACTCGAAAATAAATAAAAAAAGTATTGCGTTTTTAATAATTTTTTTTCTTTTATACTTTTCTGTTTGAATAAACACAGTTAAGGATTGACAAGTCTTGCTCCCGTAAGCTCCTGACAAATTTCGTATTTTTCACGAACATACCTTTTTAAAAAAAGCTGTCGTTTACCAAAGCATCATTTTGTAGTTTCTGATTATTTATTTTGAATAACTGTAGTCGTAAAAGTTGGAAATTTGTGGTTATTTAGGTTTGGAATTTTGAATATATCAGAAGATTGCAAACCCGTCCCAATATTTTTTCGAATTGTAATTAGTTAATTTAATCTTTAATTGCTTGCTTTCTATTTTCACTAATTTTGAATTAAAACCTTCATTAAATCTGACTGAATATTCACATTTGTAGTGATACAAGTTTGTAGTTTCATACTATTTTTTTCCATCTGGCTTTGGTGTACGCCATTTTGGTTTATCCAAGTCTTGTCTCGGTTTTTATTTGTAAATTGATTATATAAGAGCGCGTCCAACTGTTGTGAAACAGTTTTGTAAAACAGTATAGTTATTTTCTCAGTATCAGAGCGAATAATCTTTAGCAATTTTTGAATTACGTCAAATTTTCGATCTGTACAAATTTTGCCTTAATATCTCGTCCCATATTTGCCATATTATGTTAACCACCAGAACTTTAGCGTTTTCTAGATATAAACCAAAATAGTACACAAGACCAAGGAGTGTTAAATAACCGTTGAGGTTAATCGGACTTTACTATAAGTTATCTCCAGTTTATGAAATTTGAACAAGTCCCAGGTAAAAGTCTTCCAACATTAGAGTTAGGGTTAGGGTTACATGTTCTAGAAAATTGGTGCAGCTGCTCTGTTGATTAGGTGTTTATGCTGTAAATACATTAAAAGTCCAAATGTAGTATCAGTTATTCGTAAATAGACATTTTTAGTTCATACATGTCGTCTTCGTAAGTGTCACCAAAGAGGAGACCAAAGTGCAAGTGGGCACCAACAACACATACGTGAAAACGTCCCGAGTACTTTTTTCCCCGTCATGGCAAGCTAATATCCCAGTCATGTTTAGGTATAGCAGATCTGTTCTCCTGGCACTTAGACCAGTGAGTCATGATATCACTAAACCGTGTTTGGTAGATTGTCAGAAATCGAATTTGGGGAAAAACTTGCGTACTAGGCGTGGAACAAGGGCAGGAAACGATGTTGCTAGGCAAATACCATTGATAGGTGCTACATCACGTGAAACCAGTGTTTGTACCCACTCGTGCCTAATCACTGACAATCTTGTCAACGTAGTCACATCAAATGGTCTATCCGCCTTGCACACTTTCTTGCAAGGATACATTGCACCTACAGAGGTATCGTGCATCGACACTATTGTGCATTCTCGATACGATAGTTCCACACGGAATCCAATACCACCAGTATCGTACGAGAATTTACACGTCATAAAGCCAACAACAACTGGTTACCCAACGTCGGACAATCCTCTTAATTTAGTATCATTTAATTGCCGCTCGGTGAAGAATAAGTCATTGTCCATCAGAGATTTTATTTCATCTCAGGACATTGACATTCTTGCACTGACAGAAACCTGGTTAGGTTCAGATATCGATGACCAAGTACTTGCTTAGCTGATAAAAACTGGTTATGGATTCATCCACAATGCTAGAGGCGGCAGACGTGGTGGTTGTTTGGCTTTTCTGGTTAAGAAAGGCCTAAGTGTGAAAAAAAGATAATTATCACGGGGGACCTTAATTTTCACTTGGACAATCTTTCTAATGCTGATGCTCGTCAGTTCTCAGGGCTACTTGAGTCCAGAGGTCTGATTCAGCATGTGACAGAAGCTACACACACCCGTTGCCACACACTTGATGTTTTCTTAACAAGGGAAGAAAACTCTGTCATTCATGGATCGATTTCAGTTATTGATCCATGTCTAAGTGATGTAAAGGGAAACCACTCTGGTGACCACTTATGCTATCCGAGCACCACTGAATTGTAGAAGGCCAGCTCGTACAAGGACAAAGGTGAGTTTCCGGAAATTCCGCGTTTCGATACCAGATTTCAACAATGATATCCAGTCTTCTTCTGCCCTTCAATCTACTGAAGGGGGGTTGATACACTTATTGAAGCATAAACGTCTGGTATAGAAGCCCTTATTGAAAAGCATGTTCTGTTCACCATCAGATTTATAGGGACCAATATCGGTTAGTTGGTTCACTTCTCGTTCAATCAAAGAAGAGTTATTATTCAGAAAAGATCGAAGAATGTGGTAAGGACACCAGGCAGATTTTAAGACTCACAGAAACGCTAATGGATAAAAAAGGTGAAATTATGCTGCCAAGCTGTACATCTGACAAAGACTTGTCATACAAGTTCAGCGATTTCTTTCTGAATAAGATCAACATGATTAGAAGAAACATTGACGAAGTGAATTCGACAACTGACAACGATGTATCTGTCACGAGTGCTGACATTCAATTTTACGGGGAACCATTGTCAGAGCTCACTCCAACAACTCCGGATTAACTACGCAGCATCATTCGGACATCGCTATCAAAATCACTTGAGCTTGACCCCTTCCAACAGACCTTCTGCAAAAATGTCCTTTGATAACCTCAATCATGAACAAATCATTGGCTGAGTCAAAGGTTCAATTTTGTTTCAAGAAAGTACATGTAAAACCATTGCTGAAGAAGCCTGGATGGGATAAGGAGGAGTTTAAGAACTACCGTCCAGTGCAGAATACGACAGTTTATAACTGCCGATGCATGCACGATTTTGGTGCATTCACTTTTTACCTAAAGGCTGGACTATGGAAATGCCCTACTCTGTGGTATATCTGAAAAAACTAACAAGTCGCCTACAGAAGGTCCAGAACACGGCAGAACGTCTCGTTTCTCGAGTTAGAAATAGAGAGAGTACATCACACCTGTTCTGTATTCATTGCACTGGCTACCTGTACAATACAGGTCACAGTACAAAATATTGGTATACACATACAAGGCACTGGATGGAACTGCTCCCTAGTACATAATTATGGGAGCTTGATACCCTGTATTAGCTATCACGATCACTGAGGTCGGAGAAAGAATCATTGTTGTGTGTCCCAAAATTTCGTACTGTGACCTATGGAAACCGGTGTTTTTGGGAGAGTTTCGGCCACGTTGTGAAAAAGCTTACCATCTGTTATCCGAAAAACAAATATTCTGGCCAAATTCAAGAAACATCTGAAGATGTACCTTTTCACGTCTGTATATTAGAATATCAACTTTGACGACATGTATATACTGACATTTGTTTATCTAGTTCGTATTTATATGTATTTATATATTATCACATTAGCTTAGATTGTAATAACTTCTTTTATGCATTGTAAGTTGCAAGTTATTATCTACATGATGAGTGGACTTATCTGTAAATAAACGAAAGTTACTGCAACATTTTGAAGTGCATATTCTAAGCATTTATCATTAACAGTAGATGATAGAATAAGTTACTCTTGAGCCTTTTTTTAATTTCTTTTCACAGATATAAGCAACTTTGACAAGATCGGTCTCATATAATGGGTTTATGTTTGATTATTGTTTTAGGAACAAGCGACTTTGACGTTCGTCTTGCGGCGTCTGATCGCGTCGAAGTTTACTACAATGGTCAGTGGGGATATATCGGAGGCTGGGCCTGGGACGATGATGACGCCAACGTCATATGTGTTATGCTCAATCATAAGTACGTCAATGACTTTCCTGTCTTTCCTTACCAGCAATAGTTTTCTTCTTGTACTGACATACCAATATCACCATTTAGGCACCTCTATGGCAAGTCAAGTTGTCAACTATTCATGGGGCAACGTCGATCAAGGATTAATATAAGATATCTAATATACTTTATAAGATATAATATATAAGATATCTTATATAATGTAATGAATAAGATGTCTCATTTAATTTTCTTTATTAGATATCTTATACAATATATTATATGAGATATCTTATATATTATATCTTATAAAAAGATATCTTATATAATTTGGTTACATTTTGTAACAACATTATTTCAGGAATAAATGACAACTTTGCTTGCAATACAATGTCTTAACACCAACTCAAAAAAAAGAAAAAATTGAAAAAAATGAAGCAGAAGACACTTACTCTTCCGGAAAACCTGGTCTTATTCTCTTGTACTTTATACGATGGTCTCCATGTAAATATTTCCTTTGTTTATATGTTGCCTCTAGTTTAATCGATTTAGAGTTCGGATTATAGTTTTGTTGACGTATTCTCTGATTTATTTTTCTTCACACGTACGATATCATATCTTACAATATCTTTTGTGGGCGAGTACAATTTTGTGTATATTTCTTTTCATTTTCAAGTTCTGGAACCGCTCTGACAGTTGACCACTTCCACGGTCGTAACAACCGTACACGTCCTACATGGATGGACAATGTCCAATGCGCGGGAACGGAGTCATCGATTCTCACCTGTCAGTTTGACGGATGGGGCATGATTGTGTCAGGATACAACGATACGTACCAGAATGCGGCAGCGGTCACGTGTTCGGATTTACCTGATCTGAGTTCCAAGGCAACATGTTGGACATTCAGATGTAACTTTGCTATATTAGTTCCAATCGTTCTGTTCCTCTGTTGTTTGTCTGAAATCAATGTTTAATATTTGTGTTGTGTCTTTAAATCTGACATACTTTTCAACAGTATATCACTAGAAACTGATACCTGATATGTCATTAGTAATATTATACAAATATTCAACCTCGGTATGCCGAAGTTGTTCGAGAAAGTCCATGCTTGCTACCGAGATAAACGTAGAAAATGTAAGTCGAAGTTGGTAATGGATTGTTACCTTGGAAGATGTCATGCAATTTCATCATGCAAAATCTTAAAAGAATGTTATGTTACTCATTCAGAAATTACTACAGCCTTGGCGTGTCTAGGTTGCTAATGTAATACTGTACAACTTCACTATACAGAAATTTTCAATCAGGTAAAGTTATTGTACAGCCTCAGTACATATGTCGAATGTTACTGACAATATATTAAAAAGGGATTATAGCAAATTCCATTATCTTAATAAAAAACATGGTTGCATTTATATGTGCTTCGTACAGCCTCCTCACTGTTATCCCCCCCCCATTTTCTATGAGCCCCTTGATGAAACGAAAAAGGTAACAATTTCGTACATGATGCATGAAAAAGGAAACATTGTTACACTTGTCATGCATTACGTTACATTTTTCGAAATAGAGGCATTTTTCGTTGCATCAGCCCACTCAAAATCAAATGTCTTGAACATAATACAATGTGCAGCTGACTTCAAAGTATCTTCATGCAAACAAAAACCTTATCACTGATAGGCCACAGTAAGGCCTTAATTGGCACCCCCCCCCCCTTTACAAATGAATATAGAAAACTGAGATCCCTTTTAATCATGTGTAGTTTTTATCTCACATGGCCCAAAGGGCCAAGTGAACTTATGTGATGGTGCGGCGTCCGTCCGTCCGTCCGTCTGTCCGTAAACATTTGCTTCAAATCGCTACTAGTTATGATTGGATTTTGACCAAATTTGGTCATAAACATCCTTGGTGGAAGAGGAACAAATTTTGTATAAATTGTTACGAAACGTGACGGCATATAGAACCTGACGAAGGCATACAATTCAGATCCTCCACGACGAAACGTTTATCGGGTACCAGGGGCTGTAATTATATTTTTTTTATATATTTTGATAATAAGTACATTTCGTGCATGCACACACCAATATTTGGGCTATTTATTAAACAAACATCCCGATCTGGTAATTAAACAATATTTTACAACAAAGAGAAGAAATGAAACTAGTTAGACGAGCCGGGCGCGAGGAGCCAGGACGTTACCACCAGGCCAAAAAGTCCGAAACAGCTGACCTGGTTTGTAATTTCCTGATATTGTTATGCAAGGTCGTGTCTCCACGTAACCCAGTTGACTCTGACCCTTAAGGGGCCAGAGGGGTGGGGTTCAATAGGGGAAATAGAGGTAATTCCTTTAAATCGCTACTAGTCATATAGGGATAGAACGGCGTTTTCTTTTAAATTTCATGCAGGTATGAATAAAAATCGGTTACATTTGTACATCCATATTGCATGAAGCCTGCTAGGGCTTCATGTTCAATATCGATGTTACCGATTTGCATTCATACCGGCATGGGAGATAAAACAACGTCGTTCATTCCATATATTTAAATGTTTACTATTGGACAATTGTTTAATTCCATTTCTTATAACTGCGTTTGTTATTGCGCCATCTTTTAAACGAAAAGGCGGAACAACCATAATATGAGCGAAATTGGCGCCAATAATCTACAGTAGTCATATGAGCGTTTGACGAGGGGCCGTATGACTCGCATTGAACAATACTAATATATTACGTCATAAGTAATTCACATGAATCGCTACTAGTCATCAAGTTATGTTTGCATTTGAACCAAATTCAGTTAGAAACATGCTTGGGGGAAGGAGGACAGATTTTGCATTAATGGTGAATCTGACACCTAAAAGGCCAGAGTGATGGGGCCTAATAGAGGAAATAGAGGTCATTCCTCTAAATCGCTACTTGTCATCAAGTTATATATAAATTTTAATCAAAGTTTGTCAGAAACCTTCTTGGGGGAAGGGGAACAATTTTTGTATAAATGACGACTCTGACTCTCAAGGGGCCAGAAGGGTGGGGCCCAAAAAGGGGAAATAGAGGTAATTCCCTTTAGATCGCTACTAGTCATTAAGTTATGAATGCATTTGAACCAAATTCAGTTAGAAACATGCTTGGGGGAAGGAGGACAGATTTTGCATTAATGGTGAATCTGATACCTAAATGGCAAGAGGGGTGGGGCCCAATAGAGGAAATAGAGGTCATTCCTCTAAATCGCTACTTGTCATCAAGTTATATATAAATTTTAATCAAAGTTTGTCAGAAACCTTCTTGGGGGAAGGGGAACAGATTTTGTATAAATGACGACTCTGACTCTCAAGGGGCCAGAAGGGTGGGGCCCAAAAAGGGAAAATAGAGGTAATTCCCTTTAGATCGCTACCAGTCATTAAGTTATGAATGCATTTGAACGCAATTTGGTCAGAAACATCCTTGGGGAGGGGAACAGATTTTACATTAATGGTGACCCGGACTCCTAAGGGACCAGAGGCGAGGCCAAATAGGTGAAATAGGGGTAATCCTTTAAATCAATACTAGTTATCAAGTTATGAATGTATTTGAACCAAATTTCGTCAGAAACATCCTTGGGGGACGACGAACAGATTTTGCATTCATGGTGATTCTGACCCAGCAGCGGCCAGGGGGGTTGAGCCCAAAGGGGGAAAAAGAGGTAATTTCGCCAATAGTCATAAAGTTATCATTCCATTTGAACCAAATTTGGTCAGAAACATTTTTGGGGAAGAGAAACAAATTTTACATTAATAGTGACTCTGACCCTTAAGGGGCCAGAGGGATGGGGCTCAATAGGGGAAATAGAGGTAATTCCTTTAAATCGCCAATAGTCATATAGGGATAGAACGATGTTTTCTTTTAAAATTCTTGCAGGTATGAATAAAAATCGGTTACATTTGTACATCCATATTGCATGAAGCCTGTTAGGGCTCGATCAATATCGATGTAACCGATTTGCATTCATACCGGCATAGGAGATAAAACAACGTCGTTCATTCCATATATTTAAATGTTTACTATTGGACAATTGTTTAATTCCATTTCTTATAACTGCGTTTGTTATTGCGCCATCTTTTAAACGAAAAGGCGGAACAACCATAATATGAGCGAAATTGGCGCCAATAATCTACAGTAGTCATATGAGCGTTTGACGAGGGGGCGTGGAGCAGTATGACTCGCACTGAACAAGACTAATATTAAGGTGAAATAGAGGTTATTCCTTAAAATAACTACTAGACATCAAGTTATGAATGCATTTTAAACAAATTTGGTCAGAAACATCCTTTGGGAAAGGGAACAGATTTTGTATTAATGGTAAATCTGACCCATAAAGGGCCAAATAAGTGGGGCCCAATAGGGAAAATGGAGGTAATTCCTCTTAATTGCTACTAGTCATAAAGTTATGAATGCATCTGAACCAAATTTCGTCAGAATAATGATTGGATAATGGCGAACAGATGTTGCATTAATGGTGACCCTGACACAAAAAGGGCCAGAGGTTAGGCACAATAGGGGAAATAGAAGGCCTTACTTTAAATACCTACTAGTTATAATCACTACTAGTTATAAAGTTTTGAATGCATTTAAACCAAATTGAGTCAGAAACATCTTGATGGGAAGGGGAACATATTTTACATTGATGATGACTCCGATCCCTTAGGGACCAGATTGGTGGGCCCAATAGGAGAAATATGTAATTCATCTAAATCACTACTAGTCATAAAGTGTTTAATGCATTGGAAGCAAATTTAGTAAGAAACATCCTTTGGGGAAGGCGAACAGATATTGCATACATGGCGACTCTGACCCCTATGGGGCCAGATAGGTGAGGCCCAATAGGGGAAATAAAGGCAATTCCTCTAAATCACTACCAGTCATAAAATTACGAATGCATTTGAACCCATTTTCGTCAGAAACATTCTTATGAGAAAGAAAAGAAACTTTGCATTAATGGTGACCCCGACCCCAAAGGAGCCAGAGGGGTGGAGGCACAATAGGAGAAATATGGGTGATTCCTTAAATAATAACTTGTCATAAAGTTATGAATGCATTTCGACCAAATTTCGTCAGAAATATCCTTGGGGGACGACTAACAGATTTTGCATTAATGGTGATTCTGACCAAACAGCGGCCAGGGGGGGGGAGGGCTCAAAAGGGCAAATAGAGGTAATTTCTTTAAATCGCCAATAGTCATAAAGTTGAGATTCCACTTGAACCAAATTTGGTCAGAAACATTCTTGGGGGAAGAGAAACAAATGTTACATTCTTGGTTGAAGAGGAACATATTTTACATTAATGGTGACCAGTAAGGAACCAGAGAGTTACGGCCCAATAAGAGAAACAGAGTTAATTCCTTTAAATCGCTACTACTTATAAAGTTATGAATGCATTTAAGCCAAATTTAGTCAGAAACGTCTTTTTAGGAAGGGAAACATTATTTTTTATAAATGGTGACTCTGACTCTCAAGTGTAAGATGGGTGTGCCTAATAGGGCAAATAGAGGTAATTCCTTTAAATCGCTGCTAGTCATAAAATTATGATTGCATTTGAACCTTATATGGTCAGAAACTTCCTTAGAGGAAGGGGAACAGGTTTTACATTAATTGTGACTCTGACCCATAGGGCGCCAGAGGCGAGGCCGAATAGGTGAAATAGAGGTAATTTACTTAAATCGCTACTATTCACAAAGTTATTAATGCATTGAACC
The DNA here is from genome assembly GCA_947623455.1 of Mimachlamys varia. NCBI lineage: Eukaryota > Metazoa > Mollusca > Bivalvia > Pectinida > Pectinidae > Mimachlamys > Mimachlamys varia. The sequence continues at coordinate 34,882,775 of OX392542.1, forward strand.
AAATTTATAAAACACATCCTTGGAGGAAGTTAAACAGATTCTGCATAAATGGCGACTCTCAACCCTAAGCGAGCAGATGGATGGGGCCCAATAGGTGAAATATGTAATTCCTCGAAAACGTTACTAGTCATGACGTTATGAATGCATTCGAATCAAATTCAGTCAAAAATATCCTTTGGGAAGGGGAACAGATTTTGCATTAATGGTGAATCTGACCAAAGGGCCAAATAGGTGGGGCCCAATAGGGAAAATAGAGGTTATTCCTCTAAATCGCTACTAGTCATAAAGTTATGAACGCATTTGAATCAAATTTTGTGAGAAACGTCTTGATATGGGAAGGGGAACAGATTTTGCATAATCACCAAATTAATGAAAGGTTCAAAATAAAGTTATCTCAATGACGATTTCAGATTATTCTCCCGACCCCCATATTATGGTACGACCCTTAATTTCATTGTAAAATACATTTTGAATCATTAATCAACTAGACGTACGTACATTACTATTATATAGAGAGACATAGGACCCAATTTCTTGTGTTCCCGTTGTGACGTCACCAATACGTGTGCACAACTTTTAGCGGTTCGCTTAATTAGCTTGTGGAAAAACAGGTAAAAAAACAAACTTCAACCTGTCGTAACTATCTAACCTGTCGGCCAATTTCGATGCGGTTTTCGACAATGTATTAATGCCGACACAACGAGTCTGATCATTTCAGTTTCTATTTGCACTACAGTTACTCTTTAAATTGCTGCTAGTCATACAGTTATGATTGCATTTCAACCCAATATGGTCAGAAACATCCTTAGAGGAAGGGGAACAGGTTTTACATTAATGGTAACTCTGACTACTAAGGAACCAGAGGGTTACGGCCCAAAAAGAGAAATAAAGGTAATTTCTTTAAATCACTACTAGTCGTCATAAAGTTATGAATGCATTTGAACCAAATTTTGTCAGAAGCATCCTTATGGGAAGGGGAACAGATTTAGCATTAATGGTAGGGGCCAAATACATTATGTAGGTGGGACCCAATAAGAAAAAAAGAGGTATTTCCTTTAAATCACTACTAGTCATTAAGGTATGAATGCATTTTAACCAAATTTTGTCAGAAACAATCTTGGGGGAAGGGGAACATATGTTGCATTCATGGTGAATCTGACCCCACAGCATCCAGAGGGGTTTGGCCCAATAGGGGAAAAAGAGTAATGAATGCATTTGAACTAAATTTAGTAAAACAAATCCTGGGAGGAAGTTAAACAGATTCTGCATAAATGGCGACTCTGAACCCTAAGGGGGCAGACGGTGAAATATGTAATTCCTCGAAATCGCTACTAGTCGTAATGTTATGAAGGCGTTTCAATCAAATTCAGTCAAAAACATCCTTGGGAAAGGGGAAGAGATTTTGCATTAATGGTGAATCTGACCCATAAAGGGCCAGATAGGTGGGGCCCAATAGAGGAAATAGAGGTAATTCCTCTTAATCGCTCCTAGGCATGAAGTTATGAATGCATTTGAACCAAATTTTGTCAGAAACGTCTTTATGGGAAGGGGAACACATTTTGTATCAATGGTGACTCTGACTCTCAAGTGTAAGGAACCAGAGAGTTACGGCCCAATAAGAGAAATAGAGGTAATTCCTTTAAAGCGCTACTAGTTATAAAATTATGAATGCATTTGAACCAAATTGAGTCAGAAACGAACCTTTAAAGAACGGGCGGCCGGCTGTCAAATGCAAAGTAACGGCTACCGGGCCAGGCTGTAGCCAAGAAAACAATTATAACTCTATTCAAATCAACATAATTCAGCTCATTATCAACACAGATTGATAATTGTTGCTGCTACGTTATCTGAACAACATCTACTACAAGATTAGGTAGAGGAACAGGGGGATACCAACCACGATAAAAGCTCGGGAGGCCGGGATGTCAAATGCAAAGTAACTGCTACCGGGCCAGGCTGTAGCCAAGAAAATAATTATCAATGATGATTGATCATTTTTGTTGCTTCGTTATCTGAACAACATCTACTACACGATTAGGTAGAGCAACAGGGGATACCTCTCTAGATAAAAGCCTGAGTGACCAGGTCGTCAAATGCAAAGTAACGGCTACCGGGCCAGGCTTTAGCCAAGAAAACAATTATAACTCTATTCAAATGAACAAAATTCGGTCCATTTTCAGCACAGATTGATCATTTGTGTTGCTACGTTATCTGAACAACATCTACTACATGATTAGTTAGGGAGACAGTGGATACCATCCCCGATAAATGCCCGGGCGGCGGGTTGTCAAATACAAAGTAACGGCTACCGGGTCAGGCTGTAGCCAAGAAAACAATGATAACTCTATTCAAATCGACACAATTCAGTCCATTTTCAACCCAGATTGATAATTGTTGCTGCTACATTATCTGAACAACATCTACTACATGATTAGGTAGGGGAACATTGGATACCACTTCCGATGAAAGTCCGGGAGGCCGGAGTGTCAAATGCAAAGTAACGGCTACCGGGTCAGGCTGTAGCCAAGAAAACAATGATAACTCTATTCAAATCGACACAATTCAGTCCATTTTTAACAAAGATTCATATTTTGTTCTGCTTCGTTATCTGAACAACATCTACTACATGATTATGTAGAGGGACAGGGGATACCTCTCCCGATAAAAGCCTGAGTGACCAGGTCGTCAAATGCAAAGTAACGGCTACCGAGCCAGGCTGAAGCCAAGAAAACAATTATAACTCGTTTCAAATCGACATAATTCAGTCCATTTTCAGCACAGATTGATCATTTGTGTTGCTACGTTATCTGAACAACATCTACTACATGATTTTGTAGAGGGACAGGGGATACCTCTTCCGATAAAAGCCTGGGTGACCATGGTGTCAAATCGACATAATTCAGTCCATTTTTAACACAGATTGATCATTTGTGCTTCTACGTTATCTGCACAACATCTACTACATGATTAGGTAGGGGGACAGGGGATACCTCTCCCAGATAAAAGCCCGGGCGGCAGGGGTTTCAAATGCAAAGTAACGCCTACCGGACCAGGCTTTAGCCAAGAAAACAATTATAACTCGATTCAAATCGACATAATTCAGTCCATTTTCAACAGATTCATCATTTTGGATGCTACATTATCTGAACAACATCTTCTACATGATTAGTTAGGGGGACAGTGGATACCATCCCCGATAAAAGCCTGGGTGACCATGGTGCCAAATACAAAGTAACGGCTACCGGGCCAGGCTGTAGCCGTTATCTGAACAACATCTACTAAATGATTAGCTATGGGGACATTGGATAGCTCTCCCGGTAAAAGCCTGGGCGGCCGGGGTGTCAAATGCAAAGTAACGGCTACCGGGCCAGGCTGTAGCCAAGAAAACAATTATAACTCTATTCAAATCAACAAAATTCAGTCCATTTTCAGCACAGATTCATTATTTTTTCTCCTACGTTATCTGAACAACAACTACTAAATGATTAGCTAGGGGGACATTGGATACCTCTCCCGATAAAAGCCTGGGCGGCCAGGATGTCAAATGCAAAGTAACGGCTACCGGGCCGGGCTGTAGCCAAGAAAACAATTATAACTCTATTCAAATCAACATAATTCAGTCCATTTTCAACACAGATTCATTACGTTTGCTGCTACGTTATCTGAATAACATATACTACATAATTAGCGAGTATGACAGGGGAAACCATTCCCGATAAAAGCCTCGGCGGTCGGGGTTGCAAATACAAAGTAACGGCTATAGGGCCAGGCTGTAGCCATAAAACAATTATACTTCTATTCAAATCAACAACATTCAGTCCATTTTCAGCACAGATTCATAATTTTAGCTGCTACGTTATCTGAACAACATCTACTACATGATTAGTTAGGGGGACATTGGATACCACTCCCGATGAAAGCCTGGGAGGCCGGAGTGTCAAATGCAAAGTAACGGCTACCGGGCCAGGCTGTAGCCAAGAAAACAATGATAACTCTATTCAAATCGACACAATTCAGTCCATTTTTAACAAAGATTCATATTTTGTTCTGCTTCGTTATCTGAACAACATCTACTACATGATTATGTAAAGGGACAGGGGATACCTCTCCCGATAAAAGCCTGAGTGACCAGGTCGTCAAATGCAAAGTAACGGCTACCGAGCCAAGCTGTAGCCAAGAAAACAATTATAACTCGTTTCAAATCGACATAATTCAGTCCATTTTCAGCACAGATTGATCATTTGTGTTGCTACGTTATCTGAACAACATCTACTACATGATTTTGTAGAGGGACAGGGGATACTTCTTCCGATCAAAGCCTGGGTGACCATGGTGTCAAATCGACATAATTCAGTCCACTTTTAACACAGCTTGATCATTTGTGCTGCTACGTTATCTGCACAACATCTACTACATGATTAGGTAGGGGGACAGGGGATACCTCTCCAGATAAAAGCCCGGGCGGCAGGGGTTTCAAATGCAAAGTAATGCCTACCGGACCAGGCTTTAGCCAAGAAAACAATTATAACTCGATTCAAATCGACACAATTCAGTCCATTTTCAACAGATTCATCATTTTGGCTGCTACATTATCTGAACAACATCTTCTACATGATTAGTTAGGGGGACAGTGGATACCATCCCCGATAAAAGCCTGGGTGACCATGGTGTCAAATACAAAGTAACGGCTACCGGGCCAGGCTGTAGCCAAAAAAACTGTTATAACTCTATTCAAATCGACACAATTCAGTCCATTTTTAACAAAGATTCATATTTTGTTCTGCTTCGTTATCTGAACAACATCTACTACATGATTATGTAGAGGGACAGGGGATACCTCTCCCGATAAAAGCCTGTGTGACCAGGTCGTCAAATGCAAAGTAACGGCTCCCGGGCCAGGCTGTAGCCAAAAAACAATTATAACTCTATTCAAATCGACACATTTCAGCTCATTATCAACACAGATTGATAATTTTTGCTGCTACATTATCTGAACAACATCTACTTCATGATTAGGTAGGGGAACATTGGATACCACTCCCAATAAAAGCCCGGGAGGCCGGGGTGTCAAATGCAAAGTAACGCCTACCAGGCCAGGCTGTAGCCAAGAAAACAATTATAACTATATTCAAATCAACATAATTCAGCTCATTATCAACACAAATTGATAATTGTTGCTGCTACGTTATCTGAACAACATATATTACCTGATTAGGTAGGGAAATAGGGGATAACACTCCCGATGAAAGTCCGGCAGGCCGGAGTGTCAAATGCAAAGTAACTGTTATTGGGCCTTCCGGTTCCGGGATGAACGAGTGAAGGCAGGCTTGCACGTGGAGGAGCTAATTTCCCCCAGGAATGCCATATGTGTCTAAGAAAACTAAAAACAATAAGCCTTCTGGTCGCGGTAACATCTCTCAGTATATGCTGAGAAGCTCAACTAGTGGTGACAGTGACGACAAACAGCGTGTGAACGCGAAAAATACACTTCGACCAGAGACGAACGATTCCAAGATGGCGACTGGGCATGGCCATGGGGAGACCGTAACAAACCAGGACCTAAAAGACTTGATTCTGAGCTCTACTGGCAAATTATCTAGCCGCATTGAGGAGGTAGTGAGGACTTTTGGAAAAAGAATTGAGAGTCTAGAAGAAATTTTCGGAAAGTTGACGAAAAACTGTCCAAAGTTTCCTCTGAACAGCTTGAGATACAGAATAGCCAGGTTTTCTGCAATGACAATTTCGAGCGACTAAGTTCTCTGGAACCAAATGTTTCCAAGCTACTTCAACGCATTGAAACACTTGAGGCAGAAAATAAGTACCAGGAGGCTCGAAGCAGAAAGTATAACCTCCTGATATATGGTGTACATGAGACAAAAGGCGAAGATACAGAACACGTGGTTAGGAATTTTCTGAAGGAAAATTTGGCCATGGACAACGCGAGGGCAGACCAAATGTCAATAGCGAATACACACAGAATTCCGAGGAATCCAAATGCTTTTATTATGGATTCAGCTACTGAAAAAAGGCCAAATGCTATGATTGTGAAATTTATTCGAATGAAGGACAGAAACGCCACACTGGCAGCTGCTAAAAGTCTCGACAGGAATTCAAAGATGTCGGTGAGAACGGACCTACCAACAGAGCTGAAAAAAAGGCGATCTAAACTTTCAAACATTGCATACAAAATGAGGAGAGAGGACAAGCTACAAACGGCGATAAGAGAATCGGCGAACGATGTCTGGCTTGAATTCAGGAAGGAGCGAAGTGCCCAATGGACGAGATTTCGCGATAGTACAACGTAAATGTACATGTGAATGAAGGACGAAAACGCATGTGTCGTGCAGTAAATCTAGTCCCCTTTAACAAAACAATTTTTGTTTATAACAATTTATTCCATTTATTTGTTTACTTTCCCACATGTTTTCAGTTTACAAGACGTTAATTTACTTCAAAAATGGCGCCTTTATTTGTGTTATGGAACTCTCCGGGAATGGTGAGTAGGAAGGTATCGGCAATGGTTTCCGGTCAAAACAAACCGGCATTGAGGCTGAATACTTTACATACTTTATGATAATATTTATGACAACGTTTATGTTTTAAGTAAGTCTAACTTTCAGAATATGACTGGTCGCATAGACAATTTTCTCTCCACTTTCTGAAAGACATATTTTGTGTATTGAGACTTTATTTATCCACAATTGTTAACAAAATGGGAAGATCCCTGTGTATATAACGTTATACGATGTGAAATACTTACCTTAGGTGAACAATAGATAGTCTAGCAATTTTGAAACTACATTTTCTAAAAATAGAGTAGTCAGTACAATCGGGCGACGTTTTTTGGCACTGATACTATGATATATATGCCATTGTATTTACAAACAAGGAATCCTTGTGATGTAAAAGTACAGAGGGGTCTTTTGTAAATTTTTACTCAATATAATAGATGACATACCTGAGCCTTGGAGCTCTGAAGGGAAAAAAAAAAGTCATTCTAGCCTTGATTTAAATAAGTTGTGTGGAATAATCTGAATACTCAAGACGGTTTTGTTTCTTTTATTTATGTTTTTTTTTACAAATTATTTCTAAAATGAATAAGTCAAACTTCAGTTAAAGGTTGATTATTCAATAAGTTAAATAAATACAAGTCGGTCCTCACAGAGTATGGGAGAACCTCCAAGTGTACGTCATATCAATATGACTTTTCTTGCTTCATTGAAAGAGTCAATGAAGAGGGAGTGTGTGAAATACGGAACTAGAATGATATTTTTCTTGTCTTTGTATGTTTTGTATGAGTGTGTGAAAGTAATAGGATATTTTGTTACCACCATGAAAACTTGTTCTAATGTAAACATCACATTTAAAATTAACCTAAATGGATAGTGTTAATATTATGAGTCTAAACTGTAGGGGACTGCGACCGTAGAGATGTTTTTAATTACTTAAGAAAAAAAAATTTCTCTATACTGTCTTCAAGACACGCATTTCACAGAATCAGATGAAAAAATAATTCGATCGCAGTGGGGATATGAGTGTTTATTCAGTCATGGTACTCATAACTCGAGGGGAGTGTGTATCTTAATAAATAATAATTTTGATTACAAATTAATCTCTGTTGATGCTGACAAAGATGGTAACTATACTGAAACGAAAAAGAAACGCAACTTCAAATTGTAGGTTTAATAAAATAATAATTGTGAGCATTATGTTTAAATTTCATATGTAATAGTTAATATTGAATATTGATGTAACATCCTTATTCAATATTTAGAGATTTTTAAGAACAGGTCACTTTGCTAGAAGGTCATGATTGGTAGTACCCTACGTGAATCCAAGTTGAAATGGCAGCAGTTTTGAAACCGTGCCCTAATATCGTGTGTGTCCTCCTCGAACAGTTATCACATCTCTAATTCTTTGTTGCATTGAGTTCATCAGGGCATTGACTTTCCGTATTGGAATGTTATTCCATTCTTGGACGAGTGCATTTGCTAACTGAGGGAGGGTATTTGGGGGGGTTACGGCGATTTCGAATTCTTCTGTCTAATTCATCCCACAAATGCTCGATTGGGGACAGGTCGGGGCTTTATGGAGGCCAATCTATAGGAGCAATGTTCTGTGTCGCAAGAAAGTCTCTACAGACTCTTGCAACGTGTGGTCTCGCGTTATCTTGCTGAAAGGTTAGATGATGCTGCCTAACAAACGGCACAACATGGGGCCTAAGGATCTCATCCCGATAGCGTACGGCCGTTAAATTCCCATTGACTATCACCAAAGGCGTCTTCAAACCATGGGAGATTCCCGCCCAAACCATAACTGATCCACCCCCAAATCGGTCGTGTTCCAAAACACAGGCGTCAGCAAAACGTTCGCCTCGACGCCGGTACACACGTTGACGGCCATCTGCTCGAAATAACGTGAATCGAGATTCATCGGTGAAGAGCATAGACCTCCAACGTCTCATAGGAAAACGTCTGGGCATATGTGCCGTTGCCCATTGCATACGACGTGCTCGACGTTGCGGTGTTAGTGGTAAACCAACGTACTGTCGCCTTGCACGCAAATTAGCCTCACGCAGTCTGTTGATCACTGTTTGGGGATGAATTCGACGGTTATGATTACCAATCGTATTCCTTGCCGTTTCAGCGGCCGTTAATCTCCTGTTACGCAGGTGTGCCAACCTAAGAACCCGGTCTTGACGTCGCGACGTTACGCGTGGAAGTCCTGATCTCGGCTGGTCATCGACTCTTCCTGTTGCGTTAAGACGTGAAACTAATCGACTAATAGTCGATTTGTGAACTCTGAATTGTCGAGCGATGTGAAGTTGCGTGTTCCCTGCCAGAAGCATCGCTATAGCACGTCCTCTATCAACCTTTGATAACCGTGGCATAATTGTAAAAGGAATTATTGTTTGCAAAAGTATTGGCGATGATGTGGCTCAATGTTAGTGATGAATTGATACTGGTTTGAATGAAAAAAGAACGCATATGTTTGTACAGGCACGGTTTTTGATGTTTTTACCGCGCCGGAAGTGCATAGGTCTCTAGTCACACTTGGGTGATTTTGAAGATTGGTGTGGGTGTTAGGCAGGTTGCATGTTTATATCGGCGATTTTTATACAGATATGTATATTTAATACAAAATTAATCACAATTTTCCATGTTGCGTTTCTTTTTCGTTTCAGTATATTTTACATGATTAGTTAGGGGGACATTGGATACCTCCCCCGATAAATGCCCGGGCGGCCGGGGTGAAAAATACAATGTAACGACTACCGGGCCAGGCTGTGGCCAAAAAAACTGTTATAACTCTATTCAAATCGACACAATTCAGTCCATTTTTAACAAAGATTCATATTTTGTTCTGCTTCGTTATCTGAACAACATCTACTACATGATTATGTAGAGGGACAGGGGATACCTCTCCCGATAAAAGCCTGAGTGACTAGGTCGTCAAATGCAAAGTAACGGCTCCCGGGCCAGGCTGTAGCCAAAAAAACAATTATAACTCGTTTCAAATCGACATAATTCAGTCTGACGTTATCTGAACAACATCTACTACAAGATTAGGTAGGGGAACAGGGGGATACCAACCACGATAAAAGATCGGGCGGCCGGGGTGTCAAATACAAAGTAACGCCTACCAGGCCAGGCTGTAGCCAAGAAAACAATTATAACTCTATTCAAATCGACACAATTCAGTCCATTTTCAACACAGATTCATACTTGTTGCTACTACATTATCTGAACAACATCTTCTGCAAGATTATGTAGGGAACAGGGGATACCAATCACAATAAAAGCCCGGGAGGCCTGGGTGTCAAATGCAAAGTAACGGCTACCGGGCCCAGGCTGTAGCCAAAGAAAACAATTATAACTCTATTCAAATTCACACAATTCAGTCCATTTTCAACAAGATTTTTTTTTTTTTTTTCTACTTCGTTATCTGCACAACATCTACTACATGATTATGTAGACGGACAGGGGATACCTCTCCCGATAAAAGCCTGAGTGACCAGGGTGTCAAATACAAAGTAACGGCTATCGGGCCAGGCTGTAGCCATACAATTATAACTCTATTCAAATCGACATAATTCAGTCCATTTTCAACACAGACTCATAACGTTTGCTGCTACATTATCAGAACAACATATTCTACATGATTAGTTAGAGGGACACGGGATACCATCCCCGATAAATGCCCGGGCGGCCGGTGTGTCAAATACAATGTAACAGCTACCGGGCCAGACTGTAGCCAAAAAACAATTATAATTCAATTCAAATCGACATAATTCGGTCCATTTTCAACACAGATTCATAATTTGTGTTGCTACGTTATCGGAACAACATCTACTACATGATTAGGTAGAGGAACAGGGTTTACCAACCACGATAAAAGCCCGAGAGGCCGGGATGTCAACTGCAAAGAAACGGCTACCGGGCCAGGCTGTAGCCAAGAAAACAATTATAACTCTATTTATATCGACATAATTCAGTCCATTTTCAACACAGATTCATAACGTTTGCTGCTTCATTATCTGAACAACATATTCATGATTAGTTAGGGGGACATTGGATACCTCCCCCGATAAATGCCCGGGCGGCCGGTGTGTCAAATACAATGTAACAGCTACCGGGCCAGACTGTAGCCAAAAAACAATTATAATTCAATTCAAATCGACATAATTCGGTCCATTTTCAACACAGATTCATAATTTGTGTTGCTACGTTATCGGAACAACATCTACTACATGATTAGGTAGGGGAACAGGGTTTACCAACCACGATAAAAGCCCGAGAGGCCGGGATGTCAACTGCAAAGAAACGGCTACCGGGCCAGGCTGTAGCCAAGAAAACAATTATAACTCTATTTATATCGACATAATTCAGTCCATTTTCAACACAGATTCATAACGTTTGCTGCTTCATTATCTGAACAACATATTTTACATGATTAGTTAGGGGGACATTGGATACCTCCCCCGATAAATGCCCGGGCGGCCGGGGTGGAAAATACAATGTAACGACTACCGGGCCAGGCTGTAGCCAAGAAAACAATTATAACTCTATTCAAATCGACACAATTCAGTCTGACGTTATCTGAACAACATCTACTACAAGATTAGGTAGGGGAACAGGGGGATACCAACCACGATAAAAGCTCGGGCGGCCGGGGTGTCAAATACAAAGTAACGCCTACCAGGCCAGGCTGTAGCCAAGAAAACAATTATAACTCTATTCAAATCGACACAATTCAGTCCATTTTCAACACAGATTCATACTTGTTGCTACTACATTATCTGAACAACATCTTCTGCAAGATTATGTAGGGAACAGGGGATACCAATCACAATAAAAGCCCGGGAGGCCTGGGTGTCAAATGCAAAGTAACGGCTACCGGGCCCAGGCTGTAGCCAAGAAAACAATTATAACTCGATTCAAATCGACATTATTCAATCAATTTTCTACATAGATTGTCCATTTTTCCTCCTACGTTATCTGAACAACATCTACTACATGATTAGCTAGGGGGACATTGGATACCTCTCCCGATAAAAGCCTGGACGGCCGGGGTGTCAAATGCAAAGTACAGCTACCGGGCCAGGCTGTAGCCAAAAACAATTATAATTCGATTCAAATCGACATAATTCAATCTATTTTCAACACAGATTTGCTGCTACGTTATCTGAAAAACATATACTACTTAATTAGCGACTATGACAAGGAATAACATCCCCGGTAAAAACTTGAGCGGCCGGAGTGAGAAATACCAAGTAACGGCTACCTTGCAGGGCTGTAGCCAAAAAAAAACAATTATAATTCTATTAAAATCAACATAATTCAGTCCATTTTCAACACAGATTCATAACGTTTGCTGCTTCATTATCTGAACAACATATTTTTTACATGATTAGTTAGGGGGACATTGGATACCTCCCCCGATAAATGCCCGGGCGGCCGGGGTGTCAAATACAAAGTAACGCCTACCAGGCTAGGCTGTAGCCAAGAAAACAATTATAACTCTATTCAAATTCACACAATTCAGTCCATTTTCAACAAGATTTATGTTTTTTTTCTACTTCGTTATCTGCACAACATCTACTACATGATTATGTAGACGGACAGGGGATACCTCTCCCGATAAAAGCCTGAGTGACCAGGGTGTCAAATACAAAGTAACGGCTATCGGGCCAGGCTGTAGCCATACAATTATAACTCTATTCAAATCGACATAATTCAGTCCATTTTCAACACAGACTCATAACGTTTGCTGCTACATTATCAGAACAACATATTCTACATGATTAGTTAGAGGGACACGGGATACCATCCCCGATAAATGCCCGGGCGGCCGGTGTGTCAAATACAATGTAACAGCTACCGGGCCAGACTGTAGCCAAAAAACAATTATAATTCAATTCGTTATCGGAACAACATCTACTACATGATTAGGTAGGGGAACAGGGTTTACCAACCACGATAAAAGCCCGGAAGGCCGGGATGTCAACTGCAAAGAAACGGCTACCGGGCCAGGCTGTAGCCAAGAAAACAATTATAACTCTATTTATATCGACATAATTCAGTCCATTTTCAACACAGATTCATAACGTTTGCTGCTTCATTATCTGAACAACATATTTTACATGATTAGTTAGGGGGACATTGGATACCTCTCCCGATAAATGCCCGGGCGGCCGGGGTGTCAAATACAAAGTAACGGCTACCTGGCCAGGCTGTAGCCAAAAAACTGTTATAACTCTATTCAAATCGACACAATTCAGTCCATTTTCAACCCAGATTGATAATTGTTGCTGCTACATTATCTTAACAACATATAAAATTACCTGATTAGGTGGGGAAACCTCTCCCGATAAAAGCCTGGGCGGCCGGGTGGCAAATACAAAGTAACTGTTATTTGGCCAGGCTGTAGAAAAGAAAACAATTATAACTCTATTTAAATCAACATAATTCGGTCCATTTTCAACACAGATTCATAACGTTTGCTGCTTCATTATCTGAACAACATATACTGAAACGAAAAGAAACGCAACTTCAAATTGTAGGTTTAATAAAATAATAATTGTGAGCATTATGTTTAAATTTCATATGTAATAGTTAATATTGAATATTGATGTAACATCCTTATTCAATATTTAGAGATTTTTAAGAACAGGTCACTTTGCTAGAAGGTCATGATTGGTAGTACCCTACGTGAATCCAAGTTGAAATGGCAGCAGTTTTGAAACCGTGCCCTAATATCGTGTGTGTCCTCCTCGAACAGTTATCACATCTCTAATTCTTTGTTGCATTGAGTTCATCAGGGCATTGACTTTCCGTATTGGAATGTTATTCCATTCTTGGACGAGTGCATTTGCTAACTGAGGGAGGGTATTTGGGGGGTTACGGCGATTTCGAATTCTTCTGTCTAATTCATCCCACAAATGCTCGATTGGGGACAGGTCGGGGCTATATGGAGGCCAATCTATAGGAGCAATGTTCTGTGTCGCAAGAAAGTCTCTACAGACTCTTGCAACGTGTGGTCTCGCGTTATCTTGCTGAAAGGTTAGATGATGCTGCCTAACAAACGGCACAACATGGGGCCTAAGGATCTCATCCCGATAGCGTACGGCCGTTAAATTCCCATTGACTATCACCAAAGGCGTCTTCAAACCATGGGAGATTCCCGCCCAAACCATAACTGATCCACCCCCAAATCGGTCGTGTTCCAAAACACAGGCGTCAGCAAAACGTTCGCCTCGACGCCGGTACACACGTTGACGGCCATCTGCTCGAAATAACGTGAATCGAGATTCATCGGTGAAGAGCATAGACCTCCAACGTCTCATAGGAAAACGTCTGGGCATATGTGCCGTTGCCCATTGCATACGACGTGCTCGACGTTGCGGTGTTAGTGGTAAACCAACGTACTGTCGCCTTGCACGCAAATTAGCCTCACGCAGTCTGTTGATCACTGTTTGGGGATGAATTCGACGGTTATGATTACCAATCGTATTCCTTGCCGTTTCAGCGGCCGTTAATCTCCTGTTACGCAGGTGTGCCAACCTAAGAACCCGGTCTTGACGTCGCGACGTTACGCGTGGACGTCCTGATCTCTTCATCGACTCTTCCTGTTGCGTTAAGACGTGAAACTAATCGACTAATAGTCGATTTGTGAACTCTGAATTGTCGAGCGACGTGAAGTTGCGTGTTCCCTGCCAGAAGCATTGCTATAGCACGTCCTCTATCAACCTTTGATAACCGTGGCATAATTGTAAAAGGAATTATTGTTTGCAAAAGTATTGGCGATGATGTGGGCTCAATGTTAGTGATGAATTGATACTGGTTTGAATGAAAAAAGAACGCATATGTTTGTACAGGCACGGTTTTTGATGTTTTTACCGCGCCGGAAGTGCATAGGTCTCTAGTCACACTTGGGTGATTTTGAAGATTGGTGTGGGTGTTAGGCAGGTTGCATGTTTATATCGGCGATTTTTATACAGATATGTATATTTAATACAAAATTAATCACAATTTTCCATGTTGCGTTTCTTTTTCGTTTCAGTATATTTTACATGATTAGTTAGGGGGACATTGGATACCTCCCCCGATAAATGCCCGGGCGGCCGGGGTGGAAAATACAATGTAACGACTACCGGGCCAGGCTGTGGCCAAAAAAACTGTTATAACTCTATTCAAATCGACACAATTCAGTCCATTTTTAACAAAGATTCATATTTTGTTCTGCTTCGTTATCTGAACAACATCTACTACATGATTATGTAGAGGGACAGGGGATACCTCTCCCGATAAAAGCCTGAGTGACTAGGTCGTCAAATGCAAAGTAACGGCTCCCGGGCCAGGCTGTAGCCAAAAAAACAATTATAACTCGTTTCAAATCGACATAATTCAGTCTGACGTTATCTGAACAACATCTACTACAAGATTAGGTAGGGGAACAGGGGGATACCAACCACGATAAAAGATCGGGCGGCCGGGGTGTCAAATACAAAGTAACGCCTACCAGGCCAGGCTGTAGCCAAGAAAACAATTATAACTCTATTCAAATCGACACAATTCAGTCCATTTTCAACACAGATTCATACTTGTTGCTACTACATTATCTGAACAACATCTTCTGCAAGATTATGTAGGGAACAGGGGATACCAATCACAATAAAAGCCCGGGAGGCCTGGGTGTCAAATGCAAAGTAACGGCTACCGGGCCCAGGCTGTAGCCAAAGAAAACAATTATAACTCTATTCAAATTCACACAATTCAGTCCATTTTCAACAAGATTTATTATTTTTTTCTACTTCGTTATCTGCACAACATCTACTACATGATTATGTAGACGGACAGGGGATACCTCTCCCGATAAAAGCCTGAGTGACCAGGGTGTCAAATACAAAGTAACGGCTATCGGGCCAGGCTGTAGCCATACAATTATAACTCTATTCAAATCGACATAATTCAGTCCATTTTCAACACAGACTCATAACGTTTGCTGCTACATTATCAGAACAACATATTCTACATGATTAGTTAGAGGGACACGGGATACCATCCCCGATAAATGCCCGGCGGCCGGTGTGTCAAATACAATGTAACAGCTACCGGGCCAGACTGTAGCCAAAAAACAATTATAATTCAATTCAAATCGACATAATTCGGTCCATTTTCAACACAGATTCATAATTTGTGTTGCTACGTTATCGGAACAACATCTACTACATGATTAGGTAGGGGAACAGGGTTTACCAACCACGATAAAAGCCCGAGAGGCCGGGATGTCAACTGCAAAGAAACGGCTACCGGGCCAGGCTGTAGCCAAGAAAACAATTATAACTCTATTTATATCGACATAATTCAGTCCATTTTCAACACAGATTCATAACGTTTGCTGCTTCATTATCTGAACAACATATTTTACATGATTAGTTAGGGGGACATTGGATACCTCCCCCGATAAATGCCCGGGCGGCCGGTGTGTCAAATACAATGTAACAGCTACCGGGCCAGACTGTAGCCAAAAAACAATTATAATTCAATTCAAATCGACATAATTCGGTCCATTTTCAACACAGATTCATAATTTGTGTTGCTACGTTATCGGAACAACATCTACTACATGATTAGGTAGGGGAACAGGGTTTACCAACCACGATAAAAGCCCGAGAGGCCGGGATGTCAACTGCAAAGAAACGGCTACCGGGCCAGGCTGTAGCCAAGAAAACAATTATAACTCTATTTATATCGACATAATTCAGTCCATTTTCAACACAGATTCATAACGTTTGCTGCTTCATTATCTGAACAACATATTTTACATGATTAGTTAGGGGGACATTGGATACCTCCCCCGATAAATGCCCGGGCGGCCGGGGTGGAAAATACAATGTAACGACTACCGGGCCAGGCTGTAGCCAAGAAAACAATTATAACTCTATTCAAATCGACACAATTCAGTCTGACGTTATCTGAACAACATCTACTACAAGATTAGGTAGGGGAACAGGGGGATACCAACCACGATAAAAGCTCGGGCGGCCGGGGTGTCAAATACAAAGTAACGCCTACCAGGCCAGGCTGTAGCCAAGAAAACAATTATAACTCTATTCAAATCGACACAATTCAGTCCATTTTCAACACAGATTCATACTTGTTGCTACTACATTATCTGAACAACATCTTCTGCAAGATTATGTAGGGAACAGGGGATACCAATCACAATAAAAGCCCGGGAGGCCTGGGTGTCAAATGCAAAGTAACGGCTACCGGGCCCAGGCTGTAGCCAAGAAAACAATTATAACTCGATTCAAATCGACATTATTCAATCAATTTTCTACATAGATTGTCCATTTTTCCTCCTACGTTATCTGAACAACATCTACTACATGATTAGCTAGGGGGACATTGGATACCTCTCCCGATAAAAGCCTGGACGGCCGGGGTGTCAAATGCAAAGTACAGCTACCGGGCCAGGCTGTAGCCAAAAACAATTATAATTCGATTCAAATCGACATAATTCAATCTATTTTCAACACAGATTTGCTGCTACGTTATCTGAAAAACATATACTACATAATTAGCGACTATGACAAGGAATAACATCCCCGGTAAAAACTTGAGCGGCCGGAGTGAGAAATACCAAGTAACGGCTACCTTGCAGGGCTGTAGCCAAAAAAAAACAATTATAATTCTATTAAAATCAACATAATTCAGTCCATTTTCAACACAGATTCATAACGTTTGCTGCTTCATTATCTGAACAACATATTTTTTACATGATTAGTTAGGGGGACATTGGATACCTCCCCCGATAAATGCCCGGGCGGCCGGGGTGTCAAATACAAAGTAACGCCTACCAGGCCCAGGCTGTAGCCAAGAAAACAATTATAACTCTATTCAAATTCACACAATTCAGTCCATTTTCAACAAGATTTATGTTTTTTTTCTACTTCGTTATCTGCACAACATCTACTACATGATTATGTAGACGGACAGGGGATACCTCTCCCGATAAAAGCCTGAGTGACCAGGGTGTCAAATACAAAGTAACGGCTATCGGGCCAGGCTGTAGCCATACAATTATAACTCTATTCAAATCGACATAATTCAGTCCATTTTCAACACAGACTCATAACGTTTGCTGCTACATTATCAGAACAACATATTCTACATGATTAGTTAGAGGGACACGGGATACCATCCCCGATAAATGCCCGGGCGGCCGGTGTGTCAAATACAATGTAACAGCTACCGGGCCAGACTGTAGCCAAAAAACAATTATAATTCAATTCGTTATCGGAACAACATCTACTACATGATTAGGTAGGGGAACAGGGTTTACCAACCACGATAAAAGCCCGGAAGGCCGGGATGTCAACTGCAAAGAAACGGCTACCGGGCCAGGCTGTAGCCAAGAAAACAATTATAACTCTATTTATATCGACATAATTCAGTCCATTTTCAACACAGATTCATAACGTTTGCTGCTTCATTATCTGAACAACATATTTTACATGATTAGTTAGGGGGACATTGGATACCTCTCCCGATAAATGCCCGGGCGGCCGGGGTGTCAAATACAAAGTAACGGCTACCTGGCCAGGCTGTAGCCAAAAAACTGTTATAACTCTATTCAAATCGACACAATTCAGTCCATTTTCAACCCAGATTGATAATTGTTGCTGCTACATTATCTTAACAACATATAAAATTACCTGATTAGGTAGGGAAACAGGGGAAACCTCTCCCGATAAAAGCCTGGGCGGCCGGGTGGCAAATACAAAGTAACTGTTATTTGGCCAGGCTGTAGAAAAGAAAACAATTATAACTCTATTTAAATCAACATAATTCGGTCCATTTTCAACACAGATTCATAACGTTTGCTGCTTCATTATCTGAACAACATATACTGAAACGAAAAGAAACGCAACTTCAAATTGTAGGTTTAATAAAATAATAATTGTGAGCATTATGTTTAAATTTCATATGTAATAGTTAATATTGAATATTGATGTAACATCCTTATTCAATATTTAGAGATTTTTAAGAACAGGTCACTTTGCTAGAAGGTCATGATTGGTAGTACCCTACGTGAATCCAAGTTGAAATGGCAGCAGTTTTGAAACCGTGCCCTAATATCGTGTGTGTCCTCCTCGAACAGTTATCACATCTCTAATTCTTTGTTGCATTGAGTTCATCAGGGCATTGACTTTCCGTATTGGAATGTTATTCCATTCTTGGACGAGTGCATTTGCTAACTGAGGGAGGGTATTTGGGGGGTTACGGCGATTTCGAATTCTTCTGTCTAATTCATCCCACAAATGCTCGATTGGGGACAGGTCGGGGCTATATGGAGGCCAATCTATAGGAGCAATGTTCTGTGTCGCAAGAAAGTCTCTACAGACTCTTGCAACGTGTGGTCTCGCGTTATCTTGCTGAAAGGTTAGATGATGCTGCCTAACAAACGGCACAACATGGGGCCTAAGGATCTCATCCCGATAGCGTACGGCCGTTAAATTCCCATTGACTATCACCAAAGGCGTCTTCAAACCATGGGAGATTCCCGCCCAAACCATAACTGATCCACCCCCAAATCGGTCGTGTTCCAAAACACAGGCGTCAGCAAAACGTTCGCCTCGACGCCGGTACACACGTTGACGGCCATCTGCTCGAAATAACGTGAATCGAGATTCATCGGTGAAGAGCATAGACCTCCAACGTCTCATAGGAAAACGTCTGGGCATGTGTGCCGTTGCCCATTGCATACGACGTGCTCGACGTTGCGGTGTTAGTGGTAAACCAACGTACTGTCGCCTTGCACGCAAATTAGCCTCACGCAGTCTGTTGATCACTGTTTGGGGATGAATTCGACGGTTATGATTACCAATCGTATTCCTTGCCGTTTCAGCGGCCGTTAATCTCCTGTTACGCAGGTGTGCCAACCTAAGAACCCGGTCTTGACGTCGCGACGTTACGCGTGGACGTCCTGATCTCTTCATCGACTCTTCCTGTTGCGTTAAGACGTGAAACTAATCGACTAATAGTCGATTTGTGAACTCTGAATTGTCGAGCGACGTGAAGTTGCGTGTTCCCTGCCAGAAGCATTGCTATAGCACGTCCTCTATCAACCTTTGATAACCGTGGCATAATTGTAAAAGGAATTATTGTTTGCAAAAGTATTGGCGATGATGTGGGCTCAATGTTAGTGATGAATTGATACTGGTTTGAATGAAAAAAGAACGCATATGTTTGTACAGGCACGGTTTTTGATGTTTTTACCGCGCCGGAAGTGCATAGGTCTCTAGTCACACTTGGGTGATTTTGAAGATTGGTGTGGGTGTTAGGCAGGTTGCATGTTTATATCGGCGATTTTTATACAGATATGTATATTTAATACAAAATTAATCACAATTTTCCATGTTGCGTTTCTTTTTCGTTTCAGTATATTTTACATGATTAGTTAGGGGGACATTGGATACCTCCCCCGATAAATGCCCGGGCGGCCGGGGTGGAAAATACAATGTAACGACTACCGGGCCAGGCTGTGGCCAAAAAAACTGTTATAACTCTATTCAAATCGACACAATTCAGTCCATTTTTAACAAAGATTCATATTTTGTTCTGCTTCGTTATCTGAACAACATCTACTACATGATTATGTAGAGGGACAGGGGATACCTCTCCCGATAAAAGCCTGAGTGACTAGGTCGTCAAATGCAAAGTAACAGCTCCCGGGCCAGGCTGTAGCCAAAAAAACAATTATAACTCGTTTCAAATCGACATAATTCAGTCTGACGTTATCTGAACAACATCTACTACAAGATTAGGTAGGGGAACAGGGGGATACCAACCACGATAAAAGATCGGGCGGCCGGGGTGTCAAATACAAAGTAACGCCTACCAGGCCAGGCTGTAGCCAAGAAAACAATTATAACTCTATTCAAATCGACACAATTCAGTCCATTTTCAACACAGATTCATACTTGTTGCTACTACATTATCTGAACAACATCTTCTGCAAGATTATGTAGGGAACAGGGGATACCAATCACAATAAAAGCCCGGGAGGCCTGGGTGTCAAATGCAAAGTAACGGCTACCGGGCCCAGGCTGTAGCCAAAGAAAACAATTATAACTCTATTCAAATTCACACAATTCAGTCCATTTTCAACAAGATTTATTATTTTTTTCTACTTCGTTATCTGCACAACATCTACTACATGATTATGTAGACGGACAGGGGATACCTCTCCCGATAAAAGCCTGAGTGACCAGGGTGTCAAATACAAAGTAACGGCTATCGGGCCAGGCTGTAGCCATACAATTATAACTCTATTCAAATCGACATAATTCAGTCCATTTTCAACACAGACTCATAACGTTTGCTGCTACATTATCAGAACAACATATTCTACATGATTAGTTAGAGGGACACGGGATACCATCCCCGATAAATGCCCGGGCGGCCGGTGTGTCAAATACAATGTAACAGCTACCGGGCCAGACTGTAGCCAAAAAACAATTATAATTCAATTCAAATCGACATAATTCGGTCCATTTTCAACACAGATTCATAATTTGTGTTGCTACGTTATCGGAACAACATCTACTACATGATTAGGTAGGGGAACAGGGTTTACCAACCACGATAAAAGCCCGAGAGGCCGGGATGTCAACTGCAAAGAAACGGCTACCGGGCCAGGCTGTAGCCAAGAAAACAATTATAACTCTATTTATATCGACATAATTCAGTCCATTTTCAACACAGATTCATAACGTTTGCTGCTTCATTATCTGAACAACATATTTTACATGATTAGTTAGGGGGACATTGGATACCTCCCCCGATAAATGCCCGGGCGGCCGGTGTGTCAAATACAATGTAACAGCTACCGGGCCAGACTGTAGCCAAAAAACAATTATAATTCAATTCAAATCGACATAATTCGGTCCATTTTCAACACAGATTCATAATTTGTGTTGCTACGTTATCGGAACAACATCTACTACATGATTAGGTAGGGGAACAGGGTTTACCAACCACGATAAAAGCCCGAGAGGCCGGGATGTCAACTGCAAAGAAACGGCTACCGGGCCAGGCTGTAGCCAAGAAAACAATTATAACTCTATTTATATCGACATAATTCAGTCCATTTTCAACACAGATTCATAACGTTTGCTGCTTCATTATCTGAACAACATATTTTACATGATTAGTTAGGGGGACATTGGATACCTCCCCCGATAAATGCCCGGGCGGCCGGGGTGGAAAATACAATGTAACGACTACCGGGCCAGGCTGTAGCCAAGAAAACAATTATAACTCTATTCAAATCGACACAATTCAGTCTGACGTTATCTGAACAACATCTACTACAAGATTAGGTAGGGGAACAGGGGGATACCAACCACGATAAAAGCTCGGGCGGCCGGGGTGTCAAATACAAAGTAACGCCTACCAGGCCAGGCTGTAGCCAAGAAAACAATTATAACTCTATTCAAATCGACACAATTCAGTCCATTTTCAACACAGATTCATACTTGTTGCTACTACATTATCTGAACAACATCTTCTGCAAGATTATGTAGGGAACAGGGGATACCAATCACAATAAAAGCCCGGGAGGCCTGGGTGTCAAATGCAAAGTAACGGCTACCGGGCCCAGGCTGTAGCCAAGAAAACAATTATAACTCGATTCAAATCGACATTATTCAATCAATTTTCTACATAGATTGTCCATTTTTCCTCCTACGTTATCTGAACAACATCTACTACATGATTAGCTAGGGGGACATTGGATACCTCTCCCGATAAAAGCCTGGACGGCCGGGGTGTCAAATGCAAAGTACAGCTACCGGGCCAGGCTGTAGCCAAAAACAATTATAATTCGATTCAAATCGACATAATTCAATCTATTTTCAACACAGATTTGCTGCTACGTTATCTGAAAAACATATACTACATAATTAGCGACTATGACAAGGAATAACATCCCCGGTAAAAACTTGAGCGGCCGGAGTGAGAAATACCAAGTAACGGCTACCTTGCAGGGCTGTAGCCAAAAAAAAACAATTATAATTCTATTAAAATCAACATAATTCAGTCCATTTTCAACACAGATTCATAACGTTTGCTGCTTCATTATCTGAACAACATATTTTTTACATGATTAGTTAGGGGGACATTGGATACCTCCCCCGATAAATGCCCGGGCGGCCGGGGTGTCAAATACAAAGTAACGCCTACCAGGCTAGGCTGTAGCCAAGAAAACAATTATAACTCTATTCAAATTCACACAATTCAGTCCATTTTCAACAAGATTTATGTTTTTTTTCTACTTCGTTATCTGCACAACATCTACTACATGATTATGTAGACGGACAGGGGATACCTCTCCCGATAAAAGCCTGAGTGACCAGGGTGTCAAATACAAAGTAACGGCTATCGGGCCAGGCTGTAGCCATACAATTATAACTCTATTCAAATCGACATAATTCAGTCCATTTTCAACACAGACTCATAACGTTTGCTGCTACATTATCAGAACAACATATTCTACATGATTAGTTAGAGGGACACGGGATACCATCCCCGATAAATGCCCGGGCGGCCGGTGTGTCAAATACAATGTAACAGCTACCGGGCCAGACTGTAGCCAAAAAACAATTATAATTCAATTCGTTATCGGAACAACATCTACTACATGATTAGGTAGGGGAACAGGGTTTACCAACCACGATAAAAGCCCGGAAGGCCGGGATGTCAACTGCAAAGAAACGGCTACCGGGCCAGGCTGTAGCCAAGAAAACAATTATAACTCTATTTATATCGACATAATTCAGTCCATTTTCAACACAGATTCATAACGTTTGCTGCTTCATTATCTGAACAACATATTTTACATGATTAGTTAGGGGGACATTGGATACCTCCCCCGATAAATGCCCGGGCGGCCGGTGTGTCAAATACAATGTAACGACTACCGGGCCAGGCTGTAGCCAAGAAAACAATTATAACTCTATTCAAATCGACACAATTCAGTCTGACGTTATCTGAACAACATCTACTACAAGATTAGGTAGGGGAACAGGGGGATACCAACCACGATAAAAGCTCGGGCGGCCGGGGTGTCAAATACAAAGTAACGCCTACCAGGCCAGGCTGTAGCCAAGAAAACAATTATAACTCTATTCAAATCGACACAATTCAGTCCATTTTCAACACAGATTCATACTTGTTGCTACTACATTATCTGAACAACATCTTCTGCAAGATTATGTAGGGAACAGGGGATACCAATCACAATAAAAGCCCGGGAGGCCTGGGTGTCAAATGCAAAGTAACGGCTACCGGGCCCAGGCTGTAGCCAAGAAAACAATTATAACTCGATTCAAATCGACATTATTCAATCAATTTTCTACATAGATTGTCCATTTTTCCTCCTACGTTATCTGAACAACATCTACTACATGATTAGCTAGGGGGACATTGGATACCTCTCCCGATAAAAGCCTGGACGGCCGGGGTGTCAAATGCAAAGTACAGCTACCGGGCCAGGCTGTAGCCAAAAACAATTATAATTCGATTCAAATCGACATAATTCAATCTATTTTCAACACAGATTTGCTGCTACGTTATCTGAAAAACATATACTACATAATTAGCGACTATGACAAGGAATAACATCCCCGGTAAAAACTTGAGCGGCCGGAGTGAGAAATACCAAGTAACGGCTACCTTGCAGGGCTGTAGCCAAAAAAAAACAATTATAATTCTATTAAAATCAACATAATTCAGTCCATTTTCAACACAGATTCATAACGTTTGCTGCTTCATTATCTGAACAACATATTTTTTACATGATTAGTTAGGGGGACATTGGATACCTCCCCCGATAAATGCCCGGGCGGCCGGGGTGTCAAATACAAAGTAACGCCTACCAGGCTAGGCTGTAGCCAAGAAAACAATTATAACTCTATTCAAATTCACACAATTCAGTCCATTTTCAACAAGATTTATGTTTTTTTTCTACTTCGTTATCTGCACAACATCTACTACATGATTATGTAGACGGACAGGGGATACCTCTCCCGATAAAAGCCTGAGTGACCAGGGTGTCAAATACAAAGTAACGGCTATCGGGCCAGGCTGTAGCCATACAATTATAACTCTATTCAAATCGACATAATTCAGTCCATTTTCAACACAGACTCATAACGTTTGCTGCTACATTATCAGAACAACATATTCTACATGATTAGTTAGAGGGACACGGGATACCATCCCCGATAAATGCCCGGGCGGCCGGTGTGTCAAATACAATGTAACAGCTACCGGGCCAGACTGTAGCCAAAAAACAATTATAATTCAATTCGTTATCGGAACAACATCTACTACATGATTAGGTAGGGGAACAGGGTTTACCAACCACGATAAAAGCCCGGAAGGCCGGGATGTCAACTGCAAAGAAACGGCTACCGGGCCAGGCTGTAGCCAAGAAAACAATTATAACTCTATTTATATCGACATAATTCAGTCCATTTTCAACACAGATTCATAACGTTTGCTGCTTCATTATCTGAACAACATATTTTACATGATTAGTTAGGGGGACATTGGATACCTCTCCCGATAAATGCCCGGGCGGCCGGGGTGTCAAATACAAAGTAACGGCTACCTGGCCAGGCTGTAGCCAAAAAACTGTTATAACTCTATTCAAATCGACACAATTCAGTCCATTTTCAACCCAGATTGATAATTGTTGCTGCTACATTATCTTAACAACATATAAAATTACCTGATTAGGTAGGGAAACAGGGGAAACCTCTCCCGATAAAAGCCTGGGCGGCCGGGTGGCAAATACAAAGTAACTGTTATTTGGCCAGGCTGTAGAAAAGAAAACAATTATAACTCTATTTAAATCAACATAATTCGGTCCATTTTCAACACAGATTCATAACGTTTGCTGCTTCATTATCTGAACAACATATACTGAAACGAAAAGAAACGCAACTTCAAATTGTAGGTTTAATAAAATAATAATTGTGAGCATTATGTTTAAATTTCATATGTAATAGTTAATATTGAATATTGATGTAACATCCTTATTCAATATTTAGAGATTTTTAAGAACAGGTCACTTTGCTAGAAGGTCATGATTGGTAGTACCCTACGTGAATCCAAGTTGAAATGGCAGCAGTTTTGAAACCGTGCCCTAATATCGTGTGTGTCCTCCTCGAACAGTTATCACATCTCTAATTCTTTGTTGCATTGAGTTCATCAGGGCATTGACTTTCCGTATTGGAATGTTATTCCATTCTTGGACGAGTGCATTTGCTAACTGAGGGAGGGTATTTGGGGGGTTACGGCGATTTCGAATTCTTCTGTCTAATTCATCCCACAAATGCTCGATTGGGGACAGGTCGGGGCTATATGGAGGCCAATCTATAGGAGCAATGTTCTGTGTCGCAAGAAAGTCTCTACAGACTCTTGCAACGTGTGGTCTCGCGTTATCTTGCTGAAAGGTTAGATGATGCTGCCTAACAAACGGCACAACATGGGGCCTAAGGATCTCATCCCGATAGCGTACGGCCGTTAAATTCCCATTGACTATCACCAAAGGCGTCTTCAAACCATGGGAGATTCCCGCCCAAACCATAACTGATCCACCCCCAAATCGGTCGTGTTCCAAAACACAGGCGTCAGCAAAACGTTCGCCTCGACGCCGGTACACACGTTGACGGCCATCTGCTCGAAATAACGTGAATCGAGATTCATCGGTGAAGAGCATAGACCTCCAACGTCTCATAGGAAAACGTCTGGGCATATGTGCCGTTGCCCATTGCATACGACGTGCTCGACGTTGCGGTGTTAGTGGTAAACCAACGTACTGTCGCCTTGCACGCAAATTAGCCTCACGCAGTCTGTTGATCACTGTTTGGGGATGAATTCGACGGTTATGATTACCAATCGTATTCCTTGCCGTTTCAGCGGCCGTTAATCTCCTGTTACGCAGGTGTGCCAACCTAAGAACCCGGTCTTGACGTCGCGACGTTACGCGTGGACGTCCTGATCTCTTCATCGACTCTTCCTGTTGCGTTAAGACGTGAAACTAATCGACTAATAGTCGATTTGTGAACTCTGAATTGTCGAGCGACGTGAAGTTGCGTGTTCCCTGCCAGAAGCATTGCTATAGCACGTCCTCTATCAACCTTTGATAACCGTGGCATAATTGTAAAAGGAATTATTGTTTGCAAAAGTATTGGCGATGATGTGGGCTCAATGTTAGTGATGAATTGATACTGGTTTGAATGAAAAAAGAACGCATATGTTTGTACAGGCACGGTTTTTGATGTTTTTACCGCGCCGGAAGTGCATAGGTCTCTAGTCACACTTGGGTGATTTTGAAGATTGGTATGGGTATTAGGCAGGTTGCATGTTTATATCGGCGATTTTTATACAGATATGTATATTTAATACAAAATTAATCACAATTTTCCATGTTGCGTTTCTTTTTCGTTTCAGTATATTTTACATGATTAGTTAGGGGGACATTGGATACCTCCCCCGATAAATGCCCGGGCGGCCGGGGTGGAAAATACAATGTAACGACTACCGGGCCAGGCTGTGGCCAAAAAAACTGTTATAACTCTATTCAAATCGACACAATTCAGTCCATTTTTAACAAAGATTCATATTTTGTTCTGCTTCGTTATCTGAACAACATCTACTACATGATTATGTAGAGGGACAGGGGATACCTCTCCCGATAAAAGCCTGAGTGACTAGGTCGTCAAATGCAAAGTAACAGCTACCGGGCCAGGCTGTAGCCAAAAAAACAATTATAACTCGTTTCAAATCGACATAACTCAGTCTGACGTTATCTGAACAACATCTACTACAAGATTAGGTAGGGGAACAGGGGGATACCAACCACGATAAAAGATCGGGCGGCCGGGGTGTCAAATACAAAGTAACGCCTACCAGGCCAGGCTGTAGCCAAGAAAACAATTATAACTCTATTCAAATCGACACAATTCAGTCCATTTTCAACAAGATTTATTTTTTTTTTCTACTTCGTTATCTGCACAACATCTACTACATGATTATGTAGACGGACAGGGGATACCTCTCCCGATAAAAGCCTGAGTGACCAGGGTGTCAAATACAAAGTAACGGCTATCGGGCCAGGCTGTAGCCATACAATTATAACTCTATTCAAATCGACATAATTCAGTCCATTTTCAACACAGACTCATAACGTTTGCTGCTACATTATCAGAACAACATATTCTACATGATTAGTTAGAGGGACACGGGATACCATCCCCGATAAATGCCCGGGCGGCCGGTGTGTCAAATACAATGTAACAGCTACCGGGCCAGACTGTAGCCAAAAAACAATTATAATTCAATTCAAATCGACATAATTCGGTCCATTTTCAACACAGATTCATAATTTGTGTTGCTACGTTATCGGAACAACATCTACTACATGATTAGGTAGGGGAACAGGGTTTACCAACCACGATAAAAGCCCGAGAGGCCGGGATGTCAACTGCAAAGAAACGGCTACCGGGCCAGGCTGTAGCCAAGAAAACAATTATAACTCTATTTATATCGACATAATTCAGTCCATTTTCAACACAGATTCATAACGTTTGCTGCTTCATTATCTGAACAACATATTTTACATGATTAGTTAGGGGGACATTGGATACCTCCCCCGATAAATGCCCGGGCGGCCGGGGTGGAAAATACAATGTAACGACTACCGGGCCAGGCTGTAGCCAAGAAAACAATTATAACTCTATTCAAATCGACACAATTCAGTCTGACGTTATCTGAACAACATCTACTACAAGATTAGGTAGGGGAACAGGGGGATACCAACCACGATAAAAGCTCGGGCGGCCGGGGTGTCAAATACAAAGTAACGCCTACCAGGCCAGGCTGTAGCCAAGAAAACAATTATAACTCTATTCAAATCGACACAATTCAGTCCATTTTCAACACAGATTCATAATTGTTGCTACTACATTATCTGAACAACATCTTCTACATGATTAGCTAGGGGGACATTGGATACCTCTCCCGATAAAAGGCCTGGGCGGCCGGGGTGTCAAATACAAAGTAACGCCTACCAGGCCAGGCTGTAGCCAAGAAAACAATTATAACTCTATTCAAATGAACAAAATTCGGTCCATTTTCAACACAGACTCATAACGTTTGCTGCTACATTATCAGAACAACATATTCTACATGATTAGTTAGAGGGACACGGGATACCATCCCCGATAAATGCCCGGGCGGCCGGTGTGTCAAATACAATGTAACAGCTACCGGGCCAGACTGTAGCCAAAAAACAATTATAATTCAATTCGTTATCGGAACAACATCTACTACATGATTAGGTAGGGGAACAGGGTTTACCAACCACGATAAAAGCCCGGAAGGCCGGGATGTCAACTGCAAAGAAACGGCTACCGGGCCAGGCTGTAGCCAAGAAAACAATTATAACTCTATTTATATCGACATAATTCAGTCCATTTTCAACACAGATTCATAACGTTTGCTGCTTCATTATCTGAACAACATATTTTACATGATTAGTTAGGGGGACATTGGATACCTCTCCCGATAAATGCCCGGGCGGCCGGGGTGTCAAATACAAAGTAACGGCTACCTGGCCAGGCTGTAGCCAAAAAACTGTTATAACTCTATTCAAATCGACACAATTCAGTCCATTTTCAACCCAGATTGATAATTGTTGCTGCTACATTATCTTAACAACATATAAAATTACCTGATTAGGTAGGGAAACAGGGGAAACCTCTCCCGATAAAAGCCTGGGCGGCCGGGTGGCAAATACAAAGTAACTGTTATTTGGCCAGGCTGTAGAAAAGAAAACAATTATAACTCTATTTAAATCAACATAATTCGGTCCATTTTCAACACAGATTCATAACGTTTGCTGCTTCATTATCTGAACAACATATACTGAAACGAAAAGAAACGCAACTTCAAATTGTAGGTTTAATAAAATAATAATTGTGAGCATTATGTTTAAATTTCATATGTAATAGTTAATATTGAATATTGATGTAACATCCTTATTCAATATTTAGAGATTTTTAAGAACAGGTCACTTTGCTAGAAGGTCATGATTGGTAGTACCCTACGTGAATCCAAGTTGAAATGGCAGCAGTTTTGAAACCGTGCCCTAATATCGTGTGTGTCCTCCTCGAACAGTTATCACATCTCTAATTCTTTGTTGCATTGAGTTCATCAGGGCATTGACTTTCCGTATTGGAATGTTATTCCATTCTTGGACGAGTGCATTTGCTAACTGAGGGAGGGTATTTGGGGGGTTACGGCGATTTCGAATTCTTCTGTCTAATTCATCCCACAAATGCTCGATTGGGGACAGGTCGGGGCTATATGGAGGCCAATCTATAGGAGCAATGTTCTGTGTCGCAAGAAAGTCTCTACAGACTCTTGCAACGTGTGGTCTCGCGTTATCTTGCTGAAAGGTTAGATGATGCTGCCTAACAAACGGCACAACATGGGGCCTAAGGATCTCATCCCGATAGCGTACGGCCGTTAAATTCCCATTGACTATCACCAAAGGCGTCTTCAAACCATGGGAGATTCCCGCCCAAACCATAACTGATCCACCCCCAAATCGGTCGTGTTCCAAAACACAGGCGTCAGCAAAACGTTCGCCTCGACGCCGGTACACACGTTGACGGCCATCTGCTCGAAATAACGTGAATCGAGATTCATCGGTGAAGAGCATAGACCTCCAACGTCTCATAGGAAAACGTCTGGGCATATGTGCCGTTGCCCATTGCATACGACGTGCTCGACGTTGCGGTGTTAGTGGTAAACCAACGTACTGTCGCCTTGCACGCAAATTAGCCTCACGCAGTCTGTTGATCACTGTTTGGGGATGAATTCGACGGTTATGATTACCAATCGTATTCCTTGCCGTTTCAGCGGCCGTTAATCTCCTGTTACGCAGGTGTGCCAACCTAAGAACCCGGTCTTGACGTCGCGACGTTACGCGTGGACGTCCTGATCTCTTCATCGACTCTTCCTGTTGCGTTAAGACGTGAAACTAATCGACTAATAGTCGATTTGTGAACTCTGAATTGTCGAGCGACGTGAAGTTGCGTGTTCCCTGCCAGAAGCATTGCTATAGCACGTCCTCTATCAACCTTTGATAACCGTGGCATAATTGTAAAAGGAATTATTGTTTGCAAAAGTATTGGCGATGATGTGGGCTCAATGTTAGTGATGAATTGATACTGGTTTGAATGAAAAAAGAACGCATATGTTTGTACAGGCACGGTTTTTGATGTTTTTACCGCGCCGGAAGTGCATAGGTCTCTAGTCACACTTGGGTGATTTTGAAGATTGGTGTGGGTGTTAGGCAGGTTGCATGTTTATATCGGCGATTTTTATACAGATATGTATATTTAATACAAAATTAATCACAATTTTCCATGTTGCGTTTCTTTTTCGTTTCAGTATATTTTACATGATTAGTTAGGGGGACATTGGATACCTCCCCCGATAAATGCCCGGGCGGCCGGGGTGGAAAATACAATGTAACGACTACCGGGCCAGGCTGTGGCCAAAAAAACTGTTATAACTCTATTCAAATCGACACAATTCAGTCCATTTTTAACAAAGATTCATATTTTGTTCTGCTTCGTTATCTGAACAACATCTACTACATGATTATGTAGAGGGACAGGGGATACCTCTCCCGATAAAAGCCTGAGTGACTAGGTCGTCAAATGCAAAGTAACGGCTCCCGGGCCAGGCTGTAGCCAAAAAAACAATTATAACTCGTTTCAAATCGACATAATTCAGTCTGACGTTATCTGAACAACATCTACTACAAGATTAGGTAGGGGAACAGGGGGATACCAACCACGATAAAAGATCGGGCGGCCGGGGTGTCAAATACAAAGCAACGCCTACCAGGCCAGGCTGTAGCCAAGAAAACAATTATAACTCTATTCAAATCGACACAATTCAGTCCATTTTCAACACAGATTCATACTTGTTGCTACTACATTATCTGAACAACATCTTCTGCAAGATTATGTAGGGAACAGGGGATACCAATCACAATAAAAGCCCGGGAGGCCTGGGTGTCAAATGCAAAGTAACGGCTACCGGGCCCAGGCTGTAGCCAAAGAAAACAATTATAACTCTATTCAAATTCACACAATTCAGTCCATTTTCAACAAGATTTATTATTTTTTTCTACTTCGTTATCTGCACAACATCTACTACATGATTATGTAGACGGACAGGGGATACCTCTCCCGATAAAAGCCTGAGTGACCAGGGTGTCAAATACAAAGTAACGGCTATCGGGCCAGGCTGTAGCCATACAATTATAACTCTATTCAAATCGACATAATTCAGTCCATTTTCAACACAGACTCATAACGTTTGCTGCTACATTATCAGAACAACATATTCTACATGATTAGTTAGAGGGACACGGGATACCATCCCCGATAAATGCCCGGGCGGCCGGTGTGTCAAATACAATGTAACAGCTACCGGGCCAGACTGTAGCCAAAAAACAATTATAATTCAATTCAAATCGACATAATTCGGTCCATTTTCAACACAGATTCATAATTTGTGTTGCTACGTTATCGGAACAACATCTACTACATGATTAGGTAGGGGAACAGGGTTTACCAACCACGATAAAAGCCCGAGAGGCCGGGATGTCAACTGCAAAGAAACGGCTACCGGGCCAGGCTGTAGCCAAGAAAACAATTATAACTCTATTTATATCGACATAATTCAGTCCATTTTCAACACAGATTCATAACGTTTGCTGCTTCATTATCTGAACAACATATTTTACATGATTAGTTAGGGGGACATTGGATACCTCCCCCGATAAATGCCCGGGCGGCCGGTGTGTCAAATACAATGTAACAGCTACCGGGCCAG
Organism: Mimachlamys varia; assembly: GCA_947623455.1. Lineage (NCBI taxonomy): Eukaryota > Metazoa > Mollusca > Bivalvia > Pectinida > Pectinidae > Mimachlamys > Mimachlamys varia. The sequence goes on from OX392542.1 coordinate 34,915,273, forward strand.
ACTGTAGCCAAAAAACAATTATAATTCAATTCAAATCGACATAATTCGGTCCATTTTCAACACAGATTCATAATTTGTGTTGCTACGTTATCGGAACAACATCTACTACATGATTAGGTAAGGGAACAGGGTTTACCAACCACGATAAAAGCCCGAGAGGCCGGGATGTCAACTGCAAAGAAACGGCTACCGGGCCAGGCTGTAGCCAAGAAAACAATTATAACTCTATTTATATCGACATAATTCAGTCCATTTTCAACACAGATTCATAACGTTTGCTGCTTCATTATCTGAACAACATATTTTACATGATTAGTTAGGGGGACATTGGATACCTCCCCCGATAAATGCCCGGGCGGCCGGGGTGGAAAATACAATGTAACGACTACCGGGCCAGGCTGTAGCCAAGAAAACAATTATAACTCTATTCAAATCGACACAATTCAGTCTGACGTTATCTGAACAACATCTACTACAAGATTAGGTAGGGGAACAGGGGGATACCAACCACGATAAAAGCTCGGGCGGCCGGGGTGTCAAATACAAAGTAACGCCTACCAGGCCAGGCTGTAGCCAAGAAAACAATTATAACTCTATTCAAATCGACACAATTCAGTCCATTTTCAACACAGATTCATACTTGTTGCTACTACATTATCTGAACAACATCTTCTGCAAGATTATGTAGGGAACAGGGGATACCAATCACAATAAAAGCCCGGGAGGCCTGGGTGTCAAATGCAAAGTAACGGCTACCGGGCCCAGGCTGTAGCCAAGAAAACAATTATAACTCGATTCAAATCGACATTATTCAATCAATTTTCTACATAGATTGTCCATTTTTCCTCCTACGTTATCTGAACAACATCTACTACATGATTAGCTAGGGGGACATTGGATACCTCTCCCGATAAAAGCCTGGACGGCCGGGGTGTCAAATGCAAAGTACAGCTACCGGGCCAGGCTGTAGCCAAAAACAATTATAATTCGATTCAAATCGACATAATTCAATCTATTTTCAACACAGATTTGCTGCTACGTTATCTGAAAAACATATACTACATAATTAGCGACTATGACAAGGAATAACATCCCCGGTAAAAACTTGAGCGGCCGGAGTGAGAAATACCAAGTAACGGCTACCTTGCAGGGCTGTAGCCAAAAAAAAACAATTATAATTCTATTAAAATCAACATAATTCAGTCCATTTTCAACACAGATTCATAACGTTTGCTGCTTCATTATCTGAACAACATATTTTTTACATGATTAGTTAGGGGGACATTGGATACCTCCCCCGATAAATGCCCGGGCGGCCGGGGTGTCAAATACAAAGTAACGCCTACCAGGCTAGGCTGTAGCCAAGAAAACAATTATAACTCTATTCAAATTCACACAATTCAGTCCATTTTCAACAAGATTTATGTTTTTTTTCTACTTCGTTATCTGCACAACATCTACTACATGATTATGTAGACGGACAGGGGATACCTCTCCCGATAAAAGCCTGAGTGACCAGGGTGTCAAATACAAAGTAACGGCTATCGGGCCAGGCTGTAGCCATACAATTATAACTCTATTCAAATCGACATAATTCAGTCCATTTTCAACACAGACTCATAACGTTTGCTGCTACATTATCAGAACAACATATTCTACATGATTAGTTAGAAGGACACGGGATACCATCCCCGATAAATGCCCGGGCGGCCGGTGTGTCAAATACAATGTAACAGCTACCGGGCCAGACTGTAGCCAAAAAACAATTATAATTCAATTCGTTATCGGAACAACATCTACTACATGATTAGGTAGGGGAACAGGGTTTACCAACCACGATAAAAGCCCGGAAGGCCGGGATGTCAACTGCAAAGAAACGGCTACCGGGCCAGGCTGTAGCCAAGAAAACAATTATAACTCTATTTATATCGACATAATTCAGTCCATTTTCAACACAGATTCATAACGTTTGCTGCTTCATTATCTGAACAACATATTTTACATGATTAGTTAGGGGGACATTGGATACCTCTCCCGATAAATGCCCGGGCGGCCGGGGTGTCAAATACAAAGTAACGGCTACCTGGCCAGGCTGTAGCCAAAAAACTGTTATAACTCTATTCAAATCGACACAATTCAGTCCATTTTCAACCCAGATTGATAATTGTTGCTGCTACATTATCTTAACAACATATAAAATTACCTGATTAGGTAGGGAAACAGGGGAAACCTCTCCCGATAAAAGCCTGGGCGGCCGGGTGGCAAATACAAAGTAACTGTTATTTGGCCAGGCTGTAGAAAAGAAAACAATTATAACTCTATTTAAATCAACATAATTCGGTCCATTTTCAACACAGATTCATAACGTTTGCTGCTTCATTATCTGAACAACATATACTGAAACGAAAAGAAACGCAACTTCAAATTGTAGGTTTAATAAAATAATAATTGTGAGCATTATGTTTAAATTTCATATGTAATAGTTAATATTGAATATTGATGTAACATCCTTATTCAATATTAAGAGATTTTTAAGAACAGGTCACTTTGCTAGAAGGTCATGATTGGTAGTACCCTACGTGAATCCAAGTTGAAATGGCAGCAGTTTTGAAACCGTGCCCTAATATCGTGTGTGTCCTCCTCGAACAGTTATCACATCTCTAATTCTTTGTTGCATTGAGTTCATCAGGGCATTGACTTTCCGTATTGGAATGTTATTCCATTCTTGGACGAGTGCATTTGCTAACTGAGGGAGGGTATTTGGGGGGTTACGGCGATTTCGAATTCTTCTGTCTAATTCATCCCACAAATGCTCGATTGGGGACAGGTCGGGGCTATATGGAGGCCAATCTATAGGAGCAATGTTCTGTGTCGCAAGAAAGTCTCTACAGACTCTTGCAACGTGTGGTCTCGCGTTATCTTGCTGAAAGGTTAGATGATGCTGCCTAACAAACGGCACAACATGGGGCCTAAGGATCTCATCCCGATAGCGTACGGCCGTTAAATTCCCATTGACTATCACCAAAGGCGTCTTCAAACCATGGGAGATTCCCGCCCAAACCATAACTGATCCACCCCCAAATCGGTCGTGTTCCAAAACACAGGCGTCAGCAAAACGTTCGCCTCGACGCCGGTACACACGTTGACGGCCATCTGCTCGAAATAACGTGAATCGAGATTCATCGGTGAAGAGCATAGACCTCCAACGTCTCATAGGAAAACGTCTGGGCATATGTGCCGTTGCCCATTGCATACGACGTGCTCGACGTTGCGGTGTTAGTGGTAAACCAACGTACTGTCGCCTTGCACGCAAATTAGCCTCACGCAGTCTGTTGATCACTGTTTGGGGATGAATTCGACGGTTATGATTACCAATCGTATTCCTTGCCGTTTCAGCGGCCGTTAATCTCCTGTTACGCAGGTGTGCCAACCTAAGAACCCAGTCTTGACGTCGCGACGTTACGCGTGGACGTCCTGATCTCTTCATCGACTCTTCCTGTTGCGTTAAGACGTGAAACTAATCGACTAATAGTCGATTTGTGAACTCTGAATTGTCGAGCGACGTGAAGTTGCGTGTTCCCTGCCAGAAGCATTGCTATAGCACGTCCTCTATCAACCTTTGATAACCGTGGCATAATTGTAAAAGGAATTATTGTTTGCAAAAGTATTGGCGATGATGTGGGCTCAATGTTAGTGATGAATTGATACTGGTTTGAATGAAAAAAGAACGCATATGTTTGTACAGGCACGGTTTTTGATGTTTTTACCGCGCCGGAAGTGCATAGGTCTCTAGTCACACTTGGGTGATTTTGAAGATTGGTGTGGGTGTTAGGCAGGTTGCATGTTTATATCGGCGATTTTTATACAGATATGTATATTTAATACAAAATTAATCACAATTTTCCATGTTGCGTTTCTTTTTCGTTTCAGTATATTTTACATGATTAGTTAGGGGGACATTGGATACCTCCCCCGATAAATGCCCGGGCGGCCGGGGTGGAAAATACAATGTAACGACTACCGGGCCAGGCTGTGGCCAAAAAAACTGTTATAACTCTATTCAAATCGACACAATTCAGTCCATTTTTAACAAAGATTCATATTTTGTTCTGCTTCGTTATCTGAACAACATCTACTACATGATTATGTAGAGGGACAGGGGATACCTCTCCCGATAAAAGCCTGAGTGACTAGGTCGTCAAATGCAAAGTAACGGCTCCCGGGCCAGGCTGTAGCCAAAAAAACAATTATAACTCGTTTCAAATCGACATAATTCAGTCTGACGTTATCTGAACAACATCTACTACAAGATTAGGTAGGGGAACAGGGGGATACCAACCACGATAAAAGATCGGGCGGCCGGGGTGTCAAATACAAAGCAACGCCTACCAGGCCAGGCTGTAGCCAAGAAAACAATTATAACTCTATTCAAATCGACACAATTCAGTCCATTTTCAACACAGATTCATACTTGTTGCTACTACATTATCTGAACAACATCTTCTGCAAGATTATGTAGGGAACAGGGGATACCAATCACAATAAAAGCCCGGGAGGCCTGGGTGTCAAATGCAAAGTAACGGCTACCGGGCCCAGGCTGTAGCCAAAGAAAACAATTATAACTCTATTCAAATTCACACAATTCAGTCCATTTTCAACAAGATTTATTATTTTTTTCTACTTCGTTATCTGCACAACATCTACTACATGATTATGTAGACGGACAGGGGATACCTCTCCCGATAAAAGCCTGAGTGACCAGGGTGTCAAATACAAAGTAACGGCTATCGGGCCAGGCTGTAGCCATACAATTATAACTCTATTCAAATCGACATAATTCAGTCCATTTTCAACACAGACTCATAACGTTTGCTGCTACATTATCAGAACAACATATTCTACATGATTAGTTAGAGGGACACGGGATACCATCCCCGATAAATGCCCGGGCGGCCGGTGTGTCAAATACAATGTAACAGCTACCGGGCCAGACTGTAGCCAAAAAACAATTATAATTCAATTCAAATCGACATAATTCGGTCCATTTTCAACACAGATTCATAATTTGTGTTGCTACGTTATCGGAACAACATCTACTACATGATTAGGTAGGGGAACAGGGTTTACCAACCACGATAAAAGCCCGAGAGGCCGGGATGTCAACTGCAAAGAAACGGCTACCGGGCCAGGCTGTAGCCAAGAAAACAATTATAACTCTATTTATATCGACATAATTCAGTCCATTTTCAACACAGATTCATAACGTTTGCTGCTTCATTATCTGAACAACATATTTTACATGATTAGTTAGGGGGACATTGGATACCTCCCCCGATAAATGCCCGGGCGGCCGGTGTGTCAAATACAATGTAACAGCTACCGTGCCAGACTGTAGCCAAAAAACAATTATAATTCAATTCAAATCGACATAATTCGGTCCATTTTCAACACAGATTCATAATTTGTGTTGCTACGTTATCGGAACAACATCTACTACATGATTAGGTAGGGGAACAGGGTTTACCAACCACGATAAAAGCCCGAGAGGCCGGGATGTCAACTGCAAAGAAACGGCTACCGGGCCAGGCTGTAGCCAAGAAAACAATTATAACTCTATTTATATCGACATAATTCAGTCCATTTTCAACACAGATTCATAACGTTTGCTGCTTCATTATCTGAACAACATATTTTACATGATTAGTTAGGGGGACATTGGATACCTCCCCCGATAAATGCCCGGGCGGCCGGGGTGGAAAATACAATGTAACGACTACCGGGCCAGGCTGTAGCCAAGAAAACAATTATAACTCTATTCAAATCGACACAATTCAGTCTGACGTTATCTGAACAACATCTACTACAAGATTAGGTAGGGGAACAGGGGGATACCAACCACGATAAAAGCTCGGGCGGCCGGGGTGTCAAATACAAAGTAACGCCTACCAGGCCAGGCTGTAGCCAAGAAAACAATTATAACTCTATTCAAATCGACACAATTCAGTCCATTTTCAACACAGATTCATACTTGTTGCTACTACATTATCTGAACAACATCTTCTGCAAGATTATGTAGGGAACAGGGGATACCAATCACAATAAAAGCCCGGGAGGCCTGGGTGTCAAATGCAAAGTAACGGCTACCGGGCCCAGGCTGTAGCCAAGAAAACAATTATAACTCGATTCAAATCGACATTATTCAATCAATTTTCTACATAGATTGTCCATTTTTCCTCCTACGTTATCTGAACAACATCTACTACATGATTAGCTAGGGGGACATTGGATACCTCTCCCGATAAAAGCCTGGACGGCCGGGGTGTCAAATGCAAAGTACAGCTACCGGGCCAGGCTGTAGCCAAAAACAATTATAATTCGATTCAAATCGACATAATTCAATCTATTTTCAACACAGATTTGCTGCTACGTTATCTGAAAAACATATACTACATAATTAGCGACTATGACAAGGAATAACATCCCCGGTAAAAACTTGAGCGGCCGGAGTGAGAAATACCAAGTAACGGCTACCTTGCAGGGCTGTAGCCAAAAAAAAACAATTATAATTCTATTAAAATCAACATAATTCAGTCCATTTTCAACACAGATTCATAACGTTTGCTGCTTCATTATCTGAACAACATATTTTTTACATGATTAGTTAGGGGGACATTGGATACCTCCCCCGATAAATGCCCGGGCGGCCGGGGTGTCAAATACAAAGTAACGCCTACCAGGCTAGGCTGTAGCCAAGAAAACAATTATAACTCTATTCAAATTCACACAATTCAGTCCATTTTCAACAAGATTTATGTTTTTTTTCTACTTCGTTATCTGCACAACATCTACTACATGATTATGTAGACGGACAGGGGATACCTCTCCCGATAAAAGCCTGAGTGACCAGGGTGTCAAATACAAAGTAACGGCTATCGGGCCAGGCTGTAGCCATACAATTATAACTCTATTCAAATCGACATAATTCAGTCCATTTTCAACACTGACTCATAACGTTTGCTGCTACATTATCAGAACAACATATTCTACATGATTAGTTAGAGGGACACGGGATACCATCCCCGATAAATGCCCGGGCGGCCGGTGTGTCAAATACAATGTAACAGCTACCGGGCCAGACTGTAGCCAAAAAACAATTATAATTCAATTCGTTATCGGAACAACATCTACTACATGATTAGGTAGGGGAACAGGGTTTACCAACCACGATAAAAGCCCGGAAGGCCGGGATGTCAACTGCAAAGAAACGGCTACCGGGCCAGGCTGTAGCCAAGAAAACAATTATAACTCTATTTATATCGACATAATTCAGTCCATTTTCAACACAGATTCATAACGTTTGCTGCTTCATTATCTGAACAACATATTTTACATGATTAGTTAGGGGGACATTGGATACCTCTCCCGATAAATGACCGGGCGGCCGGGGTGTCAAATACAAAGTAACGGCTACCTGGCCAGGCTGTAGCCAAAAAACTGTTATAACTCTATTCAAATCGACACAATTCAGTCCATTTTCAACCCAGATTGATAATTGTTGCTGCTACATTATCTTAACAACATATAAAATTACCTGATTAGGTAGGGAAACAGGGGAAACCTCTCCCGATAAAAGCCTGGGCGGCCGGGTGGCAAATACAAAGTAACTGTTATTTGGCCAGGCTGTAGAAAAGAAAACAATTATAACTCTATTTAAATCAACATAATTCGGTCCATTTTCAACACAGATTCATAACGTTTGCTGCTTCATTATCTGAACAACATATACTGAAACGAAAAGAAACGCAACTTCAAATTGTAGGTTTAATAAAATAATAATTGTGAGCATTATGTTTAAATTTCATATGTAATAGTTAATATTGAATATTGATGTAACATCCTTATTCAATATTTAGAGATTTTTAAGAACAGGTCACTTTGCTAGAAGGTCATGATTGGTAGTACCCTACGTGAATCCAAGTTGAAATGGCAGCAGTTTTGAAACCGTGCCCTAATATCGTGTGTGTCCTCCTCGAACAGTTATCACATCTCTAATTCTTTGTTGCATTGAGTTCATCAGGGCATTGACTTTCCGTATTGGAATGTTATTCCATTCTTGGACGAGTGCATTTGCTAACTGAGGGAGGGTATTTGGGGGGTTACGGCGATTTCGAATTCTTCTGTCTAATTCATCCCACAAATGCTCGATTGGGGACAGGTCGGGGCTATATGGAGGCCAATCTATAGGAGCAATGTTCTGTGTCGCAAGAAAGTCTCTACAGACTCTTGCAACGTGTGGTCTCGCGTTATCTTGCTGAAAGGTTAGATGATGCTGCCTAACAAACGGCACAACATGGGGCCTAAGGATCTCATCCCGATAGCGTACGGCCGTTAAATTCCCATTGACTATCACCAAAGGCGTCTTCAAACCATGGGAGATTCCCGCCCAAACCATAACTGATCCACCCCCAAATCGGTCGTGTTCCAAAACACAGGCGTCAGCAAAACGTTCGCCTCGACGCCGGTACACACGTTGACGGCCATCTGCTCGAAATAACGTGAATCGAGATTCATCGGTGAAGAGCATAGACCTCCAACGTCTCATAGGAAAACGTCTGGGCATATGTGCCGTTGCCCATTGCATACGACGTGCTCGACGTTGCGGTGTTAGTGGTAAACCAACGTACTGTCGCCTTGCACGCAAATTAGCCTCACGCAGTCTGTTGATCACTGTTTGGGGATGAATTCGACGGTTATGATTACCAATCGTATTCCTTGCCGTTTCAGCGGCCGTTAATCTCCTGTTACGCAGGTGTGCCAACCTAAGAACCCGGTCTTGACGTCGCGACGTTACGCGTGGACGTCCTGATCTCTTCATCGACTCTTCCTGTTGCGTTAAGACGTGAAACTAATCGACTAATAGTCGATTTGTGAACTCTGAATTGTCGAGCGACGTGAAGTTGCGTGTTCCCTGCCAGAAGCATTGCTATAGCACGTCCTCTATCAACCTTTGATAACCGTGGCATAATTGTAAAAGGAATTATTGTTTGCAAAAGTATTGGCGATGATGTGGGCTCAATGTTAGTGATGAATTGATACTGGTTTGAATGAAAAAAGAACGCATATGTTTGTACAGGCACGGTTTTTGATGTTTTTACCGCGCCGGAAGTGCATAGGTCTCTAGTCACACTTGGGTGATTTTGAAGATTGGTGTGGGTGTTAGGCAGGTTGCATGTTTATATCGGCGATTTTTATACAGATATGTATATTTAATACAAAATTAATCACAATTTTCCATGTTGCGTTTCTTTTTCGTTTCAGTATATTTTACATGATTAGTTAGGGGGACATTGGATACCTCCCCCGATAAATGCCCGGGCGGCCGGGGTGGAAAATACAATGTAACGACTACCGGGCCAGGCTGTGGCCAAAAAAACTGTTATAACTCTATTCAAATCGACACAATTCAGTCCATTTTTAACAAAGATTCATATTTTGTTCTGCTTCGTTATCTGAACAACATCTACTACATGATTATGTAGAGGGACAGGGGATACCTCTCCCGATAAAAGCCTGAGTGACTAGGTCGTCAAATGCAAAGTAACGGCTCCCGGGCCAGGCTGTAGCCAAAAAAACAATTATAACTCGTTTCAAATCGACATAATTCAGTCTGACGTTATCTGAACAACATCTACTACAAGATTAGGTAGGGGAACAGGGGGATACCAACCACGATAAAAGATCGGGCGGCCGGGGTGTCAAATACAAAGCAACGCCTACCAGGCCAGGCTGTAGCCAAGAAAACAATTATAACTCTATTCAAATCGACACAATTCAGTCCATTTTCAACACAGATTCATACTTGTTGCTACTACATTATCTGAACAACATCTTCTGCAAGATTATGTAGGGAACAGGGGATACCAATCACAATAAAAGCCCGGGAGGCCTGGGTGTCAAATGCAAAGTAACGGCTACCGGGCCCAGGCTGTAGCCAAAGAAAACAATTATAACTCTATTCAAATTCACACAATTCAGTCCATTTTCAACAAGATTTATTATTTTTTCTACTTCGTTATCTGCACAACATCTACTACATGATTATGTAGACGGACAGGGGATACCTCTCCCGATAAAAGCCTGAGTGACCAGGGTGTCAAATACAAAGTAACGGCTATTGGGCCAGGCTGTAGCCATACAATTATAACTCTATTCAAATCGACATAATTCAGTCCATTTTCAACACAGACTCATAACGTTTGCTGCTACATTATCAGAACAACATATTCTACATGATTAGTTAGAGGGACACGGGATACCATCCCCGATAAATGCCCGGGCGGCCGGTGTGTCAAATACAATGTAACAGCTACCGGGCCAGACTGTAGCCAAAAAACAATTATAATTCAATTCAAATCGACATAATTCGGTCCATTTTCAACACAGATTCATAATTTGTGTTGCTACGTTATCGGAACAACATCTACTACATGATTAGGTAGGGGAACAGGGTTTACCAACCACGATAAAAGCCCGAGAGGCCGGGATGTCAACTGCAAAGAAACGGCTACCGGGCCAGGCTGTAGCCAAGAAAACAATTATAACTCTATTTATATCGACATAATTCAGTCCATTTTCAACACAGATTCATAACGTTTGCTGCTTCATTATCTGAACAACATATAAAATTACCTGATTAGGTAGGGAAACAGGGGAAACCTCTCCCGATAAAAGCCTGGGCGGCCGGGTGGCAAATACAAAGTAACTGTTATTTGGCCAGGCTGTAGAAAAGAAAACAATTATAACTCTATTTAAATCAACATAATTCGGTCCATTTTCAACACAGATTCATAACGTTTGCTGCTTCATTATCTGAACAACATATACTGAAACGAAAAGAAACGCAACTTCAAATTGTAGGTTTAATAAAATAATAATTGTGAGCATTATGTTTAAATTTCATATGTAATAGTTAATATTGAATATTGATGTAACATCCTTATTCAATATTTAGAGATTTTTAAGAACAGGTCACTTTGCTAGAAGGTCATGATTGGTAGTACCCTACGTGAATCCAAGTTGAAATGGCAGCAGTTTTGAAACCGTGCCCTAATATCGTGTGTGTCCTCCTCGAACAGTTATCACATCTCTAATTCTTTGTTGCATTGAGTTCATCAGGGCATTGACTTTCCGTATTGGAATGTTATTCCATTCTTGGACGAGTGCATTTGCTAACTGAGGGAGGGTATTTGGGGGGTTACGGCGATTTCGAATTCTTCTGTCTAATTCATCCCACAAATGCTCGATTGGGGACAGGTCGGGGCTATATGGAGGCCAATCTATAGGAGCAATGTTCTGTGTCGCAAGAAAGTCTCTACAGACTCTTGCAACGTGTGGTCTCGCGTTATCTTGCTGAAAGGTTAGATGATGCTGCCTAACAAACGGCACAACATGGGGCCTAAGGATCTCATCCCGATAGCGTACGGCCGTTAAATTCCCATTGACTATCACCAAAGGCGTCTTCAAACCATGGGAGATTCCCGCCCAAACCATAACTGATCCACCCCCAAATCGGTCGTGTTCCAAAACACAGGCGTCAGCAAAACGTTCGCCTCGACGCCGGTACACACGTTGACGGCCATCTGCTCGAAATAACGTGAATCGAGATTCATCGGTGAAGAGCATAGACCTCCAACGTCTCATAGGAAAACGTCTGGGCATATGTGCCGTTGCCCATTGCATACGACGTGCTCGACGTTGCGGTGTTAGTGGTAAACCAACGTACTGTCGCCTTGCACGCAAATTAGCCTCACGCAGTCTGTTGATCACTGTTTGGGGATGAATTCGACGGTTATGATTACCAATCGTATTCCTTGCCGTTTCAGCGGCCGTTAATCTCCTGTTACGCAGGTGTGCCAACCTAAGAACCCGGTCTTGACGTCGCGACGTTACGCGTGGACGTCCTGATCTCTTCATCGACTCTTCCTGTTGCGTTAAGACGTGAAACTAATCGACTAATAGTCGATTTGTGAACTCTGAATTGTCGAGCGACGTGAAGTTGCGTGTTCCCTGCCAGAAGCATTGCTATAGCACGTCCTCTATCAACCTTTGATAACCGTGGCATAATTGTAAAAGGAATTATTGTTTGCAAAAGTATTGGCGATGATGTGGGCTCAATGTTAGTGATGAATTGATACTGGTTTGAATGAAAAAAGAACGCATATGTTTGTACAGGCACGGTTTTTGATGTTTTTACCGCGCCGGAAGTGCATAGGTCTCTAGTCACACTTGGGTGATTTTGAAGATTGGTGTGGGTGTTAGGCAGGTTGCATGTTTATATCGGCGATTTTTATACAGATATGTATATTTAATACAAAATTAATCACAATTTTCCATGTTGCGTTTCTTTTTCGTTTCAGTATATTTTACATGATTAGTTAGGGGGACATTGGATACCTCCCCCGATAAATGCCCGGGCGGCCGGGGTGGAAAATACAATGTAACGACTACCGGGCCAGGCTGTGGCCAAAACAACTGTTATAACTCTATTCAAATCGACACAATTCAGTCCATTTTTAACAAAGATTCATATTTTGTTCTGCTTCGTTATCTGAACAACATCTACTACATGATTATGTAGAGGGACAGGGGATACCTCTCCCGATAAAAGCCTGAGTGACTAGGTCGTCAAATGCAAAGTAACGGCTCCCGGGCCAGGCTGTAGCCAAAAAAACAATTATAACTCGTTTCAAATCGACATAATTCAGTCTGACGTTATCTGAACAACATCTACTACAAGATTAGGTAGGGGAACAGGGGGATACCAACCACGATAAAAGATCGGGCGGCCGGGGTGTCAAATACAAAGTAACGCCTACCAGGCCAGGCTGTAGCCAAGAAAACAATTATAACTCTATTCAAATCGACACAATTCAGTCCATTTTCAACACAGATTCATACTTGTTGCTACTACATTATCTGAACAACATCTTCTGCAAGATTATGTAGGGAACAGGGGATACCAATCACAATAAAAGCCCGGGAGGCCTGGGTGTCAAATGCAAAGTAACGGCTACCGGGCCCAGGCTGTAGCCAAAGAAAACAATTATAACTCTATTCAAATTCACACAATTCAGTCCATTTTCAACAAGATTTATTATTTTTTCTACTTCGTTATCTGCACAACATCTACTACATGATTATGTAGACGGACAGGGGATACCTCTCCCGATAAAAGCCTGAGTGACCAGGGTGTCAAATACAAAGTAACGGCTATCGGGCCAGGCTGTAGCCATACAATTATAACTCTATTCAAATCGACATAATTCAGTCCATTTTCAACACAGACTCATAACGTTTGCTGCTACATTATCAGAACAACATATTCTACATGATTAGTTAGAGGGACACGGGATACCATCCCCGATAAATGCCCGGGCGGCCGGTGTGTCAAATACAATGTAACAGCTACCGGGCCAGACTGTAGCCAAAAAACAATTATAATTCAATTCAAATCGACATAATTCGGTCCATTTTCAACACAGATTCATAATTTGTGTTGCTACGTTATCGGAACAACATCTACTACATGATTAGGTAGGGGAACAGGGTTTACCAACCACGATAAAAGCCCGAGAGGCCGGGATGTCAACTGCAAAGAAACGGCTACCGGGCCAGGCTGTAGCCAAGAAAACAATTATAACTCTATTTATATCGACATAATTCAGTCCATTTTCAACACAGATTCATAACGTTTGCTGCTTCATTATCTGAACAACATATTTTACATGATTAGTTAGGGGGACATTGGATACCTCCCCCGATAAATGCCCGGGCGGCCGGTGTGTCAAATACAATGTAACAGCTACCGGGCCAGACTGTAGCCAAAAAACAATTATAATTCAATTCAAATCGACATAATTCGGTCCATTTTCAACACAGATTCATAATTTGTGTTGCTACGTTATCGGAACAACATCTACTACATGATTAGGTAGGGGAACAGGGTTTACCAACCACGATAAAAGCCCGAGAGGCCGGGATGTCAACTGCAAAGAAACGGCTACCGGGCCAGGCTGTAGCCAAGAAAACAATTATAACTCTATTTATATCGACATAATTCAGTCCATTTTCAACACAGATTCATAACGTTTGCTGCTTCATTATCTGAACAACATATTTTACATGATTAGTTAGGGGGACATTGGATACCTCCCCCGATAAATGCCCGGGCGGCCGGGGTGGAAAATACAATGTAACGACTACCGGGCCAGGCTGTAGCCAAGAAAACAATTATAACTCTATTCAAATCGACACAATTCAGTCTGACGTTATCTGAACAACATCTACTACAAGATTAGGTAGGGGAACAGGGGGATACCAACCACGATAAAAGCTCGGGCGGCCGGGGTGTCAAATACAAAGTAACGCCTACCAGGCCAGGCTGTAGCCAAGAAAACAATTATAACTCTATTCAAATCGACACAATTCAGTCCATTTTCAACACAGATTCATACTTGTTGCTACTACATTATCTGAACAACATCTTCTGCAAGATTATGTAGGGAACAGGGGATACCAATCACAATAAAAGCCCGGGAGGCCTGGGTGTCAAATGCAAAGTAACGGCTACCGGGCCCAGGCTGTAGCCAAGAAAACAATTATAACTCGATTCAAATCGACATTATTCAATCAATTTTCTACATAGATTGTCCATTTTTCCTCCTACGTTATCTGAACAACATCTACTACATGATTAGCTAGGGGGACATTGGATACCTCTCCCGATAAAAGCCTGGACGGCCGGGGTGTCAAATGCAAAGTACAGCTACCGGGCCAGGCTGTAGCCAAAAACAATTATAATTCGATTCAAATCGACATAATTCAATCTATTTTCAACACAGATTTGCTGCTACGTTATCTGAAAAACATATACTACATAATTAGCGACTATGACAAGGAATAACATCCCCGGTAAAAACTTGAGCGGCCGGAGTGAGAAATACCAAGTAACGGCTACCTTGCAGGGCTGTAGCCAAAAAAAAACAATTATAATTCTATTAAAATCAACATAATTCAGTCCATTTTCAACACAGATTCATAACGTTTGCTGCTTCATTATCTGAACAACATATTTTTTACATGATTAGTTAGGGGGACATTGGATACCTCCCCCGATAAATGCCCGGGCGGCCGGGGTGTCAAATACAAAGTAACGCCTACCAGGCTAGGCTGTAGCCAAGAAAACAATTATAACTCTATTCAAATTCACACAATTCAGTCCATTTTCAACAAGATTTATGTTTTTTTTCTACTTCGTTATCTGCACAACATCTACTACATGATTATGTAGACGGACAGGGGATACCTCTCCCGATAAAAGCCTGAGTGACCAGGGTGTCAAATACAAAGTAACGGCTATCGGGCCAGGCTGTAGCCATACAATTATAACTCTATTCAAATCGACATAATTCAGTCCATTTTCAACACAGACTCATAACGTTTGCTGCTACATTATCAGAACAACATATTCTACATGATTAGTTAGAGGGACACGGGATACCATCCCCGATAAATGCCCGGGCGGCCGGTGTGTCAAATACAATGTAACAGCTACCGGGCCAGACTGTAGCCAAAAAACAATTATAATTCAATTCAAATCGACATAATTCGGTCCATTTTCAACACAGATTCATAATTTGTGTTGCTACGTTATCGGAACAACATCTACTACATGATTAGGTAGGGGAACAGGGTTTACCAACCACGATAAAAGCCCGAGAGGCCGGGATGTCAACTGCAAAGAAACGGCTACCGGGCCAGGCTGTAGCCAAGAAAACAATTATAACTCTATTTATATCGACATAATTCAGTCCATTTTCAACACAGATTCATAACGTTTGCTGCTTCATTATCTGAACAACATATTTTACATGATTAGTTAGGGGGACATTGGATACCTCCCCCGATAAATGCCCGGGCGGCCGGGGTGGAAAATACAATGTAACGACTACCGGGCCAGGCTGTAGCCAAGAAAACAATTATAACTCTATTCAAATCGACACAATTCAGTCTGACGTTATCTGAACAACATCTACTACAAGATTAGGTAGGGGAACAGGGGGATACCAACCACGATAAAAGCTCGGGCGGCCGGGGTGTCAAATACAAAGTAACGCCTACCAGGCCAGGCTGTAGCCAAGAAAACAATTATAACTCGATTCAAATCGACATTATTCAATCAATTTTCTACATAGATTGTCCATTTTTCCTCCTACGTTATCTGAACAACATCTACTACATGATTAGCTAGGGGGACATTGGATACCTCTCCCGATAAAAGCCTGGACGGCCGGGGTGTCAAATGCAAAGTACAGCTACCGGGCCAGGCTGTAGCCAAAAACAATTATAATTCGATTCAAATCGACATAATTCAATCTATTTTCAACACAGATTTGCTGCTACGTTATCTGAAAAACATATACTACATAATTAGCGACTATGACAAGGAATAACATCCCCGGTAAAAACTTGAGCGGCCGGAGTGAGAAATACCAAGTAACGGCTACCTTGCAGGGCTGTAGCCAAAAAAAAACAATTATAATTCTATTAAAATCAACATAATTCAGTCCATTTTCAACACAGATTCATAACGTTTGCTGCTTCATTATCTGAACAACATATTTTTTACATGATTAGTTAGGGGGACATTGGATACCTCCCCCGATAAATGCCCGGGCGGCCGGGGTGTCAAATACAAAGTAACGCCTACCAGGCTAGGCTGTAGCCAAGAAAACAATTATAACTCTATTCAAATTCACACAATTCAGTCCATTTTCAACAAGATTTATGTTTTTTTTCTACTTCGTTATCTGCACAACATCTACTACATGATTATGTAGACGGACAGGGGATACCTCTCCCGATAAAAGCCTGAGTGACCAGGGTGTCAAATACAAAGTAACGGCTATCGGGCCAGGCTGTAGCCATACAATTATAACTCTATTCAAATCGACATAATTCAGTCCATTTTCAACACTGACTCATAACGTTTGCTGCTACATTATCAGAACAACATATTCTACATGATTAGTTAGAGGGACACGGGATACCATCCCCGATAAATGCCCGGGCGGCCGGTGTGTCAAATACAATGTAACAGCTACCGGGCCAGACTGTAGCCAAAAAACAATTATAATTCAATTCGTTATCGGAACAACATCTACTACATGATTAGGTAGGGGAACAGGGTTTACCAACCACGATAAAAGCCCGGAAGGCCGGGATGTCAACTGCAAAGAAACGGCTACCGGGCCAGGCTGTAGCCAAGAAAACAATTATAACTCTATTTATATCGACATAATTCAGTCCATTTTCAACACAGATTCATAACGTTTGCTGCTTCATTATCTGAACAACATATTTTACATGATTAGTTAGGGGGACATTGGATACCTCTCCCGATAAATGACCGGGCGGCCGGGGTGTCAAATACAAAGTAACGGCTACCTGGCCAGGCTGTAGCCAAAAAACTGTTATAACTCTATTCAAATCGACACAATTCAGTCCATTTTCAACCCAGATTGATAATTGTTGCTGCTACATTATCTTAACAACATATAAAATTACCTGATTAGGTAGGGAAACAGGGGAAACCTCTCCCGATAAAAGCCTGGGCGGCCGGGTGGCAAATACAAAGTAACTGTTATTTGGCCAGGCTGTAGAAAAGAAAACAATTATAACTCTATTTAAATCAACATAATTCGGTCCATTTTCAACACAGATTCATAACGTTTGCTGCTTCATTATCTGAACAACATATACTGAAACGAAAAGAAACGCAACTTCAAATTGTAGGTTTAATAAAATAATAATTGTGAGCATTATGTTTAAATTTCATATGTAATAGTTAATATTGAATATTGATGTAACATCCTTATTCAATATTTAGAGATTTTTAAGAACAGGTCACTTTGCTAGAAGGTCATGATTGGTAGTACCCTACGTGAATCCAAGTTGAAATGGCAGCAGTTTTGAAACCGTGCCCTAATATCGTGTGTGTCCTCCTCGAACAGTTATCACATCTCTAATTCTTTGTTGCATTGAGTTCATCAGGGCATTGACTTTCCGTATTGGAATGTTATTCCATTCTTGGACGAGTGCATTTGCTAACTGAGGGAGGGTATTTGGGGGGTTACGGCGATTTCGAATTCTTCTGTCTAATTCATCCCACAAATGCTCGATTGGGGACAGGTCGGGGCTATATGGAGGCCAATCTATAGGAGCAATGTTCTGTGTCGCAAGAAAGTCTCTACAGACTCTTGCAACGTGTGGTCTCGCGTTATCTTGCTGAAAGGTTAGATGATGCTGCCTAACAAACGGCACAACATGGGGCCTAAGGATCTCATCCCGATAGCGTACGGCCGTTAAATTCCCATTGACTATCACCAAAGGCGTCTTCAAACCATGGGAGATTCCCGCCCAAACCATAACTGATCCACCCCCAAATCGGTCGTGTTCCAAAACACAGGCGTCAGCAAAACGTTCGCCTCGACGCCGGTACACACGTTGACGGCCATCTGCTCGAAATAACGTGAATCGAGATTCATCGGTGAAGAGCATAGACCTCCAACGTCTCATAGGAAAACGTCTGGGCATATGTGCCGTTGCCCATTGCATACGACGTGCTCGACGTTGCGGTGTTAGTGGTAAACCAACGTACTGTCGCCTTGCACGCAAATTAGCCTCACGCAGTCTGTTGATCACTGTTTGGGGATGAATTCGACGGTTATGATTACCAATCGTATTCCTTGCCGTTTCAGCGGCCGTTAATCTCCTGTTACGCAGGTGTGCCAACCTAAGAACCCGGTCTTGACGTCGCGACGTTACGCGTGGACGTCCTGATCTCTTCATCGACTCTTCCTGTTGCGTTAAGACGTGAAACTAATCGACTAATAGTCGATTTGTGAACTCTGAATTGTCGAGCGACGTGAAGTTGCGTGTTCCCTGCCAGAAGCATTGCTATAGCACGTCCTCTATCAACCTTTGATAACCGTGGCATAATTGTAAAAGGAATTATTGTTTGCAAAAGTATTGGCGATGATGTGGGCTCAATGTTAGTGATGAATTGATACTGGTTTGAATGAAAAAAGAACGCATATGTTTGTACAGGCACGGTTTTTGATGTTTTTACCGCGCCGGAAGTGCATAGGTCTCTAGTCACACTTGGGTGATTTTGAAGATTGGTGTGGGTGTTAGGCAGGTTGCATGTTTATATCGGCGATTTTTATACAGATATGTATATTTAATACAAAATTAATCACAATTTTCCATGTTGCGTTTCTTTTTCGTTTCAGTATATTTTACATGATTAGTTAGGGGGACATTGGATACCTCCCCCGATAAATGCCCGGGCGGCCGGGGTGGAAAATACAATGTAACGACTACCGGGCCAGGCTGTGGCCAAAAAAACTGTTATAACTCTATTCAAATCGACACAATTCAGTCCATTTTTAACAAAGATTCATATTTTGTTCTGCTTCGTTATCTGAACAACATCTACTACATGATTATGTAGAGGGACAGGGGATACCTCTCCCGATAAAAGCCTGAGTGACTAGGTCGTCAAATGCAAAGTAACGGCTCCCGGGCCAGGCTGTAGCCAAAAAAACAATTATAACTCGTTTCAAATCGACATAATTCAGTCTGACGTTATCTGAACAACATCTACTACAAGATTAGGTAGGGGAACAGGGGGATACCAACCACGATAAAAGATCGGGCGGCCGGGGTGTCAAATACAAAGTAACGCCTACCAGGCCAGGCTGTAGCCAAGAAAACAATTATAACTCTATTCAAATCGACACAATTCAGTCCATTTTCAACACAGATTCATACTTGTTGCTACTACATTATCTGAACAACATCTTCTGCAAGATTATGTAGGGAACAGGGGATACCAATCACAATAAAAGCCCGGGAGGCCTGGGTGTCAAATGCAAAGTAACGGCTACCGGGCCCAGGCTGTAGCCAAAGAAAACAATTATAACTCTATTCAAATTCACACAATTCAGTCCATTTTCAACAAGATTTATTATTTTTTTCTACTTCGTTATCTGCACAACATCTACTACATGATTATGTAGACGGACAGGGGATACCTCTCCCGATAAAAGCCTGAGTGACCAGGGTGTCAAATACAAAGTAACGGCTATCGGGCCAGGCTGTAGCCATACAATTATAACTCTATTCAAATCGACATAATTCAGTCCATTTTCAACACAGACTCATAACGTTTGCTGCTACATTATCAGAACAACATATTCTACATGATTAGTTAGAGGGACACGGGATACCATCCCCGATAAATGCCCGGGCGGCCGGTGTGTCAAATACAATGTAACAGCTACCGGGCCAGACTGTAGCCAAAAAACAATTATAATTCAATTCAAATCGACATAATTCGGTCCATTTTCAACACAGATTCATAATTTGTGTTGCTACGTTATCGGAACAACATCTACTACATGATTAGGTAGGGGAACAGGGTTTACCAACCACGATAAAAGCCCGAGAGGCCGGGATGTCAACTGCAAAGAAACGGCTACCGGGCCAGGCTGTAGCCAAGAAAACAATTATAACTCTATTTATATCGACATAATTCAGTCCATTTTCAACACAGATTCATAACGTTTGCTGCTTCATTATCTGAACAACATATTTTACATGATTAGTTAGGGGGACATTGGATACCTCCCCCGATAAATGCCCGGGCGGCCGGTGTGTCAAATACAATGTAACAGCTACCGGGCCAGACTGTAGCCAAAAAACAATTATAATTCAATTCAAATCGACATAATTCGGTCCATTTTCAACACAGATTCATAATTTGTGTTGCTACGTTATCGGAACAACATCTACTACATGATTAGGTAGGGGAACAGGGTTTACCAACCACGATAAAAGCCCGAGAGGCCGGGATGTCAACTGCAAAGAAACGGCTACCGGGCCAGGCTGTAGCCAAGAAAACAATTATAACTCTATTTATATCGACATAATTCAGTCCATTTTCAACACAGATTCATAACGTTTGCTGCTTCATTATCTGAACAACATATTTTACATGATTAGTTAGGGGGACATTGGATACCTCCCCCGATAAATGCCCGGGCGGCCGGGGTGGAAAATACAATGTAACGACTACCGGGCCAGGCTGTAGCCAAGAAAACAATTATAACTCTATTCAAATCGACACAATTCAGTCTGACGTTATCTGAACAACATCTACTACAAGATTAGGTAGGGGAACAGGGGGATACCAACCACGATAAAAGCTCGGGCGGCCGGGGTGTCAAATACAAAGTAACGCCTACCAGGCCAGGCTGTAGCCAAGAAAACAATTATAACTCTATTCAAATCGACACAATTCAGTCCATTTTCAACACAGATTCATACTTGTTGCTACTACATTATCTGAACAACATCTTCTGCAAGATTATGTAGGGAACAGGGGATACCAATCACAATAAAAGCCCGGGAGGCCTGGGTGTCAAATGCAAAGTAACGGCTACCGGGCCCAGGCTGTAGCCAAGAAAACAATTATAACTCGATTCAAATCGACATTATTCAATCAATTTTCTACATAGATTGTCCATTTTTCCTCCTACGTTATCTGAACAACATCATGATTAGCTAGGGGGACATTGGATACCTCTCCCGATAAAAGCCTGGACGGCCGGGGTGTCAAATGCAAAGTACAGCTACCGGGCCAGGCTGTAGCCAAAAACAATTATAATTCGATTCAAATCGACATAATTCAATCTATTTTCAACACAGATTTGCTGCTACGTTATCTGAAAAACATATACTACATAATTAGCGACTATGACAAGGAATAACATCCCCGGTAAAAACTTGAGCGGCCGGAGTGAGAAATACCAAGTAACGGCTACCTTGCAGGGCTGTAGCCAAAAAAAAACAATTATAATTCTATTAAAATCAACATAATTCAGTCCATTTTCAACACAGATTCATAACGTTTGCTGCTTCATTATCTGAACAACATATTTTTTACATGATTAGTTAGGGGGACATTGGATACCTCCCCCGATAAATGCCCGGGCGGCCGGGGTGTCAAATACAAAGTAACGCCTACCAGGCTAGGCTGTAGCCAAGAAAACAATTATAACTCTATTCAAATTCACACAATTCAGTCCATTTTCAACAAGATTTATGTTTTTTTTCTACTTCGTTATCTGCACAACATCTACTACATGATTATGTAGACGGACAGGGGATACCTCTCCCGATAAAAGCCTGAGTGACCAGGGTGTCAAATACAAAGTAACGGCTATCGGGCCAGGCTGTAGCCATACAATTATAACTCTATTCAAATCGACATAATTCAGTCCATTTTCAACACAGACTCATAACGTTTGCTGCTACATTATCAGAACAACATATTCTACATGATTAGTTAGAGGGACACGGGATACCATCCCCGATAAATGCCCGGGCGGCCGGTGTGTCAAATACAATGTAACAGCTACCGGGCCAGACTGTAGCCAAAAAACAATTATAATTCAATTCGTTATCGGAACAACATCTACTACATGATTAGGTAGGGGAACAGGGTTTACCAACCACGATAAAAGCCCGGAAGGCCGGGATGTCAACTGCAAAGAAACGGCTACCGGGCCAGGCTGTAGCCAAGAAAACAATTATAACTCTATTTATATCGACATAATTCAGTCCATTTTCAACACAGATTCATAACGTTTGCTGCTTCATTATCTGAACAACATATTTTACATGATTAGTTAGGGGGACATTGGATACCTCTCCCGATAAATGCCCGGGCGGCCGGGGTGTCAAATACAAAGTAACGGCTACCTGGCCAGGCTGTAGCCAAAAAACTGTTATAACTCTATTCAAATCGACACAATTCAGTCCATTTTCAACCCAGATTGATAATTGTTGCTGCTACATTATCTTAACAACATATAAAATTACCTGATTAGGTAGGGAAACAGGGGAAACCTCTCCCGATAAAAGCCTGGGCGGCCGGGTGGCAAATACAAAGTAACTGTTATTTGGCCAGGCTGTAGAAAAGAAAACAATTATAACTCTATTTAAATCAACATAATTCGGTCCATTTTCAACACAGATTCATAACGTTTGCTGCTTCATTATCTGAACAACATATACTGAAACGAAAAGAAACGCAACTTCAAATTGTAGGTTTAATAAAATAATAATTGTGAGCATTATGTTTAAATTTCATATGTAATAGTTAATATTGAATATTGATGTAACATCCTTATTCAATATTTAGAGATTTTTAAGAACAGGTCACTTTGCTAGAAGGTCATGATTGGTAGTACCCTACGTGAATCCAAGTTGAAATGGCAGCAGTTTTGAAACCGTGCCCTAATATCGTGTGTGTCCTCCTCGAACAGTTATCACATCTCTAATTCTTTGTTGCATTGAGTTCATCAGGGCATTGACTTTCCGTATTGGAATGTTATTCCATTCTTGGACGAGTGCATTTGCTAACTGAGGGAGGGTATTTGGGGGGTTACGGCGATTTCGAATTCTTCTGTCTAATTCATCCCACAAATGCTCGATTGGGGACAGGTCGGGGCTATATGGAGGCCAATCTATAGGAGCAATGTTCTGTGTCGCAAGAAAGTCTCTACAGACTCTTGCAACGTGTGGTCTCGCGTTATCTTGCTGAAAGGTTAGATGATGCTGCCTAACAAACGGCACAACATGGGGCCTAAGGATCTCATCCCGATAGCGTACGGCCGTTAAATTCCCATTGACTATCACCAAAGGCGTCTTCAAACCATGGGAGATTCCCGCCCAAACCATAACTGATCCACCCCCAAATCGGTCGTGTTCCAAAACACAGGCGTCAGCAAAACGTTCGCCTCGACGCCGGTACACACGTTGACGGCCATCTGCTCGAAATAACGTGAATCGAGATTCATCGGTGAAGAGCATAGACCTCCAACGTCTCATAGGAAAACGTCTGGGCATATGTGCCGTTGCCCATTGCATACGACGTGCTCGACGTTGCGGTGTTAGTGGTAAACCAACGTACTGTCGCCTTGCACGCAAATTAGCCTCACGCAGTCTGTTGATCACTGTTTGGGGATGAATTCGACGGTTATGATTACCAATCGTATTCCTTGCCGTTTCAGCGGCCGTTAATCTCCTGTTACGCAGGTGTGCCAACCTAAGAACCCGGTCTTGACGTCGCGACGTTACGCGTGGACGTCCTGATCTCTTCATCGACTCTTCCTGTTGCGTTAAGACGTGAAACTAATCGACTAATAGTCGATTTGTGAACTCTGAATTGTCGAGCGACGTGAAGTTGCGTGTTCCCTGCCAGAAGCATTGCTATAGCACGTCCTCTATCAACCTTTGATAACCGTGGCATAATTGTAAAAGGAATTATTGTTTGCAAAAGTATTGGCGATGATGTGGGCTCAATGTTAGTGATGAATTGATACTGGTTTGAATGAAAAAAGAACGCATATGTTTGTACAGGCACGGTTTTTGATGTTTTTACCGCGCCGGAAGTGCATAGGTCTCTAGTCACACTTGGGTGATTTTGAAGATTGGTGTGGGTGTTAGGCAGGTTGCATGTTTATATCGGCGATTTTTATACAGATATGTATATTTAATACAAAATTAATCACAATTTTCCATGTTGTGTTTCTTTTTCGTTTCAGTATATTTTACATGATTAGTTAGGGGGACATTGGATACCTCCCCCGATAAATGCCCGGGCGGCCGGGGTGGAAAATACAATGTAACGACTACCGGGCCAGGCTGTGGCCAAAAAAACTGTTATAACTCTATTCAAATCGACACAATTCAGTCCATTTTTAACAAAGATTCATATTTTGTTCTGCTTCGTTATCTGAACAACATCTACTACATGATTATGTAGAGGGACAGGGGATACCTCTCCCGATAAAAGCCTGAGTGACTAGGTCGTCAAATGCAAAGTAACGGCTCCCGGGCCAGGCTGTAGCCAAAAAAACAATTATAACTCGTTTCAAATCGACATAATTCAGTCTGACGTTATCTGAACAACATCTACTACAAGATTAGGTAGGGGAACAGGGGGATACCAACCACGATAAAAGATCGGGCGGCCGGGGTGTCAAATACAAAGTAACGCCTACCAGGCCAGGCTGTAGCCAAGAAAACAATTATAACTCTATTCAAATCGACACAATTCAGTCCATTTTCAACACAGATTCATACTTGTTGCTACTGCATTATCTGAACAACATCTTCTGCAAGATTATGTAGGGAACAGGGGATACCAATCACAATAAAAGCCCGGGAGGCCTGGGTGTCAAATGCAAAGTAACGGCTACCGGGCCCAGGCTGTAGCCAAAGAAAACAATTATAACTCTATTCAAATTCACACAATTCAGTCCATTTTCAACAAGATTTATTATTTTTTTCTACTTCGTTATCTGCACAACATCTACTACATGATTATGTAGACGGACAGGGGATACCTCTCCCGATAAAAGCCTGAGTGACCAGGGTGTCAAATGCAAAGTAACGGCTACCGGGCCCAGGCTGTAGCCAAGAAAACAATTATAACTCGATTCAAATCGACATTATTCAATCAATTTTCTACATAGATTGTCCATTTTTCCTCCTACGTTATCTGAACAACATCATGATTAGCTAGGGGGACATTGGATACCTCTCCCGATAAAAGCCTGGACGGCCGGGGTGTCAAATGCAAAGTACAGCTACCGGGCCAGGCTGTAGCCAAAAACAATTATAATTCGATTCAAATCGACATAATTCAATCTATTTTCAACACAGATTTGCTGCTACGTTATCTGAAAAACATATACTACATAATTAGCGACTATGACAAGGAATAACATCCCCGGTAAAAACTTGAGCGGCCGGAGTGAGAAATACCAAGTAACGGCTACCTTGCAGGGCTGTAGCCAAAAAAAAACAATTATAATTCTATTAAAATCAACATAATTCAGTCCATTTTCAACACAGATTCATAACGTTTGCTGCTTCATTATCTGAACAACATATTTTTTACATGATTAGTTAGGGGGACATTGGATACCTCCCCCGATAAATGCCCGGGCGGCCGGGGTGTCAAATACAAAGTAACGCCTACCAGGCTAGGCTGTAGCCAAGAAAACAATTATAACTCTATTCAAATTCACACAATTCAGTCCATTTTCAACAAGATTTATGTTTTTTTTCTACTTCGTTATCTGCACAACATCTACTACATGATTATGTAGACGGACAGGGGATACCTCTCCCGATAAAAGCCTGAGTGACCAGGGTGTCAAATACAAAGTAACGGCTATCGGGCCAGGCTGTAGCCATACAATTATAACTCTATTCAAATCGACACAATTCAGTCCATTTTCAACCCAGATTGATAATTGTTGCTGCTACATTATCTTAACAACATATAAAATTACCTGATTAGGTAGGGAAACAGGGGAAACCTCTCCCGATAAAAGCCTGGGCGGCCGGGTGGCAAATACAAAGTAACTGTTATTTGGCCAGGCTGTAGAAAAGAAAACAATTATAACTCTATTTAAATCAACATAATTCGGTCCATTTTCAACACAGATTCATAACGTTTGCTGCTTCATTATCTGAACAACATATACTGAAACGAAAAGAAACGCAACTTCAAATTGTAGGTTTAATAAAATAATAATTGTGAGCATTATGTTTAAATTTCATATGTAATAGTTAATATTGAATATTGATGTAACATCCTTATTCAATATTTAGAGATTTTTAAGAACAGGTCACTTTGCTAGAAGGTCATGATTGGTAGTACCCTACGTGAATCCAAGTTGAAATGGCAGCAGTTTTGAAACCGTGCCCTAATATCGTGTGTGTCCTCCTCGAACAGTTATCACATCTCTAATTCTTTGTTGCATTGAGTTCATCAGGGCATTGACTTTCCGTATTGGAATGTTATTCCATTCTTGGACGAGTGCATTTGCTAACTGAGGGAGGGTATTTGGGGGGTTACGGCGATTTCGAATTCTTCTGTCTAATTCATCCCACAAATGCTCGATTGGGGACAGGTCGGGGCTATATGGAGGCCAATCTATAGGAGCAATGTTCTGTGTCGCAAGAAAGTCTCTACAGACTCTTGCAACGTGTGGTCTCGCGTTATCTTGCTGAAAGGTTAGATGATGCTGCCTAACAAACGGCACAACATGGGGCCTAAGGATCTCATCCCGATAGCGTACGGCCGTTAAATTCCCATTGACTATCACCAAAGGCGTCTTCAAACCATGGGAGATTCCCGCCCAAACCATAACTGATCCACCCCCAAATCGGTCGTGTTCCAAAACACAGGCGTCAGCAAAACGTTCGCCTCGACGCCGGTACACACGTTGACGGCCATCTGCTCGAAATAACGTGAATCGAGATTCATCGGTGAAGAGCATAGACCTCCAACGTCTCATAGGAAAACGTCTGGGCATATGTGCCGTTGCCCATTGCATACGACGTGCTCGACGTTGCGGTGTTAGTGGTAAACCAACGTACTGTCGCCTTGCACGCAAATTAGCCTCACGCAGTCTGTTGATCACTGTTTGGGGATGAATTCGACGGTTATGATTACCAATCGTATTCCTTGCCGTTTCAGCGGCCGTTAATCTCCTGTTACGCAGGTGTGCCAACCTAAGAACCCGGTCTTGACGTCGCGACGTTACGCGTGGACGTCCTGATCTCTTCATCGACTCTTCCTGTTGCGTTAAGACGTGAAACTAATCGACTAATAGTCGATTTGTGAACTCTGAATTGTCGAGCGACGTGAAGTTGCGTGTTCCCTGCCAGAAGCATTGCTATAGCACGTCCTCTATCAACCTTTGATAACCGTGGCATAATTGTAAAAGGAATTATTGTTTGCAAAAGTATTGGCGATGATGTGGGCTCAATGTTAGTGATGAATTGATACTGGTTTGAATGAAAAAAGAACGCATATGTTTGTACAGGCACGGTTTTTGATGTTTTTACCGCGCCGGAAGTGCATAGGTCTCTAGTCACACTTGGGTGATTTTGAAGATTGGTATGGGTATTAGGCAGGTTGCATGTTTATATCGGCGATTTTTATACAGATATGTATATTTAATACAAAATTAATCACAATTTTCCATGTTGCGTTTCTTTTTCGTTTCAGTATATTTTACATGATTAGTTAGGGGGACATTGGATACCTCCCCCGATAAATGCCCGGGCGGCCGGGGTGGAAAATACAATGTAACGACTACCGGGCCAGGCTGTGGCCAAAAAAACTGTTATAACTCTATTCAAATCGACACAATTCAGTCCATTTTTAACAAAGATTCATATTTTGTTCTGCTTCGTTATCTGCACAACATCTACTACATGATTATGTAGACGGACAGGGGATACCTCTCCCGATAAAAGCCTGAGTGACCAGGGTGTCAAATACAAAGTAACGGCTATCGGGCCAGGCTGTAGCCATACAATTATAACTCTATTCAAATCGACATAATTCAGTCCATTTTCAACACAGACTCATAACGTTTGCTGCTACATTATCAGAACAACATATTCTACATGATTAGTTAGAGGGACACGGGATACCATCCCCGATAAATGCCCGGGCGGCCGGTGTGTCAAATACAATGTAACAGCTACCGGGCCAGACTGTAGCCAAAAAACAATTATAATTCAATTCAAATCGACATAATTCGGTCCATTTTCAACACAGATTCATAATTTGTGTTGCTACGTTATCGGAACAACATCTACTACATGATTAGGTAGGGGAACAGGGTTTACCAACCACGATAAAAGCCCGAGAGGCCGGGATGTCAACTGCAAAGAAACGGCTACCGGGCCAGGCTGTAGCCAAGTAAACAATTATAACTCTATTTATATCGACATAATTCAGTCCATTTTCAACACAGATTCATAACGTTTGCTGCTTCATTATCTGAACAACATATTCTACATGATTAGTTAGAGGGACACGGGATACCATCCCCGATAAATGCCCGGGCGGCCGGTGTGTCAAATACAATGTAACAGCTACCGGGCCAGACTGTAGCCAAAAAACAATTATAATTCAATTCAAATCGACATAATTCGGTCCATTTTCAACACAGATTCATAATTTGTGTTGCTACGTTATCGGAACAACATCTACTACATGATTAGGTAGGGGAACAGGGTTTACCAACCACGATAAAAGCCCGAGAGGCCGGGATGTCAACTGCAAAGAAACGGCTACCGGGCCAGGCTGTAGCCAAGAAAACAATTATAACTCTATTTATATCGACATAATTCAGTCCATTTTCAACACAGATTCATAACGTTTGCTGCTTCATTATCTGAACAACATATTTTACATGATTAGTTAGGGGGACATTGGATACCTCCCCCGATAAATGCCCGGGCGGCCTGGGTGGAAAATACAATGTAACGACTACCGGGCCAGGCTGTAGCCAAGAAAACAATTATAACTCTATTCAAATCGACACAATTCAGTCTGACGTTATCTGAACAACATCTACTACAAGATTAGGTAGGGGAACAGGGGGATACCAACCACGATAAAAGCTCGGGCGGCCGGGGTGTCAAATACAAAGTAACGCCTACCAGGCCAGGCTGTAGCCAAGAAAACAATTATAACTCTATTCAAATCGACACAATTCAGTCCATTTTCAACACAGATTCATAATTGTTGCTACTACATTATCTGAACAACATCTTCTACATGATTAGCTAGGGGGACATTGGATACCTCTCCCGATAAAAGGCCTGGGCGGCCGGGGTGTCAAATACAAAGTAACGCCTACCAGGCCAGGCTGTAGCCAAGAAAACAATTATAACTCTATTCAAATGAACAAAATTCGGTCCATTTTCAGCACAGATTGATCATTTGTGTTGCTACGTTATCTGAACAACATATATTACCTGATTAGGTAGGGAAACACGGGAAACCTCTCCCGATAAAAGCTTCGGCGGCAAATACAAAGTAACTGTTATTGGGCCAGGCTGTAGCCAAGAAAACAATTATAACTCTATTTAAATCAACATAATTCGGTTCATTTTCAAGACAGATTCATTACGTTTGCTGCTACGTTATCTGAACAACATATACTACATGATTAGTGAATATGACAGGGGATACCACTCCCGATGAAAGCCTGGGCTGCCGGGGTGGCAAATACAATGTAACGGCTACCGGGCCAGACTTTAGCCAAAAAACAATTATAATTCAATTCAAATCGACATAATTCGGTCCATTTTCAACACAGATTCATAATTTGTGTTGCTACGTTATTGGAACAACATCTTCTACATGATTAGCTAGGGGGACATTGGATACCTCTCCCGATAAATGCCCGGGCGGCCGGGGTGACAAATACAAAGTAACGCCTACCAGGCCAGGCTGTAGCCAAGAAAACAATTATAACTCTATTCAAATTCACACAATTCAGTCCATTTTCAACAAGATTCCTATTTTTTTCTACTTCGTTATCTGCACAACATCTACTACATGATTATGTAGAGGGACAAGGGATACCTCTCCCGATAAAAGCCTGGGTAACCAGGGTGTCAAATACAAAGTAACGGCTATCGGGCCAGGCTGTAGCCATACAATTATAACTCTATTCAAATCGACATAATTCAGTCCATTTTTCAACACAGATTCATAACGTTTGCTGCTACATTATCTGAACAACATATTCTACATGATTATGTAGAGGGACACGGGATACCATCCCCGATAAATGCCCGGGCGGCCGGTGTGTCAAATACAATGTAACGGCTACCGGGCCAGACTGTAGCCAAAAAACAATTATAATTCAATTCAAATCGACATAATTCGGTCCATTTTCAACACAGATTCATAATTTGTGTTGCTACGTTATCGGAACAACATCTTCTACATGATTAATTAAGGAGACAGGGGATACCATCCCCGATAAATGCCCGGGCGGCCGGGGTGTCAAATACAAAGTAACGGCTACCGGGCCAGGCTGTAGCCAAAAAAACTGTTTTAACTCTATTCAAATCGACACAATTCAGTCCATTTTCAACCCAGATTGATAATTGTTGCTGCTTCATTATCTGAACAACATATATTACCTGATTAGGTAGGGAAACAGGGGATGCCACTCCCGATAAAAGCCTGGGCGGCCGGGGTGGCAAATACAAAGTAACTGTTATTTGGCCAGGCTGTAGAAAAGAAAACAATTATAACTCTATTTAAATCAACATAATTCGGTCCATTTTCAAGACAGATTCATTACGTTTGCTGCTACGTTATCTGAACAACATATACTACATGATTAGTGAATATGACAGGGGATACAACTCCCGATGAAAGCCTGGGCGACCGGGGTGTCAAATACAATGTAACGACTACCAGGCCAGGCTGTAGCCAAAAAAACTGTTATAACTCTATTCAAATCGACACAATTCAGTCCATTTTTAACAAAGATTCATATTTTTTTCTGCTTCGTTATCTGCACAACATCTACTACATGATTATGTAGAGGGACAGGGGATACCTCTCCCGATAAAAGCCTGAGTGACCAGGTCGTCAAATGCAAAGTAACGGCTCCCGGGCCAGGCTGTAGCCAAAAAAAACAATTATAACTCGTTTCAAATCGACATAATTCAGTCTGACGTTATCTGAACAACATCTACTACAAGATTAGGTAGGGGAACAGGGGGATACCAACCACGATAAAAGCTCGGGCGGCCGGGGTGTCAAATACAAAGTAACGTCTACCAGGCCAAGCTGTAGCCAAGAAAACAATTATAACTCTATTCAAATCGACACAATTCAGTCCATTTTCAACACAGATTCATAATTGTTGCTACTACATTATCTGAACAACATCTTCTGCAAGATTATGTAGGGAACAGGGGATACCAATCACAATAAAAGCCGGGAGGCCTGGGTGTCAAATGCAAAGTAACGGCTACCTTGCCCAGGCTGTAGCCAAGAAAACAATTATAACTCGATTTAAATCAACAGAATTCGGTTCATTTTCAAGACCGATTCATTACGTTACGTTATCTGAACAACATATACTACATGATTAGTGAATATGACAGGGGATACCATCCCCGATAAATGCCTACAATCGTGAATGTGTACTGATCAGACAACTGGTACAACCGTGAATGATAGTTTATGTACTGATCAGACAACTGGTACAATCGTGAATGTGTACTGATCAGACAACTGATAAACGTGAATGATAGTTTATGTACTGATCAGACAACTGGTACAATCGTGAATGTGTACTGATCAGACAACTGGTACAACCGTGAATGATAGTTTATGTACTGATCAGACAACTGATACAATCGTGAATGATAGTTTATGTACTGATCAGACAACTGGTACAACTGTGAATGATAGAAAATGCAGGAAAAAGTAAGGACCATCCCTGTTTTGGTAATTTAAAATGTTTTTTTAGTGATTTTCAAACATTGCTAATGGACATTATTTAAGGATACGGTTAAAGCATGAAAGTCAAATATACACACATGGCTAATATAGCAAAAGGATAAAAAAATGACAGAAT
This sequence comes from Mimachlamys varia, assembly GCA_947623455.1. Lineage (NCBI taxonomy): Eukaryota > Metazoa > Mollusca > Bivalvia > Pectinida > Pectinidae > Mimachlamys > Mimachlamys varia. Next base: position 34,947,891 of record OX392542.1, read on the forward strand.
AAACACTAGTATAGTGTGTATTATAAATATTTTTTATAAAATCGTAACAAGATATGTAAAGGTAAATAGCTGTAAAGCACTCAATAACATTCAATTGCCCTACCAAATTGTTGGTCTGAGTCTTAGGCTTAACATAAATATATTAAGAATTAAGAAACTTTTTTTTAAGATATATTGTAAATTTTTTCCGTTTTAGCCAATAAAAATTGTTCAGCACATTTTTTAAAAGACAAGACACTTTTACCTTTTTGCACATGTGGAGGTGAATTACTCCAACAATAAGTACCTTGGTATGTAAATGACATATTGGTTTTACAAGTTGGCAAATAAAAAAAAAAATCATTTTGAGTAGAAGATCTGGTATAGCTCTGGGCTGGATATCAGTGATTTAAGTAAAGTAATGTTAATAATTTGGAGCCATGTTGTTAAGAATTTCAAAAGAAGGGCTTGGTTGTAGGAAATTCTATTCTTGAATGGCAACCACCTGAGTTTGTTGATCATTTCCCTGGAAGGTACAAACGTTGCATCTCACTTTTAGGCCTGGCTGCACGTTTTTGAAGTTTTTCAAGTTTTGCACAAGTTTTTGTGAGAATTCCCCCAACATTTGGAAAATAATCAAAGTGAGGATTAATAAAAAACACTTGTAGAATGGGAGACAAGATAACTTGGTTAAAAATGGGAATAAATCTCATTTGGTAAAGGAAAGCTATCTTTTTCTTTATATATCCAAAATTTGTTTTCAAAAAAGTTTTTCGCTATTTACGTTTTCTATTTTTTCAATATTGATACAAACTGACAGTTGCTCATTCTGTTTACGTTTTCTTTGAGATGTCCAAATTAGCATTGTCTTTGTCTTCTCCGTGTTTATACACATTTTGTTGTCGTCACACCATGTAATGGTACATGTATCTGAAGAATAGCCATACGGTGTATAAACTTAATTTATGGAGTAAAATATTATGATTAAGGACCCAATTTTTAAAAATGTTTCTAATAACTTTGACTAGAATTTTTACATTGGTCCACGAAGAAAAATATTTTCTTTTTTGCATTTCTGATCATATAAGTCATTTTGTTTCTCCATTTGCTATGGTGGCTGATTCGGGACATCGTAATATCGCTTCGTTTTCCTTCGTTTTATACAAAGCGATATAACGATATTACGATACGACAGGACGATAGGACGATACGACAGGACGATAGGACGATACGATAGGACGATACGACAGGACGATAAGACGATACGACAGGACGATAGAACGATACGATAGGATGATAGAACGATACGATAGGACGATAGGACGATACGATAGGACGATAGGACGATACGATATAACGATAGGACGATATTACGATATTACGATACGATATAACGATATTACGATACGATATAACGATAGGACGATATTACGATATTACGATACGACATAACGATAGGACGATAGGACGATATTACGATACGACAGGACGATAGGACGATATTACGATATTACGATACGACATAACGATAGGACGATAGGACGATAGGACGATATTACGATACGACAGGACGATAGGACGATATTACGATACGACATAACGATAGAACGATAGGACGATAGGACGATATTACGATACGACAGAACGATATGACGATAGGACGAAGGACATAACCATATGACGTCACATATATAAAGGCCATGGCGGCTTGCTTAAAAAGATGAAACGAAACTAGCATGTAGTAGTGGATTAAAATCTAAATTAATCTGAGAATTGTACGACAGACTCGCAACAAGTTAAATATATGCATTATTTACAAATTGTTTAGAAATAACGTTGGTATACTTCCATTACATTACTGTAATGGGAGGCTCATTTCACACGTAAATATTTATTATTTACTGACAGAAACTCAAGTAGCTGTGATATAGCTGTAAGAGAAAGTTAGTAAAACTATGTTATTAAAATACTGGTATTGCTTATTTTGAACTTACATATAGCTGCATGAGAAAGTTTGTAAAACTATGTTATTGAAGTACTGATACTGTTTATTTTGGACGTACATGTACATGTATATAGCTGTATGAGGAATATAGTGAATCTATGTTGTTGTAGTACCAGTATGTGTGTTTTTGACAGTGCTGTATGAGGAAGCTGGTACAGCTATGTTATTCGTCATTGGTTAAAATCGTTTACGATTTAATTTTTTTAAGTTAAAGCCTTTTTGTATGATAAACTTTCGTGTAAGCTTATGAAAATCAACGCTTGTTGTGCCACTTTATTGGCCTTTGGAATTTCATATCTGATGCAATTTTGAGCTTTATGTAAAAAACGTCAGAACTTTCTTTGGTGTGTTTTCATCAATTCCTCTCAAATTTGGTATTGTACTTTAAAATGCAAAGATCTCCTCCTGGAGATAACCTCCTACAGTTTTCAACTGATTTCTTCCAAACTTGCATGGTGAGCTTTATAACCATACCATTACGTTGTGCCTTGTAGAACGGACCTTTGAGACTTCACATATTTGATGCAATTTCGGAAATAATGTAGAAAACGTCAGCTGTTCTTTTATGTGTTTTATATAATTCCTTTCAAGTTTCGTATAATATTTAAAAAGCAATAATGCTTAACTATATTACTGGTTTTGTTAAATTGTTTCAACTATTCGTGTAACACAGCGTTGTGTAATTGCCAAATATGGGCATTATGTAGAAACTGTGTTCCTGTCATAAACTTGTATTTGTTCAGAGATCTCTTTTTGAACTGATCAGTTTTGAACTGATTTCTTTCAAACATGGTACATGTAGTATCAATTATCATGACATAAAGTTGGTTGTGTTTTTTTCTGACCGGCAGTTTGATTTGACACTATTTACTAGAGAAATTACCGTTTGTGGAACTAAGTAGAAAATGTGTTTACTTTTGCTTATTTTTGTGTGCACAACTAGACAACCCATAGTTTAGAATTTTATCTGTATTCCACTTAACTTTTGGCATTGACTACTTCTAATATCGGTACTTTCTAATAGGTTCCGAAGGGCGTATCATGCCCCCGCTTGTGGTGCTCTTGTTGATGATCATTACCTCCAACAAACAAACTTAGTTACTGATATCGCGGAAAGCGGGGCATCCGTGTTTTACACACACATTTCTAGCTTTTTTTTTACATTTCATAAAGGCACATTTTATAAAACCAGAAAACATGGTCAAATGACGTTTCTTTACAAAAAGTGCAACAGCCTAACAACTGAAGCATATGTCTTAATCATTCTCATCATCAATCACCTAAATGAATCTTCGGAATGTATTCAACCTTCCAATATTTGATAAATTTATAACCCCCTCCCATTTCGTGTCAACATTTAAGAGTTTTAGACATGCCTAGTTAGGTTCCATGAGATTATTGCAACTCTAAGATAACGCGTAAGTATCAACCATGAGTTGATAATTGCGGCAAGGTCGAAGCTGTTATCAGTTATCATCATTCTTTCGGATAGATACTTTCTTAGAAAACGTACATCAATCAATCAAAGTAACCATAGATTTTAATCAGTTCTCACATAAAGTACCCAAAAGTACTAGTTAATATCGGGGTAGCATCAAGTCGCCACTTCGTCCGTCCGTCCTTCAGTCGGTCCAAAACCTTGTCAGGAGTATTACTCTCAAACCATTCAATCTTCATACTATAACTTTTCTTTTTTACAGACAATTCTCTCGTCGGAAGCATCCACATATCATACCCTTGGTATAACAAATAACTTTCTGTTTTTAATTGGACCCTTCTGCGAGTACACGATTAATTTCTTACGTGTTGTGTACAGTTTATAATCGTACGGACACGACAGGTGAACAATAAATTTAGTTATACGTTTTGTACATGTATGTGCATTTTTGCCACTGCAATATTGTATTCGTATATCATAACTCACTGTTGTTATTATACAATTGTTCTTCATTGTACTTGCAAGCGTATACGTTTTTGTTGCTTGCAACACGCATGAAAAATGCAAAGTTTCATATACAAATTTTAAAGTGGAGGGGAAGGTAATTTAGCACTTATCAAATAATGTTTACCTTTAGTTTTATATAACATTCCTGATTCAGCGTTGTAGCTCATTTGGTTTTACCAAATGTATTTTATGATTTTAGTTTGATGATGAGTGAATGCATGATAATGATTTTGCCGTAGGTCGATCCAAGTCATCTGTGGTCATTGCTAATTAGTTTGATGATGATTAAATTTATGATAACGGATGGCCTTTTGGATTTTGTAATTTCACGCGATCAAAAAAATTTTTGGTTGTGTGACCAGGAATATGTTGATTTTAGAATATTCTTCGAAATTTCTTGGATCGTCCACAACATAACGTGCGTCGTTATGGTGTCTACTTATATGAAATCAAATAGCATGGGTTGCCGCTAAATATCCCTTTACTGTACAAGGGGACCTCATGATCATGACAGGTGCTTCATATTGGACAGGAAATAGTAACAATGGATACACGTTTCGAAAAAAAGATTTTACTTATGGTTTTTATACATGTTCATGCTATCTTGGCATACAGTTGTATGTGGTATTTTATCTTCTTCTTGTTTTGTCGATGCTTGTTTTTTTATGTTTTTTTTTTTTTGTCTAAATACTTTTATTGCAGGTTGCACAAGGTATTCTTTCTGTATCGACTAAAGTTACTGATATTGTATCGAAGAAGTCTATTCTATCTCATCATATCGACGTCATATCGCCAGAAGCGGGCGATAACTCCAAAATATTTCGCACCGCGTAAGGGATGAACTGATATAAGTCAAATACAACTTATGTAAGATTCTAGTTTTCTTAATTGAAATATTTCGCCTCATTAAAAGGACATTTAACAAACGATAAGAGATTAATGGCAGGGGTGTAGCTGGAGGTATTTTGTTGTACAAGCCCCGCGACGTTTTCAATTTTGGGGAGGGAGTACTTCGGGAGGAGGGGGGTCACATTTGGACATCAAATGGTGCCATTGTTTTGGACTTGTTGAAATCATCATTGTCTGGCCTATCATTATACAAATTATTAATCCGAAAATGGAATACGATATGTTTTATTTCCATGATGTATGGGAAACAAAATCATTATCCATACCTTTCTTATGTCATTAACTCGTCAGTAAGTAAAACCAGAGACATTTGCACGTAAAACCATCTTTGATATACATACGTCTCTGTTTATAAGTATACATGTTCTGTGCAGGACTCAGGAAGTAAGAGCTCATGTTTGTGTTCTTAAGCATAATTTTGAATAATACGACAGGCCTAGTTTCACGAAAGTTCCTTAACTTAAAAATCTACATAGAAAAGCATTAAAGAATTAACGGGAAAATCTTAGGTTAAAGGAATTTTCCTTAATTTCTGTAATGCTTTTCTATGGAGATATTTAACTTTAGGAATTTTGGCCGGGCTCATTAATAATTGTATTTGCTGACAATTTGTTTGAACCGAAATGTAGAAAAAATTGTCCTTTCTTTTATTACTCTTAGAATAATAAAAGGGTCATTTTTTATATTAAATTTAATACAGATTTACTAAAAAAAAAACAGAGAGTACCAAAGCGACAACTGCCATGTAAATATTGGTCACACCCAAGTAAACATCAGGGCCCAGTTGTTTAAAAGATGATTAGCTTAATCAGTGATTAGTGCAAATTTTAATTATCCTGTCACTTTAAAATGAAACAATAGATTTAATTACAACTTTGCAGATATCAAAAACCTAAAATTGTCAACTTACATACAAAATTTCAAGATTGTAACTTGTATATTGACAGAATTATTCAAGTTTGTAAAATGTCGTTAAATACTGATTAAGCCAATCACCCTTTGAACAACTGGGCCCAGGTTCTCAAAATGAGAAACGAGTCTTCATTGTCAATAAAAACAAGGGAAAACACTAATGAGCATACTCAAAAACATCCATCTTCATATCACTTAAAGATACAGAAAATGTCCCATAAAACCAAGATGGCGACCATAAAACTTGCCATAGTCTTCATCCACCTGCACCTCTCCTTTCCCTGTGCCATAAGTTTGTTCATCAGCAGCTGATATCTATCACTTAAACCTAATGAGACAAGTCGGCCTAAGGGAAGGTAGTTTCAAACTGATGCTTATGTTTGGATGTTGTTTGGTATTCAGTTGTATACGAATTTTCTCCCGATAAAGCCATTACCTATATTGTCGTAGTGAGCTGTATTATAAATATTATTTGAATTGTGTTGGCTGCGGTCTCCGACATCTTGCACAATTATATATGTTTTAATATGTATGTGTATTGTAATCATATATGCTATTGCATTCGGAATGAAATGAAATTGAATTCGAAGTATTTATAGCTTACAAATTGTCTGCAGCCTAATATGTTAATCTGACCAGTCGAAAAAAGGGAGTAACAATATCAGTGGACTTTTAAGAATATAAGTTGAATTATGAAATTTCTCGACTTTAATACACATACTTTGGAAAATGATGTGCAAGCACGGGCTTATGTGCTTACATGGCAGCTACGCCTCTGAATGGAAAACAGTTTCAGTAACTGTTTAATTAATAATTAAGCAACACAATTTAATTACGTAAGTTCCTTCTTCTTTGCTCAACACAGTATCACGCAAAGTTACGTGTACTTTCTGTTATCCGCTGGGCAGGAATTGACATTTTTGATCGAATGTAACCATGCTGTCCTGGCATATAAATCCAAAATACGAAATGACACAGAGAAACTAAAGAAAGATTTGTTTAAATTTCATCATCATTTTGGATGATTTTTTATTCATTCTAATTTAGAAATGAGCCACACAAACAAATCGAAGGCTTCTTGAATATCTGTCGGCTTTGATTTCCCATTATGCAGCAGAAGCGAATTGTACGCATGTTTGAATTCCTCTTCGCAACCAGAAGGACGGGGAACTGTACACATATACTTAATTTCATTAATGTCGTGATGATCTACTACAGTCTTGTAATCAATTGTGCCTGTAAACAGGGAAATTATGGTTAGTGCATTGTACTCAAAGGAACAGAATTTGAAAAAGACAATTATTAAATCTCTTGACAAGCCAAAAATGTTTTCTGATGAAATACTTCTTCTCCTTAGGACATTGCCCTAAGGACCAATATATCAATCAATATCAATAAAATTTTGCTTCCAATTTTCTCCCTGTACTATTCCTGTTTCCAACCTCCTCCCTTTACTTTTTCTAATTGTGTATGCAAGTTAAGTAAATGAATGTGTGTCAACCGTGTATGGGCGTGTGTGTGTGTGTGTGTAGATGTGTGTGTGTGTGTGTGTGTGTGGGTGTGTATGTGTGGGTGAGAGGATGTGCTGTTTGGTGAAGTACAATGTCTTGTTAATGTAATTTGTTCCTTGATTGCTTTTGTAAAATTGTCTATTGTCTTTTGTCTAAAAATGATTTCAATTATAAAATAAATTATAAAAAAAAAAAAAAATGTTTGTTAAAGTGTCACATACATAGATTAATAACACACATTTCATATAACATATATATGCAAATCTTTAAAAGCATATAATATATATTGACCAGCCAAATTTGACTTATGAGACACTAAAATTACTATACAGAAACCAGAAATTTGTCACAATATAGACTAAATTTAAAATTGTCTTCTTTTAAACATAAGACACGCTGACTTGGCTAAAATAAATTGCACAAGAAGTTCATTCATAATACTCCATAAAATGATCGTTTCAGCTTAACGTTAAGAAATTGTCATTTAAAAACACTGCCCTGTCAAATAAAAAGATTTGTATCTATATGTACACACTTATGTATGTAAAACCATACCATGTCATAAGTAACATTCATATTCTATGCATTAACTTACCTCAGTTAAACATCATGGTTTTTTTGCAAATGGCCGATTAACCTCGGTTTGAAGCGACGCATGCGTAGACATGGAAGTAATGATATCGTCCTATCGTCCTGTCGTATCGTAATATCGTAATATCGTCCTATCGTCCTGTCGTATCGTAATATCGTAATATCGTCATATCGTTATGTCGTATCGTAATATCGTCCTATCGTCATATCGTCCTGTCGTATCGTAATATCGTAATATCGTCCTGTCGTATCGTAATATCGTCATATCGTCCTGTCCTATCGTAATATCGTCCTATCGTCATATCGTTATATCGTCCTATCGTCCTGTCGTATCGTAATATCGTCCTATCGTCCTGTCGTATCGTAATATCGTCCTATCGTCCTATCGTTATGTCGTATCGTAATATCGTAATATCGTCATATCGTTATATCGTATCGAAATATCGTTATATCGTCCTATCGTCCTATCGTATCGTCCTATCGTCATATCGTATCGTCTTATCGTCCTGTCGTATCGTCCTATCGTCCTATCGTATCGTCCTATCGTCCTGTCGTATCGTCCTATCGTCCTGTCGTATCGTCATATCGTAATATCGTTATATCGCTTTGTATAAAACGAAGAGAAACGAAGCGATATTACGATGTCCCGAATCAGCCACCATACGATACGATAGGACGATATAACGATATTACGATAGGACGATACGATATAACGATATTACGATATTACGATACGATATAACGATATGACGATAGGACGATAGGACGATATTACGATATTACGATATGACGATACGACATAACGATAGGACGATAGGGCGTTATTACGATACGACAGGACGATATTACGATATTACGATAGGACGATACGATATAACGATATTACGATATTACGATACGACATAACGATAGGACGATAAGACGATATTACGATACGACAGGACGATATGACGATATGACGATAGGACGATAGGACGATATTACGATACGACAGAACGATATGACGTCACATATATAAAGGCCATGGCGGCTTGCTTTAAAAAGATGAAACGTAACTAGCATATAGTAGTGGATTAAAATCTAAATTAATCGGAAATGTCGTTGTTTCGAATGAGAATTGTACGACAGACTCGCGACAAGTTAAATATGTGCATTATTTACAAATTGTTTAGAAATAACGTTGGTATACTTCCATTACATTACTGTAATGGGAGGCTCCTTTCACACGTAAATATTTATTATTTACTGACAGAAACTCAAGTAGTTGTGATATAACTGTAAGGGAAAGTTAGTAAAACTATGTTGTTAAAGTACTGGTATGGTATTGCTTATTTTTAACCTACATATAGCTGCATAAGAAAGTTCGTAAAACTATGTTATTGAAGTACTGATACTGTTTATTTGGACGTACATGTACATGTATATAGCTGTCGTATCGTAATATCGTCCTATCGTCCTATCGTTATGTCGTATCGTAATCTCGTAATATCGTCCTATCGTCCTGTCGTATCGTAATATCGTCCTATCGTCATATCGCTATATCGTATCGTCATATCGTCCTGTCGTATCGTAATATCGTAATATCGTCATATCGTTATGTCGTATCGTAATATCGTAATATCGTCCTGTCGTATCGTAATATCGTCCTATCGTCATATCGTTATATCGTATCGTCCTATCGTATCGTCCTTTCGTATTCGTCCTATCGTATCGTCTTATCGTCCTGTCGTATCATCCTATCGTCCTATCGTATCGTCCTATCGTTCTGTCGTATCGTCATATCGTAATATCGTTATATCGCCCTGTATAAAACGAAGGAAAACGAAGCGATATTACGATGTCCCGAATCAGCCACCATAATTTTCTGTACTTTTCCACCTTACCTTCTTGCTTATGTTTATTTCTAATTTGAATGGTAACATTAATCTCATTGCCCCACCATTCTGGAATCTCACATGTTTTCCTTTAAATGGAGCATGTTTGTTTACAATATATAAAAACAAGCCCTAAAACCCGGTAACAATGTCATCTATGCAATGAGATGCCTCAAGAGATGACCATGGAACACTTTCAATGTCATGGATAAAGTTTTTAAAACTTCTATATTTGATTGTGTTTTGTTGATTTGTTGATTTTGTACTGCGTGTTCTTACAAAGCTGATTGGGTAGTGGTTACTGAACGATATGCCCGATACCTCAATGTAAGAAATCAACCCTGAATGTGTTGTCCATATATGGTCTATGCATGGTATGCACCACATTTTCTGTTAAGGTATTTATATTGACATCCCATGTGATGATTACTCTGTTTTCAGTAAAACGTTTATCGAATGGAGTTTCAAAGTTATCAAACTAACTTGTATCCGAGTTTTCGGGTTTCTAAAATCACTTCTATGATGTGAGGCTGCTTAACGTCTATCCACAATGATTCCATATTGTCACCTTGTAAGTTGTTTTGTTGTATATAAGTTATATCAGTTTTAATGTACAAGGCTACTCCACCACCTGATTTATGTTTTCGATCTCTTCGAATGAGATCGTATCCATGGATATGGATTTTTTTTCCATGTGTTTATCGGTGAGCCATGTTCCACAGAAACAAAGTATGTCCAATTTGGAACTAAAAACCAAAGAATGTACTTGAATGTACATGAAACTTGTTCAAACTTCTGATGTTCCAAGAAGAAAAGAGCATACCTTCTGGGGCATTTGTAGATATCAGTGTTTCTGGAAACGCTTCGTTTCTAAGGTTAGTTTTACTTTAACATATATTGTGATACAATTAGCACAATACCACATATAAGTATATCTATACACACTTCTATGATCTCTTCTTGGAGGCAAGATATATGCCAAGTGTAAGAACAGCCTGTACAATATACCTCAATGTCTGCTGCTAGTACAGGTGAATTGCACTGAGTATATTTCGAACTCACATTTTCCTGCTGGAGAATAATGCCCTGGTCACTAGGTCCTGGATTGAGTTTCACTTCATTGGATAGTAAAATACACAGGTAAAATGTAAGGTTAAAAGTATTCACCTGATCTGTTCTTGACTTGTTACTATTGTGATCAATAAAAAACGTTTTGGCTTCAATTTCCCTTCCATAGCACACTATTGTACATGTAAAACTTGCCATTTGTTTTCATGGATGGTATCCTGCAGTTCAGTAGGTTTTTGTTTATATAACTTGCTATTTAGATGATAAAACAGTGCAATACCCTAGAACACACAAACAACACCACCTGTCGAAACGGCCATCTTTCAGTGTTGTATTGTTCGTGCACATCGCACGAAAATGTAACAATTTTGTTACATTATCCGTGAATGGTTGACGAAAAATGTAACATTGTTACATTGTTCGTGCACAACGCACGAAAAATGTAACAATTTTGTTACATTGTTCGTGAATGGTTGACGAAAAATGTAACAATTTTGTTACATTGTTCGTGAATGGTTGACGAAAAATGTAACAATTTTGTTACATTGTTCGTGAATGGTTAACGAAAAATGTAACAATGTTACTTTGTTCGTACACAACGCACGAAAAAAGTACTTGATGAATATTTTCCTAGTAGTTCCTGAGGAAAAGCGATAACAAATTCCAAAATTCAAGATGGCCACAGGGGGCCGTTTTGGATTGTCCGATCAGTTCGTAAATGACGCATGCACAACAAGGCATCAAGGGGAACCTACCGTGAAAAATAGCGATAACAAATAAATCATGTATCAATAATCGATGTATTCTTTCAGATGAAATCGTGAATGTATGTCCTTTGATTCGGCTAGCGTTGGATTTAATTTTTCAAATAGCTTATTTGGGCTCCACCTACCCAACCTAAAACATCAGGGAGGTCCGAATAGTTTATTTACAAATGGTTGGATAATCCAGCCCGCGCTACACGCCAGAAATAATCACCTGGGTCGCGTTCAGTATTGTAGAGATTATGAATATATCAGGTGTTTACATAGCTTTATCGTTAAAGATCTACCCTGTTCTTTCTGTTTTTCAATGTCGGCATAAAAGAGCATTTATTCTCGTTACGCCTTTTGTCTGTAATTAAGGCAATGTATGAACTTGTTCACATTACTCGCAATTGCTTTTTGAAGTCGTTATTTTACCTTTTAAAAGTCGATAAACTGCCCCCATTCCCATTATAATGTCTTAATACCTCGGGTAGACTTTCCCTATCTACCTCAAACCGATATAAAGGCTCATAGATGTACATGCAAAAAGATTGGATAAAAGATATTTCGGACGACAGATCCAGAATGATGTCATATTTGACATGGCAAAAACGCATACGCTGTGGTGGCTGATTCAGGTCATCGTAATGCGAAACTGTAGTTTCTCGAAATGCATTAAAAAATCGGAAATCGAATGGCTCGAATCAGCCACCATAATACCAGGGGCGGATCCAGAATTTTTTCAGGGGGGTGTCACCATTTCAAATGTCAAGTTAATTTTGCGGCAAATGCAAAAACATCATTTTGTTTTAACAAATAAATTTGTTCAAATACAATATCAGAGACATATATTACATTGTGTTATAAATGTATCTGACAATATGCAGTTAATTTTGGAATTGAAATTAATAAAGTTGCACTAGCGATGAAACACTGCAAATACATATGTAATTAGATAAAATCATAAAATGCTTATTTACATACATGTTTTAATGTGCTTATGTCCGTTTCCTGACGTGACTTTCTCACAATGACTATTCTCACAACTATAGAAACGGGCAATAAATACCTCTACACGGAAGAAATGCATGATGAAACTCAAATTTTGATAGAATGTGATTTTGTTTTGAACCGAAATTTTTTCTAATTTTTTTAACGGAAGCGAAATTTCAAACTTTAAACGCTTTACTGATACATACTAAAAATAAATTGATATTTTTTATGAGAGTAGAAAGTTTATAGAAAAAAGTCTATAAAGGATTTTGTTTTATGTATCAAAGAAAACAAAAATATCTATCAAATGTAATCTAATTACTCAAGGAATATTTTGATAGTGTCTCATAAGCCAAATTTGGCTAGATACTAATGGATGTTTTTTTATGTTTGAATAAACACTGTAACTGTATTTTATAATCATTATGTATTGTACATGTATGCGATACTTTAATAAGCTTATCTGTATCAGATAATTTACTAAGCACTAAACAATGTCGAATGCCCTTCCACAGGTAGAGACAGGCTTGTATACATTTTGTACCTGTGGTCATACTTGTAAACATTGTCACGGTTCACTGACCAAGTTAAATGATGCTGTTGTGGAGATATCAATTAGTTAATTGATGCTGGTGTGGAGATATCAATTAGTGTCAAATATATAGTCAACACTTTTGGAGTTGGGTGGCAGGATGTTTGGCTTGGACAGAGTTATAGATAGACTGAACAATTAAAAGTAAAAATGTACGCAAATGGATTCAGTGTGCATAAGTGACACACTGAACAGTGCGGGGGGGGTGTCACAAGATCAATGTGATCTTATATTTTACTACTAAATAAAATCCTGGTCAAGGACAGTGGTGTCACGTGCGCCAAGTGACACCCCCCTGGATCCGCCACTGAATACAACGTGTACGGCTACATAACTTGTAATAGTAGCGATACTATGCTATCGAACTGACATTTCGCAGACATTGCGTTAGTGATGATGGCGCATACTGCATTTTCCCCCCTTAAGGTATACTACTGATATGTGTATAGTTTCTCCGTTTTGTCCAAGCTCTAAAAAACAGTTGCCACGAAAAATATAACAATTGTTACATTTTTCGTGCATCACGCACGAAAAATGTTACAATTGTTACATTTTCCGTACATAATGCACGAAAATAGTAACATTGTTACAAATTTCGTGCACTACGCACGAAAAATGTAACAATTGTTACATTTTTCGTAATTGTTACATTTTTCGTTGCATCAATGCTCAATTCAATTGATGAAAAGTGAAAATATACAACAATCTTCTTTGGGTGCCAATAGTATTTAATTAGTGTAAATGAAACATTAACAACTCTTATTAGCAGCAGGTTATTCAGACTTAGTTACGTCTGCTTGACAGGATTTTGTTTAGCGGTTTTATTTGTGAAAAGCGAAAATAAAGAATAATCTTCCTCGGTTACTAAATGTATTCAATCTTCTTTAGGTGCCAATAACATTTACTTCGTCATATTGACACATTAACAAATCTTATTAACATACAGCTTAATGAGACGAAATTACGTCTGGTTGACAGCATTTGATTTAAGCAGTTTTATTTGTGAAAAGTGAAAATGAAGAACAATCTTCTTTGGTTACTTATAGCATTCAATTAATGGAAATGACGCATGATCAACTGGTATTAATAGCAGTTTATTGACACTTGGGTTGACACAATTTTGTCAAGCATGCCCAACTCAATTGATGAAAAGTGAAAATATACAACAATCTTCTTTGGGTGCCAATAACATTTAATTAGTGAAAAGGACACACTAACAAATCTTATTAGCTACAGCCTGGCGCGGTAGCCGTTACTTTGCATTTGACACCCCGGCCTCCCGGGCTTTTATCGGGGGTTGTATCCCCTGTCCCACTACCTAATCATGAGGTAGATGCCACCCAGTACGCCCAGGATTTTACCGGGGATGTTATCCCCTGTCTCACTTGCTAATCATGTAGCATATGATGTTCCAATACCGTAGCATCAAAAATTATAAATCTGTGTTGAAAATGGACTGCATTATGTTGATTTGAATAGTGTTATAATTGTTTTCTTGGCAACTGCCTGGCCCGGAAGCCGTTACTTTGAATTTGCCATCTCGGCCGCCAAGGCTATTACCAGGAGTGGTATCCCCTGTCCCCCTAGCTTATCATGTAGAAGATGTTGTACAGATAACGCAGCAGCAACAATTATGAATCTGTGTATAAAATGGACTGAATTATGTCGATTTGATTCGAGTTATAATTGTTTTTTGGCTACAGCCTGGCCCGGTAGCGGTTACTTGGTATTTGCCATTCCGGCCGCCCACGCTTTTATCGGGGTATGTATCCCCTGTCCCCTACCTAATCATGAGGTATATGTTGATCAGATAATGTAGCAGCAAACATTTTGAATCTGTGTTGAAAATTGATTGAATTATGTCGATTTGATTAGAGTTATAATTGTTTTCGTAGCTACAGCCTGACCCGGTTGCCGTTACTTTGCATTTGATAACCCCGCCTCCTCGGCTTTGATCGGGGGTGGTATTCCCTGTCCCGCTTGCTAATCATGTAGTAGTACATGCTGTTTAGATAATGTAGCAGCAAACGTTATAAACCTGTGTTGCAAATGGATTGAATTATGTCGATTTGAATTGAGTTATAATTGTTTGCTTAGCTACAGCCTGACCCGGTAGCCGTTACTTTGCATTTGACACCCCGCCCTCCTGGGCTTTTATTGGGGATTTGATCCCTTTTCCCCCTACCTAATCATATAGTAGAAGTTGATCAGATAATGTAGCAGCAACAATTATGACATGTGTTGAAAATGGACTGAATTATGTCGATTTGAATCGAGTTATAATTGTTTTTTGGCTACAGCCTGGCCCGGTTGCCGTTACTTTGCATTTGACACCCCGGCCTCCCGGGCTTTTATCCGGGGTGGTATCCCTTGTCCCCCTACATAATCAAGTAGTAGATGTTGTTCAGATAATGTAGCAGCAAACATTATGAATTTGTGTTGCAAATGGACTGAAGTATGTCGATTTGAATATAGTTATAATTGTTTTCTTGGCTACTGCCTGGCCCGTTAGCCGTTACTTTGTATTTGCTACCCCGGTCGCCCAGGCTTTTTCCGTGGATGTTATTCCCTTTCCCATTTGCTAATCAAGTAGCATATGTTTTTCAGATAACGTAGCAGCATAAATTATAATTCTGTGTGGAAAATTGATTGAATTATGTCGACTTGAATAAAGTTATAACTTTTTTTTGGCTACAGCCTAGCCCGGTAGCCGTTACTTTGTATTTGACACCCCGGCCTCCCGGGCTTTTATCGGGGTTGGTATCCCATTTCCATCCAATTAATCATGTAGTAGATGTTGTTCAGATAACGTAGCAGCAAACATTATGAATCTCTGTTGAAAATTGACTGAATAATGTCGATTTGAATAGAGTTATAATTGTTTTCTTGGCTACAGTCCTGCACTATAGCTGTTACCTTGTATTTGACAACCCGCCCCCCCCCCTGGCTTTTATCGGGGATGGTATCCCCTGTCCCCCTACCTAATCATGTAGTAGAGGTTGTTCAGATAGTGAAGCAGCAAACATTATGAATCTGTGTTGCAAATGGATTGAATTATGTCGATTTGAATAGAGTCATAATTGTTTTCTTGGCTACTGCCTGGCCCGTTAGCCGTTACTTTGTATTTGCTACCCCGGTCGCCCAGGCTTTTTCCGGGGATGTTATCCCTTTTCCCATTTGCTAATCAAGTAGCATATGTTCATTCATATCTTTATTCCTCCATAAAATTGAAGAGTTACATATTGGTAATGAACAATAAGTGAGTAAGAAATTAACTAAGTGCACAAACGATATCCATGTGACATAATACCATAATTATAATTTTATTGACAAATAAATGTGCTGAAGATAAAGTTCATCAGAGAAAAGGGTAGTAAACAAAAAGATAAATGGAAAAGATGAATCAAACGTTCTATATTACAAAACACTATCTTTGACAACATAAATTTTATACTCAGGAATACAAACAAGTTATTGAAATGTTAACTCTGACACTTTGACAATGAACGAAAAGCAATTCAATTTAAATGACATTAGGTCTTTTTCGTCAGTAAACATCTGTTGAAGTTCAAGAGGAACAGTCCCTAGCAAAGTAGTAATAAAATCTTCACGTTCTAAATTGTCAACATATACATAAACAGCGACTGGACAGTCATTCACCATTTTTGTAAATAAAACATCCCGTAAATCTACAATTTCGGGATGGCGACAATCAATGCAACAGTGTGCTAAAGCATCTTCAGCATAACAATTACATTTTAAACATAAAAGTTCACAGTCCGGACTAATTGTCCATAACCTTGCAACTTTTTGGCAAATTAAGCTAACTCGAATATTACAAAACTTCCATAAGAAGTAAAGTGGCGAGGGAACTAGAGAAGTGTGGAGAATTTTGAAACGACTAAAACAACCGGAGGTACTCAAGCGATTTTTCCAATTATCCTCCTCCTTACTCAAAATTGATTGTTTAACAATTTGTTTCCCCTGAGCCTTCTTTGGGAATATACCCGAGTTGATAAATTCATACAGATATCTGGTAGATCATACTTATGTAGAACAAACAATATATTTGGAATTACACCATCGGTACTCTTGTAAATGTGATATGACTTATGGAATAAACGCATTAAAAATAGTTGCTTAATGGCACAATATGGCATAAGATAGCATAATGACCCTAAAAATTAAGTTTACATTGGTCTACTCTAGCTGAAAGAGATGTTAAACCCAGCATTCCTAAACAGATGTCAGATCTAGTACGTAAAGGAAAACATTGAATTAGTTTTACACATAGATTTTGGATCTTTTCTACACGACTCCAATCCGAACTGGAGAAAAGAAACCACAGTTCACAACTGTATAGACCACGTGGTAAAATGATGGATCTATACAGCCTTAAACCAATTAAAGGGTTGATATTTTCTCCTATCAAACTTGACCCGAGAAAACCAAAGCATGAACTTCTAAACTTATGAACAATATCGTCTACATTTGGACGACCTAGTTTATATTTGTCAAGATAGACACCAACATGTATTGTACTTTCTAGTTCATTAACCTCTTTCGAACCAAGTAACCATTTGCGCTTAGATCTGGATAACATTGTTTTCGATTCATTAAACACAATTATGCATGTTTTGGAAGCATTATAAGTAAACCTCCATTTACATATTTGTAAACATTGTTGCTAACATTTTTATATATTTAATAGAAAACCCCATTTTATACATTTTGAAGTAAAGACCGTTGTGCCAAACGCAGTCGAACGCTTTAGTAGTATCTAAAAAACAAGTGTAAAGCTTATTATCGCTATCTTTGGCAAAAATACTAGCTTCATGCAACAAGAAGGAAGTCATGATACTGCTAACTTGTTTTTGAAAACCATTTTGTAAAGGACTTACATTAAAAATATTTTCTCAAAAATTTTATTGATCACAGGCAATAATGATATTGCACGATAACTATTAGGGTCAGCTTTTGATTTATTATGCCCTTTATATAAAATAACACCTTTTTTGAAGGATAAGGGAACGTAATTGTTAGCAATCAAAGCATTGAAAAGCTTTGTTAAACAATGATAAAGTGACACATGAGCATATTTAAAATTCTCATATACAAGAAGGTCGTGACCAGGAGCTTTACCTGAAGGTATTTTTTTACATACTGATTCGACTTCCTCAACTGAAAATTCATTGAAGTTTGAGACAACATTCTCGTCTGAACAAATGTCGTTAACTTTTTGATTGACCTGAATTTTAAAATTATCATCGAAATCAGGATTGTTGGATTCTTTGTATAAATTACCGTAAAATGAGCCCCAATTATCCCAATTAGCCGTTACTTTGTATTTGCCATCTCGGCCGCCTGGGGTTTTACCGTGGGTGGCATCGCCTGTCCCCTTTAGCTAATCATGTAGTAGCTGTTGTTCAGATTGCGTTGTAGCAAAAAGTATGAATCTGTGTAGAAAATTGATTGAATTATGTCGATTTGAATAGAGTTATAATTGATTATTTGGCTACAGCCATGCACGGTAGCCGTTACTTTGTGTTTGCCGTCCAGGCCGCCTGTGCTTTTAACGGAGTTGGTATCCCATTTCCATCCAGCTAATCATGTAGTAGCTGTTGTTCAGATTACGTAGTAGCAAAAAGTATGAATCTCTGTCGAGAATTGATTGAATTATGTCGATTTGAATAGAGTTATAATTGATTATTTGGCTATGCCCTGCACGGCAGCCGTTACTTTGTGTTTGCCATCCAGGCCGCATGGGCTTTTACCGTAGGTGGTATCCCCTGTCCCCCTAGCTAATCATTATAGAAGCTGTTGTTCAAATTACGTAGTAGCAAAAAGTATGAATCTGTGTCGAGAATTGATTGAATTATGTCGATTTGAATAGATTTATAATTGATTATTTGGCTACAGCCCTGCACGGTAGCCGTTACTTTGTATTTGCCATCTCGGCCGCCTGGGGTTTTACCGTGGGTGGCATCGCCTGTCCCCTGTAGCTAATCATGTAGTAGCTGTTGTTCAGATTGCGTTGTAGCAAAAAGTATGAATCTGTGTAGAAAATTGATTGAATTATGTCGATTTGAATAGAGTTATAATTGATTATTTGGCTATGCCCTGCACGGCAGCCGTTACTTTGTGTTTGCCATCCAGGCCGCATGGGCTTTTACCGTAGGTGGTATCCCCTGTCCCCCTAGCTAATCATTATAGAAGCTGTTGTTCAGATTGCGTAGTAGCAAAAAGTATGAATCTGTGTAGAAAATTGATTGAATTATGTCGATTTGAATAGAGTTATAATTGATTATTTGGCTACAGTCCTGCACGGTAGCCGTTACTTTGTGTTTGCCGTCCAGGCCGCCTGTGCTTTTAACGGAGTTGGTATCCCATTTCCATCCAGCTAATCATGTAATAGCTGTTATTCATATAAATCAGCAGCACGAATTTTGAATCTGTGTCGAAAATTGATTGAATAATGTCGATTCGAAAAGAGTTATACTTGATTATTTGGCTACAGCCCTGCACGGTAGCCATAACTTTCTATTTGCCATCTCGGCCGCCTGGGCTTTTACCGTTGGTGGTATCCCCTGTCCCCCTAGCTAAGAAAGTTGTAAATGTTGTTCAGATTACGCAGTAGCAAAAGTATGAATCTGTGTCGAAAATTGATTGAATTATGTAGATTTGAATAGAGTTATAATTGATTATTTGTCTACAGCTTGGCACGGTAGCCGTTACTTTGTGTTTGCCGTCCTGGCCGCCTGTGCTTTTAACGGAGTTGGTATCCCATTTCCATCCAGCTAATCATGTAGTAGCTGTTGTTCAGATAACGTAGGAGCACGAAGTTTGAATCTGTGTCGAAAATTGATTGAATTATGTCGATTCGAATAGAGTTATAATTGATTATTTGGCTACACCCCTGCACGGCAGCGGTTACTGTATTTGCCATCCCGGTCGTCCGGGCTTTTACCATGGGTGGTATCACCTTTTCCGCTAGCTAATCATATAGTAGCTGTTGTTCAGATTACGCAGTAGCCAAAAGTATGAATCTGTGTCGAAAATTGATTGAATTATGTCGATTCGAATAGAGTTATAATTGATTATTTGGCTACAGCCCTGCACGGCAGCGGTTACTGTATTTGCCATCCCGGCCGCCTGGGCTTTTACCGTAGTTGGTATCCGCTGTCCCCCAAGATAATCATTATAGAAGCTGTTGTTCAGATTACGTAGTAGCAAAAGTATGAATCTGTGTCGAAAATTGATTAAATTATGTCGATTTGGAAAGAGTTATAATTGATTTTTTGGCTACAGCCCTGCACGGTAGCCATAACTTTGTATTTGCCATCCCGGCCGCCTGAGCTTTTACCGTGGGTGGTATCCCCTGTCCCCTGTAGCTAATCATGTAGTAGCTGTTGCTC
This sequence comes from Mimachlamys varia, assembly GCA_947623455.1. NCBI lineage: Eukaryota > Metazoa > Mollusca > Bivalvia > Pectinida > Pectinidae > Mimachlamys > Mimachlamys varia. The sequence goes on from OX392542.1 coordinate 34,968,431, forward strand.
AGATTACGTAGTAGCAAAAAGTATGAATCTGTGTCGAAAATTGATTGAATTATGTCGATTTGAATAGAGTTATAATTGATTATTTGGCTGCAGCTTGGCACGTTATCCGTTACTTTGTGTTTGTCGTTCTGGCTGCTTGTTATTTTAACGGAGTTGGTTTCCCATTTCCACCGAGCTAATCATGTAGTAGCTGTTGTTCAGATAACGTAGGAGCACGAATTTTGAATATGTGTCGAAAATTGATTGAATTATGTCGATTCGAATAGAGTTATAATTGATTATTTGGCTACAGCCCTGCACGGTAGCCGTAACTTTGTATTTGCCATCTCGGCCACCTGGGCTTTTACCGTAAGTGGTATCCCCTGTCTCCCTAGCTAATAATTATAGAAGCTGTTGTTCAGATTACGTAGTAGCAGAAAGTATGAATCTGTGTCGAAAATTGATTAAATTATGTCGATTTGAAAAGAGTTATACATGTAATTGATTTTTTGGCTACAGCCCTGCACGGTAGCCGTAACTTTGTATTTGCCACCCCGGCCGCCTGGGCTTTTTCCGTGGGTGGTATCCCCTGTCCCCCTAGCTAATCATTATAGAAGCTGTTGTTCAAATTACGTAGTAGCAAAAAGTATGAATCTGTGTCGAGAATTGATTGAATTATGTCGATTTGAATAGATTTATAATTGATTATTTGGCTACAGCCCTGCACGGTAGCCGTTACTTTGTATTTGCCATCTCGGCCGCCTGGGGTTTTACCGTGGGTGGCATCGCCTGTCCCCTGTAGCTAATCATGTAGTAGCTGTTGTTCAGATTGCGTAGTAGCAAAAAGTATGAATCTGTGTAGAAAATTGATTGAATTATGTCGATTTGAATAGAGTTATAATTGATTATTTGGCTACAGTCCTGCACGGTAGCCGTTACTTTGTGTTTGCCGTCCAGGCCGCCTGTGCTTTTAACGGAGTTGGTATCCCATTTCCATCCAGCTAATCATGTAGTAGCTGTTATTCATATAAATCAGCAGCACGAATTTTGAATCTGTGTCGAAAATTGATTGAATAATGTCGATTCGAAAAGAGTTATACTTGATTATTTGGCTACAGCCCTGCACGGTAGCCATAACTTTCTATTTGCCATCTCGGCCGCCTGGGCTTTTACCGTTGGTGGTATCCCCTGTCCCCCTAGCTAAGAAAGTTGTAAATGTTGTTCAGATTACGCAGTAGCAAAAGTATGAATCTGTGTCGAAAATTGATTGAATTATGTCGATTTAAATAGAGTTATAATTGATTATTTGGCTGCAGCTTGGCACGTTATCCGTTACTTTGTGTTTGTCGTTCTGGCTGCTTGTTCTTTTAACGGAGTTGGTATCCCATTTCCACAGAGCTAATCATGTAGTAGCTGTTGTTCAGATAACATAGGAGCACGAATTTTGAATATGTGTCGAAAATTGATTGAATTATGTCAATTAGAATAGAGTTATAATTGATTATTTGGCTACAGCCCTGCACGGTATCCGTTACTTTGTATTTGCCATCCCGGCCGCCTGGGCTTTTACCGTGGGTGGTATCCCCTGTCCTCCTAGCTAAGCATGTAGTGGTTGTTGTTTAGATAACGTAGCAGCAAAAAGTATGAATCTGTGTCGAAACTTGATTGAATTATGTCGATTCGAAAAGAGTTATAATTGATTATTTGGCTACAGCCCTGCACGGTAGCCGTTACTTTGTATTTGCCACCTCGGCCACCTTGGCTTTTACCGTAGGTGGTATCCCCTGTCCCCCTAGCTAATCCTTATAGAAGCTTTTGTTCAGATTACGTAGTAGCAGAAAGTATGAATCTGTGTCGAAAATTGATTGAATTATGTTGATTATTTGGCTACAGCTTGGCACGTTATCCGTTACTTTGTGTTTGCCGTTCTGGCCGCTTGTTCTTTTAAAGGAGATGGTATCCCATTTCCATCCAGCTAATCATGTAGTAGCTGTTGTTCAGATAACGTAGGACCACGAATTTTGAATCTGTGTCGAAAATTGATTGAATTGTGTCGATTCGAAAAGAGTTATAATTGATTATTTGACTACATCCCTGCACGGTAGCCATTACTTTGTATTTGCCATCCCGGCCGTCTGGGGTTTTACCGTAGGTGGTATTCCCTGCCCCCCTAGCTAATCATATAGTAGCTGTTGTTCAGATTACGTAGTAGCAAAAAGTATGAATCTGTGTCGCAAATTGATTGAATTATGTCGATTTGAATAGAGTTATAATTGATTATTTGGCTACAGCCCTGCACCGTAGCCGTTACTTTGTGTTTGCCGTTCTGGACGCTTCTTCTTTTAAAGGAGGTGGTATCCCATTTCCATCCAGCTAATCATGTAGTAGCTGTTATTCATATAATGTAGCAGCACGAATTTTGAATCTGTGTCGAAAATTGATTGAATTATGTTGATTCGAATAGAGGTTTAATTGATTATTTGGCTACAGCCCTGCACGGTAGCCGTTACTTTGTATTTGCCATCCCGGCCGCCTGGGCTTTTACCGTAGTTGGTATCCCCTGTCACCCTAGCTAATCATTATAGAAGCTGTTGTTCAGATTACGTAGTAGCAAAAAGTATGAATCCGTGTCGAAAATTGATTCAATTATGTCGATTTGAATAGTTTTATAATTGATTATTTGGCTACAAGGTTGGCATGTTATCCGTTACTTTGTGTTTGCCGTTCTGGCGCTTGTTCTTTTAACGGTGGTGGTATCCCATTTCCATCCAGCTAATCATGTAGTAGCTGTTGTTCAGACAACGTGGCAGCACGAATTTTGAATTTGTGTCGAAAATTGATTGAATTATGTCGATTCGAATAGAGTTATAATTGATTATTTGGCTACAGTCCTGCACGGCTGCCGTTACTTTGTATTTGCCATCCCGGCCGCCTGGGCTTTTACCACGAGTGGTATCCCCTGTTCCCCTAGATAATCATATAGTAGCTGTTGTTCAGATTACGTAGTAGCAAAAAGTATGAATCTGCGTCGAAAATTGATTCAATTATGTCGATATATTTACACCTCTCCCTTCTTGAGCTTAGTAAACTCTGACTGCGAATAAATAAGGATTGTACCTCATTTTGACTGCGTATACGGTAGTATGCCCGCAATTGGCAACGAACATATTCTATGGTGCGCGTTAGCGCTCCATAGTGAATATGTTCGTTGCCAATATGCCCGCAGTTAGCAACGAACATTTTCTATGGTGCGCGTTAGCGCTCCATAGTGAATATGTTCGTTGCCAACTGCGGGCATACTACCGTATACGCAGTCAAAATGAGGTACAATCCTTATGTTTACACCATTATTAATTTTCAAGAGCTATACGAAGAAAAAAACATTCGAAGCGGGTTGCTAAGATGGTAACTACGATGGCCGCGGTTGCTAAGATAATATAGTCCCATTGGATTTCATCAATATATTGGTAGATTTAGAAAATACACTGTGAACAACACTATTTTTCTTCATAACATCGTATGTAAATTTGTTATTAAATAATATTTCTATCTAGTCGAATTTATTTCTTTATTTATAACGGTCGTTATGTACACGCATTGACACAGTGATCTGGTTGTGACGCGGTCCGACGTCAGACGTCACAACTGCAGGCCGCCGCCATGTTTGCGTTACCGTCAAATAATTTCGAATGCGCATCATTAGGAATCAAAAGTTTTCTAGATACTATTTATTGTTTAATCAAAAAAAATTGATTCCATATATGTTCCATGTTTCAAAATCTTGTAGGAACCAAACAATGGCCGACAGCGAATACTTATTTTTCTGAAGCGTGAACGACGCCATATTTGAACAAATATCAATCCGCCGAGCCTTTTTTTCACTGCGTATACGGTAATATATTCGCAGTCAGAGTTTACTTAGCACAAGAGGGGAGAGGTGTAAATATATTAGTGTAAACGCAATGAAAAAAGGCTCGGCGGATTGATATTTGTTTAAATATGGCGTCGTTCACGCTTCAAGACAATAACTATTCGCTGACTGCCATTGTTTGGTTCCTTCAAGATTTTGAAACATGGAACATATATGGAATCTATTTCTGCCGATTACACAATAAAAAGTTATGGAAAATTTTTGATTTCAATGGATGTACATTCGAAATTCTTTGACGGTAACGCAAACATGGCGGCACCCAGCAGTTGTGGCGTCCGACGTCGGACCGCGTCACAATCAGATTACTGTGTCAATGCGTTAACATAACGACCGTTATAAATAAAGAAATAAATTCAAAGTGCTAGTAATATTATTTAAAACCAAATTTACAAATGATGTAATGAAGAAAAACAGTGCTGTTCAATGTGTATTTTCTAAACTTAGCAATATATCGATGAAGATTCAGTGGGACTATATTATCTTAGCAACCACGGCCATCATAGTTACCAACGTAGCAACCCGCTTCGAATGTTTTTTCTTCGTATAACACTTGAAATTAATAATGATGTAAATATAAGGATTGTACCTCATTTTGACTGCGTATACGGTAGTATGCCCGCAGTTGGCAACGAACATATTCACTATGGAGCGCTAATGCGCACCATAGAATATGTTCGTTGCCAACTGCGGGCATACTACCGTATACGCAGTCAAAATGAGGTACAATCCTTATTTGAATAGAGTTATAATTTATTATTTGGCTACAGTTTGGCACGGTAGCCGTTGCTTTGTGTTTGCCGTTCTGGCCGCCTGTGCTTTCAACGGAGTTGGTATCCCATTTCCATTCAGCTAATCATGTAGTAGCTGTTATTCATATAACGTAGCAACACGAATTTTGAATCTGTGTCGAAAATTGATTGAATTATGTCAATTAGAATAGAGTTATAATTGATTATTTGGCTACAGCCCTGCACGGTATCCGTTACTTTGTATTTGCCATCCCGGCCGCCTGGGCTTTTACCGTGGGTGGTATCCCCTGTCCTCCTAGCTAAGCATGTAGTGGTTGTTGTTTAGATAACGTAGCAGCAAAAAGTATGAATCTGTGTCGAAACTTGATTGAATTATGTCGATTCGAAAAGAGTTATAATTGATTATTTGGCTACAGCCCTGCACGGTAGCCGTTACTTTGTATTTGCCACCTCGGCCACCTTGGCTTTTACCGTAGGTGGTATCCCCTGTCCCCCTAGCTAATCCTTATAGAAGCTTTTGTTCAGATTACGTAGTAGCAGAAAGTATGAATCTGTGTCGAAAATTGATTGAATTATGTTGATTATTTGGCTACAGCTTGGCACGTTATCCGTTACTTTGTGTTTGCCGTTCTGGCCGCTTGTTCTATTAAAGGAGATGGTATCCCATTTCCATCCAGCTAATCATGTAGTAGCTGTTGTTCAGATAACGTAGGACCACGAATTTTGAATCTGTGTCGAAAATTGATTGAATTGTGTCGATTCGAAAAGAGTTATAATTGATTATTTGACTACATCCCTGCACGGTAGCCATTACTTTGTATTTGCCATCCCGGCCGTCTGGGGTTTTACCGTAGGTGGTATTCCCTGCCCCCCTAGCTAATCATATAGTAGCTGTTGTTCAGATTACGTAGTAGCAAAAAGTATGAATCTGTGTCGCAAATTGATTGAATTATGTCGATTTGAATAGAGTTATAATTGATTATTTGGCTACAGCCCTGCACCGTAGCCGTTACTTTGTGTTTGCCGTTCTGGACGCTTCTTCTTTTAAAGGAGGTGGTATCCCATTTCCATCCAGCTAATCATGTAGTAGCTGTTATTCATATAATGTAGCAGCACGAATTTTGAATCTGTGTCGAAAATTGATTGAATTATGTTGATTCGAATAGAGGTTTAATTGATTATTTGGCTACAGCCCTGCACGGTAGCCGTTACTTTGTATTTGCCATCCCGGCCGCCTGGGCTTTTACCGTAGTTGGTATCCCCTGTCACCCTAGCTAATCATTATAGAAGCTGTTGTTCAGATTACGTAGTAGCAAAAAGTATGAATCCGTGTCGAAAATTGATTCAATTATGTCGATTTGAATAGTTTTATAATTGATTATTTGGCTACAAGGTTGGCATGTTATCCGTTACTTTGTGTTTGCCGTTCTGGCGCTTGTTCTTTTAACGGTGGTGGTATCCCATTTCCATCCAGCTAATCATGTAGTAGCTGTTGTTCAGACAACGTGGCAGCACGAATTTTGAATTTGTGTCGAAAATTGATTGAATTATGTTGATTCGAATAGAGTTATAATTGATTATTTGGCTACAGCCCTGCACGGCTGCCGTTACTTTGTATTTGCCATCCCGGCCGCCTGGGCTTTTACCACGAGTGGTATCCCCTGTTCCCCTAGATAATCATATAGTAGCTGTTGTTCAGATTACGTAGTAGCAAAAAGTATGAATCTGCGTCGAAAATTGATTCAATTATGTCGATATATTTACACCTCTCCCTTCTTGAGCTTAGTAAACTCTGACTGCGAATAAATAAGGATTGTACCTCATTTTGACTGCGTATACGGTAGTATGCCCGCAATTGGCAACGAACATATTCTATGGTGCGCGTTAGCGCTCCATAGTGAATATGTTCGTTGCCAATATGCCCGCAGTTAGCAACGAACATTTTCTATGGTGCGCGTTAGCGCTCCATAGTGAATATGTTCGTTGCCAACTGCGGGCATACTACCGTATACGCAGTCAAAATGAGGTACAATCCTTATGTTTACACCATTATTAATTTTCAAGAGCTATACGAAGAAAAAAACATTCGAAGCGGGTTGCTAAGATGGTAACTACGATGGCCGCGGTTGCTAAGATAAGATAGTCCCATTGGATTTCATCAATATATTGGTAGATTTAGAAAATACACTGTGAACAACACTATTTTTCTTCATAACATCGTATGTAAATTTGTTATTAAATAATATTTCTATCTAGTCGAATTTATTTCTTTATTTATAACGGTCGTTATGTACACGCATTGACACAGTGATCTGGTTGTGACGCGGTCCGACGTCAGACGTCACAACTGCAGGCCGCCGCCATGTTTGCGTTACCGTCAAATAATTTCGAATGCGCATCATTAGGAATCAAAAGTTTTCTAGATACTATTTATTGTTTAATCAAAAAAAATTGATTCCATATATGTTCCATGTTTCAAAATCTTGTAGGAACCAAACAATGGCCGACAGCGAATACTTATTTTTCTGAAGCGTGAACGACGCCATATTTGAACAAATATCAATCCGCCGAGCCTTTTTTTCACTGCGTATACGGTAATATATTCGCAGTCAGAGTTTACTTAGCACAAGAGGGGAGAGGTGTAAATATATTAGTGTAAACGCAATGAAAAAAGGCTCGGCGGATTGATATTTGTTTAAATATGGCGTCGTTCACGCTTCAAGACAATAACTATTCGCTGACTGCCATTGTTTGGTTCCTTCAAGATTTTGAAACATGGAACATATATGGAATCTATTTCTGCCGATTACACAATAAAAAGTTATGGAAAATTTTTGATTTCAATGGATGTACATTCGAAATTCTTTGACGGTAACGCAAACATGGCGGCACCCAGCAGTTGTGGCGTCCGACGTCGGACCGCGTCACAATCAGATTACTGTGTCAATGCGTTAACATAACGACCGTTATAAATAAAGAAATAAATTCAAAGTGCTAGTAATATTATTTAAAACCAAATTTACAAATGATGTAATGAAGAAAAACAGTGCTGTTCAATGTGTATTTTCTAAACTTAGCAATATATCGATGAAGATTCAGTGGGACTATATTATCTTAGCAACCACGGCCATCATAGTTACCAACGTAGCAACCCGCTTCGAATGTTTTTTCTTCGTATAACACTTGAAATTAATAATGATGTAAATATAAGGATTGTACCTCATTTTGACTGCGTATACGGTAGTATGCCCGCAGTTGGCAACGAACATATTCACTATGGAGCGCTAATGCGCACCATAGAATATGTTCGTTGCCAACTGCGGGCATACTACCGTATACGCAGTCAAAATGAGGTACAATCCTTATTTGAATAGAGTTATAATTTATTATTTGGCTACAGTTTGGCACGGTAGCCGTTGCTTTGTGTTTGCCGTTCTGGCCGCCTGTGCTTTCAACGGAGTTGGTATCCCATTTCCATTCAGCTAATCATGTAGTAGCTGTTATTCATATAACGTAGCAACACGAATTTTGAATCTGTGTCGAAAATTGATTGAATTATGTCGATATAATTGATTATTTGGCTACAGCCCTGCACGGTAGCCGTTACTTTGTATTTGCCATCCCGGCCGCCTGGGCTTTTACCGTGGGTGGTATCCCTGTCCCCCTAGCTAATCATGTAGTAGCTGTTGTTCAGATTACGTAGTAGCAAAAAGTATGAATCTGTGTCGAAAATTGATTGAATTATGTCGATTTGAATAGTTTTATAATTGATTATAAAACTTGGTCGGATACATCCTTGGGGGAAGGGGAACAGATTTTGCATTAATGGTGACCCTGACTCCTTAGGGACAAGAAGTGGGGTCCAATAGTGGAAATAGCGATATTCATTTAAAACGCTATAAATCATCAAGTTATGAATGCATTTGAACAACATTTGGTAAGAACCATCCGTAGGGGAAGTGGAACAGATTTTGCATTAATTTTAAATCTGACCACAAAGCGGCCAGAGGGATTTGGCCAAATAGGGAAAATAGAGGTAATTCCTTTAAATCGCTACTAGTCATAAAGTTATGAATACATTCGAACCAAATTTGGTCAGAAACATTTTTATGGAAAGTGAAATAGATTTTGAATAAATGGTGACATTGACTTTCAAGGACCCAGAGGGGTGGGGCCCAATGGGGGAAATAGTTGTCATTCCTTAAATCGCTACTATTCATCAAGTTATGAATGCATTTGAACTAAACTTGGTCAGATACATCCTTGGAGAAAGGGGAACAGATTTTGCATTAATGGTGAATCGAGCGACAAAGCGGCCAGAGGGATTTGGCCAAATTGGGGAAATAGAGGTAATTCCTTTAAATCGCTACTAGTCATAAAGTTATGATTGCATTTAAACCAAATTTGGTCAGAACCATCCTGATGGGAAGGGGAACAGATTTTGCATTAATGGTGACCCTGACCCCTTAGGGGCAAGAAGTGGGGTCCAATAGGGGAAATAGAGGTATTTATTTAAATCGCTACTAGTCTTCAAATAAGGAATGTATTTGAACTAAATTTGGTCAGAACCATCGGTTGGGGAAGGTAAACAGATTTTGTATTAATGGTGAATCTGACCCCAAAGCGGCCAGAGGGGTTGGGCCCAATAGGGGAAATAGAGGTAATTCCTTTAAATCGCTACTAGTCATAAAGTTATGAATGCGCTTGAACCAAATTTGTTCAGAAACACCTTTGGGGGAAGGAAACAGATTTTGCATAAATGGTGACTATGCCTCTCAAGGGGCCAAAGGGGTGGGGTCCAATAGGTGAAATAGAGGTAATTCCTTTTAAATCGCTACTAGTCATAACGTTATGAATGCATTTCATCCAAATTTAGTCAGAAACATCCTTGGAGGAAAGGGAGCAGATTTGACATAAATGGTGCCTCTCAAGGGGCCAGAGGGTTTGACCCAATAGAAGCAATACCTTTAAATCGCTACTAGCCATAAAATTATATTTACATTTCTAGTGAACTCAATATACATACCAAAGTGTTTTAAGATTATTTTTCGATGAACTTTCCAGTTGGCGTATAAATACAGCAGTAAAGTAGTGCAGGAATAAGTCTTTTCCAAATTGTTTACAACCTGTGTTTTGTTTCAGTTTTCAGATTGAATACCTGTGCTTGTTTTGTATAAGTTTAAAGTTGCTGTCAATACCAAAACAGCTATAAATTTCATTAGGATGACGTCACACAGTGAGTAATAAAGTCACACGTCTCGGCACCTACCTCTGCAAAGAGTTGCACAAGTCCAACGATTTTGGGGAATCGCCCCAAAATAATAAATTCAACCTAAATGTAAATATAAGGATTGAATTCTGTTTTGTTGAGGTATAAACTTCAATGGGTCTAGAGACCCATTGAGGTCCATTGAGGTTTATACCCAATAAACTTCAAAAGAAAAGGATTCCATCATTAAATGAATGCATTTGAACCAAAGGAGTAGGGCCTCGAGTGGTCAAAAACGGCCATATTCTTATTTAACTGTGTTATATGCATCCAAGTAACTTTAGTAAGTTTCATGTCATTTCGTTGAACGGTTTTGATCAAATGAGCGTTCAAAGACACGTGCGCAATTTAACAAAAACTGAAAAATTACGCCGTTTTTGTGTGACGTCGTTATCTACGTCAAGCTATGTATTAAATGACGATACAAAAGAGTTTCGTTCAATAATATATTTTTGATATCTACATCATTACATTCAACATCTGCTTCAAAGTAGTATATTAGCTACACATGCATGCGTTAAGCACACATTGGCAGTAAAACGATCACAAAAGCATGTTTAGCCCCAGATATGATTACAGAACATGAATATTTTTTACATCTGTTCATATTGTCACATTGTTAGATATATACTGCAAGTTTACAAAAGGTTTTTTTATGATTATCAAATGTTTCCATTTGGAAAAGAGTTTACATATAAGATATAAGGAAATACATATAAAAGAACCCCTGTATCTACACAATACACATCCTTACTACACAATTGACATACATACTACATTGTACACATTCTTACTTCACAGTACACATCCTAACTACACAATACACATACATACTACACAGTACACATCTTGACTACACAGTACACATACATACTACACAGTACACATACATACTACATCGTACACATACATACTCGCAGTACACATACATACTACACAGTTCACTTACATACTACATCGTACACATACATACTACACAGTAAACATACATACTGCACAGTACACATCCTAACTACACAGTATACATACATACTACACAGTACACATACATACTACATCGTACACATACATACTACATAGTACACATACATACTACATAGTACACATACATACTACACAGTACACATCCTAACTACACAGTACACATACATACTACAGAGTACACATCATAACTACACAGTACACATACATACTACACAGCACACATCCTAACTACACAGTACACATACATACTACATAGTACACATCCTAACTACACAGTACACATACATACTACACAGTACACATACATACTACACGGTACACATACATACTACACAGTACACATACATACTACACGGTACACAAACATACTGCACAGTACACATACATACTACACAGTACACAAACATACTACACAGTACACATACATACTACACAGTACACATACATACTACACAGTACACATACATACTACACAGTACACATCCATACTACACAGTACTCATACATACTACACAGTACACATACATACTACACAGTACACATACATGCTACACAGTACATATACATACTACATCGTACACATACATACTAAATAGTACACATATATACTACAGAGTACACATACATACTACACAGTACACATCCTAACTACACAGTACACATACATACTACACAGTACACATCCTAACTACACAGTACACATACATACTACACAGTACACATACATACTACACAGTACACATACATACTACATAGTACACATACATACTACACAGTACACATACATACTACATAGTACACATACATACTACACAGTAAACATACATACTACATCGTACACATACATACTACACAGTAAACATACATACTACATCGTACACATACATACTACATCGTACACATACATACTACATAGTACACATACATACTACACAGTACACTTACATACTACATAGTACACATACATACTACACAGTACACATACATACTACACAGTACACATCCTAACTACACAGTACACATACATACTACATCGTACACATACATACTACATCATACACATACATACTACACAGTACACATACATACTACACAGTACACATACATACTACATCGTACACATACATACTACACAGTACATATACATAATGCACAGTACACATACATACTACACAGTACACATCATAACTACACAGTACACATACATACTACAGAGTACACATACATACTACAGAGTACACATCCTAACTACACAGTACACATACAAACTACACGGTACACATACATACTACACGGTACACATACATACTACACAGTACACATACATACTACACAGTACACATACATACTACACAGTACACATACATACTACATAGTACACATACATACTACACAGTACACATCATAACTACACGGTACACATACAAACTACACGGTACACATACATACTACACGGTACACATACAAACTACACGGTACACATACATACTAAATAGTACACATACATACTACATAGTACACATACATACTACATAGTACACATACATACTACATAGTACACATACATACTACACAGTACACATACATACTACACAGTACACATACATACTACACAGTACACGTACATACTACACAGTACACATACAAACTACACGGTACACATACATACTACACAGTACACATACATACTACACAGTACACATACATACTACACAGTACACATACATACTACACAGTACACATACATACTACACAGCACACATACAAACTACACGGTACACATACATACTACACAGCACACATACAAACTACACAGTACACATACAAACTACACGGTACACATACATACTACACGGTACACATACAAACTACACGGTACACATACAAACTACACAGTACACATACATACTACACAGTACACATACAAACTACACAGTACACATACAAACTACACGGTACACATACATACTACACAGTACACATACAAACTACACGGTACACATACATACTACACGGTACACATACAAACTACACGGTACACATACAAACTACACGGTACACATACAAACTACACGGTACACATACAAACTACACAGTACACATACATACTACACAGTACACATACAAACTACACAGTACTCATACAAACTACACGGTACACATACATACTACACGGTACACATACATACTACACGGTACACATACATACTACACGGTACACATACAAACTACACGGTACACATACAAACTACACGGTACACATACATTCTACACAGTACACATACAAACTACACGGTACACATACATACTACACGGTACACATACAAACTGCACAGTACACATACATACTACACAGTACACATACAAACTACACAGTACACAAACATACTACACAGTACACATACATAATACACAGTACACATACATACTACACGGTACACATACATACTGCACAGTACACATACATACTACACAGTACACATACATAATACACAGTACACATACAAACTACACAGTACACATACATACTGCACAGTACACATACATACTACACAGCACACATACATACTACACAGTACACTTACATACTACACATCAGACATACATACTTCACAGTACACATACATACTACACAGTACACATACATACTACACAGTACACATACATACTACATAGTACACATACATACTACACAGTACACATACATACTACACAGTACACATAGATACTACGCAATACACTTACATACTACACAGTACACATACATACTACACAGTACACATACGTACTACACAGTACACTTACATACTACACAGTACACATACATACTACACAGTACACATACATACTACATAACACACATACATACTACACAGTACACGTCCTTACTACACAGTACACATCCTAACTACACAGTACACATACATACTACACAGTACACATACATACTACATAGTACACATACATACTACATAGTACACATACATACTACACAGTACACATACATACTACACAGTACAGATACAACCTACACAGTACACATACATACTACACAGTACACATACATACTACACAACACACATACATACTACACAGTACACATCATAACTACACAGTACACATGCATACTACATTGTACACATACATAATACACAGTACACATAAATACTACATAGTACACATACATACTACGCAATACACTTACATACTACACAGTACACATACATACTACACAGTACACATACATACTACACAGTACACTTACATACTACACAGTACACATACATACTACACAGTACACATACATACTACATAACACACATACATACTACACAGTACACGTCCTTACTACACAGTACACATCCTAACTACACAGTACACATACATACTACACAGTACACATACATACTACATAGTACACATACATACTACACAGTACACATACATACTACACAGTACAGATACAACCTACACAGTACACATACATACTACACAGTACACATACATACTACACAACACACATACATACTACACAGTACACATCATAACTACACAGTACACATGCATACTACATTGTACACATACATAATACACAGTACACATAAATACTACATAGTACACATACATTCTACACAGTACACATACATACTACACAGTACACATACATAGTACATCGTACACATACATACTACACAATACACATACATACTACACAGTACACATACATACTACACAGTACACATACATAATACACAGTACACATACATACTACACAGTACACATACATACTACACAGTACACATACATAATACACAGTACACATACATACTACACAGTACACATCCTTACTACACAGTACATAACACACATACATACTACACAGTACACATCCTAACTACACAGTACACATGCATACTACATTGTACACATACATAATACACAGTACACATAAATACTACATAGTACACATACATTCTACACAGTACACATACATACTACACAGTACACATACATACTACATAGTACACATACATACTAAATAGTACACATACATACTACACAGTACACATACATACTACATAGTACACATACATACTAAATAGTACACATACATACTACACAGTACACATACATACTACATAGTACACATACATACTAAATAGTACAACATTGCACATAAATACTGCATAATATCATAAAGGCAAATCCTTAAAGAGCTTAGCTTTAATAAATCTGTGATATTTACTGAGATTTGTTTATGTACTTTTTAAGAAAGAGAGAAAAAAATATAATGTGAATATCAAAATTATACCTCATTCTCATTAATCTAAACAATGAGCAAAATGGCGTCTGATCTAATGGTCTTTTTTATTGCATATTACGTGGTCGTGTTGGGTTAATTCGGTATAATATAACAAATATTGCATGTAACTTCGGGCAATATGGGAGTTTATGGACTGGTCAGTCACCCAAAAATATGGATATGGACCTTAGTTTCGCACTATTTTCGTATATTGGCCCGGCTTCGCTTTTCGCTATTGGCTTCGTTTCGGTCAATATACATATTTTTTGGTGACTGCGCAGTCCATAAAATCCCATATTGCCCCCAGTGTCATGCAATATTTGTTAAATAGTATATCAATCAAAGAGACCTAAATGTCATATATATTTCAATATTTTATCATTTTTCAAAATCTTCACTTATAAAGATATTCAATTCAATTCAATTCAATTGATCCTTACTTCATACATGTATTACACATCCATACTACATAGTACACATCCATACTACATAGTACACATCCATACTACATAGTACACATCCATACTACATAGTACACATACATACTACATAGTACACATCCATACTACATAGTACACATCCATACTACATAGTACACATACATACTACATAGTACACATCCATACTACACAGTACACATCCATACTACACAGTACACATCCATACTACACAGTACACATCCATACTACATAGTACACATACATACTACACAGTACACATCCATACTACATAGTACACATCCATACTACATAGTACACATACATACTACATAACACACATCCATACTACATAGTACACATACATACTACATAGTACACATCCATACTACACAGTACACATACATACTACACAGTACACATCCATACTACATAGTACACATCCATACTACATAGTACACATACATACTACATAGTACACATACATACTACACAGTACACATCCATACTACACAGTACACTTACATACTACATCGTACACATACATACTACACAGCACACATACATACTACACAGTACACTTACATACTACAGAGTACACATACATACTACACAGTACACATACATACTACACAGTACACATACATACTACACAGTACACATACATACTACACAGTACACATACATACTACATCGTACACATACATACTACATCGTACACATACATACTACATAGTACACATACATACTACACAGTACACATACATACTACATAGTACACATCCATACTACACAGTACACATCCATACTACATAGTACACATACATACTACATAACACACATCCATACTACATAGTACACATCCATACTACACAGTACACGTCCTTACTACACAGTACACATCCTAACTACACAGTACACATACATACTACACAGTACACATACATACTACATAGTACACATACATACTACATAGTACACATACATACTACACAGTACACATACATACTACACAGTACACATACATAATACACAGTACACATACATACTACACAGTACACATACATACTACACAACACACATACATACTACACAGTACACATCCTAACTACACAGTACACATGCATACTACATTGTACACATACATAATACACAGTACACATAAATACTACATAGTACACATACATTCTACACAGTACACATACATACTACACAGTACACATACATACTACATAGTACACATACATACTAAATAGTACACATACATACTACACAGTACACATACATACTACATAGTACACATACATACTAAATAGTACACATACATACTACACAGTACACATACATACTACATAGTACACATACATACTAAATAGTACAACATTGCACATAAATACTGCATAATATCATAAAGGCAAATCCTTAAAGAGCTTAGCTTTAATAAATCTGTGATATTTACTGAGATTTGTTTATGTACTTTTTAAGAAAGAGAGAAAAAAATATAATGTGAATATCAAAATTATACCTCATTCTCATTAATCTAAACAATGAGCAAAATGGCGTCTGATCTAATGGTCTTTTTTATTGCATATTACGTGGTCGTGTTGGGTTAATTCGGTATAATATAACAAATATTGCATGTAACTTCGGGCAATATGGGAGTTTATGGACTGGTCAGTCACCCAAAAATATGGATATGGACCTTAGTTTCGCACTATTTTCGTATATTGGCCCGGCTTCGCTTTTCGCTATTGGCTTCGTTTCGGTCAATATACATATTTTTTGGTGACTGCGCAGTCCATAAAATCCCATATTGCCCCCAGTGTCATGCAATATTTGTTAAATAGTATATCAATCAAAGAGACCTAAATGTCATATATATTTCAATATTTTATCATTTTTCAAAATCTTCACTTATAAAGATATTCAATTCAATTCAATTCAATTGATCCTTACTTCATACATGTATTACACATCCATACTACATAGTACACATCCATACTACATAGTACACATCCATACTACATAGTACACATACATACTACATAGTACACATCCATACTACATAGTACACATCCATACTACATAGTACACATCCATACTACACAGTACACATCCATACTACATAGTACACATCCATACTACATAGTACACATCCATACTACATAGTACACATCCATACTACACAGTACACATCCATACTACATAGTACACATCCATACTACACAGTACACATCCATACTACATAGTACACATACATACTACACAGTACACATCCATACTACATAGTACACATCCATACTACATAGTACACATCCATACTACATAGAACCTATCGAAAGTCTGAGGTCTAAATCGGGATAATGGCTGAACATTGGAAATGATTTCATTATGGAATAAAAATAATCAGTAAATGAAAATGACTTAAAAAGGGCAACACGGCCCTTGTACCGTTTCAAAATTTGTCATACAAATTCATGCAAAAGTCATCCTGTTCTTCCTTATTTTTTTTATCATGCGCTTAAATTGATCTCTAAAATGTCTGTCCATGAAACCATATACTATTGGATTCACGACGTTATTAATGAAGAAAGAATATCTCATAATTGGTCCTACAGAGCCAAAAGCACTTGCTACATTCCTTCTCATGTCATCGTCTACGTTCCGCATGATAACGTGAGCAAAGTAAGGCAGATATCCCCCAAAGGAAAGCACGGATACCACTAGGAACATCATGGTTACTCTTTTACTCTTGCTTATCAACTGACTGACTTTTTTCTTCGATATTCTGTGATCCACAAAACGTTTGATTGATATCTTTTTCACAGAACTATTTTGGATAAGGTCAGTTGGTGTTTTGGACTCGTTTTTCTCGTTAATATTTGTGTCCATCGTCATACTGTTAGGATTGTTGTTTCCATTCAACGTGTTAAATTCGGTTGGTGATTCTACTGGTAAAGTCACAATAGGATCCAAAGAGTCTCCATTGATCTGCTCAGTTCCGTTAAAGACAGTAGTGTGCTGGTAGAGTTGTTGATTGTGCGCTTTGTTTTGATCTTCAAGAATATTATCACTTGTGTTATTTGGTTGTAGTTCACAAGTACCACTTACTGATGAAAAGCTGATCTCAGTCCCGGCAGACGTTGTTGGTTCATTTTCTACTATGTTGTCTTCAGCTGATGTTTCATGTTGTTTTGCCAAAGGTTCAGGAAGTACTTCGGGGGCAAATTTTACTGACTTTTGTTGTAGTCGTTCGCTTTGACGCATCGACTTCTGTCGTCGGATTCGCTTTGCAGCCTTTGTCGCTCGTCGAAATCGTTCACTTTTCATTAATTTCTGTCCAATCAACGAATAAAACACGATACACAACACAAAAAGTATTATATAGAGAGCAAATAATATACCAAAGTGTATTGTTTCAAACAGGGACGCACGATATTCCTCAGCAACGTTGCATTCGTGTCCTTGAAGGTTGTTAAATGGCGTAGTGACAGACTTGCTGCCATACATGACCAGAAACGGAGAGCAAGTCAGCACAACAATAAGTCCCATCAGTCCGCTTATCATTCTTGCCTCCGTTCTAGTGAGCTGCCGATCGGTTGGTTTGCAGATTCGGCGGTAACGTTCAATGGCGATCACGTCTAGCAGAAGAGGTGAATACATTGAGAACACAAAGTTTATAAACACGAATATCTTACAGGCCCATTCAGACGTGAAGGTAAATGGGTGTAGGGAATCATATATAACGTACGGTATACTCACAGAGCAAGCAACAAGATCCACAATGCCAAGCCACAAAATAAAAGTTCGATGAATGCTTGGCTTAAATCTAACTGCATACACAATTACTGTTAAACTATTTCCGAAAGTGCCGAAGAAACATAGAAATGCTAGAAACGCTATCACAGGTATTCCGGTTCGTAGTAAATTGATCAGTTCTTCCTTCTCCAAAGAAATGTTGGCAACTGTAGAGAGTAGATGCTTTTGTCCGATATCCTCCATAGAGGCATTTGAAACGTAAATGGTTTCGGTGTAGTTAAACATGTTTTGAAGTATCTAATACGGTAAACACAAATTAAATGTGCCGTTGTTTCCTATTCAAGGTGCATGAATAAAGACGGACACAGATGTTCAGAACATGTACATATAGTTGTTTTCTGTTCCAGGGTTCCCGATTACGTGCATAAATTATAAGCAGGGATGTACTTCAGGTTTATACTTCAAGTACACGTTTCCCGTGTATCCATCCAAGCTCACATTAGATGTTAATAATACCCTGTCGAACAGAGCTCGATGACTGTGTATTTTCTCCTCTGATAATACTAAGGCCAACTTGAACGTATCAATTGTTTCACCATGCATACAAGTACGGATCTGTTCTTATCCTTACCGTGTAAGTGCTAGCGTTCAAGTACCTGTCTTTCATTGTTCTGAAATATTAAATTATCAATCAGTTGCATCCATGTAAAGCTATAAAGATTAAACTATACACGTAAGTGGGGTCAACGGCGCCATCACTCTGTCTTATCGTGTATCGGAACAGGGCTGGCGGTAGGCACTTGGATTACATCCGTAACGAACCCTCCTCTGTCACACGCAGACTTTTCTTCAAGGACTTGAATTACTCTAGAACTATATTTGTGTGTGTGGGTGTGTGTGTGTGTGTGTAAATTGTCAAAAATAACACGGACACATTATTAGCGCTTTCACTCAATCAATAAAAGTGCTGATAATGTGTCCGTGCTATTTTTGACCATTTACCTATATTTTCTTCCACTAGGACACTTCTATTTTATTATATGTATATATATATATATGAATAAAATAATAAAATAGAAATGTCCTTGTGGAAGGAAAATATATGTAAACGTCAAACATGACACAAACACATTCTTAGTACTATTACTCCATCAAAGGGAGCTCTTCAGACTGTTTATTCAAACCGTTTCTTTTTATGACGTCATAATGATTATGACGTCATAAGAACGATGACGTCACAAAACAAGAAAAATAACTCTGAGTGTTAGACTATAACAACATTTCTAAAAATCCCCAAATGAATAAACTATTATAAATATGCTATTCAGACTGGGTTTCAATAGACTAATAAATTCAGATTATTTTGTTTCTCTCTTGATGGGATTAGAACATTTTTAGTTTTACCATTCATGTTTCTTTTAACATTGAAATTGAAACCATTTTAAAAGTTGAAAGCACAACATTCTACAATCAGTTTGCATGTACCGCAGCGTGGCGTGTTGCATTTAGACACTTTTGCGCATTTAGTATTACTAATGAATTTAGAACATGTCAAAATACGCCTAAGACTTTTAGGCTGTCTTTTGCTATTTATTAATGTGTACTTTTGAAAAACTTTTCCCATTTTTAATTTTACATTGCCTTAGTTCGTCACATCTATTACGATTAATTGGAAACACGTCAAAATTAAGAGGATTGAACGTCGAAACCAACGGCATTACTAATTTCTTGTTTTTATCAGAAGTACGGAATGTAAAAGGTCCCTTTGCAATAGCTTATTGCTTTCCTTTTTCTATAACTTCTATCGGATAGCCTTGAGTTTTCAAGAAAACCGTCAGCTCATTAATCCTTTTATGCATTACTTCTTTGTCACTGACTATTGAAACATTACGTGACGCTAGATTGAACGGAAGATTAATTATGATATGTTGTTTTGGATGGTTAGAATAAAATTTCAAATAATTATGTGAATCTGTAGGCTTTCTATATTCCACAGAGTTATACAGAAAGCCTACAGATTCACATAAGTATTTCAATTTTTATTCTTACCATCCCAAACATATCAAAATTAATCTTCCGTTCAATCTAGCGTTAAGTATAGACTATTTGTTACATTAAGGAGGCTCGACCCTTTCGCAATTAACCGCTAGATTTCCTTTAAACTTTCATATGTTGATTATGCTACCAGGTAGAGATGCTTTTGTGAAAATCTAAACATTCTAATGACTTGTTTCATTTTTTTGTAAATTAACACAAAAAAAATGTTTTTTTCTCATAATTTAAATTTATTGTATTTTTTTTTCTTGTGAATGTTCTTGAAAATCACAAACATACAATAAAATGAAAAAAAGAAATCAATAGCTACCTCAAAAATAAATTATTTATGGAAAAAGGGACAAAACAATTTTTACAAAGTGTGTTATTTTTATATCTAGTGGATAAATTTCAGTATTCACAGTCAAATTATATACATAAAATATAGTCAAATTAAACACATGCAAATAATTGAACAAAAATATCACAGATAAACTTTTTATGCTACTTATTGAAAACTAGATGTAAAACTGTGTCTAGGATAGGTTGTCTCCCTTGATGTTATCAGGAACTTTTTGAAGTGGGTAGTATTCATTCTAACATAACATGTAAACTGTGATTATGTACCTGCCCAAAAAGCATTTTACAACATAACAACTACATGTACCATTTTTTGCATAATAGTGTATATAGGTGTACATATATTTACTGGGCAATTAATTTTCAAATTTTGTATGAAAGAAGAGGCCCAATATACCTGTACCACCCATTTGCTTTCAATAATAATGAAATAACATATACAAATAATGCTTTATTTTTTTGGCTTAAAATCACTTGATTTAAATTGATGAACAAGATGATGTGCAGTATTATCACACAATAATTATTTCTGTATTGTGCTACTATATTCCTTCTTTGACCAAACCCTCCCTTCTACTTGTATCTTCTGCTCAACAATAAAATTTTGCTGTTATTTATACACTTTTTGTTGGTTTTCTCTTTCAGTAGTTGAGTGAGTCCATCTGGGTCACCCCTTGTAAAGCCTAACTTCAAATGCTCATAAATCAAGCCTGATCCAGTAACCATGTATTCCGTGATACAAGTTGACAGGGGATGCAATGATGTTATACATCTGTCTGTCACACATTTGTACTGTATGTTGGCCAATTCATTGTCAATACTAAAACTGTGGGTCAATAGTTCAGCACTTGGTATCTTATGATGAGTTACAAGTTTCTGCAAGGCAATCACATCCTCAAGGGCACAATGAGCATTATATTATGTGTTCAAAATGTTTGTCACTAAATACTCCAATTTATATGACGTCTGGTGGGGTAATACCTCCCTGAAAAGAGGCAAAGTGTCCAAAAAGCCAATAATGACATAAGTCAAAACACAAGTTAAGTTTTCCTGCACAGCTCGACATAACACCATCGAGTCAAAGGTTTTACCATTATGACACAGTAGTATCGGCTTAGGACCTTGCTTCAACAGCCAGTTTTAAAACATATGCAAACCATCAGGTAATGATACAGTTGACAGTTCCTCCTGGTGTCGATATGTTTTGTCATTGATGAGGTGAAGGCCGTGCAATGCTGTGGCTCTGGGGTCAATCTTGGTGTCACCAGGATGTACATAGGTATTGAAGGTTGATGTATCTGAAGTAGAAACTGCCCCCGTCTGCACTATCTGTGATTTACCTCCTATGAACAAAATATTTAAAAATATATTAAAAAATGAGCCTTATATAGTTGGAATCACACTAAATGCCTATCAAAGTACAATAACTCTCATTATTTTCTCGTTAATAAACTTAACTCCCAAGTTAGGCTATATCAGTCACATAAAGATAATCAAAGTACTGAAAGTACTGGAAGCTAAGGCGAAAAACAGTATTCATATGATATTTTGGATGGACTACACTGTATACATATGTAAAAGAAATTAAATGGTATTCAAGATTAACAAAAGTTGACTTTTCATCGACCACAATGGAAAAGTCGAGAGTTGGCGGTAAACAGTCAGCATGGTCGGTCAAAATTCAGTGGTCATTGAAAAGTCAGCACTCCCAAAGAAGTTAAGAGTTTTATAGTTGCCAGTTTCACGGCATTATAAATCAAACAATCAGAAATTACTGAAAGAGAATATGATAGTTCACATAACAAATTCATTTGTGCAGCTAGTCAATGTAAGGTTTGTATGAATCTTCATGTTACCAATACAGAGCTCATCCTGAACCCTAAAAAACCCGAAGAGATCCGGAATCCCAGAGGGATCTTGGTGCCCATCATCGATGATTTTTCATTCAATCTTAGAAAGATGGATCTAAAATCATATTTGTGATCGTCTCTTTATGCTCAGCGATTGTATATATAGTTTTGGGTGTGAATCTCAGCCGTTTAAAAGTTATGACTAAAGAGTCAAGTCTGCAAGGGTGTGGCAGACCCTATGGTCAAATGTAAAATCATATTTGAGACCGTCTCTTTATGCTCAGCAATTGTATATATAGTTAAATAAAACATCAAGGGGACCTACAAATGAAATTAGAGAAAGATCCATCCAGTAGTCAGAAATAACAAACTATTACTCTCGACAAATCAAAAATGGCCACCTGGCGACCATGTTGTTTATCGGATTTGTCCGTAAATGAAATATGCAAAATTAAGCATCAATGGGAACCTACATATGAAATTTGAAAATGATCCATACAGTACTCCTCAAGAAATAAGGATTAACAAACTTTTACTCACAAATCCATAATAGCTACCTCGCAGCCATATTGTTTATCAGATTTGTCCGA
The DNA here is from genome assembly GCA_947623455.1 of Mimachlamys varia. Taxonomy (NCBI): domain Eukaryota; kingdom Metazoa; phylum Mollusca; class Bivalvia; order Pectinida; family Pectinidae; genus Mimachlamys; species Mimachlamys varia. Next base: position 34,992,676 of record OX392542.1, read on the forward strand.
AAATAGAATATGCAAAAGCAGTCACCAAGGTGAACCTACAAATGAAATTCGAGAATGATTCATATAGAGCTTCTCAAGAAATAGTGATAACAAACTTTTACTCACAAATCCAATATGGTCAACTGGCGGTGTATTGTTTATCGTATTTGTTCAAAAATGGAATATGCAAACAAGGCAGCAAGGGGAACCTACAAATGGAATTTGAGAATGATCCATCCAGTACTTTCCAAAAAAAAGCGATAACAAGAATTGTTTAAGGACGGACGACGGACGCATGGTGATTTGATAAGCCCACCATCTGATGATGGTGGGCTTAAAAAAAGCAAATTGTGATTTTCAGTAGCCACTAATTTTATCAGTAGTGTTCTTTTCACAGCCATATGAAGTAATATATAACGATGGTTTACATCATGCGACATAACTGTCACACAATCTTGGTTGATGTAATTTCCTTATTAACTTTTTTAAAACAAGAAATTAACATTTCAAAAACTAAAAACTTCTTCAGTATTAGGCTACATGATTTGGTTACAAACTTCATAACTCTAGCTCTAGATAGCGCTGACAGACTTCAGTGGACAGACAACGAGGAAATTATAGTCCCCCACAGGTTTCAAAAACAAGCATTTATGTGCTGTAAACATGACAAATCATTTAAAAAATGTGAGCGAGCCATTTTACATAAAAACAGTGGGATTTGTCCTATCCTAAAATGCAAGAAACATGTAATTTTTAAATGGACATATTTTGTGTATAACTTTATAGTGTGCTTTGTGACAAAATACACATGTAAAAACAGTATACATGTGTACATATATCATTCTTGATGTAATTGAAATGAAAGAGACAGTATTTCTTACATATAGAGTAAAATCAAACTGATGTGAAAGGAAACATCAGTGTTCTCTTGAAATAATGTCAATAAAGATGCGTTTGCACTCAATTTCGTTAACGAAAGTCGTGCCGCGAATTGCGTAATTTTGAAAAATGAATTAAAAATGGTTCTGGATAAAATACACCCTTGACCTTGTGCATATACCACAATGAAATGATAAAGAATGCATATTTAGGTCCATTCTCTTAAAAAAAATGCCATTTTGAAGTCCATTTACGTCCTTTTCGGTAATTCAAGTCCATTCCGGTAAATACCCCAACCGTCTTAATTATTCGTTAAGATACAGCAAAATATTATGAAAAAAATAGATTGCGAATACATAAAACCTAATTTTTAAAAAAAGAGAAGTGTACTTTTCGTAATTTCGTCGATCAAAGTGTCAGAATTGGTTTATTCGACGTATTGATTATAGTGATACAGATACAGAAAGTGTCATGGCGGAAGATACGGATGCTAACATGATTTATAATGAAAACCACTGTTTTGTCAAAATGCAAGGCAACAAATCATTACAATGGACAAACAATGATAGATGAAACATTCAAGAAACGCATACTTGCACTTGTTATTTCCGATGGTATTAACTGGACATTGTCATCTTGATAATGGATATGTTGGAGGCTTTCGAGGAAACAGCAATCGATCAGTAATGGCGATAACGTAAACAACCGGTTGCATCTTGGGTATTTTTAGAAGTCGGAGATTCACGAAATTCACCAAATGTTTGAATAAAAGTTTTCAACTGCCTATTTCATAAAAAGACATTACAAAAGCTACTTCGCAAATTAATTTTATAATTCGACAAAACTTACGTAAGGGTCTTTCATTTCTCATTATCCATTACGTAAATTTTATATTGGAATTCTCAACCGGAAGTTGCGCGACTGGTATGCAAGTTAGCATGGATACAACAATTTTTTGGTTTTGTAGATAAACGGTACAAATTAAAATAAACTAACATGGAAAGGAAGGTTTATGATAAATAGATCTAGCTCACACAATGGATTAATTTGTGCACCTAGTTGTCAGGTTTGTATGAATTACGATATAATTCATGTAAGATTAAAGCCAATAACGTCCGCCAGGGGTCATCGTAGGCGGAAAGGAAAATATTGTATCCGGTTTCTGACTGGCTGCAATACGCTGTAGTCGTAGAACGCCTTAGCGTAAAAAGGGGCATTGTTACATTGACTATTGCTGGATTGTGATAACAAAACTGGATTAATTACTTTACATCATGTAAAAGGAATTCATTTTTTGGGTTTTTTTTAAATCTTACACTTCTGTACATAACATTTTCACAGTTATACCTAATACTGTTGTCTCCAAGTCAAAATATATCCAAGTGTACCTTTCATTTTGGAGAGGTTCATATGATGGTGGTGATAACGGATCAGGAATTTCTACAATGTCTAGTGAAACACCTGATTTATATGTAGAACCTTCCCGAAGTTCCTGTGTTGTTGTTTTAGCACTGGCAGTTTTCAGCTGAAACCTTTGTTTTTTTTAATTCCACAGACTGGCGTCTTTGCTGGTCTTGCTTGCGTTTTCTTGTTGTTTTGGACACATAGGATTCTGTGTTTTTTCCTGGTGACAGCATAAGAGACTCATTTACCTGAAGAGACAAGAAAACATTATTCAATGTGCAATCACCATGAAAAGTAGGTGACAGTGACCTAGTTAGATATGCAACATTCTCATGAGCCAATATGTTTGGTGGCCATGTATCACGTACTATTTAAGTTCGTTGACTGGCTATGCTTAGTTTTTGCGCCAAGACATTTGAACTAATTTTTTTTCTGAAGGTCATAAAGTTTGGAAGTGAAGTTTTTTTAGTGTGGTTAGTATCACAGCTCTTTTGCAGGTTATGGTCAAATGCCTGTCGACTGCACAATATTAAACAATATAAAAAAACATATATTATTCAATGACGCTTTTTGAAATATGGATCTTCATGACAATACATTTGATATAAATGTACAGTGTTGTGAAATTAAGAATTTAAATTACCTGACAGACTCGCATATTTGCGCCCACTGGATCTCGTCTGCCATCCAGCATCATATGATGCAGTCTTTATTTTGGAATGTCTGGAAAAGAGAAATGGTCCGGTTTATGAAGGCTGGTAAGCGTTCTCAGGAATCAAGGCAGGATTTAGGGGACTATACCCTTTTTACTATCCGGGGAAAAATGCTGGGAATCTATCAAAAGGACTGCAAGCCCATGAAAGCACCCCTCCCCTTCCTTGCCCTATCAGGTATTGAAGCTGATTTTCTTCATTTTCAGAAAGATAATATATGAATGTTAAATAGTTCGGTATTAAAGCTGGTATTTAATCTGTTTATTGTATGAAAAAGCATAATAAACATGATTAATGAGAATATGTACTTTTGAGGGGGAAATTAACAGCTATTTTTCACGCAGGGAATTTTTGAAGTCAATGGAAACAGTTCCTTTGGGGAAATTTACCAATAAACCAAAGCGACATGGGGCTTGATTAACCCCTTGCATTAAAAGATATGTGTACAAACAGGAGACATGGAAAACAATGGCCAGACCCTGAAATTTATTTTTTATGCAATACATTCTAAAAGAAATAACAAGTTGACAGTAACAGACTACATGAATTTGTGGGCGTGTAATTTATTGTATACACTATACATTATACTTATTAAAAAATAAGTTGATGATAACAGACTCAGATTGTTTACATTTCAAGTGTTGATACCTTTCCCATGCGTTGTTATGATGACGTTTCCCCGTAGGCACGGCTGTGATTTTGCCACAAGTAGCCACGTCACACTTCATATACAACAGGCTTCCGAGTCCGTAATGTTTTTCTGAATAGCTCGAGGACAGTCTTAGTTCGGAATGACACCAGGCACAGCCCTTTTGTAAACCGTCTGTCAACACGGACAATTCTACCACCCGACGTCCCTATCTCCAGTTTGAGAAACCATGCCCAGTTGTGTCGGTACTAGCCTATCTTCCGATTCAGATTGGATATGGTTGTCGTCATTGTCACTGTCCGACCATGTGTCTATGTCGCGTACACCTATTTTTGTCGTTGTTTTACAATATGAGTGATCATGACAATACTTATGTTCCTCATTATCTTGACTTGAAGACATGAACCGTCCCCTGTCATCTCTGCTCGCCATTGTTGACATCGCGACATACATTTCTATCCTTACCGCAAAAAAGAGCGCTCTCTGTGAAGCACGGATTTGATACCCCGATTTTAAATACCGGGTACACAAATAGGAAGCTACGTCACCACAAAACAAGAATCAAAACGTGTGTGATACGTAGGGTCGAGCGTCCTTAAATCTTGCAGAAATGTTAAAGTAATCTTACCTCCGCACAGAAGAATTCCACCAGACAATAATCACTTTTCTGTTATAACACAAGGCTTATGTCTGATGCCGCTAGCCGAATTTAAGGACATAAATTTACGATTTTACCCGAAAGAATACATCGAATATTGATACATGATTAGCAGAAAATAACAAAAAGCTGTATCTGTTTCATAGCACTGTCGCTCTGTTTGTCGCTTAGAAAATTATGCAACTGTCGCGTGAATCATTGAAAATTAGCAAATAGTCTGTTTTAGCCATCCATCAAATCACTTACAGGGGCGTATACGTAGCTGGAGGTATTTTGATGTGCATGCCCCGCGACGTTTTCAATTTTAATTTGGGGAGGGGGTACATCACATTTGGACTTCAAATGGTGCCATTGTTTTGGACTTGTTTAAATCATCATTGTCTGGCCTATCATTATACAAATTATTAATCAGAAAATTGAATACGATATGTTTTATTTCCATGATGTATGGAAACAAAATTATTGTCCATACATTTCTTAATTAGGTCATTAACTCGTCAGTAAGTAAAACCAGAGACATATACATGTAAAACCATCTTTGATATACATACGTCTCTGTTTATAAGTATATATGTTATGTGCAGGACTCAGGAAGTAAGAACTTATGCTTGTGTTCTTAAGTATAATTTTGTATAATTCGTACAGGCCTAGTTTCACGAATGTTCCTTAAAGGCCCAATATACGTAACTTTCGGCAAAACTTGAAGCGAAAATCAAGCCTAGTAACTTATTATATTTATAGATTTAGTTAAGATTAACTGCTATCAGCAATATTCAAGATGAAATCTTGCGCGGTTACCGGTACAGCAGCAGTTGAAACACGGTATTTGTAAACATGCGTCCATTTCGAACCGTCTTCTACCTACGGCTTTGTTGTTGAAGTGGGCCCCACCTGAACTATTTTCAATTCTTTTGATTTTTTTGTCAACAGTTTCTTGTTAGTTACCGCTCAGTTTTACTTCGTTTTAGGCTTATTTTTGCATGGTTATCAAATGGATTTTTTTTCATAATTTTACAGAATCCCGAAAAATTTCCTGAAGTTACGTATATTGGGCCTTTAACTTAAAACTCTCCACAGAAAAGCATTAAAATTAAAGGGAAATTCTTAAGTTAAAAGAATTTTCCTTAATTTCTGTAATGCTTTTCTATGGAGATATTTACATGTAATTTAAGGAATTTCGGCCGGGCTCATTAATAATTGTATTTGCTGACATTTTGTTTGAACCAAAATGTAGTAAAAGTTGGCCCTTCTTTTATTACTCTTAGAATGATAAAAGGGTATTTGTTTTATATTAAATCTAATACAGATTTACTAAAAACAACCAGAGAGTACCAAAGCGTCAACAAAACCATAATCCGAACTCAAAATCGATTCAACTAGAGGCAAAATATGAAAAATGAAAAGATGTACATGGAAACCTCTGTAAACGTACAAGATAAAAAAAACATCCAAGTAAACATCAGGTTCTCAAAATGAGAAACGAGTCCTCATTGTCAATAAAAACAAGTAAACACACTAATGAGCATACTCAAAAACGTCCATCTTCATATCACTTAAAGATACAGATCATGTCCCATGAAACCAAGATGGCGACCATAAATTTGCCAATAGTCTTCATTAACCTACACCTCTCCTTTCCCTGTGCCATAAGTTTGTTCGTCAGTAGCTGATATCTATCATTAAAACCTAATATGACATGATTTTATAAAAAAAAGTCGGCCTAAGTGAAGGTAGTTTCAAACTGATGCTTATGTTTGGATGTTGTTTGGTATTCATTTGTATAAGAATTTTCTCACGATAAAGCCATTACCTTTATTGTCGTAGTGAGCTTTATCATAAATATTATTTGAATTGTGTTGGCTGCGGTCTCCAACATCTTGCACAATTATATATAATTTAATATGCATGTGTATTGTAATCCTATATGCTATTGCATTCGGAATGAAATGAAATTGAATTTGAAGTATTTATAGCTAACAAATTGTCTGCAGCCTAATATGCTAATCTGACGAGTCGAAAAGGGGAGTAACAACAATATCAGCGGACTTTTAAGAATATAAGTTGAATTATGAAATTTCTCGACTTTAATACACATACTTTGGAAAATGATGTGCAAGCACGGGCTTATGTGCTTACATGGCAGCTACGCGCCTGACATACGTCCGTCGTCCATTCGTCCTTCATTTTTATCGCTATTCCCCATTTATCTTTCTCGAAATTCATAGGTAGGTACCCCTTGCTGTCTAGTTGTGCTACTCCATTTACGGACCTATCGGAATGTACAAAAATGGTGGCCGTCTTGAATTTTGGAATTTGAAGATTGTTATCGTTATTTCTCTTGAACTACTAAAGGGATCTTTCTTAAATATTATATGTAAGGTTTCCGTTGATGCCTTGTTGTTCATGACCCTTCTTTGTACAGATTGGAAAATCTAACATGTTCGCCGGTGGCTATCATGATTTTTAGCCAATCATGAGGGCTATTCAAATCGCCATGTAATCCACTTTGGCGTAATCCACTTTGTATTCAATACAATGGCGTGGTAATCCCCCAGATCTATCACATTTGACGTTTGATACTTATAGAACTTTATGAACCCCAAATTTAGCCCAAGACGACGGACGGACGGACGGATGGCGCACCGATGAAGGGCATGGAATCAAAACGGAGTAAACTTCCAACCTATGATAATAAGTTACCGGCAAACTTCTCACCCCGCGGTCAAGTATTCCTTGACAATTTGATTAAATTGTTGCGAGCCGGACTCGAACCTATACCTAGGAGATGAGAGACTAGTTGTGATCGAGAGTCCACCCGGCCATAGTGGCACTTGACCAGTGAAAACGTCAAAACTTTATAAACCTTGCGTGTCATAAAAACAAACTTTATATCTTCATTCATCGAAATACAAGCACTGTTTAAAAACCTACAGCAAAAGCCAACATAATACTTGAAAGATGATGTATTGAAAAATGAATACATCAAAAATATTTGGACTATTCACGTGCGTAATTGACGAACAATGTAACATTGTTACATTTTTAGTCAACCATTCACGAAAAATGTAACAAAATTGTTACATTGTTCAAACATCATTCACGAAAACAGTTGTCTGATGAATACATAAAAAGTATACACGAGTGTCCATGCCACATTAATTTCTTCCAAGCGGCCCGATGGGCCTTAAGGGCATGTTGGAATGATGGAAATATTTCAAAATAAAAATGAATCATAATGTAGTCCCTTCAACTTTCAAAAGCATATGCCTTTACAATCAAAGTACTGAAAGTCCTGAAACGTCAAAACCTAGTATGTATATTTCCACAGCTATTGAAATCATTTTATTGTATGGGTTACTAAGTTTCGATATATCAGAAGGTTTCAGAAAAGGGATTAAGTAAGTATTTAGAGTAAACCCAATAGCACGCAAGTTGTTTCGATTGAGTTGTATTTCAAGCTACATGTATAATTCAGCGCAGTGTTTTAACAATTTAACTAAAATATCAATTTTTATTTCAAATAAATATTGATCCATTTACAGGGAAGGAATGTGTTAATTTAATATATGCACTGAAATAAACGTCAAAAAGCAAAAAGCATATGTCGACTCGATTGAGCAAGCACCGGTTTTGGCTGTAAAACATGAGTCAAATAACATGCAAGATTTGGCTCAGCTGCTATTGGACGGATTAATAAACGTAAAGGAAGAATTCCGGAAAGCAAATAGAGGCAGAAATTCCACTGGCTTTAACCGACGAGCTCGTTGCCGCGGAAATGATAGGAATCGCGGAAGCACACCTATGTATGGGACTTGTTTCAACTGTGGCGAGGCGGGACATTATGTGAGGGAGTGTTCAAATCCGGGACGGATAGAAAATAAACAAAAAGGTACCGAACAAAAAAACAAGAGGCCCAATGGGCCTGCATCGCTCACCTGGAATTAATCTCTGACTTGTAACCCTAAAGTGCCAAAATGGCCCCTTAGGGGTCAGAGTCACCATTTATGCAAAATCTGTTCCCCTTCCCCTAAGGATGTTTCTGACCAAATTTAGGCAAATCCATTCATAACTTTTGGACAAGAAGAGATTAAAAAGAATTACCTCTATTTTCCCTTTTGGGCCATGCCCCTCTAGCCCCTTGGGGGTCAGAGTCCCCATTTATGCAAAATATGTTCCTCTTCCCCAAAGGATGTTTCTGACCAAATTTGGACAAAATCTATTTATAACTTTATGACAAGAAGAGATTTTAAGGAATTACCTCTATTTCCCTTAATTGGCCACGCCCCTCTAGCCCCTTAGGGGTCAGAGTCACCATTTATGCAAAATTTGTTCCCCTTCCCCCAAGAATGTTTCTGACCAAATTTAGGCCAAATCCATTCATAACTTTATGACAAGAGATTATAAAGGAATTACCTCTATTTCCCCTAATTGGCCCCGTGCCTCTGGGCCCTTAGGGGTCAGAGTCACCATTTATGCAATACCTGTTCCCCTTCCCCCAAGGATGTTTCTGACTAAATTTGGTCAAAATCCAATCAGGACTTTTTGACAAGAAGAGATTTAAAGGAATTACCTATATTTTCCCTATTGGGCCCCGCCCCTTGGGTGTCAGTTATACCATTTATGCAAAATCTGTTCCCCTTACCCCAACGATGTTTCTGACAAAATTTGGACAAAATCTATTCATAACTTTATGACAAGAAGAGATTTAAAGGAATTACCTCTATTTTCCCTATTGGGTCCCGCCCCTCTGCCCCCTTGGGTGTCAAGGGTCACCATTTATGCAAAATTTGTTCCCCTTCCCCAAACGATGTTTCTGACCAAATTTGGATAAAATCTATTCATAACTTTATGACAAAAAGAGATTTAAAGGAATTACCTCTATTTCCCCTATTGGGCCCCGCCCCTCTGGCCCCTTTCGGGTCCAAGTCACCATTTATGCAAAATCAGTTCCCCTTCCAAAAAGGATGTTTCTGATCTGGTTTGGTCAAAATCCAATCAGGACTTTTTGACAAGAGGAGATTTAAAGGAATTACCTCTATTTTCCCTATTGGGCCCCGCCCCTCTGCCCCCTTGGGTGTCAAGGGTCACCATGTATGCAAAATTTGTTCCCCTTCCCCCAACGATGTTTCTGACCAAATTTGGACAAAATCTATTCATAACTTTATGACAAAAAGAGATTTAAAGGAATTACCTTTATTTTCCCTATTGGGCCCTGCCCCTCTGGCCCCTTGGGTGTCAGAGTCACCATTTATGCAAAATCTGTTCCCCTTCGCCAAACGATGTTTCTGACAAAATTTTGTCAAAATCCAATCATAACTTTATGACAAGAAGAAATTTAAAGGAATTACCTCCGGAAAGCAAATAGAGGCAGAAATTCCACTGGCTTTAACCGACGAGCTCGTTGCCGCGGAAATGATAGGAATCGCGGAAGCACACCTATGTACGGGGCTTGTTTCAACTGTGGCGAGGCGGGACATTATGCGAGGGGGTGTTCAAATCCGGGACGGATAGAAAATAAACAAAAAGGTACCGAACAAAAAAACAAGAGGCCCAATGGGCCTGCATCGCTCACCTGGAATTAATCTCTGACTTGTAAACCTAAAGTGCCAAAATGGCCCCTTAGGGGTCAGAGTCACCATTTATGCAAAATCTGTTCCCCTTCCCCCAAGGATGTTTCTGACCAAATTTAGGCAAATCCATTCATAACTTTTGGACAAGAAGAGATTTAAAGGAATTACCTCTATTTTCCCTATTGGGCCCCGCCCCTCTGCCCACTTAGGTGTCAAGGGTCACCATTTATGCAAAATTTGTTCCCCTTCCCCAAACGTTGTTTCTGACCAAATTTGGATAAAATCTATTCATAACTTTATGACAAAAAGAGATTTAAAGGAATTACCTCTATTTCCCCTATTGGCCCCGCCCCTCTGGCCCCTTTCGGGTCCAAGTCACCATTTATGCAAAATCTGTTCCCCTTCCAAAAAGGATGTTTCTGATCTGGTTTGGTCAAAATCCAATCAGGACTTTTTGACAAGAGGAGATTTAAAGGAATTATCTCTATTTTCCCTATTGGGCCCTGCCCCTCTGCCCCCTTGGGTGTCAAGAGTCACCATTTATGCAAAATTTGTTCCCCTTCCCCCAACGATGTTTCTGACCAAATTTGGACAAAATCTATTCATAACTTTATGACAAAAAGAGATTTAAAGGAATTACCTTTATTTTCCCTATTGGGCCCTGCCCCTCTGGCCCCTTGGGTGTCAGAGTCACCATTTATGCAAAATCTGTTCCCCTTCGCCCAACGATGTTTCTGACAAAATTTTGTCAAAATCCAATCATAACTTTATGACAAGAAGAAATTTAAAGGAATTACCTCCGGAAAGCAAATAGAGGCAGAAATTCCACTGGCTTTAACCGACGAGCTCGTTGCCGCGGAAATGATAGGAATCGCGGAAGCACACCTATGTACGGGGCTTGTTTCAACTGTGGCGAGGCGGGACATTATGCGAGGGAGTGTTCAAATCCGGGACGGATAGAAAATAAACAAAAAGGGACCGAACAAAAAAACAAGAGGCCCAATGGGCCTGCATCGCTCACCTGGAATTAATCTCTGACTTGTTACCCTAAAGTGCCAAAATGGCCCCTTAGGGGTCAGAGTCACCATTTATGCAAAATCTGTTCCCCTTCCCCCAAGGATGTTTCTGACCAAATTTAGGCAAATCCATTCATAACTTTTGGACAAGAAGAGATTTAAAGGAATTACCTCTATTTTCCCTATTGGGCCATGCCCCTCTAGCCCCTTGGGGGTCAGAGTCCCCATTTATGCAAAATATGTTCCTCTTCCCCAAAGGATGTTTCTGACTAAATTTGGACAAAATCTATTTATAACTTTATGACAAGAAGAGATTTTAAGGAATTACCTCTATTTCCCTTAATTGGCCACGCCCCTCTAGCCCCTTAGGGGTCAGAGTCACCATTTATGCAAAATTTGTTCCCCTTCCCCCAACGATGTTTCTGACCAAATTTGGACAAAATCTATTCATAACTTTATGACAAAAAGAGATTTAAAGGAATTACCTTTATTTTCCCTATTGGGCCCTGCCCCTCTGGCCCCTTGGGTGTCAGAGTCACCATTTATGCAAAATCTGTTCCCCTTCGCCCAACGATGTTTCTGACAAAATTTTGTCAAAATCCAATCATAACTTTAAGACAAGAAGAAATTTAAAGGAATTACCTCTATTTCCCCTATTGGGCCCCGGCCCTCTCGCCCCTTTCGGGTCCGAGTCACCATTTATGCAAAATCTGTTCCTCTTCACCAAAGGATGTTTCTGACTAAATTTGGTCAAAATCCAATCAGGACTTTTTGACAAGAAGAGATTTAAAGGAATTACCTCTATTTTCCTGTTGGGCCCTGCCCCTCTGGCCCCTTGGGTGTCAGTGTCACCATTTATGCAAAATCTGTTCCCCTTCGCCCAACGATGTTTCTGACAAAATTTGGACAAAATCCATTCATAATTTTATGACAAGAAGAAATTTAACGGAATTACTTCTATTTCCCCTATTGGGCCCCGCCCCTTGGGCCCTTGGGGTCAGAGTCACCATTTATGCAAATATGTTCCCCTTCCCCCAACGATGTTTCTGACCAAATTTGGACAAAATCCAATCAACACTTTTTAACAAGAAGAGATTTAAAGGAATTACCTCAATTTTCCCTTTTGGGCCCCGCCTCTCTGGCCCCTTTGGGGTTCGAGTCAATATTTATGCAAAATTTGTTCCCCTTCCCCAAAGGATGTTTCTGACTAAATTTGGTCAAAATCCAATCAGAACTTTTTGACAAGAAGAGATTTAAAGGAATTACCTCTATTTCCCCTATTGGGACCCGCCGCTCTGGCCCTTTGGGGGTCAGAGTCACCATTTATGCAAAACTGTTCCCCTTCGCCCAAGGATGTTTCTGACCAAATTTGGTTAAAATCCAATCAGGACTATTTGACTAGTAGCGATTTGAAGAAAATGTTGACAGACGACGGACGGACGACGGACGCTGCGCCATGGCATAAGCTCACCGGACCTTCGGTCCAGGTGAGCTAACTAGAAGTGGTTAGACTCGTGCCCGAAAGTTCAACCACACCTGACGCTTGTTTACTAGATAATTCTGACGCAGTGTCAAAAGGGCTTACCGAGATTAGGCTTAATTCAATTAAGGCCAGTTGTTTATTCCTTGATGCAATGATAGGGGATAGGAGTTGTAGATATTGGTGGATTCTGGGTCAGTGGTCACAATCGTTACAGACGATTTTTATTTCTCTCTTCAGGAAAGCCAAAGGCCAGAACTAAAAAGTAGCAATATCCTACTGTATTCTGTGTCTGGAGATCCTCTGAAGGTGGCGGGGAAGGCTAGGTTTAGTTTTAAGGTGGGCAAAGTGGTATGAAGGCATTTGGCTATAGTGGCGCACCTAGACCAGTTGTCGGGGATAATAGGGGTAGATTTCCTCTCTGGGCATGGTGGAGTTATGGACTTCGTGGATAATGCTCTTAAGTTAGAAGGACAACGGGTAAACCTGGCGATAGATGGGTACAATGAGTGTGCCCACGTGAGGCTTAGCGAGTCGGTCTCTATTCCAGCTAGTTCGGAGGTTCACATTCGTGGATATTTAGATAGGGCAGTGGCCACTCCTGAGGGATTAGTGGAACCCAGTAAGTTTCTAGTGAATCAAGGATTGTGTATGGCAAGAACGTTGGTCGCGACAGAGGGCAAAGAGACATGTTTCTCTGTCCTAAATCTTGGTAGGCCGGACATTAAGTTACACCAGAATAATGTCATTGGGGAATTCAAGTTGTCAAGGTATGTCAGGTGGACGACGACCTGAAGTACTGGAAATCAGGAATGACATGTCCCGTCCCTAGCTGTAATGGAAAGGAGAAGTATACGCATTACTGCGACATGAGGAGACACTGGGGCCGGACCCACAAAAGGGAAGTAATAATGTTTCCCTGTCCAATGTGCAATTTTCAGCACCCATGTAGGAGTCAGGTGAAAAGATACCTAATACGGTTACACCAAAACAGTACGACAGCTGTCGGGAAAGGTGTTGGCAAGGCGAATCAACGCTATGTCTCGCCTGAACACTACAGACTCCCGGTTAAAAAGGTTTCTGCAGAAAAAGAGGAAGAAAGAAGAAAGGCTGATGAGGAGAGAAGACGCGGGCCTCCTCAGACAACAGAGGTTTCGCGAATTTACGTGATTGTCGCGCGGGACCAGGGGGTCCTTATTGACCAGCAAGGATGGGGTACCATCCAGGACAATCCAATGTGGCACCCCTGATCTAAGGAGTCGCACCCCTACGGTTTATTAGAGGACGTCAACTTTAATGTGTTTTCTGTTTGTAAATAGTGAATGATTAGATATACGTCTTTTATAGAAACGTCATTCCAAGTATTAAATATGTTATTCCGTTAACATAGATGACTTGGCAAGCCACAGTGCAAGTTTATATGGAGCAGAGATTGTTGACATTTATAAATAGTTCTATTTTGATATGTTTATATTTTTATGTGTGTTAATACAAGATTCTCAGGACAAAACTGTGTATAGACAGATAACTTTTCTTCGTAATGATTCCTTGTCATGAGATTTCTTTGTTCTCTAGTCTTTGAAATTCTCCATATAATTGATGATATTTACTCATTTACACGCTAGTCCCTCCATTATCATATTGTATAGATTGTTATTGCCTTGGTATAAGTTAACGGAAATTGCTTTTGTAAATGGGTTGGTCCATTGGCAAATGTTTCCAATGGATAACATTTGTTTTAAGGGGGGAGGAGTGTAAAAGGATTATATCTTATAGTAGTTAAATATATACATAGATATATACTAGTATATTGGTAGCCTGAATACTATTACAGGAAGTTAGCCCTCATACGGGCACTCTGATTTAGGGTAAACCAAAGTTAGGGAGTAAACCCCCTTTTCATTGGATAATGACAGGTACCTTTTTAGCGCTAAAACTACGAGTAGCTTTTGGCGTCTATTGCTGCTACTATTCTGTGACCTTTTGACCCATGTCATTTTTTCCCCTCCCGCTCCGGAAAAGCTTGAATAACTGCCAATCGCATGATACATGAACTATTTGAAAGCCTGAACATTAAAGGAAATGATATTCCCATGGTATTGTTGATAATTATGACGACTTTAATAATCTATATGCAATTTGTAACAAAGAAATCAATTTTCACTCCCACAGCTTATTTAAATATTACGTCTCCGGTCTTAGTTTGACCCCTCTGTGTATACATAACCTCTCGGTGTATAGCGTATAACCTAGAGCTCTCGCGATCGGTGCTATATATACACTCGTATGTACGGATCGTGGTAGGTCCCAGACACACCGCTAACAGGTGCATGTGTACTGTCATGCAATTTGTATTAAACTTTGATTATATAATCGCTTCATAGCCAACAGTCCTGGTTTTGATTTGATTTCTGACCGACGGCCATCTTGGACATTTAGCTCACAGAATACCATCTTTCAGTTGATAATGCCTTTTCTTAAGAAGAAAAAAGAAAGGAAAAAATCCAACTTTTTTTAAAAACAAATGAAGATAGTCTATGGTGGGTACCAAGATCCTTCTTGGACCTATCGTTTAATGTTCATACAGATATGTTTGACTTACTATGTATGTGCATTCGTAAGTGTCTCTGATGCACGGAATATTCTTTATCCGATGTCTTAACTGTTTATAAGACTTAATAGTTTAGATATATGTTCTAAAGTTAATGTCGCATTTGGTTTTCTACAAACGACATCATATCTTAAATCTTTTTATGAGATATACATGTACATATGTATGATATAGAATGAAATGAAACGAAATGTTTCAATTGCTTCATTACATCCATTTTCATTAATCGTACTTTTAGGAGGTTGGTATGATATGTCTACTTCATAATGCAAACTGTTATTACCTTACAAACAAACATTTTATTATCAAAACAAACCAGTATATGTCGTTTCAACTTTGATCTGCCATTGCTCCCGTAATTAATCCTCAGCTTACATTTCCAACTGGATCTCAGGTGTGATTTTTTGTTTAAATTGTTTTAAGTGTTGCAGGGAAGGTTTATGAAATACAGCTTCATTTTGTGTCTAACAAACTAATACCGTTTATTTCAATGCATATATTAAAAGAAACACATTCGCTTCCCTGTAAATTTCATTTCAAAATAAAAAAAATGATATTTTAGTCAAATTGTAAAAGCACTGCACTAAATTGTACATGTACATTGAAAACAACTCGTCAATCTAAACAATTTGCGTGTAAATTATGTTTACTCTAAATACTTACTAACCTAATCCCTATTCTGAAACCTTCTGATATCGAAACTTAGTAACCCACACAACAAAATCACTTCAATAGCTGTTAAAAAATACATACTTTTGTTAGAAGTTTTAGCGTTTCAGTACTTTCAGTACTTTGATTTCAGTAGGAGTTGGTTTTCCCTGGATTGGGGTATAAATGGCATTGTCCCCTACAGTCCCAGCGAGTCGAATGCTTCCATGTAGCTGTGACTTCACCTCCCCTCCCTAAAGCCTCCATTTGGCTGTTCCCCTTCCCTTAAAGCCTCCATTTGGCTGTTTCCCCTCCTCTCCGAGGTTACTCTAAAGGGTGAGTATTAAGGTCCCCTTTCTCTCTCTATAGCTAGCAGTAGTGTATACACCTGTAGTGGCTGGGCGAGGCAGTGATAAGGTATGCGTAATGTGTGTAGGGGCTAGCTGCAGGTACCTAGCTAGACTGGTGCTCGAGGGAAGCTGGGCAGGTCACTTGTAGGCAGGCAGGGCTGTTAAGGGACACTATTAGATAGGCCATATATCTTGAGTATACAAATTGATGTAGCATGTTATATATACCAAATGTACCAAAATAAATATCCGTATATTTACAAGGCCTTTTAGTCTCTGTTATTATGAAGCTAACGAATTAAGGTCCCAACAGAACCCTGGATCCCCGAACCTGGGTTGTAACAGTGTACACGCGTGTGGGCAATCCCTTACACGTGTGACGGAAACGACATTCTTTTACGTATTGTACGATATTCTATTTCTGATGGCATGAGTGCACAAAATTAAATTTTCCTTGAAACGTTAGCTAGGCAACACTTATCTTCATTTCCGGTATTATACAGTTGAGTGTAAGCTAACCTTTACACCTAGTGCACTACGTTTAAACTAGTAGTGCACTACATTTAAACTACATGTAAACTAGTAATGCACTACACCCTGAACCTCATATAGGTCAAATACCCCTACAGGTAAATGGGCACTTCCATCCATCTACCTGTGATCTTTACCTGTATCTCACCTTTGTCGTCTGCTGGCATTATCATTAGTTAATATTTATAACTTATTAATGTATTTATATGCCTTTTATGTAGTTATTTTTCTCAAACAACCTTTTTCTTTCATTTCAAAACTAGAAATTGTGAAATCATGATAATTACTGTAAGAATTTTTCCCCAAACTTTCTTGCATACAGGACATAAATGAAATAGAAAATTATTATTTATCAAGCAGTTTTCATGTCTTATATTTCATTTAATATACACTATTAACAGGTTTTTTTATATTCATTTACTAATTTACAATCAAGTATATTAAAAAATAGAAGGAATATCTATTGATAATTATTTGTTTAGAAGTATATTTTTAAATTTTGTTAGAACTTATTGTGAAAATAACAAATAAATATTCTTTTATTACTTAATTAAACTAGATATATATTTTCATTAAATACATTCAGATCTATATATTTATGTACGCGCTAAAGAGTTTTGATAATCTTTATTTTTAAATTTTCTATATTAAGATCTGTATGTATATATCACCATGCACATACAACAGTGTTGATATAAATATAAGAATTAAAAGTTGAAAAAAAAAGTAATAAAACAATATATTAAAATTTACTCAGATTGTTCAGTATGTGGGACAGATGTTTTGATTTGACCCTCAAGCCTCAGGCAATTACATGACCTGTCTCAACCTTGTCTACGAACACCTAGCCTGCTGACATAAACCTGTCAATGACATAATTGAGGTGTGAATTTGTCACCTGACTATCACTGCTCAAATCTGAAACCAATTTGAATATTAAAGGGCTCAGCTGGAGATGACCAGGATCATAATTATGATAATACATATATTGAACATAGAGAAGATAGATGTAAATCATATCATACAATTGTGATAGTTACCAATTCCTTAATTCAATATAGCTTCATATAAATATAATTACCTGGAGAGCACTGCAGTTCTTTTATATTTTCTACTTTAAATAACTGGGTCAATTTAATTTATATATTTATATATATATATATATGGACTTTCCCAATAATAATGTTTGATGTGTTTATAATTCCTATATATACATGTATTACAATTCAAGAATGAATTCGACAAATTGTCTTGTAATACGCATAATATACTTACAAAATTAACACAGTTGAAATCATTTCTGTTTTTTCTCATTTTTTCTTTCAAATACTCGCAATTGAAACCAATATTTAATATTCTAAATTTTGTATAATATTCAAATGGAAAACAACCTACCTCACTATATATTAGGTAAGATAGTTAGTATATGATACTTGAGTGGTTGATTCTTTGTTAATTCTATGGTTCAATAAATGATAATGGGTATGTACTTGTTTTGAGTAAATTCTGTATAGTTCGGGAGTAAAAATATTTCTGATTAGTTAATAAAAGAAGGCCTCTCATTGGCTGGCCAGGTATATAAATACAGGCTCCATCAGCTGGAAAGCTGGTTCGATGTTCTGGCAGTCGAAGTGGAAAGATCACTAAGGAAACAAGAGGCCCAAGGGCCTTAACGGTCATCTGACTACCAATTGTGATACCATTATGGAATTAGTTTAAACAATATTTTATTTCCATCAGTGTACATGTATATTACATATATATAGAAATTATACAAATAGTGAGGATTGGAAAACAAGCTAATAGCTTATATAAATTCCTCTCCTCTAGGAATTAGTAATACAATCATGTAACAATATGCCACACAAATGTGGTTTTCAAGATGGTGATGATCATGGATTTCTTCGGAACAGTGCGAAAAATAACATTTGGTCAGAATCATTTTAGGCAAGTTTCAGATCATGGAAAGTGTTAGATGTGGATGCAAAATGGGGGCTGTTGCAGCCATCTTGGATCTCTGACGGACTGGAGAAATAACAACATTTGGTTGGGACTATCTGGGGATCATTTTTCTATGAAAAGTTTTAAATGTGTATTCAAAATGGGGGCTGTGGCAGCCATCTTGGATGTCTGACGGACCCGATAAATAACATTTGGTTGGGACTATCTGAGGATAATTTTTGCAAGGTTCAGCTCAATGTCACTGGTAGAACTTGAGAAGTTCAAAATGACATATGTGGCGGCCATCTTAGATTTGTGACAATGGGCGAGTTCGATTGCCGACTATAGTTACTGTAGTCTACTAGAGTTCAACCGAACACACTTTAGTTATAATGTACTGCGCATGTGTACAGAAAGAAGGAGTTGAACTTGAGAAGAAGTTTAAAATGTGAAAAGTTTACGGACGGCAATTTTGTTTTTCAAGATGGCGAATCTGGCGGCCATCTTGGATTTTGGACCAACCCGAAATGTAACAACACTTGGTCAGGACCATCTCAGGATCATTTCAGCCAATTTTCAGCTTAATCCCAGGGGTAGAACTTGATAAGAAGTTGGAAACGTGTTTTTCAAGATTGCGGCTCTGGCAGCCATCTTGGATTTCGGACCGACCCAAAAAGTAACAATACTTGATCAGGACCATCTCAGGATCATGTCAGCCAAGTTTCAGCTTAATCACACAGGTAGAACTTGAGAAGAAGTTTGAAATGTGTTTTTCAAGATGGCGGCTCTGAAGGCCATCTTGGATTTCCGACCAACCTGAAAAATAACAACACTTGGTCAGGACAATCTCAGAATCACTTCAGCCAAGTTTTAGCTTAATCCCACAGGTAGAACTTGAGAAGAAGTTGGAAATGTGTTTTGTAAGATGGCGGCCATCTTGGATTTCGAACCGACCGAAAAGTAACAACTCATGGTCAGGACCATCTCAGGATAATTTCAGCCAAGTTTCAGCTTAATCCCACAGGTGAAACTTGAGAGAAATTTGGTAATGTGTTTTTCAAGATGGCGGCTCTGGCGGCCATCTTGGATTTTGGACCAACCCAAAAAATAACAACACTTGGTCAGGACCATCTCAGGATCATTTCAGCCAAGTTTCATCTTAATCCCACTGGTAGAACTTGAGAAGAAGTTGAAAATGTGTTTTTCAAGATGGCGGCTCTGGCGGCCATCTTGGATTTCGGACCGACCTGAAAAATAACAACACTTGGTCAGGACTATCTCAGGATCATTTCAGCCAAGTTTCAGCTTAATCCCAGTGGCAGAACTTAAGAAGAAGTTTAAAATAGGTGTTGTTCAGGAAAACAGTGATTGCGCAATCATGTCACAAAATGGCCGCCATGGCACAAATGTCGAGAGTTTTTCGGACCCGAAAAATAACAACATTTTATGGGCTGCCCTTCCTGAACATCCCTACCAATTTTCAGCTCACAGGTACCAGTGGAACTGTAGAAGAAGTTTAATATGTGTTTTTCAAGATGTCGGCTATGGCGGCCATCTCGGATTTCGGACCGACCCGAAAAATAACAACACTTGGTCAGGACCATCTCAGGATCATTTCAGCTAAGTTTCATCTTAATCTTACTGGTAGAACTTGAGAAGAAGTTGAAAATGTGTTTTTCAAGATGGCGGCTCTGGCGGCCATCTTGGATTTCGGACCGACCCGAAAAATAACAACACTTGGTCAGGACTATCTCAGGATCATTTCAGCCAAGTTTCAGCTTAATCCCAGTGGTAGAACTTAAGAAGAAGTTTAAAATAGGTGTTGTTCAGGAAAACAGTGATTGCGCAATCATGTCACAAAATGGCCGCCATGGCACAAATGTCGAGAGTTTTTCGGACCCGAAAAATAACAATATTTTATGGGCTGCCCTTCCTGAACATCCCTACCAATTTTCAGCTCACAGGTACCAGTGGAACTGAAGAAGAAGTTTAATATGTGTTTTTCAAGATGTCGGCTATGGCGGCCATCTTGGATTTCGGACCGACCCGAAAAATAACAACACTTGGTCAGGACCATCTCAGGATCATTTCAGCTAAGTTTCAGCTTATTCCCATTGGTAGAACTTGAGAAGAAGTTTGAAATGTGAAAAGTTTACGGACGGCGGACGGCGCACGGCGCACGGCGGACGGCGGACGACGACGGACGAAGCACGGTAACTATAGGTCATCTTGACCGTTTGGGTCAGATGACCTAAAAAGGTAATTAGCGACCAAGCTGCATAGGTTTGGGCCTAGCTGCATAAGCTAGGGTTCCACCGTTCTCCTTTATAGATCGATGCCAAAATAAATCGTATTACTCGGTTAAGTGTACAGTCACAGGGTGTCAGAGTACAGGGCGACGTACTATTGATAGAGAGTGACAGGTATACCAAGACACTAGTTTTACCAAGACTTCAGGGTTTACCAAGGCATAAGCTTCATAGCGTGTAGAGTGACTTGGTCAAAAGTAAAGGGTGACGTGGTCAAAGTGTATCGCGGTCAGAGTTGTACACAGTCACTGTCGCAGTAAAGGTTGACTTGGTCAAGGTGTGTCGCGGTCAAGGTGTACACAGTCACTGTCACGGTAAGGGGTGACTTGGTCAAGGTGTGTCGCGGTCAAGGTGTACACAGTCACTGTCACGGTAAAGGTTGACTTGGTCAAGGTGTGTCGCGGTCAAGGTGTACACAGTCACTGTCACGGTAAGGGGTGACTTGGTCAAGGTGTGTCGCGGTCAAGGTGTACACAGTCACTGTCACGGTAAAGGTTGACTTGGTCAAGGTGTGTCGCGGTCAAGGTGTACACTGTCACTGTCACGGTAAAGGTTGACTTGGTCAAGGTGTGTCGCGGTCAAGGTGTACACAGTCACTGTCGCGGTAAAGGTTGACTTGGTCAAGGTGTGTCGCAGTCAAGGTGTACACAGTCACTGTCACGGTAAGGGGTGACTTGGTCAAAGTGTGCCGTGGTCAAGGTGTGCACAGTCACGGGTGTCGCAGTGAGGGGCTATTTACTGTTGATACAGGGTGACGGATATTTTGTGATACAGTGTTTTATTTGACTTTTGACTATATTAGTGTTAGAGGAATATTGTGATAAATGTGAAATATCTACCGGGTGTAGTTTTGTTAATAGTTGTTCGAATCATTAGGTAATGATAATTCTAGTCAGTTAGACGGCCATTACTTTGTATATATTGTCGGCATTTATTTGTTTCAACACTGACTGGGTCCAAGATAGAACTTGGTAACGAACTGCAGGCACGTGCACGCAACCGTTACAATACTGACTATAGTTTACCTGTAATTAAATCCTATTGTTCTCTACCTGACACAAAATCTCACTTAGCATACACCCAACCCCTTAACTGTATATAGGAAAATACCAAATGTATGCTACGTGAGACGACACCATCCTAACAGAGGTCAAGATAGGGGACACCCCTAAACTGGCTGTAGTTAGCCAGGTGTGAATTTCTCACCTCCCACCCCCCCACGGCCATCACTGGCCAAGTCTGATTAAAGGCCTGAGGGCCCAGTTAATTGATTAATGGTTATCATATTTGATTAATGATGATAACATTGATTACAGTCAATTGGATTACATGTAGATGTATATTGGTATTATGATATGAAGAAGGAAATGACTTTAAATGTTCTGATGAAAGTAATCTTTTCTTAGTACTTGATGTTTATATAACCTTTCATTTGTATGCATTGTACATGAGAGACTGAGTATAGTGAAACCAAATACCCATGCAGTACCTGTAGGTAGTATTGCCAGCTAGCTTCTTAATGTCAAATACTAAAGTAATTTGTGATTGAACCTTTTATACTAAGTACAAAATCTGTTCTTCTTATATCTAATCTGTTGTTTACTTTATTTTCTGTATATGTTTTTAGTAGGATTAACTTAATAATTTCAACATAATACATGTGTTTTACCCTTTTTTATTTTAACACATACCTTTCAATTTAATTGTAGAATGAAAATATTTAAATAAAAAAGAAACATTGTTACTTCTTTAAAAAGAATTATAAGTTAGTATATTTTAATTATTATTATATTTAAAATTTTGACATGCAGTGAATTAATTTAAAACATAAGTTATTATGATTAATATCATCTGGCAAAATCTCAGAATTTTTCATTCTTGTACTCATATGAGAAAGTATTAACAAACTAATGACTTCAACATTAGTAACATACCTGTAACATAAAAGTACAGGTAAGTCATATTACATCTGTACAGGCAAGGATACAGGTAGGCATGTACACTCCCATTACCTGTAGGGGTATTTGTGGTCACACCTGGCTGGACGTAGTGCACTACTAGTTTACCTGTAGTTTAAATGTAGTGTACTACTAGTTTAAACGTAGTGCACTCCTAGTGCACTAGGGTGTAAAGATTAGCTTACACTCAACTGTATATGCTATGCGCAGTGGGTTTTTGCACATATACCGGAAAGAGGACACAGAGCCGACCAATAACAATAAGTGCTTGCTCGCACTTAAAAAACCATCGGTTGTACCTGTACCGTGGACTCATATTGACCTGCTTTTGGACGATGGTCAATGTGTAGACGACAATTATAGCGTGATGACGTCAGTCCTATGGGTGTAAATACGGTCATCTGACTATCAAGATCTAAACTATTTGTGTTGGTTATTGAGAAGTTGTTCAAACTAACATATTTGACCCCTGTGTCGTTCATTTGAACAAACTTGATAATTCCTCACCCTACCATCTTACAGACCGAATATCAGTACTTTAGATCTTTCGGTTATTGAGCAGAAGATTGTTCTAGGTTTTCACATATTTGACCTATGTGACCTTGAAAGTGGATCAATGTCATTGATATGAGAAATTCTTTTGGCATTATATCCCAAGATTACCTATAGGCAAATATCATTACACTGGGCATTTTCGTTACCAAAAAGTTTCTGAAGATTTTAAGGCATTTGACCCATTTGACCATAAATCTAAGTCAAGGCCATTCATATGAGGGAACTTTGTAGCACTCAACCCTAAGTACCTACTGGCCAAATACCATTACCGCGACTCTTTCGGTTATAGTTTCTTGAAGATTGTAAAACATTTGACCTCTTTGACCTTGAATATAACTCAAGGTCATTGTTGTGAGGAAACTGTGTAGCACTCATCCCTAGGTACATACATGTACTGGTAAAATGGCATTAACCTTGACCTTTCGGTTATTGAGAAGATTGTTAAAGGATTTAGTTGACGACAAACATGGATTCCACAATTTAAAAGTTTGCCAAAAAAATTGCTATGCTATTGTGTACGTCAGTTGGCGGCACTATCACCCTATATATTTCCTATATAACGTTTACTCGATGGAATTTGGCATTTAGTTGTCTCATGGCAGCCACAACACTACTGCAACTCCAATTTCATCACACAACAAAATGGCCGCCATTGCCTACATTCTGATTGGTCAAAATTTAAATATTGCCATATTCTGATGACAATTTGTACTATAGGTGTTGTTCGACATCAGGAACAGGATGATGACTTCCAATTTCAAATTTGACAAAATGGCCGCCCTAGTGAGGCGTCTAATGAGACAAAATTCGACTACAAACATCATGTACGACTGCGGGAGCGTTTGGGGGACTTCTGTAATGGTCCCCCATTACAATCAGTACTTGTTCGATTATACATTGAAAGTACATAAACAATATATAAAAATATAATAATAAGAATTAGATATTATAAGTTTATATCAACTTCTTTTTTCTTAAAAATTGTACTAAGAATATTTTTTATGACACTTGGATTAATACAATCCAATGATACGTTTTGATTTCTCAATCTTTACATAAATATATACTTGATCAACGAATTAACTATGATTAGTTATCAACAGTTTATATTGGGTGAAATATTGTCACGCTAAGTTGCTTACTGCAGCTTGATGCAAATAAACTAAAATTTATTTTACCTATTTTTTTTTTGTATAATCAATATAATAGAATTATAAAATGATGCATTTCACATATGTAGGCCGAACTATTCAAGGCAATTACAAGTTGTATTAAATATGACTAGAAAGTTTATGCATATATGTAATAATCATTTTAGCGCTTAAACTGCGTCTATTGCTGTCACTATTCTGTGACCTTTGACCCATGTCATTTTCCCCTCCCACTCCGGAAAAGCTTTAATGCTACCAATCGCTTGATATCTGAACTATTTGAAAGCCTGAACATTACAGGAAATGATGTTCGCATGGTATTGTTAATAATAGTGATGACTTTAATAATCTATGTGCAATTTGTAACAAAGAAATCAATGTTTCACCCCCACGGCTCATTTAAATATTACGACTCTGCTCCTGGTTGACCTCTCGGTGTAAACATAAATTCGTGTATACCTCTCTGTGCTTTACACTCGTATAAGGATCGCGGAATGTACTGTAATGGTGGATATTCTTATTTACGAGTTACTTCCCCTAATCGTCACTAACGTTGTGATATAATTGAAGTACCGAATGCACAAATGATCGATGTTCTTACTTAATATTGTACTGAGTATACAATTTTTGATGAGACATTATCATAAACTGCATAATGTACATATCTATTGGCAAAACACTTAACTTATTGAAAATAACACTTGTACTTATCTTTTGCGAGCAAAAGCTCGTGCTTCACATGTTGTTATAGACCTATATATACGAATTCTCACTATACAGTGTAGGTACACATTTTTGTTTTAACGAAACATTATCAGAACCTGTATAGTGTACATAGCAATTGATACAATATAAGTTATTTAGTAGAAATAACACATACTATTTCTGTGGTGTGCAATAACCTTTATAGCGTATATTCCCGTAATTCTGTGTGACCCTATATGGGCCACACCCAACATAGAGGTATTTTTCTCTACTTTGTGTATGTACTTGATAATTGATAATTATGCTGTTACGGTCAGAAATAAACCGTGGTAAAGCCAACAAAATAAACAATGAATCCTGTCTAAAACTTAACAATTTATTTTAAATGATATTTACAGGTAAATACAATAATATCCTAATTAATATAACAATAAATTGTACTCACAATTTTCTTTGTGTAATAAGAATTAGAATGTCCAATGAATCCTTTTTACACTGTTCACAGTATCCAGATCCAAGAATAAGAGATGAATTAATCCGTTAATCCAAGGTGAAATGATGGAATAAATTCGTGTCCGATTAATGAATGCAAGTGTACGTATTATAATCCCCAGTGTTTGGTAGTGCTCACCCACCAAAGCAGAGCTGAGCTTATATATACTTCTAACGATTCCTCCGAACGATAATGTTATAACCTGAAATGTTTAGTTAATAACTTCTTCAGTCAGTTCTTCAAATTTGATACATTTTGTATGTAGGTTTCCCGTTTGACTAAGTTATGCCCGTTTGATTTCATATTAATAAGTAAAAACAAAATGGAAGAAAGACGGCCATCTTTGATTTAGGCATGGAAAGATTGTTAACAAATTGCAAACTACTAGAGAGATCTTTCTCATATTTCATATTTAGGTTTCCCTTAGTTGTGCCCTTTGGGTTTTGCAACCAGAATCAGAAAAACAAAATGGCTGAAAAACAGCCTTCTTGGATTTTGATATTGAAAGATTGCTATCAGTATTTCTTAAAAAATTCTAATGGATGGATCTTTCTCAAATTCCATATGTATTGCCTTTCGTGCCTAGTTGTGCCCGTTTGAGAGATTTTGAGACTGATCAGAAAAACTAAATGTCGGACAGGCCGCCATCCTGAATTTCGACATTTAGCCTCACAGGCTACCATCTTTCAAATATTAATGCCTTTCTTTAGAAGAAAAAGGGTAAAATATTGTCTATGGTGGACACAAAGATCTTTCTGGAATATATTGAGAAATATTCATACAGAAATGTTGTGCTTACTATTAATGTGCTCTGATGCACGGGATATTCTTTATCAGATGTCTTAAATGTTTATATGACATATAATTTGTATAAGATATGTTATAAAGTTAACGAAAGGTGTCGCATTTGGTTCTCTACATAGGACATCATATCTTTTATGAGATATGATATAGAATGAAATGAAACGAAATATTTAAATTGCTACATTACATCTGTTTTCATTTGTAGCAAAAAGAGAATACCTGTATAGTGTGCTTCCACCGGAGATCGAACCCTCGATCTCCCAAGTCGGACGCTCAACCACTGATCATGAGCTAAAGGGAAAGTCCCTCTAGCTAGAAGCAAGAAGGCGACCTAAATGCACAATTTAAAACTGCCACACTACTCCCCTCATTTTGAATGTGTTCGCCCACGAACACCACAACCCAGATTCTAACTCCATTGTCAACACAGGGAGGGCCACGGACACCATTGTAACAGTAAACAGAGAATAGTGTGCTTCCACCGGGGATCGAACCCTCGATCTCCAGGTTCCTAGTCGGACGTTTTAACACTGAGCTATAGGGAAATTCCCTCTTGCTCGAAGCTAGGAGGCGACCTTAATACTATGTACAATTAAAACCTGCCACACATTAATCATACTTTTAGATTGGTATGACATGTCTACGTCTTATTCAAACGTTGATTACCTTACAAACATACATTTTATCATTAAAACAACCAGTATATGTCGTTTCAACTTTGATCTGCCGTTGCTCCCGTAAGTAATCGCCATATTGCATTCCCAACTGGATGTCGGGTGTGAATTTTTAGCTTTGTTTCATTTTGTGACTTACGCACTAATACCGTTTATATCAGTGCATATATTAAAATGAACACATTCGCTTCCCTGTAAATGAATCAATATTCATTTGTAAAAAAATTGATATTTTTGTTGAATTGTTAAGCACTGCACTAAATTGTACATGTAGCTTGAAATACAACTCGTCAATCTAAACAATTTGCGTTTTATTGGGTTTACTCTAAATACTTAATCCTTCTTCTGAAATCGAAACTAACTAACCCATACAACAAAATCACTTCAATAGCTGTCGAAAAATGCATACTATTTGTTACAAGTTTTAGCGTTTTAGTACTTTGATTACAGGTCAATTGAAGGATATAGATAGGGAGTAGAGTGTCTTCAGATGTTTACAGTATCATAATTATATCATTGGAAAGGTTAATAAATTTTCTATAAAGGAAACGTATAATAATATAATTAAAGTAATTTACAATTGCATAATAGTATATCATATAAAAAATATCAAATATCCGAAAAATTAATGAATATTAAAAGATTTCTCAGTGAAATGCCCCTTTCCTGCGAAATGTAAAAAAAACTACACGATAAGCCCCTCCCATGTAATAAAAGGGTCATTAGCTACGGTTCATATAGTTGTATGGATACAGGGCCATAAATATTACATCAAAGACTGACCACAACTTCGAAGACTATGCATGACTATATAACTGACCACGCCACTATATGGGGTCTATTTATTTTGTAAACATCACCGCGTGCTGACCTGTATGCTCGTGTTCCCTGTTAATTCACAGTAATTGACACATTGATGAACATAATTTAGAATATTTTTTTTTTTTTGGGGGGGGGGGGGGGGGTTATATGATGTAGAATATTTGTAAATAATCAATTTTGCCCCAAAATAAAAAAGAAATAAATGTTTGGCCCCTATCAATAACCATTGATTCTATATTCTAAGTATACAACATATTACAAATATGCAGTTATATATATATTAGAACTAAGTTCAGCCTATGCCAGTCACATTTATTGTACTTTTAAATTAACCTAATGGCTTAATTAAATAATATCTAACTAAACAAGAGGCCCAGAGGTCCGGTATCGCTCACCTGGATATATAGGTATCTAGGTAATTGTGAAAAATATGATCGGAAAAGATCCCATGGACAGAGACATATCCAAAGACCAATCCTTGAAGCATATCTATATAAATTAAAGTTTAGTTAATGGGTGGGTGTCTCAACTGTTTTCAAGTTCAACTGAGAAACAAGGTCCCTAGGCCAGACTCTGACATCAATGCTAATGTCATGATTGCGTTCCTCTCTTTATGCCCAGCATTTGATTGTTGTATACATGTATATAGCTATAGGGGCGTTCAGGTGGTGCAGTGGATAGCGCACTTGCCTTTCACCAAGGTGGCTGAAGTTTAATTCCCGACCGGACGTGAAAAGGTATTGGGTAACCTATC
This sequence comes from Mimachlamys varia, assembly GCA_947623455.1. Lineage (NCBI taxonomy): Eukaryota > Metazoa > Mollusca > Bivalvia > Pectinida > Pectinidae > Mimachlamys > Mimachlamys varia. The sequence continues at coordinate 35,021,330 of OX392542.1, forward strand.
TGACCACGTGGGTTTTTTTCCGCATACTCCGGTTTCCTCACACAATAAGACCCCTTGCGCGCTATCTTTGGGGTCAACAAGAGTGATTAATATAAGTGAACTTGTTTCATAATTGTTGTAAAATAAATGAAGCTGATATATTTATATATATATATATCTAAATTGTCACAAATAACACGGACACATTATTTCGCTCCATCAACGGGAGCTCTTCAGACCGTTTATTTCATATAACGGAAAAATTCTAAACCCACCATTACTACAATTATGAATATGTTTACTAACATTAAAAAATCTAAGACTATCAGAACGTATCTGTTGGCGATGAACCGTCATCCTGGTTCGCAACTCATTACCAACCAGTTTTTTCCAATATAAAAAATCATTTACATTTCTTTTTACATTGAAATTGAAACCATTTTTAAAGTTGAAAGCACTACCTTCTACAATCAGTTTGCATGTACCGCAGCGTGGCGTGTTGCATTTAGACACCTTTGCGCATTTAGTATTACTATTGAATTTATAACATGTCAATATACGCCTAAGGTTTTTAGTCTGTCTTTTGCTATTAATTAATCTGTACTTTTGAAAAACTTTACCCATTTTTTTCAATACATTGCCTTAATTTGTCGCATCTATTACAAATAATTGGAAACATATCAAAATTTAGAGAATTGAACGTTGAAACAAACGGCATCACTAATTTCTTGTTTTCATCAGAAGTATGGAATGTAAAAGGACCCTTTTCAATAGCCAATTGCTTTCCTTTTTCTATAATTTCTTTCGGATAGCCTTGAATTTTCAAGAAAACTGTCAGCTCATTAAGCCTTTTCTACATTACTTCTTTGTCACTTACTATTGAAACAATACGTGACGCTCGATTGAACGGAAAATTAATTTTGATATGTTTGGGATGGTTAGAATAAAAATGTAAATAATTATGTGAATCTGTAGGCTTTCTGTATAAATCTGTGGAAACAATGTTACCTTTTATTTCCACTAACACATCGAGGAACGGTAGCGAGCAATCACTAACGTCCGTAGTGTAAGAAATAGACGGATGTAACCCATTGAGATCATTGTAAAGTTCCTCTATACAAATAGCATCAGGACATACAATAAAGCAATCATTTAAAAACCGCTAAAAGGTTTTTTTTCCGAGAAAATCCCGATATTCTTTACCGTGTTTGTTTTCAGATATAATAAACAGTTGTTCCTTTAGATACCCCAGGACCAGAGTGCCATACGTAGGTGCAACTTTGGTGCCCATAGCCGTACCGCTTTTTTGATGGTAGTAAATTTCATTGAAAGAGAAAACATTTCTGTCAAGAATAATTTCTATAGCTTATATATATAGTTTTAGGGTTGGGATCTCAATCATTTAATAGTTATGACACAGAGGTTAAGTCTACATAGGCATGGCATACCCTAGGATCGAATCTCAAATCATGTTTATGATTGTCTCTTTATGCCGTTGTTTATTAGTTTTGGGGTGGGGATCTCAACAATTTTAAAGTTATAACTCAGGAGTCAATTCTGCATACGTGTGGTGGATCTGTGGTCAAATCTAAAACCATGTTTTTGATTGTCTCTTTATGTTTACCAATTGTATATATTTAGATTTCGGTTGGAGATCTCAACCATTTAAATGTTATGACTCAGAAATTGACGCTGCAATGGCGTGGCAGACCATGGAATCAAATCTGAAATCATGTTTGTGATCGCTTCTTAATGCCCAGCAATTGTATTTATTGTTTTGGGGTGGGGGTTTAAAAGTTAACACTCAGGAGATGAGTCTGCAAGGGCATGGGTCAGATTCACCATTTATGCAAAATCTTTTTGTTGTCCCCAAAGGATGTTTCTGAACAAATAGGGTAAATTTAAAGGAATGCCTTCCATTTTTCCTATTGGGCTCCACCCCTCTGGCCCCAGGTGGGTCAGAGTGGCCATTTATGTAAAATCTGTTCCCCTATTCCAAAGAATGTTTCTGACCAAATGGGGTTAAAATGTATTTAGTACTTATGACAAGTAGCAATTTTAAATGCTTTTCCTTTATTTCCCCTATTGGGCCCTGCCCAGCTGGCCCCTTAGGGGTCAGTGTCACTATGTATGCAAAATCTGTTCTCCTTAACACAAGGATGTTTCTGACCAAATTTGGTTCAAATGCATTCACAGCTTAATGACTAGTAGCAATTTAAAAGTATTACCTCTATTTCCCTTATTGGGCCCCACCCGTTTGGTCCCTTCAGGTCTCAGAGTCACAATTTATGCAAAATCTGTTCATGTTCCCCACAAGGATGTTTCTAACCAAATTTGGTCAAAATCTATTTATAATAGTTATTATAGTTGCGATATAAATTGATTACTTCTAATTCCCCTATTGGGACCTCCCATCTGGCTCCATGGGGTCAGTATCACCATATATGCAAAATCTGTTCCCCTTCACCTAAGGATATTTCTGACCAAATTTGGTTTAAATGCATTAAAAGGTTTTTCATAATTTCATATTTCAATCTCATTTGATGCCACAATACGTGTAGTGACCGATACACCGTCTCCTATGGTGTCTGGAAAATGGACAGGCAGGTCACGCCCCATTTATATTAGCCTAGTGAATATGCATATTTTGACCGGGATTCTAGGTCACGTGATGTGTGACGTCATTGAGGCACAACGTATCCGATACCTGTACCTATTCTGATACTCCCATTACATATTTATGTCTTATCTGCAAGTGTAAGTATGGACTTCCTATCTGATTCCTTGGTGTAAGTAATGACAGCAACTAATAAATGTTGTGTGGTTAAAATTATCAATCGTTATTAATGATCTTGTCAGAAAAATAAATCTAATTCCGATCTTTGCATGAACTGCATTAAATTCGAATCTAGACCGTGACGTCTCAGTAACTCCAAGCTTAGAGGCAGTGATACAATTTACACAATCTGATTTTACAGCTATGCAAGTTCCCATCAGGCACACGTACGTTGAATAAACGTTGAAACTTAACGTTGATTCAACGTTGTATTTATATTAGATTTTGAAAGTTGAAACAACGTACCAAAATTCAACGTTGAAGTCCGACGTTGAATAAACGTTGGATTGTGGTACGTATCTTCAACTTTCAAAATCTTATAAAAATGAAACGTTGAAACAACGTTGAAGCTGTTGAGCTTCAACGTTGAATAAACGGTGACTGTAACATCAACATTAAACATTCTAGCCACAGTTTCCACTTCACTTAGACGTTTTGACAGAGGTAGATGTCTTGTATCAGATATCTATCTGGTAAAACATCGTACAGGTGTTGGGGCAAGAAGAATTTCAGCTGGCTAATGGTAAAATAGAATAACAAAGAAACAGGCTGTTTTTAAAAACATTTTATTTCTCAAAATAACCTGATCTGCAGCTTATGGCCCATCTCCAATATGTATTGCAAAGATATCTTGGAATGCAGCTTCTAACATGTGAAATGGCAGTTGGTCAGTGTCTGCAAAACATAAAAAAGTATTGCAACTGTATTACAAAGATAACTGGTTCGATATTTTACATACATGTCATTTATGCTTAGAAACATTCAAAGTTAGAGACAAATACAAATTAATGTATATCGGATATAATATATAAATACAATATCACATAGAAAACTATTATTGTAATAAATAATGTAGAAGTTCCTGCGATTCCTGCCTATCAGAGACGTATATAACTGGTATTGCAAATAAACGGTATTGCTTTACACGTATTTCAGTCTGCTTCTAAATAGGCTTTCATGAACAGATAAATAGGAATATATACAGAAAGTCAGTCTAACGTCTTTCCAATTTTGGGATGTGTGTTCACTGTACTGTGCTTTGAGTGTTTCCATTTAACACGTGTTTGCAAACGCAGTAGCTTACATGTATACACAAAGGCATGTATATAATTATGTTGCTAACGGCAGTGTGACCTACATGTATCATAGGCCGGACAGTGAGTTTATACAAACGTGCAAATGAATTTCACTCTGCTTTAGTTTGCCTGGGCAACAAACCACAGGCACTAGCTATAGCCTCGTCTGTCAAACACCTCTTGCGCAGACGGTAATCTTGCGCATCAACAAATCGGCTTATTTCCGGTTTACAGACACCGCCTCTTCCAATCGCTTTTTTATCCCCTCCTCATAAAACAGCGCTGATTGCCAAAAATTGCCATAAAAATCAATGCAGGTAAGTAATATTAAGTCTGTGTATAATCATTTGTCTATTTAAAGAGGCATCACGGTAAAACTATATTTTTTTATGCTTATTTAGAATTATTGTATACATGAATTAAACGTATAATCTTGTGGAAAATTAATGGGCGATTTACGCTGAAATATGTTCCCAAAAACTTTAATTAATAATTAAAAAAGGGAATCACTATTCGTTGATCAACTATTTGGACATGTAATTATTTTTTCGTCACATATGATAACGCATGCGCATAACAAGCTACATCGGTAAACAAAAAAAATGGCGATCCGCGTGACCTACATGTATCTACCAAGCGAAAAATGGCCGTATGGTCAAACTTCAACGTAAGGATTATATTACGGAAGCATAATGAGGGATGGGAAGTATTCAAGGGAGAAACTAACAGCCAAATTGTTTGCATGTTACAGTTTTCTTCTGGATAGCCGGTGACACAGTTTTGATTTGGTTTCGGGGCCTCCCAAGGGATAACTTTTTCATTCCTCTGTTACATGAAATGCGTGTGTGAAACTTAAAAGCGTGTTTTGCAATATTCCCTTTATAATATTTCAGTAAAACGGCATAATTTAATTATATTGCTGAAGAAAAAGACCTTTTCACATACAAGAAAACGGGGGGGGGGGGGGGGGGGGGGGCGGTTGGAGGGGGTGGAGGAGGAGGTTACGTTGTAAAACGCCGGTATATGTGCGATTGAGTTTAATGTATAATTACATACAAATTCAATTTGGACAAAATGAATAAATTTATGTCATCCTGTGCGGATAAAAAATGCTTGTCATACCTAATCTATAAAATACGGATTGTACAAATAGTATCGGGTTTGGACCCCGGTAGTGAATTTGATATGAATCAAAATATATGCAATATATAAGTGAAGTCATTAATTTATAAAAAAAATCATATAAATGTATGTCCCATGTCTGCAGTTGTGTTGAAAATGTTAACGAACCTTTAAATTTACATAAAAAAAAAGTAAAATGAAAACGGAGCTATCATAACATATATAAATGGATTAAGTATTGGACAATTATCTTTTCGACAAGTTCCAAATTTGATATATATATTATACATGTGTTCTAGTGCACGGACTTCCCTGATACATAATTGTAAGTGTTAAAGTATGTTGACGCTGAAAGTTGGATAGATTTTAGGTGAATATATAGATACATTTTTAGTCTGAAAAAAAATCTTCAAGACATCGAGTTGTATAAAAAAAATCGGAATCATTTCATTTTATTTCTGTACTTTAAAATGCATGCACACCTTTTGTGAAATGGTTCTAAATGAGGATTCGTGAAGATAACTTTTTACAGAAATTAAGGTTTGCCCTATGGTTGTCATCGTCGGAAACCCACATGACACTGTTAAACGTACAATGTACATTTGTAAGAGTGCAGTCTGGCGATGCATGGTTGTATCCGGATCCTGTTTCAGTCAGGTACTGATGTCAATAAATGATGCAGAGATGTCGACATAAATTTCTCCGTATGATTATCGTGTGTAATTAACGTCTGATTATTAATGTGAATATGATTAAAAAAATGTATAGACGGATTTTGTGTCTGGTTCATCATCGGACCTATACATTACGCGTCCCCTCCCTTTGGGCCCCTCGTCGACTTGCGACAAAATAGTCACCTGATGGACGCGTGATCAGCGCTATTTTTATCGGGCTTTCCCGAGGAATGCAATTTTTCAAGTGGCTAATAAACACATTCTGAGTAGACTTTGAATATTGAAATAACAGGAAAATGTATCTGGTAGTGCAGACAGCATGTACATTCAAGAACTTCATTGTAGACTTCCCCGGGATGCCCCTTTAAATGCCAAAAAATAGTGAAACATAACATACAATGTAACTAGATCAAACAAAAGCAATTTACAATTCATAACTTCAATGCATAGAATGCAATTCAGATGCACAAAATAAGTGTTGTCGAGTGAGGCGCACTGATGCAGACGACCTCCATATTGTTGTTGTAGAACGTGACGTCACTGAAATCCAGATGCGGGAAAGTTCTACTGAATTATGGAAGCCCTGAGATGGCATTTTCTTGAATTTTGATATGGACATATCGCTTTCAAAAATAATAAATAAAAACTACTTCATTTTTTTTCAACATTAGAATACTTTTTATATTTACTTTTATGTATTTATTGATAGTAGATACTGTCTAATTGTTTCTTAACTAACTTTGTAGATGGTGAAATGTCGGCTCATAAAATAGCTTATACAGCCTCAATGTTAAGGGAAGCCTATGAAGATGTCAGAAAAAAAGGTTTGCCGCTCAGAAAAGCAGCTCGACATCATGGTATACCAGAAAGCACCTTGAGAAACCAGTAGCTACTAGAGGTGCACCAACCGTTTTCAGTCGTGTGCAGGAAGAGCGTTTGGCACAACACTGTGTTAAAATGGCCCATATGGGCTATGGTTATACGCAATGGCAAGTCTTAGACATGGCCAAAAACATGTGTGATGAGATGGGAAAGACAAATGTTAAGCTTACCAAACACTGGTTTTATGGGTTTGTGAACAGATTGAAAGATATCAAGATGGTGAACCCCCCAAAAAAGAGAAAAGTCAAGAGATGACGCAGTTACAGAAGATGTACTATCAAACTACTTCTCAGAACTCTCCAAAGTATTAGACAGTCTACATATTAAGGACGTCCCAGCAAGTATTTGGAATGTGGATGAGACGGCTATAAACTTATACCAGAATCCTCCAAAGATACTTGCTAAATCAGGCACCAATCCTCACGTGGTTACCGCTGGAAGATCTTCAAATACCACACTAATCGCTGCTGGGAGCGCATTGGGACAAATATACCCCCTACATCATTTTTAAGGGTGAGATATTGTCCAGGGAAAAATGTTCAGATGGCATTGCAGGTACACAATATAGAGCTACTGCAACTGTGTGGTCAAAATCTGCAACGTTTCTAGATTTCTTCAGGAACCACTTTTTAGTCCAAGTAAAAGCCAGACCATGCCTTCTTCTCTATGACGGTCACTCAACCCACATCAATGCAGAAGTAATAGAGGCAGCTCGTGAAGATGATATCCACCTATATGTGTTACCGCCACATTCCAGCCACGTGCTACAGCCACTTGATGTATCTGTATTCAGTCCCTTTAAAAGAAGTCTGAACTGTGAGTTCCACAAGTTCTTCCATCTTAATCCAAACAGAGTCATCACTGTTGATTTGCTTCCGGGTTTTATAGGAAACTCGTACAAGAGTGCTTTGAATGTTTCAAATATCATGGCAGGATTCCGAAGGTCAGGCATTTTTCCTTTTGACCCCTCTGCACCAGTCGTAAATTCACCGATTATCAGTAAGGTCAAGGAGATCCCCTCTCAAAAGAAAACAAGGCAGGAGAGAAAGCAAAACAGGGTTGTAAATATCCTTTTTGATGAGAAGGACAAAGAGTTCCAGAAAAAAAAGAAGAGATCGGAACAACTGGGAAGAAAAGAAAAACATTTATTCCACCATATGGCGCTACCATCACAGAAGATGTATTTTTTGCAGAGGCACAAAAGCAAGAAGAGAAAAAGAAGTCAGAAGAGAAAAAAACAGAGGCAAACAATCCAGCAAAAAAAGGAAAAGCACTTTTTTAACACCATTTGTTGTGATCACTGAAGAGCCAGATAAGGAAAATAAACCATCGAAAAAGATTTCTAGCCGGAAAGGAAAGGGACCACATCCAAATGGCAAGACTGGGAAAATTATTTTGAAGAAATCAATGTTCTAGCTAACCCTGATGATTACGACCATGATGAGAAATGCTCTGTGTGCGGAAAGTGGCAGCCAGATGGGTTGAGACTTGATCGTTCATTGAAATTTGTATCTTGGGGACAATGCAGTAATTGTGAAAAATGGGTTCATTTGAAGTATTGTACATCTGTCGAGACTCTGGATGTGGATGACGAATTCCGTTGTTCCAAATGCTCTAATGAGCATTCGATTGTGAAATGGACTGAGGTCACATTTTTGTATTTTTTGAATTGTTTTTATTTTTGGTTATTTTTGGTTTTGTTTTTTAATTTATTTCATTTCATAAGTTTTTTGTTTGTTTGTTTTTGTTTTGTATTTTTTTTTATTCTACAAAAAGGTTTTTATTTATCTTATTTAATTCTATAAATCTGTTCTGTATGTTTTGCTATTTTATAACAAAATCCAATGGATGCATCCAAAACCTGAAAACCAACCAATTTCAACTTTAAAAGATGTTTAAAAAGAACTAACACGTGTATGACTAAAAACGGTAACAGTGATTTGACCCGAACTAGCCTCCATAACTAGTGGGGTATTACAAGTGTCGCCACTGCGCAAGATCACCAGAAGAATAAACAGTCGCCGAGGTGCTTGAGTAGGTACTTACCGGTCACAATAGATACGATTAGAAGGCAAGTTTGTCAGTTTTAGTTTTTTTTTATCGAATAATGAAGCTTCAGTCTTTATTTCAATAAACAGCTTAGATCATATCTTGTTAAATTGAAAACACAGACTGCCGTTGAAGGTCTTAAGTGCGCAAGATTGCCGGACAGCACCGTAATATTATTATAGGTGTTTGACAGACGAGGCTAGTGCCTGTGAACAAACATTGAGAATTACATATATGACTGTATTATGCCGTAAAGCGATTTTAATTGCCGATTCATGTTGGTATTACAAGTGTGCAAATCGGCCTTTAATATATTGGGATCGACAGGCATCAGATTGGAAATGAACTTTATCTCAGAAAGTGCCGGGGTCGGAAACCCCACAAATGTATGTTGCATGTATACACATCGAATAAGCTATATCATGTTTCTAATAATATAAACATCATATTTCACTAACCTTATACTGAAATGCAGCATTATGTTGAAATGATAAATACACTTCCATCTTTATGTTTTACGTCCAGTTTTGTATAGCCTGCGATGGTTTTTGTTTTTGAAAAGATGGAGTTTATAACGCATGCGCATCAGTCCCACCATTAGTAAAATGTGAATCCTGAGCACCTAGGGATGCTTCCTACCAAATAAGGCTGATTTCCAATCAGTGAGTCGCTTAAACCATCATATGTCTAAATAACCCTTTTTGGCCCCAACCCTCAGCCCCCTAAGGGGTCAGCTAGTCCAACCATTAGTAAAATGTGAATCCTGAGCACCTAGGTATGCTTCCTGCCAAATAAGGTTGATTTCCAATCATTGGTTATGAAGAAGAAGTCGCTTAAACCATGATATAGCTAAATAACCCTTTTTGGCCCCGCCCTCAGCCTCCTAGGGGGTCAGTCCCACCATTAGTACAACTTTGAATCTCGGGCACCTAGGGGTGCTTCCTGCCAAATAAGGTTGATTTCCAATCAGTAATTATGGAGTAGAAGTCGTTTAAACCAATATAGCTAAATAACAACCCCTCAGCCCCCTAGGGGGTCAGTCCCACCATTAGTAAAATTTTGAATCCCGGGCACCTAAGGATGCTTCCTGCCAAATAAGGTTGATTTCCAAGCAGTGGTTATCGAGAAGAAGTGGCTTATATCAATATAGCTAAATAATTCTTTATGGCCCCACCCCTCAGCCCCCTGGGGAGTCAGTCCCACCATGAGTACAATTTTGAATCCTGAGCACCTAGGGATGCTGCCTGCCAAATAAGGCTGATTTCCAATCAGTGGTTATGGAGAAGAAGTCGTTTAAACCAATATAGCTAAATAACCCTTTTTGGCCCCGCCCTCAGCCCCCTAGGGGTTCAGTCCCACCATTTGTACAATTTTGATTCCTGGGCACATAGGGATGCTTCCTGCCAAATTAGGTTGATTTCCTATCAGTGGTTATGGAGAAGAAGTGGCTTATATCAATATAGCTAAATAATTCTTTAAGGCCCCACCCCTCAGCCCCCTGGGGAGTCAGTCCCACCATGAGTACAATTTTGAATCCTGAGCACCTACATTTTAGGGATGCTTCCTGCCAAATAAGGCTGATTTCCAATCAGTGGTTATGGAGAAGAAGTCGCTTAAACCAATATAGCTAAATAACCCTTTTTGGCCCCGCCCTCAGCCCCCTAGGGGTTCAGTCCCACCATTTGTACACTTTTGATTCCTGGGCACATAGGGATGCTTCCTGCCAAATTAGGTTGATTTCCTATCAGTGGTTATGGAGAAGAAGTCGTTTAAACAGTTGTTGACGGACGACGGACGGATCGACGGACGCCACGGTATGGCATAAGCTCACCTCGGTCCTTCGGACCAGGTGAGCTAATAAAAATAGAATCCTTAATAATTGAAAACAGGTCGTTGAATCGACGTTGAATCAACTTTAGTATTCGATCAACATTGTCAATAAGGTTGATAAAAACCAACATTTTCAACGTTGTTTCAACGTCATAAAACAACAACATTTCAACGTTGAAAAATGACGTTGAATCAACGTTGATTTAATGTTTATCAACGTCACGACCAAATATCAACTTCATTTCTACGTTGAATAAACGTCGTGTGCCTGCTGGGTTACCTGTAGCCTCACCTGTCATACATATACTAGCCAAAGGGCATTTATAGTAACTACCTGTGAGTTGTGGCAGGTGTACTAATTACCCTGTAATTACCAAGAGGTGTGAATGTTATGGCCGTGAATTTGAAGGGCAGTCTTGATCTTATAATTATCAGGGACGTATATGTGAGATAATTCTTTTTATCCTTAGCAGTCCCCAGTGTCGGAAGAAAAACTTTTTTTAAAAAGAATTTATAGACGTTTTCAACAGAATATAACTCTTTACTATCAGTATTTAACATAAGGCTAGTAACCTTGGCAAAACCTGACGATGTTAATTAGGTTAAACTGTATATGTATCACATACATACGATGTTTCTGAATTTTTAAGTTTTATTATATTTGTAAAAATGGTGATGTTGGTACTATGGCGTTTTTATTTAAATTATTGCATATTTTAAAATATCAACATAAACATTTGGTTATTGGATTTTTCAAGGACGTATATGTGTCCCTGGATTTATGATATATTCTCAGGGGCTGATCCAAGAATTGTAGATGCGTTAATGTGACACACTTTCACTTTATGATATATACCAAAACTTATCCAGATCTTATTTATGAATACTGTATGAAAAACAAGATTTTTAGCTCATCCAATTATTTGAATCCTAGTTAAAATGAATATCACCAACTAGAGTGAGTCTAACAAAATTCATTTATTTATCGTGTTTGAATTTCACATATATTTAGACTACTCTTTCTGTTTAAGAACAATTTAAATAATATGACGCAGTATTTTTCTGCTCTAGGATTTAGAGTAATCATTTCAAACTGCAACCACTTCAACCCAAAACTTGGTGACTAAGAGATGTTGTAAAAACGTATACAGTAATCGTAGGAAAACACTTTTCTAATATGTTTCAATACTCATTAGTGTATGTTATTTGGGTTTTTTTCATGGCCACAGACTTTATCCATATGGAACATATTTAATCATTCCACACAAATAGACTGGTGTGTTACTGAATCAAGTGAAATAAAAAAGTTAGGAAGAGCCTTTAATTTTTGCAAACTGATTTCAGTCCACATTTTAAACAATATTTCAATTTAACACAAATAATTCAGACTGTCATGTTTTCACATCTATTTGTGACAATGTCAACTTTATTTATACTATGCAGAAATTGTTTGTTTACGTGCACAGTTCAAAAATTTGAAGAATGAAAGTTTTTGCATTCCATTTTACGTGCTTTACTATAACCATATACTTGTACTGTATATTATTATTACGGACTTAGATTATCTAAAAGATTATCTTAAAGTCTATGGTTTTATTTACTTCATCATCTCCACAAATCATACTGTACTGTTGCATCATAATATATTATACTTCTGAAGAAATTACAAAAATGTTGAATTGTACAGCGTAAATAGTTTGTATTAGCAAACCACATGATTTTAAAATCACCAAGATCAAACACAGAGTATATTACCTCACACTTTATATGCAATCAAGGAAGATTTGATGTTTGCGAATTTTACATGTTGTGGGTATAACTTGGAACACATATTCATGAATCGATCAGCAGTGTATGGTGTTTTAATTCAATTTCAGCTAAATAAAGTCACAACTTCAATACAATAAATAAAAAAAAAAAAATTATACCTCAAGAAAATGGCTCCGTCCGGTAATATACTCACAACCACTCTATGCATGTCTGTTGCAACTGTATTCATATACTATCTATAAAACCAATATGTAACGTGTCTGTAAAATCATAAGGTCCTTTGTAGAAGAACTATTGTTAGCAAGAGGCGGATGTGTAATACACACTAACATTACGATGTTTTTAAACAGCATTTCCTATTTCCTTTCTTAAGTTTACAAGTACATACCTATATTTTTTTCAAGATATTCTATTCATTAATCAAAAGAATTAAACAACAATCAAGATTGACTTACATGTCGAATTCAATAGGCGTCTTTCTACTAAGCTTTCTTCGTCTATGTACCACTGATTAGTTTACCTGAGTCGGTCAGTTGTGCTTCAATGATGTCACATGTACCACGTGACCGGTCAGCTCATTAAAATTCTCGCCAGTCGGGAGCGGTCAACTTTGACGGCCAATATCTAGATCCTGGGACAAAATCGAAAGCTCGTTGATGGGCTAATCAGTATTTATTGAAATGTACTACAAGTTTAATCACTTTTTACAAGATTTTCAAAATCGTGGCCAAAACCCTTTAATAACTCTATAAGACTAGTAGCAATTTAAAGGAATTATCTCTATTTCCCCTATTGGGCCCCGCCCATCAAGCCCGTAAGGAGTCAGACTCCCCATTTATGCAAAATCTGTTCCCCTTCACCAAAGAATTTTGCTGACCAAATTTGTTCAAAATCCAATCAAGACTTTTTGACTAGTAACGATATAAGGGAAAGGAAAAGAAATAAAAAATATAAAGGAAAAGACGACGGATGGCCGGAAGGACCGAAAGACGGACGACAGATACCGCACCATTCAATTCACAAGTGTTCCTGAACACCTTAAACTTTATTATTCAAACCAAACTGATGAATATGATTCCAAAGCTGGTCAAATGAAGCTTTGCATCATCACCACGTCAAGTTATGGAAGATAAGGTTTCAGAACAGCCATTATTGTGAGCATGCATACACAAGAAAACATTGTTCTCTATTATTTTGTTCAAGTCTGATTTCAAGTGTGCAGTATAATCGAAAATTGTTGCTGTCTGTAATAAGAGCAAATTCAATATATAACAGGAATATCATTCACAAGTTCAAGTTTGCATTTTTTGCCCTCTGCAATTAGAGTGATATAGAGATCATAAGCAATTAATATTCAACAATTTGATGAATATTATGCATTAAATGTGAAGGTGAAATTAGCATTCTGCAAACACACGATTTGTCAGTGAAAAGCAAAGTTTCACGAAGCAAAACTTTCCCTGTGTAAAATCTGGTAGTATAAACACTGTACCCGAAGAAGTGCCTTGTGTGTTATTGCAAATTCTTGGTATGGTTTGAGATACAATGTCTGCATCTACCAATAACTAGGCAGAAAATGACTGAATTATCTAACGCCAAGGACGAATGCAACACTTGATCCTTTTCAAATTCAGTTCAGTATTATGTTCTTTTCTTGAGGTGCTCTCCCTTGGTTATGATGTTGGCCTGTAGTTTGCTAGATTGTTTTCTCTTGTAACATGTAGCTATGAAAGGTAGGAAAAACATGACATTTCCATTGCCAGGCAACAGGTTGAGGAAGTCTGCTGGTTCCATCACAGTTGACAACCACAAAAATACACCTGTGAAGATAAGTTAGATGTCTTAAAATCAGGACAGGATACAATTAGGGGTGGGGCAGATAAAACAACTTAAACAAAGCCTAACTCTGATGACCTTTCCATTCATGTAGAAAAACAAACTGTAGTTTTGAAATAATGGTTTAATTCTCCCTTTGGTGCTCACCCTGACCCCTATAGTTGAGACAAAAATCCCAATTTTACAGTCCGATACCATCTTCCACCATGGACATTTTTTGTCAACAAGTCCAAATACGTTCCTACTGAAAATGAACAAAATTTATACAAAAATGTTATTTCCTATATAAACTATAGAAAACTTTGTTCCTTTCCAAGTTCGGATTCCTGCCATTCTATTACTGGCCTTCCACCTCTTGGTTGCGAGTTTGAAACCCACGTGTGGCAGTTGCCTGGTAATGACTGTAGGTCAGTGGTTTTTGTCCGGGTACTCCAGCTGTCCTTCACCTCCAAAACCTGGCACATCCTTAAATGACCATGGCTGTTAAAAGGACGTACAACAAAAATAAACAAAACCAAAGAAAACGGATGATCCATGGCCATTAAAATTCACTGAAAGTTTACAAAACCCTTGATGATCTTTCCAGCATGATGCAGAGAAACAGACTGCAGTGTATTTGAGTTTTGAGAAGAAACTTGTGAAATGGAGCAGGAATCACAATTTCACAATTATGTATTGTCATTTATCATGGATATTTTGGCCTAGTTGAAACATTCTTTTCACTTGTTCTTGAGAAGAAGTTGAAAATGTAAAACGTTTTCACACAATGAAAAGCAATCGGAATAGGTCAATTGAGCAAAGCTCAGGCGAGCTAAACAGTGGATATTAATTATGAACTAAAACTTTAAGACAATGGCTAACTAATACCCTTCTGCTCCCCCGCCCTTTGCAACTAAAACTGTCGCCAGGATGGCTGACTAATTAACTTGCAATCTGCATGAGTGATGGACAACTAAACCAATTAAAAGTGACCAGTTACCATGGCAACCAAAAAAATCATGACTAGTTACTATTGCAACCAAAAAATATGGTATTTAAACAGCTGCATGCACACCTCCACTTGTTCCGTAACATACCTGTGAAGTTTTGTGAAAATCGGTCAACAACAGTTGTGTGGACAAGAAAAACCTGTAAATAGTGACTGCTAGCTTCGTTGTGGGGGTATAAAAATATAAAAAGTTTAATAAGGCAATGATGATATTGATGCATATTGTCACTAACATTCCTGTGTAGTTGAAATTGGAAGATTTCAACACAACATTTTCAAGCAAAATCTGTTTATAGTGACCTGCTTACCACTGACAACCAAAAGTCTTCATAAAATAACCTGCGTGCATATACGATCTACACATGGTCCCTTACATTCATGTGAATCCTCAAACAAAAATCTGTACAACCTGGTTACCATGGCAACCTAAAATTCTGGTAAAAAATCTGCATGCATATCTACCACTAACATTCCTGTCTAGTTCTATTGAAATCAGTTCATAGGTTTTGGAAAAGTTGTCATGACAAAGTTTTACAAAAGGATTTTGGACTATTATGACCTGGTACCATGGTAACAAAAAATTCTGTAGAAAAATACACTGCATGCCACATTTACCCATGGACCCAAACATTCCTGTGTAGTTTCATTTGAATGGGTTGACAGGTTTATGAGGAGGTGTCTTGACCAAATCCTCCCCCATTAAACGGAGTATATTGACCTGGTTTCCATTTGCAAGCAAACTTTTCATTGAAATTCCTTCAGTAGTTTAGGAGGAGTAGCTGGTACATTTTTGTTTCTATAGATGGACAACCTGATTCCAGTGTAGAAGTCATTTCCTTCCCCGTCTAAAAGTTTTCCTTGGGAAAAAAATCAGCTAACTTGTTCTTTCACCGGGGAAAAAATCAGCTAGCCAGTTTGTTCCCCTGGGGAATAAATAAGCTAGCTGATCCTTTCCCTCCTCTGTATTGCTTGAAAGGGAAAATTATTGGCTTGCTGATCCCCCCTTTCCTCTATTGATCCATAGGGGGGACCAATTGGCTAGCTGATTTTTTCCCCCAGGGAACTTTCAGCAGGAGGAAAAGAATTGGCTGTCACACCGGTATACACCCACTTACATCGTTGCGAGGGTATATTATCAATACTCGGTACCCAGTTTGGGCCTCTTCTAGCTAAATTTGGTCACAAGCGATAATGTGAACTACATGCCTTAAAAGGTGATAACCATATATATTAACTATAAACTTGGTTTATTTTATTTTTAAACAAGATAATTCAACGAATTACAGTCCCCCACCGGGTTGTTATCTCGAGATCCAATAGCAATGAGTGTGAATCTCGAGATGCAATAAGGTCATGTATTTTCTTCAATGTATTGAAAGGTGAAGATGTAGTTTACAGAGACCCGCTTCTATACAGGAACCATCCCATTCTCACTAAATACATGTACACTGTAGGTATACTCTATAAATGATCTCTATATAAAGGACACAAGTCTATGAAGGACACCTTTAGTTTTTCAGGTCAAAATATAGGTCACTGTGACCCGGTTTTGTTACGCGACACACCGCCTTCCCATAGGGAACTATACTACCAAGTACAAAGTTATAATCCTTAATAGTGTAGGAGATAGAGCCCGGACAAGCTTTTACTTAAATGTAGGTCAGAGGTCAAAATATAGCAAAATAAAGGTCACAGTGACCCAGTTTTGGTACGTGACACACCGCCTTCCCACAGGGAACTATACTACCAAGTATAAAGTTCTAATCCTTAATAGTGTAGGAGATAGAACCTGGACAAATTTTTCTTTCTTTAATGTAGGTCAGAGGTCAAAATATAGGTCACAGTGACTCGGTTTTGGTACGCGACACACTGCCTTCCCACGGGAAACCATACTACCAAGTATTAAGTTCTAGTGCTTTATAGTGTAGGAGATAGAGCCCGGACAAACTTTTACTTTAATGTAGGTCAGAGGTCAAAATATAGCAAAATAAAGGTCACAGTGACCCGGTTTTGGTACGCGACACACCGCCTTCCCACAAGGAACCATACTACCAAGTATTAAGTTCTAGTCCTTTATAGTGTAGGAGATAGAGCCCGGACAAACTTTTACTTTAATGTAGGTCAGAGGTCAAAATATAGCAAAATAAAGGTCAAAGTGACCCAGTTTTGGTACGCGACACACCGCCTTCCCATAGGGAACTATACTACCAAGTATAAAGTTCTAATCCTTAATAGTGTAGGAGATAGAACCTGGACAAATTTTTCTTTCTTTAATGTAGGTCAGAGGTCAAAATATAGGTCACAGTGACCCGGTTTTGGTACGCGACACACCGCCTTCCCACAGGGAACCATACTACCAAGTATTAAGTTCTAGTGCTTTATAGTGTAGGAGATAGAGCCCGGACAAGCTTTTTCTTTAATGTAGGTCAGAGGTCAAAATATAGGTCACAGTGACCCGGTTTTTGTATGCGACACACCGCCTTCCCACAGGGAACCCACACACTTAGTATGAAGTTCCAGTGTCTTATAGTATGGGAGATAGAGCCCGGACAAATAGTGTGCGGAAGGACGGACGGACGGACGGACACAACGCAAACCTATAGTCCCCCCCGGATTCCGGTGGGGGACTAATAATATTATCAATTAACAAGGTGCGTGAGAAAAGAAACAGTGTGTAAAATCTGGCAAAAATGTCTCTTTGTTTACAAACACCTCGGTTTTTGCTGCGACAGTAGCTGAGAAATACAAACTTTCAATCAAATAAATGTGTGAAAATATATCAAACTGACATTATGGCCATGCAAATCTCTTTTTTATGTCAATTTAATCAATTTTATTATTAATTATTGCATTATAATAGACTGACCTTTCAAACCCTCTAAATACTTTGGTTCTCGATGGTCAGGCTCCCAAGCCTGTTGCTGTAGTGTGTTCATCATCATGTTCAAAAAATCTTTCCACTGAAACAGGAAGACATTTTTTAAATAAATCAAAACTTTGTGGCAATAAGAAGGACTTTACTTACTTGTTCTCAGATCATCTGCATTGTTTTCTTGATATGTCCAAAAACATGTCTAAAGACATACATGTATTATGCAATATTGTAAAGCAATATTACACCTACTTCTTAATGCATGTTATGTGACTCATATACACCTACATTTGAATGCAGATTAAGTGACTCAATATACACCTACATCTGAATGTAGGTTATGTGACTCGATCATCATATAAGTCAGTCTTCTATGAGTATACCTAGATTAGGGCAAAACTTGCTACTGTTTATTAAGAAATATCACTACAATTTACTGGGGTTTTTTTGTTCTACAAACCAAGAGATCCCAGAGGGATCTTGGCGCCCACCATTGATGATTTTTCATTCATTCTTAAAAAGATGGATCTTTTCCCTTCTTATTTAAACTTTCATTTATGTATTTTATCTTAGTTCTATGACTTTCCCTTGAAAATTAAAAATAGTTGAAAGGAGGTCTTTTGTCAGGAGTTTTGTTTTCATGATGGGTTCCAAATTCCATGTATTTCCTAAAAATTAACCATAATATACTGTAATAGTCAACATACAAGATTGCCGTCTGGTGGCCATATTTTCCCCCTGGAGCAGTCCAAAAAAACCATGCATATCTAAAGGAACCAAGGGGAACCTACATATGAAATTTGAGAATGATCCGTCCAGTACTTCTCAAGAAATAGCAAAAACAAACTATTACTTACAAATCCAAGATGGTGACATGTCGGCATTATTGTTTAAGGATCTGTCAAAAAATGTACTATAAACAACTAGGCACCAAGGGGAACGTACATATGAAATTTGAGAATGATCTTTCCAGTATACTTCTCAGGAAATAGCGATAACAATCTATAACTCCCAAATCCAAGATGGCCACCTGTCGGCCATACCACAGTCGCTTGCGTTTCTGTCAGTAAATAATAAATATATATGTGTGAAATGAGCCTCCCATTACAGTAATGTAATGGAAGTATACCAACGTTATTTCTCAACTTTTTGTAAGCAATGCACATAACTTACTGGTTGCGAGTCTGTCGTGCAATTCCCAGACGAAACACCGACATTTCTGACGAATTTAGATATTAATCCACCATTTAAAGATTTAAAGATGGACGACAGACGGACGACGGACAATGAATGCACGGTGATTTGAATAGCCCACCATCTGATGATGGTGGGCTAATAAAGCGAGTATATGGTGACAGGGAGGTACAGTTGTACAGTGAAGGGTGTAAGTTTCCTGGTATAGAGCATTGTTCCATCACTGGAGAAACCAAAGCATCATAGCTATATCTCAAGCCTTAGACTAACAAGAATTACGCTTAATTATATTTCACCTTTCTCGCTTTGAATATAATCAATGTCCAATCTCATCAGCAACTTTACCATGTTTTGATTTAAAATGGATATCAATAACACTGTGAAACGGAATTGTAAGGAATACTCAAAATCCACCATAAATCAAGAGTTTTTACATCAAAATAGCTGAATACAAGAATTCAATCAAATATCAATAACACTGTGAAATTAGAGTACCGCAAATTCTCGAAATTCAGATGTTTTTATTCCAAAATCAGGCTAGGTGTAGCAGTATGATAGTATAAATAATGTGATTAATTTTTAATTCTTTTGGATTTCAATAACTTTGTTAAAATGGACTTAAACGCAAATGTTGTTGCGTTCTCTGTCACCACTAGAAAAGACTATTGACGAAGGCGTAATAAAAATGAATACCATTAAACATCATTTTTAAATATCAGATTTTCTTTACTAATTTATTTTGATACCTTAGTGATGTTTTTTCCCATTACAGCCATACTGTAGTCTGCAAGTATGGTAGGGTATTTGTCCATCACAACTTCTGTGGCCTTCTTGTGGTCCCGTCTCAGCATACACAATATCCAGAGCGAGTCATATCCCTGTATTCCATCCTCCAGCAATATCATGACCTTCTCAACTAGGGCCAGAGTTGTGAAGGAGGAGCAGAGTATAGACTACAAAAAAAATACTAAGGCATAATACATAGAACTGGAAAGAAGAAACTATTACCGGACCAGCATAAAAGTACTGAAAGTACTGAGGTATAATACATAGAACTGGAAAGAAGAAACTATTACCGGACCAGCATAAAAGTACTGAAAGTACTGAGGTATAATACATAGAACTGGAAAGAAGAAACTATTACTGGACCAGCATAAAAGTACTGAAAGTACTGAGGCATAATACATAGAACTGGAAAGAAGAAAATATTACCGGACCAGCATAAAAGTACTGAAAGCACTGAGGTATAATACATACATGTAGAACTGGAAAGAAGAAACTATTACCGGACCAGCATAAAAGTACTGAAAGCACTGAGGTATAATACATAGAACTGGAAAGAAGAAACTATTACCGGACCAGCATAAAAGTACTGAAAGCACTGAGGCATAATACATAGAACTGGAAAGAAGAAAATATTACAGGACCAGCAAAAAAGTACTGAAAGTACTGAGGTATAATACATAGAACTGGAAAGAAGAAACTATTACCGGACCAGCATAAAAGTACTGAAAGCACTGAGGCATAATACATAGAACTGGAAAGAAGAAAATATTACAGGACCAGCTGGTTTAAAGGCTTCATTGGTATTTTGCAAAGCAAATTAATGAATCTAAGCAATAGAAACAAAAGCATTAACCAGGATATTACATGATTTTCCTTAAGCTGAGTGAATTTGTTCTCAAGACTTCAGGTGTCTATAATATGTAAAGTTAATTTAAACTTATCTGTATGAAGAGATGTCCCTGTCGGATTCCTTCCAATCTGCTTTTCCAGAATTAAGAATGTTAATCACATTTCACAGTTCGCAGGCAGTATTACAGTGCCAGCCAATTAATATCAAACAGGTCATTTAATCCTTCAAGCTTTACCAGTTCTGACCTTGTCATTTTCTGTCAGAGTATTTATACTAATATCATTGGAAAACTAGTATTCTCTACAAACTTTTATCTTCTGGAATTATCTAAACCACTCGGATAAACTCTAACAAATTGTTATGTAAACAATCCAGTAAAGCACTGTAACATTCTACATGATTTTATTACAGATGCCAACCTTAGGCCACATTATCATAATGTATTATGGAACAATTGGTATCAAGTAGATACATTGGTATCTAGGTAATCATGGTAAATTTTTTCCAAAAAGATCCCATAAAAAGGGACAAGACCCTAAGTCCAATCCTTGAAGCATAAATCTATAAATTGACGTTTGCTTATTGGATTGGTATCTGAACAGTTTTCAAGTTAACCCTTAGGTTGCTACACGCGGCAGATCCCGCGCCGATAAAAATGGCCCTCACTGCTAAACATGGCAAAAGTTGTTTCTTGACTTGTATTTTTCAATCGGTTGTTCATGAATACTCTCCAGTCTGTGGCTATATTTATGTCTAAAACGAAAGTAGCATGCCTCTGATGGGTTCTGACGTCACTGCTTTCTATATCATCAGGAAATAACGTTTATGAAAACGAAAAATGCACAAGGGAACGCAAGTTGGGAATGTTTGCTAGCAAATTGGGTGCGACAGTGGAAGTGAGACGAAACTTTCCTTCTCTAACATCGATTCCGATAGCAAAAAAGACTTTGTATAGTTCAAAGTTATTAATAATGAACTGATTATATGGGACATAGTCAGCAACACTTGAATGAATTTTTTTTATATTGACCAAAGCAGGAAATGTCGGACGACCCCTCTCACGTGTGACAAAGGTAAACTCTTTCATAGATACTAAATAAATAATGAATTTACTGACATTTCAATCTTAGAAAGGATATTTGTTAACTGTGATGAAATTTTAATCATATCCTGAACCTAATAAATTAATATGCCAAAGATGAAAATGAAAGACAGAAAGAAATATGTAGCAACAAAAAATGTTGGCAAGTTTTGAAGTTACCAGTTTGACCTGGGAATCGCTGAGAATATTCAGTTTTAAAAAATAGAAATACATGGACAGAATGTTTCTCTGTTATGATGTGCAATAAAAATGTTTACTTTTGTGATTTTATTGAGAAAATTCTATGTTTAAATCAAATAAATTTTAAACAAGACACCCAATGGGCCTACACCGCTCACCTGGTATCAATTTCTTACCTGTAACCCAATAGTCGCCTAAAATCTATTAGTGCACGAGAAGAACATGTTAAGATTTAAACATATTTCACCCCTGTGACCTTGAAAGTAAAATAAGGTCATTTTCATTAATAAAACTTTGTTTGGCTTTTTCCAGGAAATCACCTGTACGAAAAAGAGACACGGAATCCGGGCGTACCAGGGCAGGAATCCGCCCGGACTACGCACGGATTTCCGAAAATACATACTTATCCACACGGATTCCATACGTACACATAACCCGTGTCTAAAATCCGCCTGGATTTTTTCTGTATTTTCCATGTCTTGCTAAAAATCCGCCTGGATTTCATGTAAGGAATGGATTTTTTGTCTTTGAATTTTAAAGCAGCAGGATTTTCTAACTTAGTCCATTTCATGATACGGATTTTGCTGATGTGGACTTAGAAATTTTATACTGACACAGATTTTGAGGACTTAGATTAATTTGTTGTGATGTACTCTGCACAAACTCATTTTGGAATGAAAATTGTAAAATCAAGATAAAGGGGATTATGCTTAAAATTATTTTTTTTTAGAAATGCAACTAAAATTTTCATTATTTAAGGTTTAATTGTATTAATAAAAAAAATGTAATATTTATGCATATTCACTTTAAAAACAATGTCGCTAATTATTAATAATAAAGTTTAATTAAAATGTTTTGTTTTAAATTACAAAATTTATGAAATAAATAAAACCCAGAATAATTAATTTACTTGACTTGCATCATGGATATAAATATACAGTAGCAGCTCCAGTAAGTTTGGAATCTTGGATTCTGATTGGTCAGTTCAAAATTACAGTTTGGAGGCAAATGGCTGCTGTAGCTCAGTTGTGTTGTGAAGATGGAACATAAAATATGGATATATACAATTTTGTGAACAAATTATGGATATCAGAAATTACAAAACAGTACATTCTGCAGGTTTGTGTAAAATTATCATTATTTCTGTTGGTTTTGTGTGATTTTCAACATTCAATTTACATTATCATGATTTTTGAGGTCTGCAGTCTGAATGCTTTAATTGAAACTCTTGGATTAGTTGTTTAATAACTATGGTATCTAAATGGGAAAACATTTTTTTATGTGAGTATGAATATAAATATGTTACTATATATCTGTATTCAAAAACAGCTTAGTTAAACTTCAGTTCATAAGGACAAGAGTAAACCCAAAGTTTCTATAACACTAAACAGTGCATCCAAGTGCCATATCATCCAGGGTAGTGTGTATATATACATGTATGTACAGTAGCTAAAGGAATTTCTTGTAGAATTTTGAAAATGTGGAAGAATTGCTCCATCCAGCTGTTTTCATTATAGTTCCATGAGGCACATTGGCCCGAAATGCAGCAGACATAGATGCAGCTCTTGTGCTATGGGGTGTAAAAATGTTCATGTCTATCCCCGCTTTCTCAAGTACAGTTCTTATCCACCTTGAAATGGTACTTTTGCAGACTGGCAAATTTGGTTTCTGGTAACTGATAAACAGTTTAGAATGTTCACCTCGTATTTCTGCTGTGCATTTCAGGTATTCCTGCAGTTGTGTCACAACATATAAAGAGGGATTTTCTGTGAAAACATCAAATGACAATCCACTTTGATGGAAATTAGGACGAGACTGTTTCAACACTTCGCCAAAGTTGATTTTTACACTGTTCTGTTGGAATGTTATGTTCTTTGTGTCCATTACATGTAGTGATTGTGCACGATGCCCAGTCACCAATGCCAGCAAAGTTACCACTTTCAGCGTCAAATTTTTTAAGGAAACACATTCTACTGTATTTAAGTAGTCTAAAACTGTTTGTGGATCCCAGATTAATGAATTTCGTGGCAACGCCGGTCGCTTGTTGAAAACACCTTTTAAAAACCTTTTCACCAATGGTAAAGTTCCACATGGCTGTCCATGAATCACAATAAAAGTAGACAGTGATGATCTGGCGGTATTGATGGCACTATAGCCCAAACCCAAGTTAAACAGTACTGTTAAAAACTCAATAATACTTTTCACAGATGGTGAAAATGGATTGATCTCCCTTTTAGCTGCATACGAAAACCACTTTTTTGTGTAGGTGTCATACTGTTTTTGTGTGCCTGGTCGCCATGACGACAACAATATTCCCTCAGCTTCTTTTGAAAGGCCAATGTCTGTGATACTTTTCCGGAAAGGCGACAAGCCATTAGCTGCATCTTCGGTAAAGATTCCACTGGTTTGCTGGGATGAGACAGAGTGTTCTTCCTCCTAGGTAACAAAAACACACAATCAATGAGCAATCTCAACAAAAATGGAAATCATGTTTGTGTGGTCCAAAAAGGTAGTATCATTATTACCTCTGACTCATCTTCCTTAACTTTTGTAAGTATTTTCCCAATAAGTGAAAATGGTGGGAAAATGTACACAAACTTATCCCATACAATAGAGAATGCATCCACTGCCTCTGCATATGGTTCAGGTTTCCATGAAACATACCTTTCTACCTGACAGTTAAGTCTAGTAGCAAATAAGTCTAATTCAGGTGTTCCCCAAATATTCAAAAGCATTTTGAAAATGTTTGGGTCTATTTTCCACTCTGTGTTGTCATGATCAAGTCTGCTCTCTGCGTCAGCCTCAATATTTGTACTACCAGGAATGTGAGCAGCTGACAGCCAGATATCTCTCTCACTACACCAATTCCAGATTTCCCTGGCTAACAAATCACACTGTGAATGTTTTCCACCCATATGATTAATGTAAGCTATGGCTGTAGTGTTATCTAAGTTCATCCGAACATGCACATTTTTGAAATCTTTACATAATGTCAATAATGCAAACCATGCTGCTTTAAGTTCAAGGTAGTTTATGTGGTCATGTGATTCACTTTTTGACCAATTACCACCAGTTTTTTGCTGAGCATCATTCATGTATAACACTCCTCCCCATCCCTTTTTTGAAGCATCTGAGGCAAGAGTGACATCAGGTGGACCATGTGATATGACATTTGTGGCTGTCATAATATTATCAATCCACCATTTTAGATTTGCTTTACTCTGTAAAGAAAGCTCTGTTTTTGCATTGTAATTGCCTTTGTGCTGTTTCAATGCAGTGATTTTGTTTTCTTCCATATGTCTATAATGTAATGGACCATACTGAACTGCGGGAAAACTTGATACAAGCAACCCAATACATTGTGCAATTTCCTGAATAGTAGGTGTTCTACAACACAACAACTGTTGACAAACATTTCGGATATTGTCAGATTTCCTAGTTGGTAAAGTAACAGTCATGTTTATGGAGTTTAAAATAAACCCTAAATATTCAATGACATGTGTTGGTTCAAACACTGATTTGATTGGGTGTACTATGAAACCGACCTCGGCCGACAGTTGAACCGTTTCCTTAACATTTTGACGACATTCGCCTAGCGAGGTACCTAATAATAAGGAATCATCAATATATGAAGTGTTCATATGACCCATTTTTCTCAATTCTGAAAAGAATGGCTTGGTAATTTTTGTAAACACCCTTGGTGCCGACGACAAACCATTAGGTAAAACTGTGTACTGGTACAGCTTGTCATCAAATGTGAATCTTAAATATTTTTGGTAATCTTTGTGAACCGGAACCGAGTAATAGGCATCCTTCCAATCAATTGATGCCATAAAACAATCTTTTGTCATTAAATTCAGAGCATTTTTTAATGTATCCATCTTGAAATGTCTGTATACTATTGACTCATTCAACTTTTTTAAATTGAGTATCAGTCGACAAGTACCATCCTTCTTGGGTCTCATGAATATGTTTGATATATATTCCCCTTGGACATGTTCTACTTCTTCTATAACTCCCTTTCTGAGAAGATTCTTAATCTCAGTTTGAATAATTAGTTTTTCAGAGTCTTTAAATGCATACTGTGGTAGTATAAGGTCATGACGGATGTTATCTGTCTCAGTAAATTCAATTTTGACACCTTTTATATTGGTTAGTAACACAAAATCATAGGTCAATTTTCTCCATGATGACAAATGATCACCTATACAACCTGCCTGAAATGAGTTAACACATTTTGGCAATTCACTTTGCATTGTACTCAAAAACTTTTCCCAATCTACCGACTATTTTTACCATCAAACTGACAGTTTATCAGAGTTTTTTCTACAAATTTGACGCCACTTACCTCATCAACTGGGGACAGAGGTGTTTCTACTTCCTGTCCTGTGGCTGCCCCCTTTTGAAGTTTTTTGGCCTGTGTTGTTGATTTCCATAACCACCAGACTGGGGTCCTTTTCCCTGGTATTGGAAACCACGTGGCGATCGCTCATAGGGTTGAAAACGCCCTCGATGTCCACTATATTTTCCTCTGTTGGGGTACTTGGACTGGCCTTTCATTTTTCCATAATAGTTCCCATATGAAACCTGGGACGCAACCCGATTCGTTTCGCTGATCTCTTTCATAGATCTGTGAAGATCGTCTCCAAACAATTGCGTGGTGACAGGATTGTTCGTAGAGCAAAGCGATGAGAATTGATTATTCAAATCAGGTTTGATAAGCTCACGCCTTCTTTGACTGATGTCCTGCGATGCTGTACTAATCAGCATAAAACTGTCAAGCGTAGATTTCATGATGTCATCCAGAATCACTTTCACATTGTCGGCAATGAGTTCTTTCCGAGCCGAAGTTATTTTCTGGAGAGTTCTGGCCAAGGGAACTAACCCTTTTAGCATTTTATCTTGCGCTTTCTGAAAACGCAGGTCTCTGCTCTTAGTGTTATGGCTAATCTTTCGCCAGATTTCTGGGTTCGTTCTGGGCGCCTGCAACATGTCAACATTTGAAGGGCGGAGATATTCGTCCATTTTTGTTTTTAGTTTTTCATCGGGCATACGTTTCGACAACATGTCACAAAGAAGCTTCGTAAGCTTTTCGTTGTGTAATTCAGGCCCTGTCGCGTCAGAATTCGACAAATCTTGAGCGATTTCCCTCATACAATCGGGAAGTTCGTCATTGTCCGTGGTCGGTCTGTTTTCCTGACTAATAGGTCCAACATTTGGCTCATCATCACCCGTTTTTTCCTCACATTCCGAGTCGGAATCTCCGAGTAAGGCATCAATCTGCCCACACACATCAACAGAGTCATTATCACCGTACACAGTACCGTCACCTTCGGACAAAAATGATCGCTGATCAGACGATCTCATTTCCTCAAACATTTGCATTTGATTCGCCATCATCGCCTGCATATTTGCCAAAACTGAGGCTAACGACTCTTGGAAATTTCCAACAGGAGGACATGTTTGTGTGCCAGAAGGTCCTGGCATTTGTTGGTCTACTTCCATCGGTCCCACTGACCGAGGCTGAGGCTTTTTTTGTGTCTCTTGTGCCTTCGACGACTCGCGATTGGCATCGCCTGGAGTCGGGGCCGATTTCTCAACAGTATACGTAGAAACCGTCTTTCCGTTGCCATTGCTTGGACTACTGGCTTTTCTTGAAGACTTATCAGCCTTTTTGTGAGGTTTTTCGGCGTGACGGGGCTCCATATTATTAAGAATTTCCCCTACAAAGTCAAATTCTCCAACAATTTTCTGTTGATTCAAAATGGCGGCCATACGTTCGCGCCAAACCTAGCAGTGCGAGGGAGCCCCTCGTAACACTGAAGACGTTATAAGCCGAGACGGCCAATATTCTGATCAAAATTAACTGATCACAGCAGTACAGAAATGTTTAACAGCACCCTAGAGAGCCTCTTGGGTAAAAATATGTTAAATTACTGCCGAAAATAGAAATATTAAATCAGAGGTCACAAGGTCCTTCTGATCAATCTGCTAACAAAGCACGCTATGACTGCTGACGATGCGCACGCAGCACGCATCTCACGGGATCTCGTAGTACCAATAAGGAGTGAAGACAAAATTGTTAGTTTTACCAAGATAGACAAATAATTCAATTTTATAATTTGTCCAGCATCATTTATGAATTCAGTTCAGAACAGTAGATATTAATGTATTAGTAGACCCTAAGACATGACATATAAAGATATTTGCAATGTATGTAACTTTTTATTTTGAGAAATGATGAACCAGAGCATGTATCAAGCTAACAGCTCTTGCAGGCAACAGATAAACTCAGACCAGAATGACCAGGCCATTACAGGTGGCCACTTCCTGCTGGCATTAATACCATGGTTACTTACTGTTGGGATAGGCCCCTGGGTGTGACAATATTTACTAAAGCTGGCATGGTCTAACTGGAATTTCTAGGCAAATTAAATCTTAGAGTATCTGTAGATTATATGTCTTTAGAAAGCTAAATATTACCCAGGACTAGTACTAGTGGATGCTTATTGTCCAAAAATCATGTCCAATATTGTTAAAAATAGCAAAACATATCAATGAGAAGTCTTGGCAAGCAATATACTGAACATTACAAAAGTTTTCCACATGTTTTGTTAAAATTTAACACAACCACAAGTAATTTAAGTAATTTCATACATATATTTTGTTCAAATTGCAACCTTATATTTTGCAAAATATACTTAATTTTCAAAATTGTTAATCTATTTTGCTTTGGGTTATTTTGCATGCATGACTATATATTTGGAATAGATCATTTTTCAGCTGCAATTGTCGTGTCACTGCATTATAATCATTTCCATCACGAATGTATGCACATTTTCTTCACATATTATTGCAGATTTTCCCCCAGTATGACCATATTAATTTATTTTAAGTAATAGGGGAAAAAAAAAAATCTGTACAAATTTTTAAAAACCAATATGGATTTAAGAAAAATTCATACCTATTTTTGACAATAAACCCATACGGATTTTTCTAAAAACCGTTTGGATTTTCATTTAAAAATCCGTATAGATTTCAGGAAAATCCGTATGGATTTTAAAGACTCCATATGGATTTAAGAAAAATCCATACGTATTTTTGACAATAAACCCATAGGGATTTTTCTAAAAACCGTACGGGTTTTTATTTGAAAATATGTAAAATTGATCTCAGGAAAATCCTTATGGGTTTTAGAAAAATCACGCCTAGATAATATCCATACGGATTTTATAAATCCGTGCGGAATTTAAAAATACGCACGTCTTGGAGCAGGTCCTTGGCTTGCATTTTTCCGGACGGATTTTCCAAATTTGGAAATCCGTATAGGCTCATTTGAATATTCCGTGTCAAATTCCTGCCATGACCCGTATGGATTTTCTTATTGTCAAGAATATTGTGCTGGACAGTATTCCATACAGGTTTTGAAAAAAAAATCCTGCTCCAATACGGCCGGACTATTTCATACAGGCTAGCAGCCAAATATCATGTCTCTAGGCATTTTGATATTTCAGAAGATGTTGTTTACAGGTGTTAACAAATTTGACCCCTGTGACCTTGAATATGGGCCAAGGTTATTTATTTTTGCAAGATTTATCCAGATTCATCCAAGGAAGCTACCAGCCAATTATGATATTTCTAGACATTTTTGTATTTCAGAAGATGCCTTTTTAACGTTTAACAGATTTGACCCCTTTGGCGTTGAATATGGGTCAAGTTCATTTCTTTTCGCAAACTTTGTCGGGCTTTATCAAAGAAACCTTTCAGCCAACTATCATGCGTCTAGGCCTTTTGGTTAATCAGAAAAAGTCGTTCAAAAGTTTAAACAGATTTGACCCCTGTGACCTTGAATATGAGTTAATGTCATTTCTTTTCGCAAACTTTGTTTGGTTTTATCCAAGGAACCTTACGACCAAATATCTTGGTTCTAGGCATTTTGGTATTTCAGAAGAAGTCGTCCAAAAGTTTTAACAGATTTGATCTCTGTGACCTTGAAAACAGGTTAAAGTGATTTTGTTCCGCTTCTTCCAAGAAAGCTACCAGCCAAATTTCATGTCACTATAGTCCTTTCGGTATTCAATGGAAAAGGTAACAGACGATGGACAGACGGATGCCGCACCATCAAATAAGCTCGCTTGGCCCTTCGGGCCAGTTGAGCTAAAAATTAACCTTTTTTACTTGTATTGTCACCTGCACACTTAACAACAGATACGACATTGGAACATTGAGGTTAGAGTCACAATTCATAAAAACATCCCTTCGTTGCCCCTAAGGGAGATTTCCGACCAAATCTGGTTCAAATCAATTCAGTCCTTTAGGGGCAAGTAATGATTTAAAAGGGTTACCTCTATTTCCCCTATTAGGCCTAACCCTCCAGCCCCAGCGGAGTCTGAGTCACTATTTATGCAAAATGTGTTCCTTTTCTCAAAAGGATATTTCTAACAAAAATTTGATTCTTGTATCTTAAGAACTTGATGACAATTAATTATTTGAAAGGTTTTAGCTCTTTTTCCCCTTTTGGGCTCTGGCCCCTGGGAGGATCAAAGTCAATATTTATGCAAAATCTGTTCCCCTTCCCTCAAGGATGTTTCTGACCAAATTTGGTCACAATTCATGTATAACTTCACGACTAGTAGCGATTGAAAGGAATTAACTCTATTTTCCCTAATGAGCCCCTCTGGCCCTTTAGAAGTCAGAGTAACCATTTATGCAACATCTATTCCCCTTCCCAAAAGGATTTTTCTGACAAAATTTTGTTAAAATCCATTTATAACTCTATGTCTAATAGCAATTTAAAGAAATTACCTCTATTTCCTCTAATGGGCCCCAACCTTCTGGCCCCTTAGGCATCAGAGACATCATTTACGCAAAATCTGTTCACTTTCCTCCAAGGAAGTTTCTGACCAAAACAATCCATTCAAAACAGTATAATTAGAAGGGATTGAAAGGAATTACTTCTATTTCCCCTATTGGGCCTCGCCCCTCTGGCCCCTTGGGGATATGAATCACCATTAACGCAAAATCTGTTCCCCTACTCCCAAGGATGTTTCTAATTAAATTTGGTCAAAATACAATAAGGACTTTTCGACTAGTAGCAATTTGAAGCAAATGTTGACAGACGACAGACAACGGATGCCGCACCATGGCATAAGCTCACCAACGGAAAGCTCACCGGACCTTCAGTTCAGGTGAGCTTAAAATGTCTGCTATTCCTTAGTAATCTGTTGGTGGACATCTCATCAACTTTCAGAAAATTTTACTCGAATTTGTTTTTAAACTCAGGAAGGCCTTTTAGCTTGCATCATCAGCTTTAATAATAAATATTGCCAATAATCCCTCATCTGCTCGTATACCGAAGGTTCTTTAAAAGAAAAATTCAGAAAATACCAAATCATCAACAAAACAATAATCCGAACTCAAAAATCAATTAAACTAGAGGCGTAATAGGAACAAAAGAAAGATCTACATGGAGACTCTCGTAAAAGCACAAAACAATAAGACCAGGTGTTCCGGAAGAGTAAGCGTCTTCTGCTCCATCTAGGACACCTGCCATGTAAATCTTTATCACATCCAAGTAATTATCAAGTTCTCAAAACAAGAACCGAGTATCAATGTCAATCACAACAAGTAAACACACTAATGAGCAAACTCAAAAACGTCCATCTTCATATCACTTAAAGATACAGATTATTTCTCAATGAGACAAAGATAGCGACCATAAAACTTGCCCATATCTCTAATCAACCTGCATCTCTCGAAACCTTGTGTTGTTTGTTTGTTTGTCAGCAGTCGACATCGATCACGAAAATCACAATATTTAGAGCAAGCCCTAGAATATCAAATCAACTGCGACATGTAAACACCATAGGTTGGAGAAGCAGGGATGTTACTATAAAACAAGAGGCCCAATGGGCCTGCATCGCTCACCTGGTATTAATCTCTTGTAACCCTAAAGTCGTCAAAATGGCCCCTTAGGGGTAAGAGTCACCATTTATGCAAAATTTGTTCCCCTTCCCCCAACGATGTTTCTGACCAAATTTGGACAAAATCTATTCATAACTTTATGACAAGAAGAGATTTAAAGGAATTACTTCTATTTCCCCTATTGGGCCACGCCCCTCTGGCCCCTTAGGGGTCAGTCACCATTTATGCAAAATTTGTTCCCCTTCCCCCAAGAATGTTTCTGACCAAATTTGGACCAAATCTATTCATAACTTTTTGACAAGAAGAGATTTAAACAAATTACCTCTATTTTCCCTATTGGTCCCCGCCCCTCTGGCCCCTTCGGTGTCAGTGTCACCATTTATGCAAAATCTGTTCCCCTTCCCCCGACAATGTTTCTGTCCAAATTTGGACAAAATCTATTCATAACTTTTTGACAAGAAGAGATTTAAACAAATTACCTCTATTTTCCCTATTGGTCCCCGCCCCTCTGGCCCCTTCGGTGTCAGTGTCACCATTTATGCAAAATCTGTTCCCCTTCCCCCAACGATGTTTCTGACCAAATTTGGACAAAATCTATTCATAACTTTATGACAAGAAGAGATTTAAAGGAATTACCTCTATTTCCCCTATTGGGCCACGCCCCTCTGGCACCTTAGGGGTCAGAGTCACCATTTATGCAAAATTTGTTCTTCTTCCCCCAAGAATGTTTCTGACCAAATTTGGACAAAATCTATTCATAACTTTAAGACAAGAAGAGATTTAAAGGAATTACCTCTATTTTCTCTGTTGGGCCCCGCTCCTCTGGTCCCTTGGGTGTCAGAGTCACCATTTATGCAAAATTTGTTCCCCTTCCCCCAACAATGTTTCTGTCCAAATTTGGGCCAAATCCAATCAGGACTTTTTGACAAGAAGAGATTTAAAGGAATTACATCTATTTTCCCTATTGGGCCCCGCCCCTCTGGCCCCTTTGGGGTCAGAGTCACCATTTATGCAAAATTTGTTCCCCTTCCCCCAACAATGTTTCTGTCCAAATTTGGGCCAAATCCAATCAGGACTTTTTGACAAGAAGAGATTTAAAGGAATTACCTCTATTTTCCCTATTGGGCCCCGCCCCTCTGGCCCCTTTGGGGTCAGAGTCACCATTTATGCAAAATTTGTTCCCCTTCCCCCTAGGTTGTTTCTGTCCAAATTTGGGCCAAATCCAATCAGGACTTTTTGACAAGAAGAGATTTAAAGGAATTACTTCTATTTCCCCTATTGGGCCCCGTGCCTCTGGGCCCTTAGGGGTCAGAGTCACCATTTATGCAAAATCTGTTCCCCTTCCCCTAAGGATGTTTCTGACTAAACTTGGTCGAAATCCAACCAGGACTTTTTGACGAGAAGAGATTTAAAGAATTACCTCTATTTCCCCTATTGGTCCCCGCCCCTCTGGCCCTTTGGGGGTCAGAGTCACCATTTATGCAAAATCTGTTCCCCTTCGCCCAAGGATGTTTCTGACCAAATTTGGTTAAAATCCAATCAGGACTTTTTGACTAGTAGCGATTTGAAGCAAATGTTGACAGACGACGGACGGACGACAGACGACGGACGCTGCGCCATGGCATAAGCTCACCGGACCTTCGGTCCAGGTGAGCTAAAAATGGCAGTTCATGATCGGAAGATTGAAATCATCACGTTTATTGTATAGCTTTGTAGCAGTTTACATTCGCAACAAGAGGCTTAGAGTGCATGTATCGCTCACCTGGAAACATTGGTATCTAGGTAATCAGGGTAGGGGCAGGTGAGCTAAACATGAACAAAATAAGCTTTTAGCTTTTAGCCACATATCATGTTTGTTGATTATTGATATTTCAGAAATCATTTGAAGGTCTTAACAGATTTAAACCCTGTGACCTTGAATACAGGTCAAAGTAATTTCATTTAACTAACATTGTCTGGTGTCATCAAAGGAACCGATAGCGGCTGATAACTTTGCTCCTTTCGGGAAGCAGCTGTTGTAGTAGGGTTGGGCCCAATAGGTACCTCTGTTTGGACAGCGGCTCGTCTCCGTTTGTGAAACAAAAAGTGGATACTTCGCTGTAAATCTAACTGTATATTCACTTGATAAGAAAAAAATACTGAAATTTGAGAATATATGCAAACCTGCAACTTGAGTAAATCCTCACGACATCTGAAACAGGAACAGGAAATATTTGCCTTGACCTGCGTACAAGGTGTGCCTCCGGAGCGTCGTGCGGAGGTGGGATTGGTCGTAATGGTGTACTGGCATGGTTGTCTGATGGATTTAGGGCCCTGCAGTGGAGGTATATGGTCAAGCCAGGCATATCGCTGACCAAAATGACCATCACCTTTCGGCTAAAAATTAAAAAAAAAAAATGAAAATGTCATTTAAGAAGTCAGTCGGGCCATAAATACATTTTTGTAGAATCCAGACGTAAAATACTACCTTAGTTTAAAGCTAATCTGTATAACAATACAAAGGCACTCAAAACTAAGGGTCCTCTCTAGTAGCAAAACACACATTATCATCACTTAGCCATAATTCACATAGCGTTTAGTTATATTCATTTTGCATAACTGTCTTATTTACAAAATAATTGATACAAGAGATCCCACAGGGATCTAATGGCGCCCACTATTGATGATTTTTAATTCATTCTCAGAAAGTTGGATCTTTCCATTCTTATTGTTTTCTTTCATTTATGAATTTTATCTTAGTTCTATGAATTTCTCTAGAAAATCAATAACAGTTAAAATGGAGCAGTCTAAAAATTATACCATACACTACTAGGAACCAAATAGAACTTGCTTATGAAATTTTAAAAGAATCCATCTGAAACCAGACTGTTTTATGAATCACCTCAAAAAAATTGGACAATGTACAACTAGGGACCATGGGGAACCTGCATATGAAATTTAAGAAAGATCCATCCACAAACTATAAATGCAAAATCAAAGATGGCTGCCTGTCAGCCATATTGTATTTCAGATCAGCCAAAAAACTGTACAATGTACAACTAGGCACTAATTATATAAGGTGAACCTATATATGAGGTTTGAGTAAAATCCATAAAGAAGTAGCCGTAACAAACTTTCAATGCCAAAATCCATGATGGCCATCTTTCAGCAATTTGTTTTTCCAACCAAAATCAAAAGGGTACAACTAGGCTCCAAGGGAAACTACATATGAAATTTGGGTATGATCCATCATGTACTTCTCAAGAAATAGCGATAACCAATTTTCAATGGCAAAATCCAAAATGGCCGCCTTTCAGCCATTGTTTTTCCCTTATCAGTCCCAAATCAAAAGGGCACATTTACTAGGCACCAAGAGGAACCTACATATGCAATTTGAGAATAATCCATTTAGTACTTCTCAAAAAATAGTGATAACAAACTTTTAACGGCAAAATCAAACATGGCCGCCTTTCAGCCATTTTGTTTTTCCGATCAGTTCCAAAATCTAAAGGGCACAACTAGGGATCAAGGAACCTACATATGCAATTTGAGAATAATCCATTCAGTACTCCTCAAAAATAGTGATAACAAACTTTCAATGGCAAAACCCAACATGGCCGCCTTTCAGCCATTTTGTTTCTCTAATTAGTCCCAAATCAAAAGGGCACAATTAGGCACTAAGAGGAAGCTACATATTTTGCAATTTGAGAATAATCCATTTAGTACTTTTCAAGAAAAAGTGATAACAAACTTTCATGGTAAAATCCTAGATGGTCGCCTTTCAGCCATTTTGTTTTTCCCATCAGTCCCAAAACCAAAATGGCACAACTAGGGATTAAGGTGAACCTACATATATGCAATTTGAAAAAGATTGATTCAGTACTTCTCAAGAAATAGCATAACAAGAATTGATTAAGGACGAAAAACGGATGGACCACGAACACAAGGTGATTTGAATAGCCCGCCTTCTGATGATGGTGGGCCAAATATTTAGACCATGCACAACTAGGGAACCAAACAGAACCTGCTTATGAAATTTCAGAAGAATCCATCCTAAACTTCTCCACAAACAATAAATGCAAAATCCAGGATGGCTGCCTGTCAGATTTATTTATTTTAGATCAGCCAAAAAACTGTCAATGCGCAACTAGGTACCAAGGGGAACCTATTTATGAAATTTGAGTAAGATCCATAATTTGTTCTTCAAGAATGAGCCGTAACAAACTTTCAATACCTAAATCAAAGATGGCCATCTATCAGTCATTTTGCTTTTCCAACCAGTCCCAAAATCAAATGAACACAACTACGCACCAAGGGGAACTTACATATGAAATTTCAGAAGGATCCATCAAGTGCTTCTCAAGAAATAGCGATTATAAAATTTGCAATTGCAAAATCCAAGATGGCCACCTTTCAGCCATTTTGTTTTTGTGATCATTCCCAAAATCAAAAGGGCACATATAGCCACCAAGGGGAACCTATATATGCAATTTGAGAATAATCCATTCGATAACAAACTTTCAATGGCAAAGTCCAAGATCAAGATGGCCGCCTTCAGCCATTTCCTTTTTTCCAATCGGTTTCAAAATCTAAATTTAAAGGGCACAACTAGTCACAAAGGGAAACTACATATGAATTTTGAGTAAGATCCACCAAGAACTTGTCAGGAAATAGCGATATCAAATGTTTATATCAAAATTCAAGATGGCCGCATATCAGCCATTTTGTTTTTCCGATCAGTCCAAAAATCAAAAGGGCACGTGCAACTAGGGATCAGGGACGGACGATGTACGACGGACCAGGGATGCAGGGCAATTTGAATAGTTCACCATCTGATAATGGTGGGCTAAAAATCAATAAGTATTGGATTTATCTAGGCCTACCTTTTGTTATGTCAACCAGCCATGTTTTCCTTATCGTAAGTTTCTGAACAATTTAAAACTTTTGCAATAAATCTCTATGCTATAGAGGTTTGCAAACTCATAGGTATTTATGTTTGGGACTGAAAGTTCCTGTATTAAAAGCTTTTTCAATTGGTGGCCGATTTTTCAATAATGTACTTGATGAATTTGGTATTCGGTATACAATGTCAATTGTTTTTTTGGTCTTTTTAGTGTAGCCTTATATGAACATCACACAAAATCTGGTGAATTGTTTGTATAAATCAGATACAAAAAGTATATCTTTTCCTGTATGAACAGTAACATGTTTTTATGGCGATCTATACACGGAGGGGTTAATAGTCGTAAACAATATAGTTCGTATAAACAGATAAATTCCCCCATTGAGACCCGAGACACAGGAATTCGTAAATGGCGACTTCGTAAATATGGATATATAAATTACATAGGGTTATATAGAGGTCCAGAAGGGGATTTTTTAAGACTTCGTGAAATGTGGAGTTTACTGCTTCCAAAGAATCGAAGTAAGAAAGATTTTTATTTTGAGAGTAAATATGCAGCAAACGGATCCAGGTCAGAGTTCAAACCCTGGCCCTCAGAATGAGCTACAATTACAATTTGAGAATTAGCAATACATTTAGCACCCACCATCAATGATTTTTCATTCGTTCCTAGAATGTTGGATATTTTTCCTTCTTATTTTAACTTTCATTTATGCATTTAACCATAGATCTATTAATTTCTCTTAAAAATTATTAATAGTTGAAAGAAGGTCTCTTGTCAGGAGTTTGTTTTTCTGTTCAGATCCAAATTCCAAATCCACCTTGTATTTTTTTAAAAATAACCATAAAATATTTTCATAGTCAACATACAAAATGGCCACCTTAGCCATATTTCTCCCCTTGGGCAGTCCAAAAAATAGACCTTTATGGGACTGAACAGAACCTGCTTATGGAATTTGATTAGGAAGTACCCTTAGTACTTCTAATGAAATAGCAATTGTAACTTATGTATATAAGTGTGGTTTGTACACAGAGACTCTGTACTAACTGACCACTAGCTGTGTATATAAGTGTGGTTTGTACACAGAGACTCTGTACTAACTGACCACTAGCTGTGTATATAAGTGTGGTTTGTACACAGAGACTCTGTACTAACTGACCACTAGCTGTGTATATAAGTGTGGTTTGTACACAGAGACTCTGTACTAACTGACCACTAGCTGTGTATATAAGTGTGGTTTGTACACAGAGACTCTGTACTAACTGACCACTAGCTGTGTATATAAGTGTGGTTTGTACACAGAGACTCTGTACTAACTGACCACTAGCTGTGTATATAAGTGTGGTTTGTACACAGAGACTCTGTACTAACTGACCACTAGCTGTGTATATAAGTGTGGTTTGTACACAGAGACTCTGTACTAACTGACCACTAGATGTGTATATAAGTGTGGTTTGTACACAGAGACTCTACTAACTGACCACTAGCTGTGTATATAAGTGTGGTTTGTACACAGAGACTCTACTAACTGACCACTAGCTGTGTATATAAGTGTGGTTTGTACACAGAGACTCTGTACTAACTGACCACTAGCTGTGTATATAAGTGTGGTTTGTACACAGAGACTCTGTACTAACTGACCACTAGCTGTGTATATAAGTGTGGTTTGTACACAGAGACTCTGTACTAACTGACCACTAGCTGTGTATATAAGTGTGGTTTGTACACAGAGACTCTGTACTAACTGACCACTAGCTGTGTATATAAGTGTGGTTTGTACACAGAGACTCTGTACTAACTGACCACTAGCTGTGTATATAAGTGTGGTTTGTACACAGAGACTCTGTACTAACTGACCACTAGCTGTGTATATAAGTGTGGTTTGTACACAGAGACTCTGTACTAACTGACCACTAGCTGTGTATATAAGTGTGGTTTGTACACAGAGACTCTGTACTAACTGACCACTAGCTGTGTTTAGGTGGTTCCAATTATAGGGGTTGTGGGTATTAACCATTTCAGTGTAGGGGTCAGCTGAGAGGGATTAGTCAATGGACCTTATATTAGGTAAAGGGAACTGATATGCCTGGTAGAATAGGGGGGCCAGAGTTCTGAGTGATGAATCACTCTCAGCAGCAGGAGCAGACCAGTCACATGACTGGTCAGTCATCCAAATTAGGGAATGGTTATAGTGATATGCCCAGCATGCAGAGGCAGGGGCATTATGTACATTGCTGGTCATTCTTAGCTGTAGCAGGAGAGAGTTAAGACGTATATATTTTGATAGCCGCCGCCACCCCTACCACACTTCCTTCTCAGATGAGGCCTGGGTCTATCTCATGCTTTGGCGCACTGCCTGTCAGTCATATTGTTTATCAGATTTCTCTGAAAATGGACTATGCACAACTAGGCCCGAAGGGGAACCTACATGTACATATGAAATTTGAGAATGTTCTATCCACTACTGCTCAAGAAATAGCGGTAACAAACTATTACTAAGATATCCAAGATGGCTGCCTGTTCTGTTTGTTGGATCTATCCGAAAATGAACCATGCACACCAAGGCACCAAGGGGAAGTTACACATGAAAATTGAGAATGTTCCATTCAGTACTTCTCAAGAAATAGCGATAACAAACTACATGTATTACTCACAAATCCAAGATGGCCACCTGTTAGACGACGGAGCACGGACCCAGGGTGATTTGAAAAGCCCACTATCTGATAATGGTGGGCTAGAAATATTCGACCGTAACCAAATCAAAACTTGACCTAGATATTTCAATGATGTATTAGTATATCAAATTTCACTATCATTCAGTGCATCAGTTGCTAAGATAAAGAATGGATACTGTAGATTATTTTAAATTGTCTAAGTCTAAGGGGCATAACTCTGTAATAAAATATTACCAACTCTAGGCCTTTTGGCTATTGAGAAGTCATCCTGACTCTTCGGGTCTGATGACCTAAAAAGATGACAGATAGGCAGACAGGACCCTCCTTCTGACATCTAACAAAACATACTGAGCATTGCTAAAGCAATACCATACTTGCCAACCCTCCCGATTTAGGTGGGAGGCTCCAATTTTAGACTGCCTCTCCCGGCCTCCCGATCGATCGTGTTTGCAAAAATCAGGAAATCTTCCGATTTTGAGAAATCCCAAAGGCCATTTAGCTTAACCGTATCACCTTCTTGTGATTTGTAGTCCTTCACTCAAGACATTGACAATGATGAAATAATAAGGCTGTCCCAAGCCCAGTAATGACCCTACTGATAATCGTGAGTGTAGTGTATAAGCCCGAGTGGACTGTAATTAGAGTGGGAGGAGAACAAGTCAACACACAGCCACGGCACAGGTGTCCAGCACACATGCTCACTCAATTACCACTGACTGGCACGGCACAGGTGTCCAGCACACATGCTCACTCAATTACCACTGACTGGCACAGCACAGGTGTCCAGCACACATGCTCACTCAATTACCACTGACTGGATCCTCTAACATGACCAGCAGGTTATTTATTTGTAGACTCCAACTATAAGACTTCAAAACAAACACTTGATATGGCTACCGTGTATCATTTTACTCATATTTAATTTCATTTGACACTGTTGAAACGCGTGTATTCACTGATGGTCGCCGTCTTGGATTACATCAGGTACAAAACGGAAAGCGGAATTAAAATCCGGACTTCGTAAATTTACCGACAACAGTGTATTTTATAGTTTTATAAGAAATATTTACACTGTAAATTGATTTGAACATTTTATCTCAACTTTTAAAGTAAATGTGATTATATCATATTTGTTTCCCTCCAGATTGTTAATATGCAATTTAATTTATTTTTTTTTTTTTTAAATAATTTTTAAACAGAAGCTTAGATACAAGCGCAAAAAAAATGAAAAATATGTAAACAAATTAACATACACCTATCAATTTTTTTCTCTTTATTACATTCTAATATTTACATGATTTAATTGAAAAAAAAAATCTAAACACAAGGAACATATTCCAATTATTTCCCCTGGTGGTGGATAGGACAATACAAATGTATTTATGTTTTGGTTTGTCAAAGGAACTTGCACATCAGAGATGGAGTCAAGGTAACACTTATTACAATTTACTTTTATCCTATTTTTGACCAGACGCTGTTAGATATTTTAACAGTATGGATATGGTATTTAAATGTAATTATATATTAAATTAACTATATACAATGAATCTCAAATAAATAGTTTATACTGATTAAATACATTAATTAAATACTTTATAATTAAATCGCCTACCTTTTAGCACTGTAACACTCTCAACCAGTCCTTGCACTCACCTCTCATATGTCACAATAACAAGTATACATGTACACAGGTTAAAGGATTTAAAAGGAGTTGTCCTGATAAAGAAAAGTAGGTATTGTGAATTGGTTACCATGGCAACCAAAATTTCAGCAGAAAAATACCCTGTATGCATGCACACTTAACATGGTCACTACCATTCTTGTGTAGTTTCACTGGAATCGGTTCACAGGTTTATGAGGAGTTGTCTGGACAAATTTCCCCAAAAAGTATAGTGACCTGGTTACCATGGCAACCCAAATTTCAGCAGAAAAAAAGCCTACATACACATCAACACACGGTCCTTAACTTCCCTGTGTAGTTTCATTGAAATCAGTCTATCAGTTTCTAAAGAGCTGCCCGACAAATGTTTTTGACGGACAGATGAACGACAACGCAACATATAGCATATCCAAAAACCATTACAAACAAGATAATTCAATGAATTACAGTTCTCGTCGAATGTGATTGCTTTGCCCACCCCAAGCTTACAGTTACAGTGACTAGTAGTGTAAATCTTAGATGTACCTGAAAGGTCAAAATGTAGGCCAAAATGACTTTCTTTTGATACACGACACACCACCACAGGTAAAGGTGAACCCATACCTCAATTGTTAAGTTTCAGTGACAGTAGTGTTGGAGAAAGAGCCTGGACAAGATAGAAAAAGAACGGACAGAAGGTCAGAAGGCTAGATGGCTGAAGGTCAGACAGACACAAACGCAAAACTATAGTCCCCTCAGTTGGCAGTGGGAGACTTATAAGACTACAGATCGATATGCTGTTTTAAGAAACACTGACCAGATGTCCAATGACTGAGCTGACAGGACTGACCGGTAAAGCGGCACAAGGAGGACGCCACTGGAGTAGACACTTTATGTAGATTTCACAGAGGAGCACCTGTAATGGAAACAAGTCGTTATTCAACACACTGCTGGTGAAGTGGTTTTTTTTTTCATTCTTCAACAACAACAAACATGTACACATATAACGTATACATAAATGCATCACCATAAAGCCAGGATACAGGTGGATGTATACACACAAGCACATGAATATGTATAAACACATAATACATACATATACAGACATGCATGTGCACTGGACATGCATCAATATAATGACCGATTACACAATTAAGGGTTCATACATACATGCACATACACATAAATTCACACGGGTTCATACATACATGCACATACACATAAATTCACACATGTACACATACATACCCTCACACACACATTCATTAGCACAAACACACGTGCATACGTATATGTATGCCTGCATATAAACATACACACATACATGCACACACATGCATAGCTGTACAGTAATTGCACGCAATCATAAACCCGCACACATACATGCATGGATGTACATTGCTCGCAGTGATACACACATGCACATGAATGCACCCATGCACACACATGTCCATATATAAGTACACAAGCTAGTCGTTTGTGTTTCACATGTTGTTATCTTTAAATAACTAGCGGTATATAATTTGGAATTATTTTCTGGTAGAGTATAAAGTGAATTTGATTAATAAATATACATGTGGTATACATTATGGATAAAATGCTTATATGATATATATATACATGTATAATGAACAGGCTTATTAATAAA
This sequence comes from Mimachlamys varia, assembly GCA_947623455.1. NCBI lineage: Eukaryota > Metazoa > Mollusca > Bivalvia > Pectinida > Pectinidae > Mimachlamys > Mimachlamys varia. Next base: position 35,064,125 of record OX392542.1, read on the forward strand.
TTTGATATATATAAATAAATTTTAATGAATATGAATGAATAAATATCCCCCGCTTCCCCCCTTTGTAACAGGGTAATCAAATTGTAAGTAAAACTCTTTTGTAATTTTCATGCCGTTGACACAAGATGTATTGCCTGGAAATTGAACAAAGACTAAAGCCTTAGGCACAGAAATTGGATAATACTTGTAACTGTGATTGCAAGGAAACATGAATCAAGGGGCCATAACTCCGTCAGATAAACTCTGCAAAAAGTTGCAATCGAACTTGGCCTTGCCCTTTAGGCAATTAATCTTATTACCAGGTTTCAAGCAAATAAGATTATAATTGTTGCCATAATTGTATGAAACAGACATTTTTTGACATGTAAAGGGCCATAACTCCGCCAACTAACATATGCCAGTATTGGCGATCGCACTTGGGTCGAGCCCTTTAAGCATTTTACCGGATAATCAAAAATATTTGTTGTTGTTATTGCGCGAAGACGAATTGTGACAGATAGATGGACATACAGACAGACAAAATGGCAAACCCAAATTAGTACCCCCAGTTTCGGTGAAAGCGGGGGATAGAAATATAAGGATTGTACCTCATTTTTACCCAGTTTGCAACGAATATATTCACTATGGAGCGCTAACGCGCACCATAGCATGTGTTCGTTGCCAACTGCGGGCATACTACCGTATATACGCAGTCGAAATGAGATACAATCCTTATATTTACACAATTATTACTTTCAAGTGCTATACGAAGAAAAAACATTCGAAGCGGGTTGCTTAGATGATAACTACATTGGATTTCATCAATATATTGGTAAATTTAGAAAATACACATCGAACAACACTATTTTCCTTCATTACATCATATGTAAATTTGGTATTAAATAATATTTCAAGCATGTCAAATTTATTTCTTTATTTATAATCTGGTTGTGACGCGGTCCGACGTCAGAACTGCAGGGCGCCGCCATGTTTGCGTTACCATCAAAGAGTTTCGAATGCGCATCATTACGAATCAAAAGTTTGCTAGAAACTATTTATTATTCAATCACAGGAAATTGATTCCATATATGTTCCATGTTTCAAAATCTTGTAGGAACCAAACAATGGCCGACAGTGAATACTCAATTTTTCTGAAACGTGAACGACGCCATATTTGAACAAATATAAATTTGCCGAGCCTTTTTTCACTGCGCATACACTAATATATTCGCAGTCAGAGTTTACTAAGCACAAGAAGGGAGAGGTGTAAATATATATATATAACATGTGGACATATATGTGTATTTGCTCACGCAAATCTGTATATGCTAATATACATTATACAATCTTGTACAGAGATAAACATTTAGATATATACACAAATACTATAATAAAAACAAATGTATACAAGTAGCTTCTCAAATTCTATAGAATAATGTGCCAGGGGTTGATAAATATTTTTTTTACACATAAACATGTTCTTAGTCATCTAGATACAGTATGACCTGTCAAAAAAAATTAAAACAGAGTCACTGGGACCAACTTATATGTGGTGGATGGGCGATGGCGAGACCAAAAAGACAAAGCCAGAACAGGCAGGGTTTGGGATTAGAGGGGGACAAGTTTTGACAGGCAATGCTGAATAAATATGTATTTTAATGTGTATTTACATCATAAAGATAGAATAAATGCATATGTACATATAAACAAGCTTGCTATTACATGTATATTTGTAAGATATGAATCTAATAATTAAATGTTAATTGACCAACTAGTACGGATCTATCCATTGCCTTTTGTGTATAGGTAATTTATTTTGACGACTAAGTAAAAAGGTTTTTCCATTCATCCCAAATTTTGTTTAATTCTTGAATTCGCATATTTTGTTGTGATAACGTCTTTTGATGTATAAATGTTTGAGTTAGATAAGGCTGTAGGCCAATTATTGAGAGACGTCCTGTTTTCTTTGCATTTGAGAATATGTAGTATTTTGGTTAAACCATAGTGTTGATTCTTTTAAGTTTGTTAGTGTTTTGGGAGGATTATTCTCTGTAATAGTTATCCATGCTTCATGAGGACATCATTCCAGTATCTATTAGTTTGTTTAATAACTTTTAGGTGGTCTTAATCAAAATAAGGTAAATTGTGCATACATCAAATATATTACTCCATTCTTTGGTTTTTGTTGTAAGAAGCCGTCAAATCCAAGTTGATTTAAGGCTAGCAATAAATTTATTTGGGTCAGTCATTTTTAAACCACCATCTTTGTAATCTTTCACTAAGGTTCTCTTTTAATTTTTTCTGTAACTGACTGCCATATGAATTTAAAAAACAAACTATCTAAGTACTGAATTGTGTTTTTGCTCAGAATGGGTTGGGTATTGCAATATGAACAGATGTGTTATTTTGGGGATTATAAGAAATTTAAGAACTGCAATTCTTCCTATAGATGTAATATTTCCTTTAAAGGGAGCATGAAGATGGTTCCTAGTTTCGTGTTCCGTTTAAGAAAAACTTGGGAACCAGACCCTAAGTTCCGTTTAACATAAACGGAACTGGGAACCAGACCCGAGTTCTGTTTAACATAAACGTATACAGTTTGTTTCCCCAGTTGATCCAACAAAACAGATATGTTCGATGATCATATATATATACCTAATCCAAACACAGGAATCGAATCAAGACCCTTTCAGACAAACAATAAGACTTTGAAAAGCATTCTTAAATTGATTTCTGTTTAACATAAAGGTATATGGTTTGTTTCCCCAGTTGATCTAACAAAACAGATACGTTCGATGATCATATATTTTATACTTAAACCAAACATAGGAATCGAACCCAGACCCTTTCAGACAAACAATAAGACTTAGGAAAGCATTCTTAAATGGATTTCTGTTATACTGAACTCACATCCAAACTCCAGTTACGTTTAACCTTAAACGGAACTGGGATCAGACCCGAGTTCGTTTTAACATTAATGTATCCGGTATGTTTTAACATTAATGTATCCGGTATGTTTTAACATTAATGTATCCGGTATGTTTTAACATTAATGTATCCGGTATGTTTTAACATTAATGTATCCGGTATGTTTTAACATTAATGTATCCGGTATGTTTTAAGAACGATGGTCATATTGATATACCTATATCACACACACGAATCAAACCCACAACAATTCAGACAAACAATAGGATTTCTAGTAACAGCTTTCATATAGGAGTTTCTGTTATAGGGATCTGACATCCAAACACCAGTTACGTTTTTCTTTAAACGAAACTGGGAACCAGACCCCAGTTCCGTTTAAAAGGCCTAATATACGGAACTTTCGGCAAAACTTGAAGCTAAAATCAAGCCTAATCACTTATTATATTTATAGATTTAGTTAAGATTAACTGTTATCAGCAATATTCAAGATGAATTCTTTTGCGGTTACCGGTACATCAGCAGTTGAAACACGCCATTTGTAAACATGCGTCTATTTCGAACCGTCTTCTACCTTCGGTTTGTTGTTGAAGTGGGCCCCACCTGAATGGTTTTCAATTCTTTGGATTTTTTTTCAAGGGTTTCTTGTTAGTTACCGCTTAGGTTTACTTTGTTTTAGACTTATTTTTGCATGGTTATCAACTGGATTTTTTCCAGAATTTTTCAGAATCACGAAAATTTCCCTGAAGTTACGTATATTGGGCCTTTAACATAAAGGTATACGGTTTGCTTCCACTGTTTACCTAGCAAAACAAAAAAGTATTAGGATCATGCAGTAAAAGAAAGCAGTCAAAGTGGTGATAAATTGTTTTTATTCAACATATAATTATTGATCATTATACTACTATAAGATGGTTGTTGCTGAATAGAAGAAGATAAGTTAACAAAATTGTTGATGATACATCAAGTGTTCATTTTGAACATTATCGAAAAGGAAACAGTCAAAAGAACTTTCTAGTTGACTGCATTACAGAATGGAGTTGAATAAAAATTGAATGCATTTCTTTTAAATTCTTGCAGAAACTATACATTGTAAGCGATATACATTGTCAACCTACATATATTCACAATTATTTGGACTTTCTTCTCCAAACATGCTATACAAACTTAATTTAATATTGTAGGTGCACCTCAACAGTTTCGCAAAGAGGTAAAGTCTAAAACTGTTAAATGTTGTTTTTTTCCGTTATAGTATATATGTATATGTAGTTAAATAGCAATATCAAACGTACATTTTGTTTCACATTCGTTTGATGACTCATGTTATATCCAAATTAAAAAAAATAGTACCATGTGTTTGTATCGGTCACGTATTTATCAAAACAATCATGGCAAAATAGATTCTATTCTCCTAGTGGCTTTATCATAACCCTAGGATCAGTGATAATGGCATGACTGCTTTCGTGACTTTTTACATGCAATTTTAAAAATATATGGTTTTAGGGAATACGCCAAACTATTTAAACACTTTTGAAATCCTACCATGTAGGAAAGTTTCCTGTAAAATGTTTTGGAATTCCAAAAAAGAGTTAAGCAGAAGAGGATTTTGACATACAAATGACGGACACCACTGTTTGACATAACCTGGCCTTGGTCCTTTGGAGCAAGTGATCTTAACATTAAAATATTTCACCTATTTTGGCAAACCTTTTGGTACCAAGAACAGCTATCATCCGTATTCCCTCACTCACTGTGCAAAGTGTTATATGACTAGCAATTTTAACAAAAGTTAATTAATCAATAATATGCAAGTTACTAAAACATTACATTTTGCCAAATGCAGTATATGCAACATGTAATATGTAGATGAACTAATTAAGTACTACAAAGGTGAGGTACAGGTAAGAATCACAGGTAGATGGGACTGCCCATTTACCTGTAGGGGTATTTGGCCTATATGGGGTTCAGGGTGTAGTGCACTACTAGTTTACCTGTAGTTTAAATGTAGTGCACTACTAGTGCACTAGGTGTAAAGGTTAGCTTACACTCAACTGTATATTATATTGATTAATTATGTAAGTATAACATGATATAGGTGTTAATCTTAGTAGCTATGGAATGGTTTATGAAACATTTTTCTTAATCTGAAATATACATAAAGACTATTTATCTATTATGGCCCTGTTGAGAGGGCACTATAGGCTCATAGTATTGTCGAGGGATGAAATAGTGCCTGAGCCGAAGGCGAGGGCACTATTCCATCACGAGGCAATACTATGAGCCAACAGTGCCCTCTCAACAGGGCCATAATGGGTTTAGTACATCACCCTTCCGCTTAAATATACACCAAAACTTGTTTTATTGTGATAAACCATGGTCAGCTTTCGGCCGATTCCAAAGTCAGCCATTTCAAGCAACTCATGATCCATGTCTATTTTCGCGCGAATAATCGTGCTCTCCAAACATAGTGATGTAACTTAATAGTGACGTCATAATGGATTCACGTTGAATATCGCGCCAAATTTGATAGTGCCCGGGTGAGCGAGCACTATCGCTGCATAGTACCCATGTGTGTAGCCAATAGGAAAGCAGTATTCAGTCACGTGATCATGTACTAATGTTAAATAGACTACTAAGAGTGAAAATTGAGGTGAAATTATTTATCAGCCATATGAAATGAAATATGAAAAATCTTTGTTTCACTTGCAGTAACTATGACAAACAAGTTGTTTTAAGACCTATTCTCAGCAGAGAAATATCATCAATATTTAATGGAACTAGAACTGTAAGCCGATGGCTGACTAATACCCCCCCGCTACCTCTTATTAGAGGTGTCTGACATGTTTTTGAAAAAAACATGATGTAGTACAAGTTGTATATAACATGCATTATATAATGTATTATTTTATATTACTATGTATCACCGCATATCTAAAAAACAAAATGACCCAGTAGTTTAGAAGAAGTTGTCCAGACATCATGTTATTACGGAAACCTGTGTATAGTCACCTCATTACCATGGCAACCAAAATTTTGACAAACGAAACCCTGTATGCAAATCTATACATGGTCCCCAACAATACTGCCAAGTTTCACTGAAATTGATCCAGTAGTTTAGGAGGAGTTGTCCGGACAACACATTATAATGGAAACCTGTGTATAGTGACCTGGTTACCATGGCAACCAAAATTTTGACAAACAAAACTCTGCATGCACATCTACACATGGTCCCCAACAATACTGCCAAGTTTCATTAAACTCGATCCAGTGGTTTATAGGAAGTTGTCCGGACAACACGTTATTACGGAAACCTGTGTATAGTGACCTGGTTACCATGGCAACCAAAATTTTGACAAACGGAACTCTGCATGCACATCTACACATGGTCCCCAACAATACTGCCAAGTTTTATTGAAATAGATCCAGTAGTTTAGGAGGAGTTGTCCGGACAACATTTTATTATGGAAACCTGTGTATAGTGACCTGGTTACCATGGCAACCAAAATTTTGACAAACGAAACCCTGCATGCACATCTACACATGGTCCCCAACAATACTGCCAAGTTTTATTGAAATCGATCCAGTAGTTTAGGAGGAGTTGTCCGGACAACATTTTTCTACGGACAGACGGACAGACAGACAGACGGACAGACATCGTATCGTATCGTATTTTCTAACCAGCATCCGCAAAAATGCTTTCATTAGATCAACCGTGCAAGAGATCCCAGAGGAATCTAGGCACCCACCATAGACAATCTTTATTTGCTCATAAATTGTTGGATCTTTTCCCTTGTTTTCTCTTATATGCATTTAATTTAAGTTCTATAAATTTTGAGAATTCCTCTACAGAAAAGGCAATATTAATTCAATAATGTAGCATGTGAGCATTTTTTCTTGTCTTTTTGATCAGTCCCTAAAACAAATAGAACAAGAGGCCCAGAGGGCCTGTACCGCTCACCTGGATACATTGGTATCTAAGTAATCATGATAAAATATTTTCTTTTTGGCTCGCCCCTCAGCCCCCTAGATGGTCAGTCCCACCATGAGCACCATTTTGAATCCTGAGCAGCTAGGGATGCTTCCTGCCAAATAAGGCTGATTTCTAATCAATGGTTATGGAGAAGAAGTCGATTAAACCAATATAGCTTAATAACCCTTTTTGGCCCTGCCCCTCAGCCCCCTAGGAGGTCAGTCCCACCATTTGTACAATTTTGAATCCTGGGCACCTAAGGATGCTTCCTGCCAAATAAGGTTGAATACCAATCAGTGGTTATGGAGAAGAAGTCGACTAAACCAATATAGCTAAATAACCCTTTTAGGCCCCACCCCTCAGTCCCCTAGGGGGTCAGTCCCACCATTAGTACAATTTTGAATCCTGGGCACCTAAGCATGCTTCCTGCCAAATAAGGCTGATTTCCAATCAGTGGTTATGAAGAAGAAGTCGCTAATATCAATATAGGTAAATACTTTTTTATGGCCCCACCCCTCAGCCCCCTAGGGGGTCAGTCCCGCCATGAGTACAATTTTGAATTCTAAGCACCTAGGGATACTTTCTGCCAAATAAGGCTGATTTCCAAGCAGTGGTTATGGAGAAGAAGTCGATTAAACCAATAAAGCTTAATAACCCTTTTTGGCCCCGCCCCTCAGCCCCCTAGGGGGTCAGTCCCACCATTAGTACAATTTTGAATCCTGGGCACCTAAGGATGCTTCCTGCCAAATAAGGTTGATTACCAGTCAGTGGTTATGGAGAAGAAGTCGACTAAACCAATATAGCTAAATAACCCTTTTTGGCCCCGCCCCTCAGCCCCCTAGGGGGTCAATCCCACCATTAGTACAATTTTGAATCCTGAGCACCTAAGCATGCTTCCGCCAAATAAGGCTGATTTCCAATCAGTGGTTATGAAGAAGAAGTCGCTAATATCAATATAGGTAAATAATTTTTTATGGCCCCACCCCTCAGCCCCTTAGGGGGTCAGTCCCACCATGAGTACAATTTTAAATCCTAAGCACCTAGGGATACTTTCTGCCAAATAAGGCTGATTTCCAATCGGTGGTTATGGAGAAGAAGTCGCTTAAACCAATATAGCTAAATAACCCTTTTTGGCCCCGCCCCTCAGCCCCCTAGGGGGTCAGTCCCACCATGAGTACTATTTTGAATCCTGGGCATCCAAGGATGCTTCCTGCAAAATTAGGTTGATTTCCTATCAGTGGTTATGGAGGAGAAGTCGTTTAAAGAAATTGTTGACGGACGATGGACGGACGACGGACGGACGACGGACGGACGGACGGACGACAGACGTCACGGTATGGCATAAGCTCACCTTGGTCCTTCGGACCAGGTGAGCTAATAACTAAGCACCAGCAGAGCATACATATTAAATAAGAAATTTTCATTGTCAAAACCAAGATTGCAGCCTGACGGCAATATTGTTTATTTGAAATGAAATTATCCATCTAGTACTTCCCAAGAAATAGCAATAACAAACTATTACTAGCAAATTTAAGATGGCCGCCTGTCAGCCATGTTGTTATTAAATATGGATCTTTCTGAAAATGGACCATGCACAACTAGGGACCAAAAGGAACATACATGTGAAATTTGAGAATTATCATCCTCTACTTGTCAAGAAATACTGATAACAAACTATTACTAACAAATCCAAAATTGGCACATATGTCAGCCATATTGTTTATCGAATGTGTCCGAAAATGAACTACATATGTATGCACATCGAGGGATCAAGGGAAACCTACAGATGAAATTTGAGAATTAGTCATCTAGTACTTCCCAAAAAAGAGCGATAACAAGAAATGTTTAGGGACGGACGACGGACGCCAGACAATTTGAATAGATCACCATCTAAAGGTGGTAGGCTGAAAAGTTGTTAGCTTTATCATAACAGTCACATTACATAAACTTGTTTGCAATAATCTATGAAGCAGGTGCTTCGACCACCAGAACAACGTGCTCAACCGCCCCACGAACATTTCGGCGACGTCTATTCCCGTGATTTCCAGTCTGTACAAGCCGTCGTATTCATACCAGGTACCTGCCCTCTTGAAATATCCTTTAAAGTGGGACTCGGTACTTATTGTGAAAGCAAATACGTTGTACCTGAAAAAATAAAGGCTTAAATGAATGAATCGCCCGAAGATGTCGTCAGGCTTGAAAGCATTTGTGGTGTGCAGAATTTGTTTTTAAACATATAAAGATATATTGAATAAAGATCTTTCATTGGATATGATTTGGAAATTCAAACCGAAGGGTTTACAAGTATGGTAAAACCAAAAGGCTTTGCCCGAGAATTTGAATGTTCCAAGAGTTGGTTTTCCCTATTTTACACCTCTAATCATGAAAGAGTGCTCAACCGCCCCACGAACATTTCGGCGACGTCTATTCCCGTGATTTCCAGTCTGTACAAGCCGTCGTATTCATACCAGGTACCTGCCCTCTTGAAATATCCTTTAAAGTGGGACCCGGTACTTATTGTGAAAGCAAATACGTTGTACCTGAAAAAATAAAGGCGTTAAATGAATGAATCGCCCGAAGATGTCGTCAGGCTTGAAAGCATTTGTGGTGTGCAGAATTTGTTTTTTAACATATAAAGATATATTGAATAAAGATCTTTCATTGGATATGATTTGGAAATTCAAACCGAAGGGTTTACAAGAAAGGTAAAACCAAAAGGCTTTGCCCGAGAATTTGAATGTTCCAAGAGTTGGTTTTCCCTATTTTACACCTCTTATAATGAAAGAGTATTTTTCGCTCAATCCAACCAAAGGAAAAGCCCAGAGGCTACGATCCCCTTTAAACTTTTTCCTTGAACGGTTATAACAGAAACAAATCACTCAGCGTGATTATAAGCAAACCTAATTTGGAAACAATGTTTGCTCAGAAGATCGCATCTTTCTGGCGCGTCCGGAAAATATATTGTAAAAGGTTTGAATTTCAACACATTGATATGCAGCATTGCAGCATGGGAATTCATGACGTCGCGTGAAATGGGCTGTGAGATAGAAATTACCTACGTCCTTTTCTAACCCTGGACAGCAGTTTACTCATAATGCTATTTTGGGGGCGTTGGGTGCGATTTATCAATTTTACTGGTAAAGAAATTATTTGAGGTTCATGAAATGCTCTAAAGGGCGACACCAATGTCAAGATATATGTTTGAGACCTTAGAATGTAAACGAAATCGGAGCAATTACTCTACCCCGAAGTAAAAGAGCTATTTTGGTTGTCCAAGATAATTCAAATGTTCACAACCTAAATTATGTAAGATAATTACACATTTCGAACATTTTGTAACCAAATTTTAAAATAGAACTGTAAGCCAATGGCTGACCAATACCCCCCTTACACACACACTCCCCTCTCTTTGCAATAAATACATTTGTAAGACATTGTTGATGAACAACACATTTTGATCTCCAGATAAATCTACACATTGTCCCTAGCATTCCTGTTTAGCTTCATTAAAACAGGTTTAAGAGTAGCTTTCTGGACAAGATTTTGCAACAAAAACCTGTTTATAGTGACCCGGTAACCATGGCAATCAAAATTCTGCATAAAATAACCTGCATACATATCTACACATAGTCCCTAAAATCCCTGTGCAGTTCCATTGAAATCGGTTTACAGGTTTAGGAGGAGTTGTCCTTACAAAGTTTTCCACAATGAGTTTGGTATTGTGGACTGGTTACCATGGCAACAAATTTCTGCAGAAAAGCAACATAAATGCAAAAGGTCTCCACATACTTTGTATGAGCTAATATTAAAAATTCCTGAACGAAGTTTTGACAGTAATTTGAAAGTGTAACATTAAATACATTGGTTATCCAAACTCAATCGTACTCACAGTGATATTATAATATGTATGATTTTTGTATGGTTTGGTGAAAAAAATTGCTGATGCATGTATACTAGAACATATACTGTGATTATGATAAAGCAATTAGGTTTTAATATTAACTCACGTCATCCCCATGACGACTACTGCATCTGGTACTTGCGCTGCTGAAAACCTTCGAGCTTGGCTGGGAAAGAGACAGACGCATTAACTAGGACATGTGGTGCTTCATACGAAAATACCCGGGCTGCACTGGAACGCTTCCCCTTGCACCTACCGTCTGTTAACAAAACATTATTAGCAAACACTATTTTTGAAGTTATTATAAATACGAGTAGTAATAATACTGTAACTAACAAATACTACAACAGAACATTAAATTTTAATTAAAAAGAAGCAGTGCTTCTTGTAAAAGTATTGTACTGTTACGCTTGTACTGAGAAGACACTTATCCAGTACAATATGTTCAGTTTTAGCTCATCCCAGAAGTTATCATGTTTTATTAACCAGACAACACATAATCTTAAGTATGAGATTATGCCCGGAAATCAACATGCTTTCAAATGAACAAAGGTTGCACTATAAACACATACGTTTACCATCGGAACAGGGCAGTTCTTGATCAGCTTACCATTGTGAAAGGCTTTCTTGTAGTGTCATACCTCCTGGTGGACAATCTCGATTATCTCTGCTACAAAATATGATATATATATATAACACATGCAATTTAAATAATGCTGTACATCACCAGAGAACATATATGAAATAAGGAAAGTCTTTAATACCATGTCATAACAAGAATTGTTACTGAATGTGGTTGTACATTCATATTGTCACTCATTGACCTAAAGTACTTCATTCTAGTTTTTATGAACATGAGAGTATTTGCAGTGGCAAAACATAAGCATCAGTCATATATATTATTACAAATTATTTTAAAGTCATTTTTAATTTGCATTTCTATACTTTCCGAGTGTCGTTATCAATCTCAGTTTTTTCTTTTTATTACTTGTTCTTCATAAGCTATGTATTTATGCTGTAACAGCTTTAATTATTATAAGCAGCAGATGCATACATGTTATCATCATTATTGAAATGTGAGTTACTCACCTAGGCAATATTACTGTACTGTACAAGGCTTTTGTTTTACTGGACACAACCTCTTGGAACACTTCGATCGAACAACACTTTCTTGCAGGTTCAGATTGACGACAAATCGTTCTGCTTCACTGCCATACAGATTTCAGGTTGGTTCATCAACAGGAGGTGAACATTTCTCAATCAAACAAAGCGCAAGACCTTCATTCCAATTACCGGACTGGAATAGCGATTTAATCTCTAGAAGGGTTTGGCATGTGTTGATGGTGGTCGTATGCTCCGTAAACCAATTGCGGACGTGTTCTATGTCCAGTAAGAAGTTGAAGAATACCAGCATGTTGTCAACCGTACATGTGTTCTGGATGTGTGCGTTACCGTGTGGTAAAGTGAGGAGTCACAGTGCAGAGCGTGGTCCGCATGCTTTACAGTTTTGTTTGTTTTAGGTTTTGGCAGATCTTTTGGAGGTTTAAAGTAAACTCCTTTGGTTTTCTTTTTTTGACTCCCCACCTCTCCTCTGCCTGGTTTGAAAGAGGCCTTATGCTTCCTACGTCTTCTTTTGCTGTCATTTGATGTATGCATGCTCCGTTCGAATAAACAATCATGGCCTGAGTCTATGTTTGTCATTGCATGAGGATGTCTTTCTTCATTATCTTCATCCAATATTCAGCAGCTGAGTTGGTATTTTTGAAAAGGTTAGATAAATCTTTTTGTGAATATTACTATATCATAATTAACCATTTCGCAATCAGCAAAATTATTAAACAATCAATAAATGTCTGAAAAATATTTTTTTATTTTATAAATATATTTTAACAAATATTTGTAAAATTAAGTTATAATTAGTACATATTCAAATAAACTTATCTAAAATTAAGAAAAATAAAAAAAAATCCAATACCTAGATAAGTTATTTAAAAAAAAAAATACTATAAAGGTTATTAAAGAAGAGATTCTGAGATTGGACGTTTTGAGAACGTTTTGGAAAGGGACATCACTCTAATGGTACTTTCTAAAAATAGCATGTGACAAGAGAAAACGAACAGACGAAAACACGTTAATTACACGAATTATTCCTTATTCAATCAATCAATCATTTCAAATATTGGTTAATTTTGAACTTACTTTCGTCATCTTCATGCACAATCCATGTATTTCTGTAGTCATGGTTTGTATCGCAATGTTTGGAAGATTTCGGTCTGTTGAATATTGGCTGCAGGTTTTCCATCAGATGTCACGATGGCATGTAAGAAATAAAAAAGAGCTGGATGGATGTCTGATCTGCTCCTCTCTTCAGTGTGACAATGCCTTGGAATTTTCAAAAATGTATCAATGTTTCTCAAATATTTGCTTCCGTTTTGATAATATCCCAGCTGAATATTCATTCGAGAGAAAATAGAATCTAGTCGGAACGTCAGTTTTTCCGATGTCGATGATACATTTCTCTGATGTCCTGACTGAAACCACACAATCATAACATCTCCTGGTCGTAACATTAGACCTATTGTTCATCAATTATTACCACCGATAGGTGTGATCAAGAGGTCAGTCAACCGTATCAAAACAATGGTAATGCCTCGCCACCTTACCGAGGTCGCAATCGCCTTTTGTTCGTCAATTAAAGTTAGGCCTAGTTCACCTGTAAAAACAGGGACCATAGGTAATGAGAAACTGGTCAATTTATCACTAGGAATCGTTACAAAATAGGGGTGTAAGGTTACAATTTACATGCGTGGCGGATGGAGTTAATTTGGCTGTGTAAGCGTGGCGGGCCGCCACGCTAAAACAGAGAATGGTGATCACTGATCAGCAGACCAAATACATGTTTTATGTATTTTATTGCAGATTTATCTTTCACTTCATTTCTGAGATGATAGGATATGTTGTGAAGTAAGTGTGCAGCACAAATGGGAAGCACAACTTTTGCTCCCCATTCACTCTCTTTTTGTACGACTGTCCAAGCACGTTGCAAATATGTGTTAAGGTCTTCATGATTGACAGTCATGAGGATCCCATGCAGAAATGCCCAACTAAAATCTATTTCAACGCGCTTCGGAATGCCACAGTTCAGTTTCTTTATATGCAAATTTCAAAAAAGCCTTAGGAAGAAGTTGCAACTATTGTGACTATTTGAAATCATTTCTGCTACAGGACGGGCACCCTTCTGCCTACCTCTCAGAAGTACCGGGTAGTAATACACACGCTTGTTTTGGTCAGGAATTTTCGAAACAACCTTTTCCGTTTTGTCAAAGTACAGCGTTGAATCACCCTCTTTGATGACCATTGCTAGAATTTCTAGTTGTTGGGCAGTGTAAATATGCACACTAAATGGGTATATACTCAAATACTGTATGCAACCTTTAACAGTGTTATCAGGTGCATCATCGTCTAAGCTATCGTAGAATTCTTTTTGCAAAGACATTTTAGTGATAAGGTCTTTGTACAGATGCTCGGCTAGTGCAGATTCAGATGCAATTTTTTGTAAGACATCTTTCTATCCAATGTTTGTCATGTTTCCTGCATGGTACTAATTGGCCTATCTTTGGCTGTGTTTCTTTCATGTTTAATGTCTGTGTAAGAAGGGATTGTGCGCACTTTGACTTTCACTTGTTTTCCTGCTGTTGGTACTTTTAATCAGAATATATCTTACACATCCAGGAAACATACATACAACCTTTCCTACATTTTGAGTCCTTTCTCTCTTTACACAGGTCTGATTTATTTTTTGCAATTGGTCAAGAAACACCTCTGTCCAGTTACCTCCCAGATATCTATCACCTCTTCTTTCTTCTCTGATTTTAATCTGTTCCAATCCTCACTTGATATAATAAAGGAAATTTTTTGCTTCGATTTAGCACAGAAAAAGATACTTTCTTCATTAGCAGCATCAGCATCACACTTTTCATTTTAACCGCCGTTGCAATTGTTTCCATAAGTATCATGAATGTCATTTGCTGTATCAAAGACGTCATTCTCAAAACAGGGCTCCACTGCTTTCATCTTCAACATCCATCATTCGGTATTCACTGCAAACAATAATTGATAATTCATGCTTAACAAAGTAAACATTAAATAGTGCATACGTTAAATATTATTTCATTCTTTATTTCAAAGTCCATACGTGGAGACACAGGTCTTGTTTTGAGTAGTAGGTACATAAACAAAAGTATTAGATGTGTGTGTTGCTTTGGTGTATGATGCAATTTTACATCCATACATCATCTCGACTGCAACACATATATTCAGCCACACGCAACGAAGATAATACTATTTTGCAACATCATCTTTACTGTTATTTTCATATTAATCCAGGCATTTCTACAAAATGCATTGCCTATTATGTAATCATTTGCAACGTTTCAATTGTTTTTTACGATATAATATGATTTTGTTTGAAACACCCTAATAAGATTTTTGGTATCCTCGATGTAGGCCTACATCCGGTCACTGCTCCTAATGAAGTCTAAGTTGTATATACCGTCATTGTTACGTCACAGTGAACGTAGGCACAGTACGCACAGGAAAATGGCATCGCAGGGATAGAGTTGTTAAGATGATTTTCTGTGGGATATAAGATACTCTAGAGGTCAGTAAACTCTGTAGTTTGGGCCTCTTGCTTTATTTTACTTAACTATCTAAAGGAGGCTCGACACTTTCCCAATTAACCACTAGATTTCCTTAAAACTTTCATATGTTGATTATGCTATTAGGTAGAGATGATATTGTGAAAATCTAAGCATTCCAATTACTTGGAATGATTTTTCTCAAAATTTGATGTTTTGGTATTTTATTTTTTCTTGTGAATATTCACAAACATACAATAAAATGATCAAAAAGGAAATCATTAGCTTCCTCAAAAATATGTTATTAATGGAAAAAATGGACAAAAAGATTATTACACAGTATGTTATTTTTATATCTAGCGGACACATTTCAGTATTTTCATACACCACATGCAGATTGTAAACTTTCCCTTTCTTGATAGTAACATTCCTCCTTCTCCATCCTAAGGTGTTTACATGTCGCAGTTGATTCGTTATTCTAGAGCTTGCTCTAAATATCGAGACGTCACAGGGATTTGAGAAATGCAGGTTGATGAAGACTATGGGCAAGTTTTATTGTCGTCATCTTGATCTCATCGAGAAATATTATGTATCTTTGTTTGATATGAAGATAGACGTTTTTGAGTTTGCTTATTATTTGCTGATGGCTCAGTTCAGATTTTGAGGATTAATGATGCTTACTCTTCCGGAACATTTGGCTTATTCTCTTGTTCTTTTACGATGGTACCCATGTAAATCTTTACTTTGTTCTAATTTTGCCCCTAGTTTAATCGATTTTGAGTTCGGATTAAGGTTTTGTTGACACTTTGGTATTCCCTGATTTTTTATGCTAAATATAGAAAAATTGATGTAAAATGTGTCTCGGGTAGGTTGTCTCCCTTGATGCTATTAGGAACTTTTTGTTGTGGGTAGTATTCTAATATAACATATATACTATGAATATGTACATGCCTAAAACATTTTAGAACATAACAACTACCCTTCTCTGTTATATTATGGAAAAAAGGAAATAGGCCTACATATATATGTGCAGTATATTTATCACACAATAATTAATTCTGTATTGTGCTATTATCAGGGTTGCCAACTCTCACAGCGTGAGACAAAAACTCACGTAAAATCATCATAAAAATGACCTCTCACGCTGAAACAATCCTCACGCCACGTGAGCTAAATTTCTCACGCATTCGTGAAGGCTTCTCCCTCCACCTCACACGAAGCCATAACTGGTCATTTTAGCTTGGGACTGGAACTCGATAGGCACACAAGTACCATACAGGTGTGAATCAATTAGCCTGACACTGTGCTAAGGCCACACAATTAAAGCAGTCAGTCATGCATCATGTCTCTGACCGTCTGAAGTCCGGCCAAATCAGACCTGTCATTTGAATTAACAGTTCATTAATTATATTTGTGATAAGAATTAAGAAGTATCACTTAAAAACAAACACTTATCATGACTGACAATGATTTAGTTACATGAAAACGACATGAATGTGGAAATATATTCTGAAACAGCCCACGAAGTCATGCCAATCGTAATGGCCGCCATTTTAGGTGATAGCAATAAAGGAAACCGGAACCGGGATAAAAATTCCGGATTTTACATGTCATTAAAAAAAATATTTCATTATTTTTTTTTTGTTGATAAATAAGGAATTACCAAATAGCATGTACTAAAAATAAATGATAAATAAATCTCTATCATCTTGCCAATGATGGATCAGAATCTACTTAAATAACATTATTGTATTAAATAACATATTAAATACTGAATATATGACTTAAATATCTATTAATGTCTCATGTTTTTCTGCAGCATTAACTCAATTAATGAAAAAACGCCGCGGTGCCGTGACGTCGTCTAAAAAGTCTCACACATTGGAAAAGCCAGTTGGAGGGAGATTCTCCCACATTGGGTTCCTTACAGGTTGGCAACCCTGCTATTATATTCCTTATTTGACTTGACTGTTTCTTATTCTAATTACAAAGGTACCATCTACTAAGGGTAAACATTTGTTTGGGGGACTTAACTAAGGAACATTCATCGTTTATGATCATCTAAATTTCATGTACGACAAGAGATCCTCTTTTTTATCATTGGATTTGTAGGCAGTAATAGCAAAACGTTATAATTCCATATAATAAAACACTGCCCTATACATACGTTTTGAATTACAAGCGCTGTAGGCTCTCTCTGTCGAAGTTGTCAGTCAGATAATGACGATTATGTCCGATTATGATGATATAACTTCAGAAGTTTTGTTTCTTTTTCAGAGGTTTTAAACGTATTTAACACATTTGTCCTTATAAAAATGTTGACATCATTCTTCTCCTTAAACCAAAGTCTTTGTTGGCTCTACCCCAAGATGGTGCAGTAAAATGAGTCCCTACCTTTTGGGTTTTCAAAACAGGTGTTTTGGGGTTTCATTTCCTTTTTGACCTTTAAAGTAGGTCAAGGTTATGTTTGTTCTCAAACTTTGAACTTTGTCAAGCTTTTTTTCTGTGTTTTGCGTAGTGGTGCAAAAACAAGTGTAAAAGTGTCTGCATTATCTGTATTTTGTAATGTCTGCTAGTTATGTTCATATTTTTTAAGGATGTGTACTTGTAAGTTAAATTTCTTGGACGTTGACCGATGACCACCAAAATCTATTAAGGCGTAGAACTTGATAATGTGATGGTATGGTGTGATCTTTCCATCCACGAAGAGAAAGAGTCTGTAGTGCATCTGAGCGTGGAGAAGAAGGTTTTTGAAAAGTTGTTTTATTTCCCCACCCTGTCCCCTGGGTTAGGAGCAGGAATCATAATTTTACAAATAATTATGTATCCTCTACCAAGAATGTGCGAAGCTCATGTGACCTAAAAATGGACCAGTTACAATATCATTTCTATCAACAAAAACAAGTGCACATTATAAACCAAAGATCTAAAGAATATCCCCAGTGATTACACCCCCTAAAAAACACGCTCTCCTTCCCCAGAGCGGAGCATTTGTGCAACACCCTTGGAGTCAGTAACAAGAGGCCTGTAGGGCCTGTATCGCTCACTTGGATACATTGGTATATAGGTAGTCATGGCGATATATTTTAGAAATATGCAAGGGGGGTTTCCTTCTTCAAAAGGATGTTTCTGACCAGAGTTGGCTCAAATCTATTCAGAATTTTATGACCAGTGGCGATTTAAAGGCTTTTCTCCGAACCTCAGGCAATTTTGGTTCAAATCAATGCAATTCTTTATGACAAGTAGCAATTTAAAGGAATTGTTGACGGACCACGGGCGACGGGCCCCGTGCTATGGCATAAGCTCAAAGGAGCTTCGAGCAAGGTGAGCTACAAATGACTCATAGAACAATAGGCCATGTGGCCTTGACGGTGGCCTTGACGGTGGCCTTGACGGTGACCTGATGTACTAGTACAGTGTACCAAGAGCTTCTTACACTGGTATTATCATTGCTCGAAGAATTTTAGACGTTTTACTCCTGTAACCTTGAATGAAGGTCAAAATCATTCATTTGAAGCTACGTATCCAATATCAAGACCTTATGCCTTTCAGTTATTTATATGATTAGAAGAAGCTGAAAATGATTTAAAAAATTGTTTACAATGGACGACACACAACGCCGGACGAAAGGCTATCACAATAGGTCATCTGAGCCTTCCTCTTAGGTGACTTTATATATCCTTACTATTTCAGGCTCAGGCGGAATTATTTGGAGTAATTATATCATATATAATTATTGCCGAAGTAGTATGTACATTCGCAGGAAACTTATATACAGTGACGTGCCAAAAGTCTTTTTTTTTTTTTCATTTTGCTATGCCCACGCCCACATGTGAAAGCAGTTCTGCTAAATTTCATGGAACTTGGACAATATTTGTATTTCGACCAAACAGAGGCCTTTAAATGTCTCCTATTTTAGTTTTCACAAAATGGATGCTTTCGTATTGCCAGATTATATACACGTACACATACACATACCAAATTTCATTTACATCGATAATGAGTGCCGTCACATTATCATCCCTTCAACCAAGTTTCATCATAATCCGTAAAGTAGATTATCTAAAACATATCCTCTCATAATCTTTTTATGACAGGATATGTTATAGCCAACCAGATGCCTCGGCAGCCATCCTGGATGCTTGATCCGGAAAAAAAGAGCAAGGTGCACATTAGGACATCAGACTGATTATATATGCGAAGTTTGCTGACAATCGTATCAGTAGTTATTCAATTAAGCTTGTTGCATTACCATGGTACCAGGGGACGCGACATGGGTAACACTATATATAAATATGCGAGGGCATAAATATGTATACCGTTTTTGACCAACTAGTTGATTAAATATACTTTTCCTGTTTATTAATATGATATATGACGTGATGTGGGAAGCACAGCGAACTAATCCTAGATGCAAAACAGTTTTCCTGGAGGGATGGGGAACTATTTAAATATCAAGAATTATTCATTCTATAAAAGTTATATTTTCCACTAGTGAGAAATGTGATATTTTTAAGAGTGAAAAATACCAATTTCTTCTTATTTTACCATCCAGAACACTGCGTAACAAACGACTATGTGAAAATTAATAGCTGTCCGGAAGATTATGCTATCAATATGATATCAACAGAATACCTAATACTATCTTCACTGTTTACCAAATTTCACTCGTGTTGCTAATATTTTGATATTTTTCACTACTATTAGCCCAACTCATGAAATATATTTGATATTACTGAAGACACTGTTACGGTAGATATATCCTCTATTTATAAGATGTGCCTTTTCGTAGCATAATTACAATTTATGATTAACACGTTACCTTTAAAATTAATTTAATATAAAAACAGGTAGGCATATTTCTATCGATCGGATTAACTTTCATAGGCCTATTCCATATTCAAAACAGAATACAGACCTTTGCATGCGCCATTCTTTTCAAGAATGCAAACAAATCACATTTTTATAACTTATTTGTGGACAAATTTATTGATTTAGAAGTATTTTCGCAAAAAGAGATCCTATTTGGAAACTGTCACCTAATAATAAACTTGCTTAGTTTTCAAAAAATCACTGAACTATCTAACAAAGGTAACAAAGGGCATCAAATTTATGTTTCCCCCCGTGGTCGCACATATACATACATACCTCTTATGACATCAGAGGGCAACAACTCAATCCATGTTTCTTCTATTCCTGGCGAGATGGTGAAATAGTTGTCAATCAGACTGCAAGTAAATAATTCACTTTTAAGTTTTCAGAAATTTACAAGAAAATCTATCACAAAGACACAATTTCAACATCGTTTTATTCAAATCTTTACATTTTATAACTTTTCTCTCTGAATTATTTGTCTAGTACATTTTTTATACCATGTCAATCAGACTATAGTTGAATAGGGCCCTAAATCATTGTGTAATACGGACATGAAGCATGAACCTCTCCATGTTGTCAGAAAGATTAAAACTTCAATGGATCTCACGTTGTTTTCTCAAAATCTTAAAAATTCTTTAAACTTTTCTTTCGCAGTCTTTTGTTGACATACCTGCATAATTGACAAAAAAGTCTGATTTTATTCTCTACCGCCGCCGTAATTATACGCACCTCTTATAAGGAGAATGCCTTCAGGGGCAACAACTCAATCCATGCTGTGGTGCAAAATCATACATCTTTTTTAATTGAAACATAATATAATCATGGATTCCATATTGATACTATACTGACCATCGATATAAATTATGCCCTCTATAAATCTAACAGATACTTTTATTTAATCATGATGAAGTCGATTTTAAATCGTAAATCTAACTATCGAAGGGAAGGGCGGGGGCTGTCGGTTTAAATACAGTTTAAATTGGCCGTTATTTGCATCCCTGTCTGTACATGTACCAAAATGGGAGCTCACACATGTCAATTTACAGTGTTATTCATACTACTATTATAAATGGTGGCACAAGTATTATAAAAATGAGCATACATTTTACTTACCAAAACGGCTACAGCTTCCTTTACAATTGAATCTTCAAAACCACATGTATACATGAATGTACACATCCGCACGCTCAATTTAACCATAAACAAAGCTGGTCATTCAGCTTTCTTCCCAATTCATAAATGGCTGTCATGATAATTGAGATTTTTATGTAAAAAAAAATAATTACAGAGCCAAAAGACACCGATACTGTCTGATCTCTTTTGGCTGCAATTGTTAATAAAGACAAAAGACGTGGATTTAATATTTTTCTGCACCTTCATATTTGCATATTGCGAGGAAAAAACTAAAAGTTTGGGATTTGGTTAAATACTTAGACATCAACAAATTAAGATCAAACAAGAGGCCCAATGGGCCTGCATCGCTCACCTGGTATCAATCTCTGACTTATATTATAGTGTAACTCTAAAGTCCCCTAAAATATTTTACTGCAAGACATTTAGAAGAACATGTTAAGATTTAAACATATTTTACCCCTGTGACCTTATAAGACAACATCATTTTCATTTTCAAATTTTGTTTGGCTTTATCCCAGGATGCTACCAGCCAAATATCATGTCTCTAGGCATTTGGGTTTATCAGAAGAAGTCGCTCAAAGCTTTTAACATATTTGACCCATGTGACCTTCCATATAGGTCAAGGTCATTTCTTTTCGCAAACTTTGTCAAGCTTCATACAAGGAACCTTTCAGCCAAATACCATGTTTCTAGGGCTTTTGGTATTTCAGAAGAAGTCGTTTAAAGCTTTTAACAGGTTTGACCCTTGTGACCTTGAATATAAGTCAAGGTCATTTCTTTTCGCAAACTTTGTCGGGCTTCTTCCAAGGAACCTGTCAGCCAAATATCATGCTTCTAGGGCTTTTGGTAATTCAGAAGAAGTCGTTTAAAGCTTTTAACAGATTTGACCCTTGTGACCTTGAATATAGGTCAAGGTCATTTCTTTTCACAAACTTTGTTGGGCTTCATCAAAGGAATATTTTAGCCAAAAATCATACTTCTAAGGGTTTTGGTTTATTAAAAGAAGTCGTTTAAAGGTCAAAATAGATTTAACCCTTGTGACCTTGAATATAGGTCAAGGTCATTTCTTTTCGCAAACTTTGTTAGGCTTCATCCAAGGAAACTTTCAGCCAAATATCATACTTCTAGGAATTTTGGTTTATTAGAAGAAACCGTTTAAAGGTTAAAATAGATTTAACCTCACTGTGACCTTGAAAATGGGTCAAGGTCGTTTCTTTTCGCAAACTTTATTCGGCGTCATCCGAGGAAGCTACCAGCCAAATTTCATTTTACTAGGCCTTTCGGTATTTTTGAAGAAGTCGTTTAAAGGGAAAAGTTGACAGACGGACGGACGGATGGACGGACGGACACTGCACCATCACACAAGCTCACTTGGCCCTTCGGGCAAGGTGAGCTAAAAACGATATTTTTCTTTCCTTTTATTACCAAACATGCATGTGCATGAACATACTCAATCATTTCAGGATTATCAAATCACATTGTCTTAACATGGTTATGACATCAAGGTATTTTTCTATCGTCATTTCCATATAACCGAAACTCCTATATTAAGGCTGTATTACTCTAATTGTTTGTCTGAATGGTTGTGGGTTCGATTCCTGTGTGTAATTTAGGTATATCAATATAATCATCGTTCTTAAAACAGACTGTATACGTTTATGTTAAATGGAACTGGGGTCTGGTTCCCAGTTCCGTTTAAATTAAAACGTAACTGGATTTTGGAATACAGATCTGTAGGAAACAAATTATTTTATCAAAGCTGTAACACATGTAGTCTTATTGTTTGTCTTAAAAGGTCTTTGGTTCGATTCCTGTGCTTGATTTGATAATAGGTATGATCAAAATACTCTTTTGCTTTGCTACGTAAACAGGGGCAGCAAACCCTATATGTTTATGTATATGTTTAAGGTTAAACGTAACTGGAGTTTGGATGTGAGTTCCGTATAACAGAAATTCATTTAAGAAGTCTGATTGTTTGTCTGAAAGAGTCTGGGTTCGATTCCTGTGTTTGGTTTAACTCTTTACCACTCGAACATTGTTGCAACATTGTATCTATTTTACTTGGTGGGGTGTCAGAGTTGGCTCTGTTCCAACCTCTGCAACATTGTATAATTTGTGCACCCATTTCCTCAGGCATTTTTTCCATTGTTATTCAAAATTGATGTGTGTTTTTAAAACTTATTTTTCAGATAATATTAAACAAAATATGGTATTATAAGTATACATTTTTTGTTTCAGTGGAACCTGCACTATATTTTGATACATATTTAAATTTCAAAATCAGAAGTATATGCAAGTTTCAATAGATTTATTACAAAACATTGATGCATAGGATGGATATTTGCAAAAAAATAAGTTTTTCATATCTTTTTACTGTCATTACAGATTTGAACCCTTCATTTTCTAAAAATAAGTCTTTAGACCAAAAGTCTTTGTAAGATGGTAATTGAAATACTCCCATAAAGATAAGCACTGGCAGGCAGACATTTCATTTTCTGTAATGTACTATGTAGTGTACCATGGCATATCTGATCTTCTCAACCCTTTTTCTCACATTTCCACCGGGTGTAATCATTAGTATATCGCACGATGATCTACCAAACTTTCTGGCATCATGCAATACTGATCCAGTTTTCTGCTGAAAAGCATGAACAATAACATCGTTAAGTTCACCAGGTTGATTGCCGTAGCAGTAAGTAGGGTTGAACGCTTCTGGGTTGTCTTCAGCGCTCTCATCGCCAACCTGAGTCACTGTCACTACTAAAAACTACATCACTTTCAATGCCTAAATCCTCCTTGTTTGAAAAACCATAAAATATATCTGAATCTGAATCGTCAGAGTTGAAAACTTCCTCATTGGAATTCGTTCCCAGCTCGCCCGCCATTACATTTCTAGCCACGCTTTCACAAGTTGACATTTTGCGATTTCCTGACTGAATTACGTCACAAGGTCAAGGTGATGATCTATAAAAAGTATCTAATTATATTGACCAATCACAGAGCTACACGCAGGTATGTGTCATTCAGCCCAGTCATGTACAGTGGCCGAGATATTTAGTCTATAAATAGGTAGACAGGGAAACACGCTTCCGAGAAAAACATGGCCATGAGTTCTCGGTCGCTTGTGAGTAAATACGATGCATGCGTCAAGACACGCTTCTGTGGAAATAACGGACAGGCGTCCAGACACACTTATGAGTGGTAAAGAGTTAAAGGCCCAATATACGTAACTGCAGGAAATTTTTTCATGATTCTGAAAAATTCTGAAAAAAAATCTAGTTGATAACCATGCAAAAATAAGCCTAAAATGAAGTAAACCTGAGGGGTAACTAACAAGAAACTCTTGATAGAAAAATCCAAAGAATTAAGGATTAACTTTCTATTTTGTTCAGGTTATCGGGGGATAACTACAATGGAAAACGGGTAAATTCAAAAACCGGCAAAGCTGGTTATGTATAATTTACCCGTTTTCAATTGTAGTTATCCCCCGATAACCTAAACAAAATAGAAAGTTAATCCTTATATTTACAGTATCTTTCTGTGAAATGTTCGTAACTATTTTGTTCATTATAGTCAAATCTTCGGACACAGATTTCATTTCAAAACTAATAAATGTGGGAATGTTTCAATAAATGTAACAGCATGAAATTTGCAAGCTCCGCCTACGTTAGTTGTTGGTGACGTCACACAACTGTGTTTCAAACTGTAGGATTTGCATAGCTCCGCCCACATGAATTGTTGTCGACGTCATAGATATTTGTCACGTGTTTGACTACAGTTATGCAGTGATAATGATAGTCTGTTGAGTAATGGTTATCGAGTGAATGTCAGTGTAGACTGTAAATATTTGAAAATAATTCAGGTGGGGCCCACTTCAACAACAAACCGAAGTTAGAAGACAGTTCAAAATGGACACGTGTTTACAAATACCGAGTTGCAACTGCCGCTGTACCGGTAACCGCGTAAGAATCCATATTGAATATTGCTGATATCAGTTAATCTTAACTAAATGTATAAATATAATAAGCTATGAGGCTTCATTTTCGTTTCAAGTTTTGTGACAGCTACGTATATTGGGCCTTTAAATATATAATATATGATCGTCAAATGCATATGTTTTGTTAGATCAACTGGGGAAACAACCTGTATACGTTTAAGTTAAACGGAACTAGGGTATGGTTCCCATTTCCGTTAAAAGGTTAAACAAAACTGGAGTTTGGATGCGAGTTCCATATAACAGAAATTCATTTAAGAATGCTTTTCTAAGTCTTATTGTTTGTCTGAAAGGTTCTGGGTTCGATTCCTATGTTTGGTTAAGGTATATTATATATAATCATCGAACGTTTATGTTTTGCTAGATAACTGGGGAAACAAACCGTAAACGTTTACATTAAACGAAACTATCTAGTACCAAGATCCGGATATATTAAACGGAACTAGGGTCTGGTTAGCTGTGAGTTCTGTTGATGTTAAGCGGAACTGGGGTCTGGTCCCTAGTTCTATGAACTAGGAACCAACTTCATGCTTCCTCTTCTAGACCAATGTTTTAACATATATTTTTCTCATTAGGGCTTTTCACTTTGTGGTGAAAAGTCCTATTGTTTCTGTTCTGTTTATTAGGGCTTTTCACCATGTGGTGAAAAGACCTATTGTTTCTGTTCTGTTTATTATTAGGGCTTTTCACCATGTGGTGAAAAGACCTATTGTTTCTGTTCTGTTTATTAGGGCTTTTCACCATGTGGTGAAAAGACCTATTGTTTCTGTTCTGTTTATTATTATTATTATTATTATTATTATTAGGGCTTTTCACCATGTGGTGAAAAGACCTATTGTTTCTGTTCTGTTTATTATTATTATTATTATTATTAGGGCTTTTCACTTTGTGGTGAAAAGTCCTATTGTTTCTGTTCTGTTTATTATTATTATTATTATTATTATTATTATTATTATTATTCTTCTTCTGCATTTCATTTTTGGCACACTATTATGCAAAAATGGTAAGAGGTATGCCAATTCGGTTAAGCCCATTGTATATGGCATGAGTCAAAGGGGTGACAGCAACATAACGAAGTAGGTCCAAAATCCAAGATGGCCGCCATGACGTCATAAGTTAAAAACTTTAAAATAGCCATATTTCAATGACCGTTGGCTGTTCAGAGTTTCTGTAATGATATTATTGTAGACATAAGCCATATCTAACTTTTTTTGTCACACATTTAGGTACTTTGGAGTTGAAATAAAAAAGTTCGCCATTGGGTCAAAAATCAAAAAAAAAATTTTTTTTTTTTTTTTTTTTAATTTTAACTTTTTTTGAAATTTGTTTTGACCAATCTATACACAATGTCATTCTGATGAATTTGATGTGTTTAGTTTTTATGTAACACATGTGGTTTCCGGTATACCCCATATGTAATTTTCCCCTATATAATCTATATAAAAAACCGTTTCACATTTTAAACTTCTTCTCAAATTCCAACAGTGGGATTCAGCTCAAACTTGTCTAAAATGATCGTGGGATAGTCCCGACTAAAGTTTGATATTTTTAAATTGATTCAAAATCCAAGATGGCCGCTATGACGTCATACTTTAAAATGTTAAAATGGCTATATCTCAATAACCGTTTAATGTTCAGATGTTTCAAAGGTATATTATTGTAGAATACATCTGGGGACAACTTTTTTCTTCTATAAGTTATAACAAAATATGTCTCGTAAAAAAGCGGGGCAGAGGTCAAAGTTAATCTATTTTTAGAAATTTTTCATTTTTCATTATTTGTGAAAACTTTTTCTACAGATCAATAGAGTATGACATTCCGATGATATTGATACCTTCGGTGTCTTGATAGCACTTCCGGTTAAGGTATTACGCCATTGTGAACATTTCCCTATATATTCTATATAAAAAACCGTTTCACATTTTAAACTTCTTCTCAAATTCCAACAGTGGGATTCAGCTCAAACTTGTTTAAAATGATCGTGGGATAGTCCCGACTAAAGTTTGATATTTTTAAATTGATTCAAAATCCAAGATGGCCGCTATGACGTCATACTTTAAAATGTTAAAATGGCTATATCTCAATAACCGTTTAATGTTCAGATGTTTGAAAGGTATATTATTGTAGAATACATCTGGGGACAACTTTTTTCTTCTATAAGTTATAACAAAATATGTCTCGTAAAAAAGCGGGGCAGAGGTCAAAGTTAATCTATTTTTAGAAATTTTTCATTTTTCATTATTTGTGAAAACTTTTTCTACAGATCAATAGAGTATGACATTCCGATGATATTGATACCTTCGGTGTCTTGATAGCACTTCCGGTTTAGGAATTACGCCATGTTGAATTTTCCCCTATATAATCTATATAAAAAACCGTTTCACATTTTAAACTTCTTCTCAAATTCCACCAGTGGGATTCAGCTCAAACTTGTCTAAAATGATCGCGGCATAGTCCCGACTAAAGTTTGATATTTTTAAATTGATTCAAAATCCAAGATGGCCGCTATGACGTCATACTTTAAAATGTTTAAATGGCTATATCTCAATAACTGTTTAATGTTCAGATGTTTCAAAGGTATATTATTGTAGAATACATCTGGGGACAACTTTTTTCTACTATAAGTTATAACAAAATATGTCTGGTAAAAATGCGGGGCAGAGGTCAAAGTTAATCTATTTTTAGAAATTTTTCATTTTTCATTATTTGTGAAAACTTTTTCTACAGATCAATAGAGTATTACATTCCGATGATATTGATACCTTCGGTGTCTTGATAGCACTTCCGGTTAAGGTATTACGCCATTGTGAACATTTCCCTATATATTCTATGTTAAAAACCATTTTACATTTTAAACTTCTTCTCAAATTCCACTAATGGGATTCAGCTCAAACTTGTCTAAAATGATCGTGGGATAGTCCCGACTAAAGTTTGATATTTTTAAATTGATTCAAAATCCAAGATGGCCGCTATGATGTCATACTTTAAAATGTTAAAATGGCTATATCTCAATAACCATTTAATATCCAGATGTTTTAAAGTTATTTTATGGTAGATTACATCTGGGGAAAAATTTCTTGTTCTACAAGTTATTGCAAAATATGTCTCGTACAAAAAGGGCAGCGGAGGTCAAAGTTAATCTATTTTTAGAAATTTTTCATTTTTTACTATTTAAAAAAAATTCTTCCAGATATCAATAGAATATGTCATTCCGATGATATTGATATCTTCGGTGTCTTGATAGCACTTCCGGTTAAGGTATTACGCCATTTTCAAAATTTCCCTATATAATCTATATAAAAAGCGGTTTCACATTTAAAACTTCTTCTCAAATTCCAACAGTGGGATTCAGCTCAAACTTGTCAAAAATGATCGTGGGATAGTCCCGACTAAAGTTTGATATTTTAAAATTGATTCAAAATCCAAGATGGCCGCTATGACGTCATACTTTAAAAAGGTTAAAATGGCTATATCTCAATAACCGTTTAATGTCCAGATGTTTCAAAGGTATACAATTGTAGATTGCATCTGGGGAAATAGATCTTGTTCTACAAGTTATTACAAAATATGTCTCGTAAAACAGCGCAGCAGAGGTCAAAGTTAACCTATTTTTAGAAATTTTTCATTTTTCATTATTTTTTAAAACTTTTTCTACAGATCAATAGAGTATGTCATTCCGATGATATTGATACCTTCGGTGTCTTGATACCACTTCCGGTTAAGGTATTACGCCGTTTTGCATTTTCCCCTATATAATCTATATAAAAAACCGTAATTTTGGAACTCTCCTGTGTTTTCTTTATACTCCTTGGCAACAGTAAATAAAAAGTTGCATATACACACATCCCGATCGACTGTTATTCCGGTTACTAATTGTATGTAGATAGTTTTCATAGATAAAGTAGATCTTATTGTACGTCTAAGGATATTCGTACATTTAGTTGGTAACTTTTTATACAGTTTTATATTGTACAGTGCAATATGATCTTTAGGCCTATCGTTGCTACGACGGCCGATCACAGCTGGACCGATAGAATGAAAGTTGATGGCTAACGCGAAACTTATTGTATTTCATGAAACTAAATTCATATCTGGTATTGTTTGATATTATACTATATTATCTCATCAATCTAAACATAACAAAGTCATCGCAAAAGTTTAAAAAAAAACAACAAAATAAGTCTACATGTCAGCCAGTACAAACATACCCGCGGGTCACTGTAAACATTGTGACGTCATCGGAATGTATAACTTGCAACACTGTATCTTTTTTTGAATACACTAATGAGCGACAGAATGAGGAGCAGCATTAACTTCCATGCGTACATGACAAGGGCTTCAAGGGGCATTTTATGAGGAGTTTACTGGCATATTAGCTCGCTACAGGCGTCTGCTTCGGACAACTGGAAATTTACATGTCAAACCAGTGAAATGGGACGGGAACATCCTCTGACATTTGACCCCATATCAATCCGCCATCACACATCAAAATCTACCAAACGTATACATTTTTGTAAAGTTAAATATCTGTAGATTTCATTCAATGCAGAATATGTCAACAATTATCTATCTAGATTACTCAGAATCACTGTACTTAGCCGGAACAAATTTTCATTAGGGGACTACAAACGTATGAAACACGCCGTGATTGGCTCATTTAGTTGTGCGAGTCCTTAATAGTGTAAAATACGGTCTTTCTTAGTGAATTAACGGATGCGCATTACAACTAGCCGCTTTGGCTCAAATGGTAAGGCTATAGTTCATTACGATAGAGACCCGGGTTCGATTCCTGGGCGGAACACTCAGCAGCATTTTTTTTTTTTTAATTTCTTCTTTTTTTCGTTGTAATACATCTATACACGTTATTATCGAGACATCGTAGCAGAAATATCTCATTTGATTATCGGGACATGTTTAAACAAATCTCATTTGATTGTCGGAACATATGAAACTGGAGGAGAGATTTTCCCATTGTCGGGACAAGTGCTTTTACGACCGGGAGATACTGAAAATCTGTTAACATTTGATAATTGGAACATACATTTCTCAGCAACTATATATATTACTATCTGATCATTTGTGCGCTTTAAACGAACAGTAATTAAGGCTTAAACTGAGGAAACGTAGTGGTATTATTGGCTTAACAAAACCTTTATAATGACTTTGATAAAACTTATCAAATGCTTACACTTAATTTTGCATTGAACAGCTTTCAGCGGGCATTCATATTACCTTTGAATGCAAACTTAACGAAGTTCAATACTCATACTTAACATTTTAAGAATCTGTTCATCCCATCAAATTTTAAATTAATTGATCCTGAGATAGTCCCGACAAAAAGTGTGCAATTTTAAAGTTGATTCAAAATCCAACAGAAATGATATAGATTATAGGTGAAAAGCCCATCAAATTGTTAGCCAACAATTTCTAGTTATTATTAGGGCTTTTCACTTTGTGGTGAAAAGTCCTATTGTTTCTGTTCTGTTTATTATTAGGGCTTTTCACCATGTGGTGAAAAGACCTATTGTTTCTGTTCTGTTTATTATTATTATTATTATTCTTCTTCTGCATTTCATTTTTGGCACACTATTATGCAAAAATGGTAAGAGGTATGCCAATTCGGTTAAGCCCATTGTATATGGCATGAGTCAAAGGGGTGACAGCAACATAACGAAGTAGGTCCAAAATCCAAGATGGCCGCCATGACGTCATAAGTTAAAAACTTTAAAATAGCCATATTTCAATGACCGTTGGCTGTTCAGAGTTTCTGTAATGATATTATTGTAGACATAAGCCATATCTAACTTTTTTTGTCACACATTTAGGTACTTTGGAGTTGAAATAAAAAAGTTCGCCATTGGGTCAAAAATCAAAAAAATTTTTTTTTTTTTTTTTTTTTTTAATTTTAATTTTTTTTGAAATTTGTTTTGACCAATCTATACACAATGTCATTCTGATGAATTTGATGTGTTTAGTTTTTATGTAACACATGTGGTTTCCGGTATACGCCATATGTAATTTTCCCCTATATAATCTTTATAAAAAACCGTTTCACATTTTAAACTTCTTCTCAAATTCCAACAGTGGGATTCAGCTCAAACTTGTCTAAAATGATCGTGGGATAGTCCCAACTAAAGTTTGATATTTTTAAATTGATTCAAAATCCAAGATGGCCGCTATGACGTCATACTTCAAAATGTTAAAATGGCTATATCTCAATAACTGTTTAATGTTCAGATGTTTCAAAAGTATGTTATTGTAGAATACATCTGGGGACAACATTTTTCTTCTATAAGTTATAACAAAATATGTCTCGTAAAAAAGCGGGGCAGAGGTCAAAGTTAATCTATTTTTAGAAATTTTTCATTTTTCATTATTTGTGAAAACTTTTTCTTCAGATCAATAGAGTATGACATTCCGATGATATTGATACCTTCGGTGTCTTGATAGCACTTCCGGTTAAGGTATTACGCCATTGAGAACATTTCCCTATATATTCTATGTTAAGAATCGTTTTACATTTTAAACTTCTTCTCAAATTTCAACAGTGGGATTCAGCTCAAACTTGTTTAAAATGATCGTGGGATAGTCCCGACTAAAGTTTGTTATTTTTAAATTGATTCAAAATCCAAGATGGCCGCTATGACGTCATACTTCAAAATGTTAAAATGGCTATATCTCAATAACCGTTTAATGTTCAGATGTTTCAAAGGTATATTATTGTAGATTATATGTGGGGAAAAATGTCTTGTTCTACAAGTTATTGCAAAATATGTCTCGTACAAAAAGGCAGCAGAGGTCAAAGTTAATCTATTTTTAGAAATTTTTCATTTTTTACTATTTTAAAAAAATTCTTCCAGAGATCAATAGAGTATGACATTCCGATGATATTGATATCTTCGGTGTCTCGATAGCACTTCCGGTTAAGGTATTACGCCATTTTCAAAATTTCCCTATATAATCTATATAAAAAGCGGTTTCACATTTTAAACTTCTTCTCAAATTCCAACAGTGGGATTCAGCTCAAACTTGTCAAAAATGATCGTGGGATAGTCCCGACTAAAGTTTGATATTTTTAAATTGATTCAAAATCTAAGATGGCCGCTATGACGTCATACTTTAAAATGTTAAAATGGCTTTATCTCAATAACCGTTTTATGTTCAGATGTTTCAAAGGTATATTATTGTAGATTACATCTGGGGAAAAGTTTCTTCTTCTACAAGTTATTACAAAATATGTCTCGTAAAAAAGAGCAGCAGAGGTCAAAGTTAATCTATTTTTAGACTTTTTTCATTTTTCATTATTTTTGTTTTATTTTTCTACAGATCAATAGAGTTTGTCATTCCGATGATATTGATACCTTCGGTGTCTTGATAGCACTTCCGGTTAAGGAAGTAAGCCATTTTGAAAATTTCCCTATATATTCTTTGTATTAAAATGGTTTACTGTCTATCAGTGGTAAAAGTGAAGTAGTTCTTACAATATGTAAGAGCTACCTCCCTTTCACCAAAGACAAAATCTGGCAAAGGTGTGAAAAGCCCGTCAAATTGTTCAGAAACAATTTCTAGTTATTATTATTATTATTATTATTCTTCTTCTGCATTTCATTTTTGGCACACTATTATGCAAAAATGGTAAGAGGTATGCCAATTCGGTTAAGCCCATTGTATATGCCATGAGTCAAAGGGGTGACAGCAACATAACGAAGTAGGTCCAAAATCCAAGATGGCCGCCATGACGTCATAAGTTAAAAACTTTAAAATAGCCATATTTCAATGACCGTTGGCTGTTCAGAGTTTCTGTAATGATATTATTGTAGACATAAGCCATATCTAACTTTTTTTGTCACACATTTAGGTACTTTGGAGTTGAAATAAAAAAGTTCGCCATTGGGTCAAAAATCAAAAAAAAATTTTTTTTTTTTTTTTTTTTTAATTTTAATTTTTTTTGAAATTTGTTTTGACCAATCTATACACAATGTCATTCTGATGAATTTGATGTGTTTAGTTTTTATGTAACACATGTGGTTTCCGGTATACGCCATATGTAATTTTCCCATATATAATCTATATAAAAAACCGTTTCACATTTTAAACTTCTTCTCAAATTCCACCAGTGGGATTCAGCTCAAACTTGTCTAAAATGATCGTGGGATAGTCCCGACTAAAGTTTGATATTTTTAAATTGATTCAAAATCCAAGATGGCCGCTATGACGTCATACTTTAAAATGTTAAAATGGCTATATCTCAATAACCGTTTAATGTTCAGATGTTTCAAAGGTATATTATTGTAGAATACATCTGGGGACAACATTTTTCTTCTATAAGTTATAACAAAATATGTCTCGTAAAAAAGCGGGGCAGAGGTCAAAGTTAATCTATTTTTAGAAATTTTTCATTTTTCATTATTTGTGAAAACTTTTTCTACAGATCAATAGAGTATGACATTCCGATGATATTGATACCTTCGGTGTCTTGATAGCACTTCCGGTTAAGGTAAAACGCCATTTAAAAAATTTCCCTATATATTCTATATAAAAAACCATTTCACATTTTAAACTTCTTCTCAAATTCCACCAGTGGGATTCAGCTCAAACTTGTCTAAAATGATCGTGGGATAGTCCCGACTAAAGTTTGATATTTTTAAATTGATTCAAAATCCAAGATGGCCGCTATGACGTCATACTTTAAAATGTTAAAATGGCTATATCTCAATAACCGTTTAATGTTCAGATGTTTCAAAGGTATATTATTATAGAATACATCTGGGGACAACATTTTTCTTCTATAAGTTATAACAAAATATGTCTTGTAAAAAAGCGGGGCAGAGGTCAAAGTTAATCTATTTTTAGAAATTTTTCATTTTTCATTATTTGTGAAAACTTTTTCTACAGATCAATAGAGTATGACATTCCGATGATATTGATACCTTCGGTGTCTTGATATCACTTCCGGTTAAGGTAAAACGCCATTTAAAAAATTTCCCTATATATTCTATATAAAAAACCATTTCACATTTTAAACTTCTTCTCAAATTCCACCAGTGGGATTCAGCTCAAACTTGTCTAAAATGATCGTGGGATAGTCCCGACTAAAGTTTGATATTTTTAAATTGATTCAAAATCCAAGATGGCCGCTATGACGTCATACTTTAAAATGTTAAAATGGCTATATCTCAATAACCGTTTAATGTTCAGATGTTTCAAAGGTATATTATTATAGAATACATCTGGGGACAACATTTTTCTTCTATAAGTTATAACAAAATATGTCTTGTAAAAAAGCGGGGCAGAGGTCAAAGTTAATCTATTTTTAGAAATTTTTCATTTTTCATTATTTGTGAAAACTTTTTCTACAGATCAATAGAGTATGACATTCCGATGATATTGATACCTTCGGTGTCTTGATATCACTTCCGGTTAAGGTAAAACGCCATTTAAAAAATTTCCCTATATATTCTATATAAAAAACCATTTCACATTTTAAACTTCTTCTCAAATTCCAACAGTGGGATTCAGCTCAAACTTGTCTAAAATGATCGTGGGATAGTCCCGACTAAAGTTTGATATTTTTAAATTGATTCAAAATCCAAGATGGCCGCTATGACGTCATACTTTAAAATGTTAAAATAGCTATATCTCAATAACCGTTTAATGTTCAGATGTTTCAAAGGTATATTATTGTAGAATACATCTGGGGACAACATGTTTTTTCTATAAGTTATAACAAAATATGTCTCGTAAAAAAGCGGGGCAGAGGTCAAAGTTAATCTATTTTTAGAAATTTTTCATTTTTCATTATTTGTGAAAACTTTTTCTACAGATCAATAGAGTATGACATTCCGATGATATTGATACCTTCGGTGTCTTGATAGCACTTCCGGTTAAGGTATTACGCCATTGTGAACATTTCCCTATATATTCTATGTTAAAAACCATTTCACATTTTAAACTTCTTCTCAAATTCCACTAATGGGATTCAGCTCAAACTTGTCTAAAATGATCGTGGGATAGTCCCGACTAAAGTTTGATATTTTTAAATTGATTCAAAATCCAAGATGGCCGCTATGACGTCATACTTTAAAATGTTTAAACGGCTATATCTCAATAACCGTTTAATGTTCAGATGTTTCAAAGGTATATTATTGTAGATTACATCTGGGGACAACTTTTTTCTTCTAAAAGTTATAACAAAATATGTCTCGCAAAAAAGCGGGGCAGAGGTCAAAGTTAATCTATTTTTAGAAATTTTTCATTTTTCATTATTTGTGAAAACTATTTCTACAGATCAATAGAGTATGACATTCCGATGATATTGATACCTTCGGTGTCTTGATAGCACTTCCGGTTAAGGTATTACGCTATTGAGAACATTTCCCTATATATTCTATGTTAAGAATCGTTTTACATTTTAAACTTCTTCTCAAATTCCAACAGTGGGATTCAGCTCAAACTTGTCAAAAATGATCGTGGGATAGTCCCGACTAAAGTTTGATATTTTTAAATTGATTCAAAATCCAAGATGGCCGCTATGACGTCATACTTTAAAATGTTAAAATGGCTATATCTCAATAACCGTTTAATGTTCAGATGTTTCAAAGGTATATTATTGTAGAA
Source organism: Mimachlamys varia (assembly GCA_947623455.1). NCBI lineage: Eukaryota > Metazoa > Mollusca > Bivalvia > Pectinida > Pectinidae > Mimachlamys > Mimachlamys varia. The sequence continues at coordinate 35,100,157 of OX392542.1, forward strand.
TACATCTGGGGACAACATTTTTCTTCTATAAGTTATAACAAAATATGTCTCGTAAAAAAGCGGGGCAGAGGTCAAAGTTAATCTATTTTTAGAAATTTTTCATTTTTCATTATTTGTGAAAACTTTTTCTACAGATCAATAGAGTATGACATTCCGATGATATTGATACCTTCGGTGTCTTGATAGCACTTCCGGTTAAGGTAAAACGCCATTTAAAAAATTTCCCTATATATTCTATATAAAAAACCATTTCACATTTTAAACTTCTTCTCAAATTCCACCAGTGGGATTCAGCTCAAACTTGTCTAAAATGATCGTGGGATAGTCCCGACTAAAGTTTGATATTTTTAAATTGATTCAAAATCCAAGATGGCCGCTATGACGTCATACTTTAAAATGTTAAAATGGCTATATCTCAATAACCGTTTAATGTTCAGATGTTTCAAAGGTATATTATTATAGAATACATCTGGGGACAACATTTTTCTTCTATAAGTTATAACAAAATATGTCTTGTAAAAAAGCGGGGCAGAGGTCAAAGTTAATCTATTTTTAGAAATTTTTCATTTTTCATTATTTGTGAAAACTTTTTCTACAGATCAATAGAGTATGACATTCCGATGATATTGATACCTTCGGTGTCTTGATATCACTTCCGGTTAAGGTAAAACGCCATTTAAAAAATTTCCCTATATATTCTATATAAAAAACCATTTCACATTTTAAACTTCTTCTCAAATTCCACCAGTGGGATTCAGCTCAAACTTGTCTAAAATGATCGTGGGATAGTCCCGACTAAAGTTTGATATTTTTAAATTGATTCAAAATCCAAGATGGCCGCTATGACGTCATACTTTAAAATGTTAAAATGGCTATATCTCAATAACCGTTTAATGTTCAGATGTTTCAAAGGTATATTATTATAGAATACATCTGGGGACAACATTTTTCTTCTATAAGTTATAACAAAATATGTCTTGTAAAAAAGCGGGGCAGAGGTCAAAGTTAATCTATTTTTAGAAATTTTTCATTTTTCATTATTTGTGAAAACTTTTTCTACAGATCAATAGAGTATGACATTCCGATGATATTGATACCTTCGGTGTCTTGATATCACTTCCGGTTAAGGTAAAACGCCATTTAAAAAATTTCCCTATATATTCTATATAAAAAACCATTTCACATTTTAAACTTCTTCTCAAATTCCAACAGTGGGATTCAGCTCAAACTTGTCTAAAATGATCGTGGGATAGTCCCGACTAAAGTTTGATATTTTTAAATTGATTCAAAATCCAAGATGGCCGCTATGACGTCATACTTTAAAATGTTAAAATAGCTATATCTCAATAACCGTTTAATGTTCAGATGTTTCAAAGGTATATTATTGTAGAATACATCTGGGGACAACATGTTTTTTCTATAAGTTATAACAAAATATGTCTCGTAAAAAAGCGGGGCAGAGGTCAAAGTTAATCTATTTTTAGAAATTTTTCATTTTTCATTATTTGTGAAAACTTTTTCTACAGATCAATAGAGTATGACATTCCGATGATATTGATACCTTCGGTGTCTTGATAGCACTTCCGGTTAAGGTATTACGCCATTGTGAACATTTCCCTATATATTCTATGTTAAAAACCATTTCACATTTTAAACTTCTTCTCAAATTCCACTAATGGGATTCAGCTCAAACTTGTCTAAAATGATCGTGGGATAGTCCCGACTAAAGTTTGATATTTTTAAATTGATTCAAAATCCAAGATGGCCGCTATGACGTCATACTTTAAAATGTTTAAACGGCTATATCTCAATAACCGTTTAATGTTCAGATGTTTCAAAGGTATATTATTGTAGATTACATCTGGGGACAACTTTTTTCTTCTAAAAGTTATAACAAAATATGTCTCGCAAAAAAGCGGGGCAGAGGTCAAAGTTAATCTATTTTTAGAAATTTTTCATTTTTCATTATTTGTGAAAACTATTTCTACAGATCAATAGAGTATGACATTCCGATGATATTGATACCTTCGGTGTCTTGATAGCACTTCCGGTTAAGGTATTACGCTATTGAGAACATTTCCCTATATATTCTATGTTAAGAATCGTTTTACATTTTAAACTTCTTCTCAAATTCCAACAGTGGGATTCAGCTCAAACTTGTCAAAAATGATCGTGGGATAGTCCCGACTAAAGTTTGATATTTTTAAATTGATTCAAAATCCAAGATGGCCGCTATGACGTCATACTTTAAAATGTTAAAATGGCTATATCTCAATAACCGTTTAATGTTCAGATGTTTCAAAGGTATATTATTGTAGAATACATCTGGGGACAACATTTTTCTTCTATAAGTTATAACAAAATATGTCTCGTAAAAAAGCGGGGCAGAGGTCAAAGTTAATCTATTTTTAGAAATTTTTCATTTTTCATTATTTGTGAAAACTTTTTCTACAGATCAATAGAGTATGACATTCCGATGATATTGATACCTTCGGTGTCTTGATAGCACTTCCGGTTAAGGTAAAACGCCATTTAAAAAATTTCCCTATATATTCTATATAAAAAACCATTTCACATTTTAAACTTCTTCTCAAATTCCACCAGTGGGATTCAGCTCAAACTTGTCTAAAATGATCGTGGGATAGTCCCGACTAAAGTTTGATATTTTTAAATTGATTCAAAATCCAAGATGGCCGCTATGACGTCATACTTTAAAATGTTTAAACGGCTATATCTCAATAACCGTTTAATGTTCAGATGTTTCAAAGGTATATTATTGTAGATTACATCTGGGGACAACTTTTTTCTTCTAAAAGTTATAACAAAATATGTCTCGCAAAAAAGCGGGGCAGAGGTCAAAGTTAATCTATTTTTAGAAATTTTTCATTTTTCATTATTTGTGAAAACTTTTTCTACAGATCAATAGAGTATGACATTCCGATGATATTGATACCTTCGGTGTCTTGATAGCACTTCCGGTTAAGGTATTACGCTATTGAGAACATTTCCCTATATATTCTATGTTAAGAATCGTTTTACATTTTAAACTTCTTCTCAAATTCCAACAGTGGGATTCAGCTCAAACTTGTCAAAAATGATCGTGGGATAGTCCCGACTAAAGTTTGATATTTTTAAATTGATTCAAAATCCAAGATGGCCGCTATGACGTCATACTTTAAAAATGTTAAAATGGCTATATCTCAATAACCGTTTAATGTCCAGATGTTTCAAAGGTATATAATTGTAGATTGCATCTGGGGAAATATTTCTTGTTCTACAAGTTATTACAAAATATGTCTCGTAAAACAGCGCAGCAGAGGTCAAAGTAAACCTATTTTTAGAAATTTTTCATTTTTCATTATTTTTTAAAACTTTTTCTACTGATCAATAGAGTATGTCATTCCGATGATATTGATACCTTCGGTGTCTTGATACCACTTCCGGTTAAGGTATTACGCCGTTTTGCATTTTCCCCTATATAATCTATATAAAAAACCGTAATTTTGGAACTCTCCTGTGTTTTCTTTATACTCCTTGGCAACAGTAAATAAAAAGTTGCATATACACACATCCCGATCGACTGTTATTCCGGTTACTAATTGTATGTAGATAGTTTTCATAGATAAAGCAGATCTTATTGTACGTCTAAGGATATTCGTACATTTAGTTGGTAACTTTTTATACAGTTTTATATTGTACAATGCAATATGATCTTTAGGCCTATCTTTGCTACGACGGCCGATCACAGCTGGACCGATAGAATGAAAGTTGATGGCTAACGCGAAACTTATTGTATTTCATGAAACTAAATTCATATCTGGTATTGTTTGATATTATACTATATTATCTCATCAATCTAAACATAACAAAGTCATCGCAAACGTTTAAAAAAAAAACAACAAAATAAGTCTACATGTCAGCCAGTACAAACCTACCCGCGGGTCACTGTAGACATTGTGACGTCATCGGAATGTATAACTTGCAACACTGTATCTTTTTTTGAATACACTAATGAGCGACAGAATGAGGAGCAGCATTAACTTCCATGCGTACATGACAAAGGCTTCAAGGGGCATTTTATGAGGAGTTTACTGGCACATTAGCTCGCTACAGGCGTCTGCTTCGGACAACTGGAAATTTACATGTCAAACCAGTGAAATGGGACGGGAACATCCTCTGACATTTGACCCCATATCAATCCGCAATCACATATCAAAATCTACCAAAAGTATACATTTTTGTAAAGTTAACTATCTATAGATTTCATTCAATGCAGAATATGTCAACAATTATCTATCTAGATTACTCAGAATCACTGTACTTAGCCAGAACAAATTTTCAGTAGGGACTACAAACGTCAAATGAAACACGCCGTGATTGGCTCATTTAGTTGTGCGAGTCCTTAATAGTGTAAAATACGGTCTTTCTTAGTGAATTAACGGATGCGCAGTCTTACTAGCCGCTTTGGCTCAAATGGTAAGGCTATAGTTCATTTCGATAGAGACCCGGGTTCGATTCCTGGGCGGAACACTCAGCAGCATTTTTTTTTTTTTAATTTCTTCTTTTTTTCGTTGTAATACATCTATACACGTTATTATCGAGACATCGTAGCAGAAATATCTCATTTGATTATCGGGACATGTTTAAACAAATCTCATTTGATTGTCGGAACATATGAAACTGGAGGAGAGATTTTCCCATTATCGGGACAAGTGCTTTTACGACCGGAAGATACTGAAAATCTGTTAACATTTGATAATTGGGACATACATTTCTCAGCAAATATATATATCACTATCTGATCATTTTGTGCGCTTTAAACGAACCGTAATTAGGGCTTAAACTGAGGACATGTAGTGGTATTATTGGCTTAACAAAACCTTTTTAACGACTTTGAAAAGCTTTTCAAATGCTTACACTTAATTTTGCATTGAACAGCTTTCAGCGGGCATTCATATTACCTTTGAATGCAAACTTAACGCAGTTCAATACTCATACTTACCATTTTAAGACTCTGTTCATCCCATCAAATTTTAAATTAATTGATCCTGAGATAGTCCCGACAAAAGTGTGCAATTTTAAAGTTGATTCAAAATCCAACAGAAATGATATAGATTATAGGTGAAAAGCCCATCAAATTGTTAGCCAACAATTTCTAGTTAGGGCTTTTCACCATGTGGTGAAAAGACCTATTGTTTCTGTTCTGTTTATTATTATTATTATTATTATTATTATTATTCTTCTTCTGCATTTCATTTTTGGCACACTATTATGCAAAAATGGTAAGAGGTATGCCAATTCGGTAAAGCCCATTGTATTTGGCATGAGCCAAAGGGGTGACAGCAACATAACGAAGTAGGTCCAAAATCCAAGATGGCCGCCATGACGTCATAAGTTAAAAACTTTAAAATAGCCATATTTCAATGACCGTTGGCTGTTCAGAGTTTCTGTAATGATATTATTGTAGACATAAGCCATATCTAACTTTTTTTGTCACACATTTAGGTACTTTGGAGTTGAAATAAAAAAGTTCGCCATTGGGTCAAAAATCAAAAAAAAAATTTTTTTTTTTTTTTTTTTTAATTTTAATTTTTTTTGAAATTTGTTTTGACCAATCTATACACAATGTCATTCTGATGAATTTGATGTGTTTAGTTTTTATGTAACACATGTGGTTTCCGGTATACGCCATATGTAATTTTCACCTATATAATCTATATAAAAAACCGTTTCACATTTTAAACTTCTTCTCAAATTCCAACAGTGGGATTCAGCTCAAACTTGTCTAAAATGATCGTGGGATAGTCCCGACTAAAGTTTGATATTTTAAAATTGATTCAATATCCAAGATGGCCGCTATGACGTCATACTTTAAAATATTTAAATGGCTATATCTCAATAACCGTTTAATGTTCAGATGTTTCAAAGGTATATTATTGTAGAATACATCTGGGGACAACTTTTTTCTTCTATAAGTTATAACAAAATATGTCTCGTAAAAAAGCGGGGCAGAGGTCAAAGTTAATCTATTTTTAGAAATTCTTCATTTTTCAATATTTGTGAAAACTTTTTCTACAGATCAATAGAGTATGACATTCCGATGATATTGATACCTTCGGTGTCTTGATAGCACTTCCGGTTAAGGTAAAACGCCATTTAAAAAATTTCCCTATATATTCTATATAAAAAAACATTTCACATTTTAAACTTCTTCTCAAATTCCACTAGTGGGATTCAGCTCAAACTTGTCTAAAATGATCGTGGGATAGTCCCGACTAAAGTTTGATATTTTTAAATTGATTCAAAATCCAAGATGACCGCTATGACGTCATACTTTAAAATGTTAAAATGGCTATATCTCAATAACTGTTTAATGTTCAGATGTTTGAAAGGTATACTATTGTAGAATACATCTGGGGACAACTTTTTTCTTCTATAAGTTATAACAAAATATGTCTCGTAAAAAAGCGGGGCAGAGGTCAAAGTTAATCTATTTTTAGAAATTTTTCATTTTTCATTATTTGTGAAAACTTTTTCTACAGATCAATAGAGTATGACATTCCGATGATATTGATACCTTCGGTGTCTTGATAGCACTTCCGGTTAAGGTATTACGCCATTGTGAACATTTCCCTATATATTCTATGTTAAAAACCATTTCACATTTTAAACTTCTTCTCAAATTCCACTAGTGGGATTCAGCTCAAACTTCTCTAAAATGATCGATAGATAGTCCCGACTAAAGTTTGATATTTTAAAATTGATTCAAAATCCAAGATGGCCGCTATGACGTCATTCTTTAAAATGTTAAAATGGCTATATCTCAATAACCATTTAATGTTCATATGTTTCAAAGGTATATTATTGTAGATTCCATTTGGGGACAACTTTTTTCTTCTACAAGTTACCACAAAATATGTCTTGTAAAACAGCGCGACAGAGGTCAAAGTTCATCTATTTTTAGATTTTTTCATTTTTTCATTACTTTTGTTTTATTTTTCTACAGATCAATAGAGCATGTCATTCCGATGATACTGATACCTTCGGTGTCTTGATAGCACTTCCGGTTAAGGAAGTAAGCCATTTTGAAAATTTCCCTATATATTCTTTGTATTAAAATGGTTTACTGTCTATCAGTGGTAAAAGGGAAGTAGTTCTTAGAATATGTAAGAGTTACCTCCTTTTCACCAAAGACAAAATCTGACAAAGGTGTGAAAAGCCCGTCAAATTGTTAGCCAACAATTTCTAGTTATTATTATTATTATTCTTCTTCTGCATTTCATTTTTGGCACACTATTATGCAAAAATGGTAAGAGGTATGCCAATTCGGTTAAGCCCATTGTATATGGCATGAGTCAAAGGGGTGACAGCAACATAACGAAGTAGGTCCAAAATCCAAGATGGCCGCCATGACGTAATATGTAAGAAACCTTTAAAACAGTCATATCTCGAAAATCTTTCGTTGTTTAGAATTTCTAAAATGATATTATTGTAGGCAAATGCCATATCTAACTTTTTTTGTCACACATTTAGGTACTTTGGAGTTGAAATAAAAAAGCTCGCCATGGGGTCAAAAATTCAAAAATAATTTTTTTTTTTTTTTTTTTTTAATTTTAATTTTTTTTGAAATTTGTTTTGACCAATCTATACACAATGTCATTCTGATGAATTTGATGTGTTTAGTTTTTATGTAACACATGTGGTTTCCGGTATACGCCATATGTAATTTTCCCCTATATAATCTATATAAAAAACCGTTTCACATTTTAAACTTCTTCTCAAATTCCACTAATGGGATTCAGCTCAAACTTGTCTAAAATGATCGTGGGATAGTCCCGACTAAAGTTTGATATTTTTAAATTGATTCAAAATCCAAGATGGCCGCTATGACGTCATACTTTAAAATGTTAAAATGACTATATCTCAATAACCGTTTAATGTTCAGATGTTTCAAAGGTATATTATTGTAGAATACATCTGGGGACAACTTTTTTTTTCTATAAGTTATAACAAAATATGTCTCGTAAAAAAGCGGGGCAGAGGTCAAAGTTAATCTATTTTTAGAATTTTTTCATTTTTCATTATTTGTGAAAACTTTTTCTACAGATCAATAGAGTATGACATTCCGATGATATTGATACCTTCGGTGTCTTGATAGCACTTCCGGTTAAGGTATTACGCCATTGAGAACATTTCCCTATATATTCTATGTTAAAAACCATTTCACATTTTAAACTTCTTCTAAAATTCCAACAGTGGGATTCAGCTCAAACTTGTCTAAAATGATCGTGGGATAGTCCCGACTAAAGTTTGATATTTTTAAATTGATTCAAAATCCAAGATGGCCGCTATGACGTCATACTTTAAAATGTTAAAATGGCTATATCTCAATAACCGTTTAATGTTCAGATGTTTCAAAAGTATATTATTGTAGAATACATCTGGGGACAGCATTTTTCTTCTATAAGTTATAACAAAATATGTCTCGTAAGAAAGCGGGGCAGAGGTCAAAGTTATGCTATTTTTAGAAATTTTTCATTTTTCATTATTTGTGAAAACTTTTTCTTCAGATCAATAGAGTATGACATTCCGATGATATTGATACCTTCGGTGTCTTGATAGCACTTCCGGTTAAGGTATTACGCTATTGAGAACATTTCCCTATATATTCTATGTTAAAAACCATTTCACATTTTAAACTTCTTCTCAAATTCCAGCAGTGGGATTCAGCTCAAACTTGTCTAAAATGATCGTGGGATAGTCCCGACTAAAGTTTGATATTTTTAAATTGATTCAAAATCCAAGATGGCCGCTATGACGTCATACTTTAAAAAAGTTAAAATGGCTATATCTGAATAACCGTTTAATGTCCAGATGTTTTAAATGTATATTATTGTAGATTGCATCTGGGGAAATATTTCTTGTTCTACAAGTTATTACAAAATATGTCTCGTAAAACAGCGCAGCAGAGGTCAAAGTTAACCTATTTTTAGAAATTTTTCATTTTTCATTATTTTTTAAAACTTTTTCTACTGATCAATAGAGTATATCATTCCGATGATATTGATACCTTCGGTGTCTTGATACCACTTCCGGTTAAGGTATTACGCCGTTTTGCATTTTCCCCTATATAATCTATATAAAAAACCGTAATTTTGGAACTCTCCTGTGTTTTCTTTATACTCCTTGGCAACAGTAAATAAAAAGTTGCATATACACACATCCCGATCGACTGTTATTCCGGTTACTAATTGTATGTAGATAGTTTTCATAGATAAAGTAGATCTTATTGTACGTCTAAGGATATTCGTACATTTAGTTGGTAACTTTTTATACAGTTTTATATTGTACAGTGCAATATGATCTTTAGGCCTATCGTTGCTACGACGGCCGATCACAGCTGGACCGATAGAATGAAAGTTGATGGCTAACGCGAAACTTATTGTATTTCATGAAACTAAATTCATATCTGGTATTGTTTGATATTATACTATATTATCTCATCAATCTAAACATAACAAAGTCATCGCAAAAGTTTAAAAAAAAACAACAAAATAAGTCTACATGTCAGCCAGTACAAACATACCCGCGGGTCACTGTAAACATTGTGACGTCATCGGAATGTATAACTTGCAACACTGTATCTTTTTTTGAATACACTAATGAGCGACAGAATGAGGAGCAGCATTAACTTCCATGCGTACATGACAAGGGCTTCAAGGGGCATTTTATGAGGAGTTTACTGGCATATTAGCTCGCTACAGGCGTCTGCTTCGGACAACTGGAAATTTACATGTCAAACCAGTGAAATGGGACGGGAACATCCTCTGACATTTGACCCCATATCAATCCGCCATCACACATCAAAATCTACCAAACGTATACATTTTTGTAAAGTTAAATATCTGTAGATTTCATTCAATGCAGAATATGTCAACAATTATCTATCTAGATTACTCAGAATCACTGTACTTAGCCGGAACAAATTTTCATTAGGGGACTACAAACGTATGAAACACGCCGTGATTGGCTCATTTAGTTGTGCGAGTCCTTAATAGTGTAAAATACGGTCTTTCTTAGTGAATTAACGGATGCGCATTACAACTAGCCGCTTTGGCTCAAATGGTAAGGCTATAGTTCATTACGATAGAGACCCGGGTTCGATTCCTGGGCGGAACACTCAGCAGCATTTTTTTTTTTTTAATTTCTTCTTTTTTTCGTTGTAATACATCTATACACGTTATTATCGAGACATCGTAGCAGAAATATCTCATTTGATTATCGGGACATGTTTAAACAAATCTCATTTGATTGTCGGAACATATGAAACTGGAGGAGAGATTTTCCCATTGTCGGGACAAGTGCTTTTACGACCGGGAGATACTGAAAATCTGTTAACATTTGATAATTGGAACATACATTTCTCAGCAACTATATATATTACTATCTGATCATTTGTGCGCTTTAAACGAACAGTAATTAAGGCTTAAACTGAGGAAACGTAGTGGTATTATTGGCTTAACAAAACCTTTATAATGACTTTGATAAAACTTATCAAATGCTTACACTTAATTTTGCATTGAACAGCTTTCAGCGGGCATTCATATTACCTTTGAATGCAAACTTAACGAAGTTCAATACTCATACTTAACATTTTAAGAATCTGTTCATCCCATCAAATTTTAAATTAATTGATCCTGAGATAGTCCCGACAAAAAGTGTGCAATTTTAAAGTTGATTCAAAATCCAACAGAAATGATATAGATTATAGGTGAAAAGCCCATCAAATTGTTAGCCAACAATTTCTAGTTATTATTAGGGCTTTTCACTTTGTGGTGAAAAGTCCTATTGTTTCTGTTCTGTTTATTATTAGGGCTTTTCACCATGTGGTGAAAAGACCTATTGTTTCTGTTCTGTTTATTATTATTATTATTATTCTTCTTCTGCATTTCATTTTTGGCACACTATTATGCAAAAATGGTAAGAGGTATGCCAATTCGGTTAAGCCCATTGTATATGGCATGAGTCAAAGGGGTGACAGCAACATAACGAAGTAGGTCCAAAATCCAAGATGGCCGCCATGACGTAATATGTAAGAAACCTTTAAAACAGTCATATCTCGAAAATCTTTCGTTGTTTAGAATTTCTAAAATGATATTATTGTAGGCAAATGCCATATCTAACTTTTTTTGTCACACATTTAGGTACTTTGGAGTTGAAATAAAAAAGCTCGCCATGGGGTCAAAAATTCAAAAATAATTTTTTTTTTTTTTTTTTTTTAATTTTAATTTTTTTTGAAATTTGTTTTGACCAATCTATACACAATGTCATTCTGATGAATTTGATGTGTTTAGTTTTTATGTAACACATGTGGTTTCCGGTATACGCCATATGTAATTTTCCCCTATATAATCTATATAAAAAACCGTTTCACATTTTAAACTTCTTCTCAAATTCCACTAATGGGATTCAGCTCAAACTTGTCTAAAATGATCGTGGGATAGTCCCGACTAAAGTTTGATATTTTTAAATTGATTCAAAATCCAAGATGGCCGCTATGACGTCATACTTTAAAATGTTAAAATGACTATATCTCAATAACCGTTTAATGTTCAGATGTTTCAAAGGTATATTATTGTAGAATACATCTGGGGACAACTTTTTTTTTCTATAAGTTATAACAAAATATGTCTCGTAAAAAAGCGGGGCAGAGGTCAAAGTTAATCTATTTTTAGAATTTTTTCATTTTTCATTATTTGTGAAAACTTTTTCTACAGATCAATAGAGTATGACATTCCGATGATATTGATACCTTCGGTGTCTTGATAGCACTTCCGGTTAAGGTATTACGCCATTGAGAACATTTCCCTATATATTCTATGTTAAAAACCATTTCACATTTTAAACTTCTTCTAAAATTCCAACAGTGGGATTCAGCTCAAACTTGTCTAAAATGATCGTGGGATAGTCCCGACTAAAGTTTGATATTTTTAAATTGATTCAAAATCCAAGATGGCCGCTATGACGTCATACTTTAAAATGTTAAAATGGCTATATCTCAATAACCGTTTAATGTTCAGATGTTTCAAAAGTATATTATTGTAGAATACATCTGGGGACAGCATTTTTCTTCTATAAGTTATAACAAAATATGTCTCGTAAGAAAGCGGGGCAGAGGTCAAAGTTATGCTATTTTTAAAATTTTTCATTTTTCATTATTTGTGAAAACTTTTTCTTCAGATCAATAGAGTATGACATTCCGATGATATTGATACCTTCGGTGTCTTGATAGCACTTCCGGTTAAGGTATTACGCTATTGAGAACATTTCCCTATATATTCTATGTTAAAAACCATTTCACATTTTAAACTTCTTCTCAAATTCCAGCAGTGGGATTCAGCTCAAACTTGTCTAAAATGATCGTGGGATAGTCCCGACTAAAGTTTGATATTTTTAAATTGATTCAAAATCCAAGATGGCCGCTATGACGTCATACTTTAAAAAAGTTAAAATGGCTATATCTGAATAACCGTTTAATGTCCAGATGTTTTAAATGTATATTATTGTAGATTGCATCTGGGGAAATATTTCTTGTTCTACAAGTTATTACAAAATATGTCTCGTAAAACAGCGCAGCAGAGGTCAAAGTTAACCTATTTTTAGAAATTTTTCATTTTTCATTATTTTTTAAAACTTTTTCTACTGATCAATAGAGTATATCATTCCGATGATATTGATACCTTCGGTGTCTTGATACCACTTCCGGTTAAGGTATTACGCCGTTTTGCATTTTCCCCTATATAATCTATATAAAAAACCGTAATTTTGGAACTCTCCTGTGTTTTCTTTATACTCCTTGGCAACAGTAAATAAAAAGTTGCATATACACACATCCCGATCGACTGTTATTCCGGTTACTAATTGTATGTAGATAGTTTTCATAGATAAAGCAGATCTTATTGTACGTCTAAGGATATTCGTACATTTAGTTGGTAACTTTTTATACAGTTTTATATTGTACAGTGCAATATGATCTTTAGGCCTATCGTTGCTACGACGGCCGATCACAGCTGGACCGATAGAATGAAAGTTGATGGCTAACGCGAAACTTATTGTATTTCATGAAACTAAATTCATATCTGGTATTGTTTGATATTATACTATATTATCTCATCAATCTAAACATAACAAAGTCATCGCAAACGTTTAAAAAAACAACAAAATAAGTCTACATGTCAGCCAGTACAAACATACCCGCGGGTCACTGTAAACATTGTGACGTCATCGGAATGTATAACTTGCAACACTGTATCTTTTTTTGAAACACTAATGAGCGACAGAATGAGGAGCAGCATTAACTTCCATGCGTACATGACAAAGGCTTCAAGGGGCATTTTATGAGGAGTTTACTGGCATATTAGCTCGCTACAGGCGTCTGCTTCGGACAACTGGAAATTTACATGTCAAACCAGTGAAATGGGACGGGAACATCCTCTGACATTTGACCCCATATCAATCCGCAATCACATATCAAAATCTAGCAAAAGTATACATTTTTGTAAAGTTAAATATCTGTAGATTTCATTCAATGCAGAATATGTCAACAATTATCTATCTAGATTACTCAGAATCACTGTACTTAACCAGAACAAATTTTCAGTAGGGACTACAAACGTATGAAACACGCCGTGATTGGCTCATTTAGTTGTGCGAGTCCTTAATAGTGTAAAATACGGTCTTTCTTAGTGAATTAACGGATGCGCATTACAACTAGCCGCTTTGGCTCAAATGGTAAGGCTATAGTTCATTACGATAGAGACCCGGGTTCGATTCCTGGGCGGAACACTCAGCAGCATTTTTTTTTTTTTAATTTCTTCTTTTTTTCGTTGTAATACATCTATACACGTTATTATCGAGACATCGTAGCAGAAATATCTCATTTGATTATCGGGACATGTTTAAACAAATCTCATTTGATTGTCGGAACATATGAAACTGGAGGAGAGATTTTCCCATTGTCGGGACAAGTGCTTTTACGACCGGGAGATACTGAAAATCTGTTAACATTTGATAATTGGAACATACATTTCTCAGCAACTATATATATTACTATCTGATCATTTGTGCGCTTTAAACGAACAGTAATTAAGGCTTAAACTGAGGAAACGTAGTGGTATTATTGGCTTAACAAAACCTTTATAATGACTTTGATAAAACTTATCAAATGCTTACACTTAATTTTGCATTGAACAGCTTTCAGCGGGCATTCATATTACCTTTGAATGCAAACTTAACGAAGTTCAATACTCATACTTAACATTTTAAGAATCTGTTCATCCCATCAAATTTTAAATTAATTGATCCTGAGATAGTCCCGACAAAAAGTGTGCAATTTTAAAGTTGATTCAAAATCCAACAGAAATGATATAGATTATAGGTGAAAAGCCCATCAAATTGTTAGCCAACAATTTCTAGTTATTATTAGGGCTTTTCACTTTGTGGTGAAAAGTCCTATTGTTTCTGTTCTGTTTATTATTAGGGCTTTTCACCATGTGGTGAAAAGACCTATTGTTTCTGTTCTGTTTATTATTATTATTATTATTCTTCTTCTGCATTTCATTTTTGGCACACTATTATGCAAAAATGGTAAGAGGTATGCCAATTCGGTTAAGCCCATTGTATATGGCATGAGTCAAAGGGGTGACAGCAACATAACGAAGTAGGTCCAAAATCCAAGATGGCCGCCATGACGTAATATGTAAGAAACCTTTAAAACAGTCATATCTCGAAAATCTTTCGTTGTTTAGAATTTCTAAAATGATATTATTGTAGGCAAATGCCATATCTAACTTTTTTTGTCACACATTTAGGTACTTTGGAGTTGAAATAAAAAAGCTCGCCATGGGGTCAAAAATTCAAAAATAATTTTTTTTTTTTTTTTTTTTTAATTTTAATTTTTTTTGAAATTTGTTTTGACCAATCTATACACAATGTCATTCTGATGAATTTGATGTGTTTAGTTTTTATGTAACACATGTGGTTTCCGGTATACGCCATATGTAATTTTCCCCTATATAATCTATATAAAAAACCGTTTCACATTTTAAACTTCTTCTCAAATTCCACTAATGGGATTCAGCTCAAACTTGTCTAAAATGATCGTGGGATAGTCCCGACTAAAGTTTGATATTTTTAAATTGATTCAAAATCCAAGATGGCCGCTATGACGTCATACTTTAAAATGTTAAAATGACTATATCTCAATAACCGTTTAATGTTCAGATGTTTCAAAGGTATATTATTGTAGAATACATCTGGGGACAACTTTTTTTTTCTATAAGTTATAACAAAATATGTCTCGTAAAAAAGCGGGGCAGAGGTCAAAGTTAATCTATTTTTAGAATTTTTTCATTTTTCATTATTTGTGAAAACTTTTTCTACAGATCAATAGAGTATGACATTCCGATGATATTGATACCTTCGGTGTCTTGATAGCACTTCCGGTTAAGGTATTACGCCATTGAGAACATTTCCCTATATATTCTATGTTAAAAACCATTTCACATTTTAAACTTCTTCTAAAATTCCAACAGTGGGATTCAGCTCAAACTTGTCTAAAATGATCGTGGGATAGTCCCGACTAAAGTTTGATATTTTTAAATTGATTCAAAATCCAAGATGGCCGCTATGACGTCATACTTTAAAATGTTAAAATGGCTATATCTCAATAACCGTTTAATGTTCAGATGTTTCAAAAGTATATTATTGTAGAATACATCTGGGGACAGCATTTTTCTTCTATAAGTTATAACAAAATATGTCTCGTAAGAAAGCGGGGCAGAGGTCAAAGTTATGCTATTTTTAAAATTTTTCATTTTTCATTATTTGTGAAAACTTTTTCTTCAGATCAATAGAGTATGACATTCCGATGATATTGATACCTTCGGTGTCTTGATAGCACTTCCGGTTAAGGTATTACGCTATTGAGAACATTTCCCTATATATTCTATGTTAAAAACCATTTCACATTTTAAACTTCTTCTCAAATTCCAGCAGTGGGATTCAGCTCAAACTTGTCTAAAATGATCGTGGGATAGTCCCGACTAAAGTTTGATATTTTTAAATTGATTCAAAATCCAAGATGGCCGCTATGACGTCATACTTTAAAAAAGTTAAAATGGCTATATCTGAATAACCGTTTAATGTCCAGATGTTTTAAATGTATATTATTGTAGATTGCATCTGGGGAAATATTTCTTGTTCTACAAGTTATTACAAAATATGTCTCGTAAAACAGCGCAGCAGAGGTCAAAGTTAACCTATTTTTAGAAATTTTTCATTTTTCATTATTTTTTAAAACTTTTTCTACTGATCAATAGAGTATATCATTCCGATGATATTGATACCTTCGGTGTCTTGATACCACTTCCGGTTAAGGTATTACGCCGTTTTGCATTTTCCCCTATATAATCTATATAAAAAACCGTAATTTTGGAACTCTCCTGTGTTTTCTTTATACTCCTTGGCAACAGTAAATAAAAAGTTGCATATACACACATCCCGATCGACTGTTATTCCGGTTACTAATTGTATGTAGATAGTTTTCATAGATAAAGCAGATCTTATTGTACGTCTAAGGATATTCGTACATTTAGTTGGTAACTTTTTATACAGTTTTATATTGTACAGTGCAATATGATCTTTAGGCCTATCGTTGCTACGACGGCCGATCACAGCTGGACCGATAGAATGAAAGTTGATGGCTAACGCGAAACTTATTGTATTTCATGAAACTAAATTCATATCTGGTATTGTTTGATATTATACTATATTATCTCATCAATCTAAACATAACAAAGTCATCGCAAACGTTTAAAAAAACAACAAAATAAGTCTACATGTCAGCCAGTACAAACATACCCGCGGGTCACTGTAAACATTGTGACGTCATCGGAATGTATAACTTGCAACACTGTATCTTTTTTTGAAACACTAATGAGCGACAGAATGAGGAGCAGCATTAACTTCCATGCGTACATGACAAAGGCTTCAAGGGGCATTTTATGAGGAGTTTACTGGCATATTAGCTCGCTACAGGCGTCTGCTTCGGACAACTGGAAATTTACATGTCAAACCAGTGAAATGGGACGGGAACATCCTCTGACATTTGACCCCATATCAATCCGCAATCACATATCAAAATCTAGCAAAAGTATACATTTTTGTAAAGTTAAATATCTGTAGATTTCATTCAATGCAGAATATGTCAACAATTATCTATCTAGATTACTCAGAATCACTGTACTTAACCAGAACAAATTTTCAGTAGGGACTACAAACGTATGAAACACGCCGTGATTGGCTCATTTAGTTGTGCGAGTCCTTAATAGTGTAAAATACGGTCTTTCTTAGTGAATTAACGGATGAGCATTATTACTAGCCGCTTTGGCTCAAATGGTAAGGCTATAGTTCATTGCGATAGAGACCCGGGTTCGATTCCTGGGCGGAACACTCAGCAGCATTTTTTTTTTTTAATTTCTTCTTTTTTTTTCGTTGTAATACATCTATACACGTTATTATCGAGACATCGTAGCAGAAATATCTCATTTGATTATCGGGACATGTTTAAACAAATCTCATTTGATTGTCGGAACATATGAAACTGGAGGAGAGATTTTCCCATTGTCGGGACAAGTGCTTTTACGACCGGGAGATACTGAAAATCTGTTAACATTTGATAATTGGGACATACATTTCTCAGCAAATATATATATCACTATCTGATCATTTTGTGCGCTTTAAACGAACCGTAATTAGGGCTTAAACTGAGAAAATGTAGTGGTATTATTGGCTTAACAAAACCTTTTTAACGACTTTGAAAAGCTTTTCAAATGCTTACACTTAATTTTGCATTGAACAGCTTTCAGCGGGCATTCATATTACCTTTGAATGCAAACTTAACGCAGTTCAATACTCATACTTACCATTTTAAGAATCTGTTCATCCCATCAAATTTTAAATGAATTGATCCTGAGATAGTCCCGACAAAAGTGTGCAATTTTAAAGTTGATTCAAAATCCAACAGAAATGATATAGATTATAGGTGAAAAGCCCATCAAATTGTTAGCCAACAATTTCTAGTTATTATTATTATTCTTCTTCTGCATTTCATTTTTGGCACACTATTATGCAAAAATGGTAAGAGGTATGTCAATTCAGTTAAGCCCATTGTATTTGGCATGAGCCAAAGGGGTGACAGCAACATAACGAAGTAGGTCCAAAATCCAAGATGGCCGCCATGACGTCATAAGTTAAAAACTTTAAAATAGCCATATTTCAATGACCGTTGGCTGTACAGAGTTTCTGTAATGATATTATTGTAGACATAAGCCATATCTAACTTTTTTTGTCACACATTTAGGTACTTTGGAGTTGAAATAAAAAAGCTCGCTATGGGGTCAAAAATCAAAAAAAATTTTTTTTTTTTTTTTTTTTTTAATTTTAATTTTTTTTGAAATTTGTTTTGACCAATCTATACACAATGTCATTCTGATGAATTTGATGTGTTTAGTTTTTATGTAACACATGTGGTTTCCGGTATACGCCATATGTAATTTTCCCCTATATAATCTATATAAAAAACCGTTTCACATTTTAAACTTCTTCTCAAATTCCACTAATGGGATTCAGCTCAAACTTGTCTAAAATGATCGTGGGATAGTCCCGACTAAAGTTTGATATTTTTAAATTGATTCAAAATCCAAGATGGCCGCTATGAAGTCATACTTTAAAATGTTAAAATGGTTATATCTCAATAACTGTTTAATGTTCAGATGTTTCAAAGGTATATTATTGTAGATTACATCTGGGGACAACTTTTTTCTTCTATAAGTTATAACAAAATATGTCTCGTAAAAAAGCGGGGCAGAGGTCAAAGTTAATCTATTTTTTGAAATTTTTCATTTTTCAGTAATTGTGAAAACTTTTTCTACAGATCAATAGAGTATGACATTCCGATGATATTGATACCTTCGGTGTCTTGATAGCACTTCCGGTTAAGGAATTACGCCATTGTGAACATTTCCCTATATATTCTATGTTAAAAACCGTTTCACATTTTAAACTTCTTCTCAAATTCCACCAGTGGGATTCAGCTCAAACTTGTCTAAAATGATCGTGGGATAGTCCCGACTAAAGTTTGATATTTTAAAATTGATTCAAAATCCAAGATGGCCGCTATGACGTCATACTTTAAAATGTTAAAATGGCTATATCTCAATAACCGTTTAATGTTCAGATGTTTCAAAGGTATATTATTGTAGAATACATCTGGGGACTACTTTTTTCTTCTATAACTTATAACAAAATATGTCTCGTAAAAAAGCGGGTCAGAGGTCAAAGTTAATCTATTTTTAGAAATTTTTCATTTTTCATTATTTGTGAAAACTTTTTCTACAGATCAATAGAGTATGACATTCCGATGATATTGATACCTTCGGTGTCTTGATAGCACTTCCGGTTAAGGTAAAACGCCATTTAAAAAATTTCCCTATATATTCTATATAAAAAACCATTTCACATTTTAAACTTCTTCTCAAATTCCACTTGTGGGATTCAGCTCAAACTTGTCTAAAATGATCGTGGGGTAGTCCCGACTAAAGTTTGATATTTTAAAATTGATTCAAAATCCAAGATGACCGCTATGACGTCATACTTTAAAATGTTAAAATGGCTATATCTCAATAACCGTTTAATGTTCAGATGTTTCAAAGGTATATTATTGTAGAATACATCTGGGGACAACTTTTTTCTTCTATAAGTTATAACAAAATATGTCTCGTAAGAAAGCGGGGCAGAGGTCAAAGTTATGCTATTTTTAAAATTTTTCATTTTTCATTATTTGTGAAAACTTTTTCTTCAGATCAATAGAGTATGACATTCCGATGATATTGATACCTTCGGTGTCTTGATAGCACTTCCGGTTAAGGTATTACGCTATTGAGAACATTTCCCTATATATTCTATGTTAAAAACCATTTCACATTTTAAACTTCTTCTCAAATTCCAGCAGTGGGATTCAGCTCAAACTTGTCTAAAATGATCGTGGGATAGTCCCGACTAAAGTTTGATATTTTTAAATTGATTCAAAATCCAAGATGGCCGCTATGACGTCATACTTTAAAAAAGTTAAAATGGCTATATCTGAATAACCGTTTAATGTCCAGATGTTTTAAATGTATATTATTGTAGATTGCATCTGGGGAAATATTTCTTGTTCTACAAGTTATTACAAAATATGTCTCGTAAAACAGCGCAGCAGAGGTCAAAGTTAACCTATTTTTAGAAATTTTTCATTTTTCATTATTTTTTAAAACTTTTTCTACTGATCAATAGAGTATATCATTCCGATGATATTGATACCTTCGGTGTCTTGATACCACTTCCGGTTAAGGTATTACGCCGTTTTGCATTTTCCCCTATATAATCTATATAAAAAACCGTAATTTTGGAACTCTCCTGTGTTTTCTTTATACTCCTTGGCAACAGTAAATAAAAAGTTGCATATACACACATCCCGATCGACTGTTATTCCGGTTACTAATTGTATGTAGATAGTTTTCATAGATAAAGCAGATCTTATTGTACGTCTAAGGATATTCGTACATTTAGTTGGTAACTTTTTATACAGTTTTATATTGTACAGTGCAATATGATCTTTAGGCCTATCGTTGCTACGACGGCCGATCACAGCTGGACCGATAGAATGAAAGTTGATGGCTAACGCGAAACTTATTGTATTTCATGAAACTAAATTCATATCTGGTATTGTTTGATATTATACTATATTATCTCATCAATCTAAACATAACAAAGTCATCGCAAACGTTTAAAAAAACAACAAAATAAGTCTACATGTCAGCCAGTACAAACATACCCGCGGGTCACTGTAAACATTGTGACGTCATCGGAATGTATAACTTGCAACACTGTATCTTTTTTTGAAACACTAATGAGCGACAGAATGAGGAGCAGCATTAACTTCCATGCGTACATGACAAAGGCTTCAAGGGGCATTTTATGAGGAGTTTACTGGCATATTAGCTCGCTACAGGCGTCTGCTTCGGACAACTGGAAATTTACATGTCAAACCAGTGAAATGGGACGGGAACATCCTCTGACATTTGACCCCATATCAATCCGCAATCACATATCAAAATCTAGCAAAAGTATACATTTTTGTAAAGTTAAATATCTGTAGATTTCATTCAATGCAGAATATGTCAACAATTATCTATCTAGATTACTCAGAATCACTGTACTTAACCAGAACAAATTTTCAGTAGGGACTACAAACGTATGAAACACGCCGTGATTGGCTCATTTAGTTGTGCGAGTCCTTAATAGTGTAAAATACGGTCTTTCTTAGTGAATTAACGGATGAGCATTATTACTAGCCGCTTTGGCTCAAATGGTAAGGCTATAGTTCATTGCGATAGAGACCCGGGTTCGATTCCTGGGCGGAACACTCAGCAGCATTTTTTTTTTTTTAATTTCTTCTTTTTTTCGTTGTAATACATCTATACACGTTATTATCGAGACATCGTAGCAGAAATATCTCATTTGATTATCGGGACATGTTTAAACAAATCTCATTTGATTGTCGGAACATATGAAACTGGAGGAGAGATTTTCCCATTATCGGGACAAGTGCTTTTACGACCGGAAGATACTGAAAATCTGTTAACATTTGATAATTGGGACATACATTTCTCAGCAAATATATATATCACTATCTGATCATTTTGTGCGCTTTAAACGAACCGTAATTAGGGCTTAAACTGAGGACATGTAGTGGTATTATTGGCTTAACAAAACCTTTTTAACGACTTTGAAAAGCTTTTCAAATGCTTACACTTAATTTTGCATTGAACAGCTTTCAGCGGGCATTCATATTACCTTTGAATGCAAACTTAACGCAGTTCAATACTCATACTTACCATTTTAAGACTCTGTTCATCCCATCAAATTTTAAATTAATTGATCCTGAGATAGTCCCGACAAAAGTGTGCAATTTTAAAGTTGATTCAAAATCCAACAGAAATGATATAGATTATAGGTGAAAAGCCCATCAAATTGTTAGCCAACAATTTCTAGTTAGGGCTTTTCACCATGTGGTGAAAAGACCTATTGTTTCTGTTCTGTTTATTATTATTATTATTATTATTATTATTATTCTTCTTCTGCATTTCATTTTTGGCACACTATTATGCAAAAATGGTAAGAGGTATGCCAATTCGGTAAAGCCCATTGTATTTGGCATGAGCCAAAGGGGTGACAGCAACATAACGAAGTAGGTCCAAAATCCAAGATGGCCGCCATGACGTCATAAGTTAAAAACTTTAAAATAGCCATATTTCAATGACCGTTGGCTGTTCAGAGTTTCTGTAATGATATTATTGTAGACATAAGCCATATCTAACTTTTTTTGTCACACATTTAGGTACTTTGGAGTTGAAATAAAAAAGTTCGCCATTGGGTCAAAAATCAAAAAAAAAATTTTTTTTTTTTTTTTTTTTAATTTTAATTTTTTTTGAAATTTGTTTTGACCAATCTATACACAATGTCATTCTGATGAATTTGATGTGTTTAGTTTTTATGTAACACATGTGGTTTCCGGTATACGCCATATGTAATTTTCACCTATATAATCTATATAAAAAACCGTTTCACATTTTAAACTTCTTCTCAAATTCCAACAGTGGGATTCAGCTCAAACTTGTCTAAAATGATCGTGGGATAGTCCCGACTAAAGTTTGATATTTTAAAATTGATTCAATATCCAAGATGGCCGCTATGACGTCATACTTTAAAATATTTAAATGGCTATATCTCAATAACCGTTTAATGTTCAGATGTTTCAAAGGTATATTATTGTAGAATACATCTGGGGACAACTTTTTTCTTCTATAAGTTATAACAAAATATGTCTCGTAAAAAAGCGGGGCAGAGGTCAAAGTTAATCTATTTTTAGAAATTCTTCATTTTTCAATATTTGTGAAAACTTTTTCTACAGATCAATAGAGTATGACATTCCGATGATATTGATACCTTCGGTGTCTTGATAGCACTTCCGGTTAAGGTAAAACGCCATTTAAAAAAATTTCCCTATATATTCTATATAAAAAAACATTTCACATTTTAAACTTCTTCTCAAATTCCACTAGTGGGATTCAGCTCAAACTTGTCTAAAATGATCGTGGGATAGTCCCGACTAAAGTTTGATATTTTTAAATTGATTCAAAATCCAAGATGACCGCTATGACGTCATACTTTAAAATGTTAAAATGGCTATATCTCAATAACTGTTTAATGTTCAGATGTTTGAAAGGTATACTATTGTAGAATACATCTGGGGACAACTTTTTTCTTCTATAAGTTATAACAAAATATGTCTCGTAAAAAAGCGGGGCAGAGGTCAAAGTTAATCTATTTTTAGAAATTTTTCATTTTTCATTATTTGTGAAAACTTTTTCTACAGATCAATAGAGTATGACATTCCGATGATATTGATACCTTCGGTGTCTTGATAGCACTTCCGGTTAAGGTATTACGCCATTGTGAACATTTCCCTATATATTCTATGTTAAAAACCATTTCACATTTTAAACTTCTTCTCAAATTCCACTAGTGGGATTCAGCTCAAACTTCTCTAAAATGATCGATAGATAGTCCCGACTAAAGTTTGATATTTTAAAATTGATTCAAAATCCAAGATGGCCGCTATGACGTCATTCTTTAAAATGTTAAAATGGCTATATCTCAATAACCATTTAATGTTCATATGTTTCAAAGGTATATTATTGTAGATTCCATTTGGGGACAACTTTTTTCTTCTACAAGTTACCACAAAATATGTCTTGTAAAACAGCGCGACAGAGGTCAAAGTTCATCTATTTTTAGATTTTTTCATTTTTTCATTACTTTTGTTTTATTTTTCTACAGATCAATAGAGCATGTCATTCCGATGATACTGATACCTTCGGTGTCTTGATAGCACTTCCGGTTAAGGAAGTAAGCCATTTTGAAAATTTCCCTATATATTCTTTGTATTAAAATGGTTTACTGTCTATCAGTGGTAAAAGGGAAGTAGTTCTTAGAATATGTAAGAGTTACCTCCTTTTCACCAAAGACAAAATCTGACAAAGGTGTGAAAAGCCCGTCAAATTGTTAGCCAACAATTTCTAGTTATTATTATTATTATTCTTCTTCTGCATTTCATTTTTGGCACACTATTATGCAAAAATGGTAAGAGGTATGCCAATTCGGTTAAGCCCATTGTATATGGCATGAGTCAAAGGGGTGACAGCAACATAACGAAGTAGGTCCAAAATCCAAGATGGCCGCCATGACGTAATATGTAAGAAACCTTTAAAACAGTCATATCTCGAAAATCTTTCGTTGTTTAGAATTTCTAAAATGATATTATTGTAGGCAAATGCCATATCTAACTTTTTTTGTCACACATTTAGGTACTTTGGAGTTGAAATAAAAAAGCTCGCCATGGGGTCAAAAATTCAAAAATAATTTTTTTTTTTTTTTTTTTTTAATTTTAATTTTTTTTGAAATTTGTTTTGACCAATCTATACACAATGTCATTCTGATGAATTTGATGTGTTTAGTTTTTATGTAACACATGTGGTTTCCGGTATACGCCATATGTAATTTTCCCCTATATAATCTATATAAAAAACCGTTTCACATTTTAAACTTCTTCTCAAATTCCACTAATGGGATTCAGCTCAAACTTGTCTAAAATGATCGTGGGATAGTCCCGACTAAAGTTTGATATTTTTAAATTGATTCAAAATCCAAGATGGCCGCTATGACGTCATACTTTAAAATGTTAAAATGACTATATCTCAATAACCGTTTAATGTTCAGATGTTTCAAAGGTATATTATTGTAGAATACATCTGGGGACAACTTTTTTTTTCTATAAGTTATAACAAAATATGTCTCGTAAAAAAGCGGGGCAGAGGTCAAAGTTAATCTATTTTTAGAATTTTTTCATTTTTCATTATTTGTGAAAACTTTTTCTACAGATCAATAGAGTATGACATTCCGATGATATTGATACCTTCGGTGTCTTGATAGCACTTCCGGTTAAGGTATTACGCCATTGAGAACATTTCCCTATATATTCTATGTTAAAAACCATTTCACATTTTAAACTTCTTCTAAAATTCCAACAGTGGGATTCAGCTCAAACTTGTCTAAAATGATCGTGGGATAGTCCCGACTAAAGTTTGATATTTTTAAATTGATTCAAAATCCAAGATGGCCGCTATGACGTCATACTTTAAAATGTTAAAATGGCTATATCTCAATAACCGTTTAATGTTCAGATGTTTCAAAAGTATATTATTGTAGAATACATCTGGGGACAGCATTTTTCTTCTATAAGTTATAACAAAATATGTCTCGTAAGAAAGCGGGGCAGAGGTCAAAGTTATGCTATTTTTAGAAATTTTTCATTTTTCATTATTTGTGAAAACTTTTTCTTCAGATCAATAGAGTATGACATTCCGATGATATTGATACCTTCGGTGTCTTGATAGCACTTCCGGTTAAGGTATTACGCTATTGAGAACATTTCCCTATATATTCTATGTTAAAAACCATTTCACATTTTAAACTTCTTCTCAAATTCCAGCAGTGGGATTCAGCTCAAACTTGTCTAAAATGATCGTGGGATAGTCCCGACTAAAGTTTGATATTTTTAAATTGATTCAAAATCCAAGATGGCCGCTATGACGTCATACTTTAAAAAAGTTAAAATGGCTATATCTGAATAACCGTTTAATGTCCAGATGTTTTAAATGTATATTATTGTAGATTGCATCTGGGGAAATATTTCTTGTTCTACAAGTTATTACAAAATATGTCTCGTAAAACAGCGCAGCAGAGGTCAAAGTTAACCTATTTTTAGAAATTTTTCATTTTTCATTATTTTTTAAAACTTTTTCTACTGATCAATAGAGTATATCATTCCGATGATATTGATACCTTCGGTGTCTTGATACCACTTCCGGTTAAGGTATTACGCCGTTTTGCATTTTCCCCTATATAATCTATATAAAAAACCGTAATTTTGGAACTCTCCTGTGTTTTCTTTATACTCCTTGGCAACAGTAAATAAAAAGTTGCATATACACACATCCCGATCGACTGTTATTCCGGTTACTAATTGTATGTAGATAGTTTTCATAGATAAAGTAGATCTTATTGTACGTCTAAGGATATTCGTACATTTAGTTGGTAACTTTTTATACAGTTTTATATTGTACAGTGCAATATGATCTTTAGGCCTATCGTTGCTACGACGGCCGATCACAGCTGGACCGATAGAATGAAAGTTGATGGCTAACGCGAAACTTATTGTATTTCATGAAACTAAATTCATATCTGGTATTGTTTGATATTATACTATATTATCTCATCAATCTAAACATAACAAAGTCATCGCAAAAGTTTAAAAAAAAACAACAAAATAAGTCTACATGTCAGCCAGTACAAACATACCCGCGGGTCACTGTAAACATTGTGACGTCATCGGAATGTATAACTTGCAACACTGTATCTTTTTTTGAATACACTAATGAGCGACAGAATGAGGAGCAGCATTAACTTCCATGCGTACATGACAAGGGCTTCAAGGGGCATTTTATGAGGAGTTTACTGGCATATTAGCTCGCTACAGGCGTCTGCTTCGGACAACTGGAAATTTACATGTCAAACCAGTGAAATGGGACGGGAACATCCTCTGACATTTGACCCCATATCAATCCGCCATCACACATCAAAATCTACCAAACGTATACATTTTTGTAAAGTTAAATATCTGTAGATTTCATTCAATGCAGAATATGTCAACAATTATCTATCTAGATTACTCAGAATCACTGTACTTAGCCGGAACAAATTTTCATTAGGGGACTACAAACGTATGAAACACGCCGTGATTGGCTCATTTAGTTGTGCGAGTCCTTAATAGTGTAAAATACGGTCTTTCTTAGTGAATTAACGGATGCGCATTACAACTAGCCGCTTTGGCTCAAATGGTAAGGCTATAGTTCATTACGATAGAGACCCGGGTTCGATTCCTGGGCGGAACACTCAGCAGCATTTTTTTTTTTTTAATTTCTTCTTTTTTTCGTTGTAATACATCTATACACGTTATTATCGAGACATCGTAGCAGAAATATCTCATTTGATTATCGGGACATGTTTAAACAAATCTCATTTGATTGTCGGAACATATGAAACTGGAGGAGAGATTTTCCCATTGTCGGGACAAGTGCTTTTACGACCGGGAGATACTGAAAATCTGTTAACATTTGATAATTGGAACATACATTTCTCAGCAACTATATATATTACTATCTGATCATTTGTGCGCTTTAAACGAACAGTAATTAAGGCTTAAACTGAGGAAACGTAGTGGTATTATTGGCTTAACAAAACCTTTATAATGACTTTGATAAAACTTATCAAATGCTTACACTTAATTTTGCATTGAACAGCTTTCAGCGGGCATTCATATTACCTTTGAATGCAAACTTAACGAAGTTCAATACTCATACTTAACATTTTAAGAATCTGTTCATCCCATCAAATTTTAAATTAATTGATCCTGAGATAGTCCCGACAAAAAGTGTGCAATTTTAAAGTTGATTCAAAATCCAACAGAAATGATATAGATTATAGGTGAAAAGCCCATCAAATTGTTAGCCAACAATTTCTAGTTATTATTAGGGCTTTTCACTTTGTGGTGAAAAGTCCTATTGTTTCTGTTCTGTTTATTATTAGGGCTTTTCACCATGTGGTGAAAAGACCTATTGTTTCTGTTCTGTTTATTATTATTATTATTATTATTCTTCTGCATTTCATTTTTGGCACACTATTATGCAAAAATGGTAAGAGGTATGCCAATTCGGTTAAGCCCATTGTATATGGCATGAGTCAAAGGGGTGACAGCAACATAACGAAGTAGGTCCAAAATCCAAGATGGCCGCCATGACGTAATATGTAAGAAACCTTTAAAACAGTCATATCTCGAAAATCTTTCGTTGTTTAGAATTTCTAAAATGATATTATTGTAGGCAAATGCCATATCTAACTTTTTTTGTCACACATTTAGGTACTTTGGAGTTGAAATAAAAAAGCTCGCCATGGGGTCAAAAATTCAAAAATAATTTTTTTTTTTTTTTTTTTTTAATTTTAATTTTTTTTGAAATTTGTTTTGACCAATCTATACACAATGTCATTCTGATGAATTTGATGTGTTTAGTTTTTATGTAACACATGTGGTTTCCGGTATACGCCATATGTAATTTTCCCCTATATAATCTATATAAAAAACCGTTTCACATTTTAAACTTCTTCTCAAATTCCACTAATGGGATTCAGCTCAAACTTGTCTAAAATGATCGTGGGATAGTCCCGACTAAAGTTTGATATTTTTAAATTGATTCAAAATCCAAGATGGCCGCTATGACGTCATACTTTAAAATGTTAAAATGACTATATCTCAATAACCGTTTAATGTTCAGATGTTTCAAAGGTATATTATTGTAGAATACATCTGGGGACAACTTTTTTTTTCTATAAGTTATAACAAAATATGTCTCGTAAAAAAGCGGGGCAGAGGTCAAAGTTAATCTATTTTTAGAATTTTTTCATTTTTCATTATTTGTGAAAACTTTTTCTACAGATCAATAGAGTATGACATTCCGATGATATTGATACCTTCGGTGTCTTGATAGCACTTCCGGTTAAGGTATTACGCCATTGAGAACATTTCCCTATATATTCTATGTTAAAAACCATTTCACATTTTAAACTTCTTCTAAAATTCCAACAGTGGGATTCAGCTCAAACTTGTCTAAAATGATCGTGGGATAGTCCCGACTAAAGTTTGATATTTTTAAATTGATTCAAAATCCAAGATGGCCGCTATGACGTCATACTTTAAAATGTTAAAATGGCTATATCTCAATAACCGTTTAATGTTCAGATGTTTCAAAAGTATATTATTGTAGAATACATCTGGGGACAGCATTTTTCTTCTATAAGTTATAACAAAATATGTCTCGTAAGAAAGCGGGGCAGAGGTCAAAGTTATGCTATTTTTAAAATTTTTCATTTTTCATTATTTGTGAAAACTTTTTCTTCAGATCAATAGAGTATGACATTCCGATGATATTGATACCTTCGGTGTCTTGATAGCACTTCCGGTTAAGGTATTACGCTATTGAGAACATTTCCCTATATATTCTATGTTAAAAACCATTTCACATTTTAAACTTCTTCTCAAATTCCAGCAGTGGGATTCAGCTCAAACTTGTCTAAAATGATCGTGGGATAGTCCCGACTAAAGTTTGATATTTTTAAATTGATTCAAAATCCAAGATGGCCGCTATGACGTCATACTTTAAAAAAGTTAAAATGGCTATATCTGAATAACCGTTTAATGTCCAGATGTTTTAAATGTATATTATTGTAGATTGCATCTGGGGAAATATTTCTTGTTCTACAAGTTATTACAAAATATGTCTCGTAAAACAGCGCAGCAGAGGTCAAAGTTAACCTATTTTTAGAAATTTTTCATTTTTCATTATTTTTTAAAACTTTTTCTACTGATCAATAGAGTATATCATTCCGATGATATTGATACCTTCGGTGTCTTGATACCACTTCCGGTTAAGGTATTACGCCGTTTTGCATTTTCCCCTATATAATCTATATAAAAAACCGTAATTTTGGAACTCTCCTGTGTTTTCTTTATACTCCTTGGCAACAGTAAATAAAAAGTTGCATATACACACATCCCGATCGACTGTTATTCCGGTTACTAATTGTATGTAGATAGTTTTCATAGATAAAGCAGATCTTATTGTACGTCTAAGGATATTCGTACATTTAGTTGGTAACTTTTTATACAGTTTTATATTGTACAGTGCAATATGATCTTTAGGCCTATCGTTGCTACGACGGCCGATCACAGCTGGACCGATAGAATGAAAGTTGATGGCTAACGCGAAACTTATTGTATTTCATGAAACTAAATTCATATCTGGTATTGTTTGATATTATACTATATTATCTCATCAATCTAAACATAACAAAGTCATCGCAAACGTTTAAAAAAACAACAAAATAAGTCTACATGTCAGCCAGTACAAACATACCCGCGGGTCACTGTAAACATTGTGACGTCATCGGAATGTATAACTTGCAACACTGTATCTTTTTTTGAAACACTAATGAGCGACAGAATGAGGAGCAGCATTAACTTCCATGCGTACATGACAAAGGCTTCAAGGGGCATTTTATGAGGAGTTTACTGGCATATTAGCTCGCTACAGGCGTCTGCTTCGGACAACTGGAAATTTACATGTCAAACCAGTGAAATGGGACGGGAACATCCTCTGACATTTGACCCCATATCAATCCGCAATCACATATCAAAATCTAGCAAAAGTATACATTTTTGTAAAGTTAAATATCTGTAGATTTCATTCAATGCAGAATATGTCAACAATTATCTATCTAGATTACTCAGAATCACTGTACTTAACCAGAACAAATTTTCAGTAGGGACTACAAACGTATGAAACACGCCGTGATTGGCTCATTTAGTTGTGCGAGTCCTTAATAGTGTAAAATACGGTCTTTCTTAGTGAATTAACGGATGAGCATTATTACTAGCCGCTTTGGCTCAAATGGTAAGGCTATAGTTCATTGCGATAGAGACCCGGGTTCGATTCCTGGGCGGAACACTCAGCAGCATTTTTTTTTTTTAATTTCTTCTTTTTTTTTCGTTGTAATACATCTATACACGTTATTATCGAGACATCGTAGCAGAAATATCTCATTTGATTATCGGGACATGTTTAAACAAATCTCATTTGATTGTCGGAACATATGAAACTGGAGGAGAGATTTTCCCATTGTCGGGACAAGTGCTTTTACGACCGGGAGATACTGAAAATCTGTTAACATTTGATAATTGGGACATACATTTCTCAGCAAATATATATATCACTATCTGATCATTTTGTGCGCTTTAAACGAACCGTAATTAGGGCTTAAACTGAGAAAATGTAGTGGTATTATTGGCTTAACAAAACCTTTTTAACGACTTTGAAAAGCTTTTCAAATGCTTACACTTAATTTTGCATTGAACAGCTTTCAGCGGGCATTCATATTACCTTTGAATGCAAACTTAACGCAGTTCAATACTCATACTTACCATTTTAAGAATCTGTTCATCCCATCAAATTTTAAATGAATTGATCCTGAGATAGTCCCGACAAAAGTGTGCAATTTTAAAGTTGATTCAAAATCCAACAGAAATGATATAGATTATAGGTGAAAAGCCCATCAAATTGTTAGCCAACAATTTCTAGTTATTATTATTATTCTTCTTCTGCATTTCATTTTTGGCACACTATTATGCAAAAATGGTAAGAGGTATGTCAATTCAGTTAAGCCCATTGTATTTGGCATGAGCCAAAGGGGTGACAGCAACATAACGAAGTAGGTCCAAAATCCAAGATGGCCGCCATGACGTCATAAGTTAAAAACTTTAAAATAGCCATATTTCAATGACCGTTGGCTGTACAGAGTTTCTGTAATGATATTATTGTAGACATAAGCCATATCTAACTTTTTTTGTCACACATTTAGGTACTTTGGAGTTGAAATAAAAAAGCTCGCTATGGGGTCAAAAATCAAAAAAAATTTTTTTTTTTTTTTTTTTTTAATTTTAATTTTTTTTGAAATTTGTTTTGACCAATCTATACACAATGTCATTCTGATGAATTTGATGTGTTTAGTTTTTATGTAACACATGTGGTTTCCGGTATACGCCATATGTAATTTTCCCCTATATAATCTATATAAAAAACCGTTTCACATTTTAAACTTCTTCTCAAATTCCACTAATGGGATTCAGCTCAAACTTGTCTAAAATGATCGTGGGATAGTCCCGACTAAAGTTTGATATTTTTAAATTGATTCAAAATCCAAGATGGCCGCTATGAAGTCATACTTTAAAATGTTAAAATGGTTATATCTCAATAACTGTTTAATGTTCAGATGTTTCAAAGGTATATTATTGTAGATTACATCTGGGGACAACTTTTTTCTTCTATAAGTTATAACAAAATATGTCTCGTAAAAAAGCGGGGCAGAGGTCAAAGTTAATCTATTTTTTGAAATTTTTCATTTTTCAGTAATTGTGAAAACTTTTTCTACAGATCAATAGAGTATGACATTCCGATGATATTGATACCTTCGGTGTCTTGATAGCACTTCCGGTTAAGGAATTACGCCATTGTGAACATTTCCCTATATATTCTATGTTAAAAACCGTTTCACATTTTAAACTTCTTCTCAAATTCCACCAGTGGGATTCAGCTCAAACTTGTCTAAAATGATCGTGGGATAGTCCCGACTAAAGTTTGATATTTTAAAATTGATTCAAAATCCAAGATGGCCGCTATGACGTCATACTTTAAAATGTTAAAATGGCTATATCTCAATAACCGTTTAATGTTCAGATGTTTCAAAGGTATATTATTGTAGAATACATCTGGGGACTACTTTTTTCTTCTATAACTTATAACAAAATATGTCTCGTAAAAAAGCGGGTCAGAGGTCAAAGTTAATCTATTTTTAGAAATTTTTCATTTTTCATTATTTGTGAAAACTTTTTCTACAGATCAATAGAGTATGACATTCCGATGATATTGATACCTTCGGTGTCTTGATAGCACTTCCGGTTAAGGTAAAACGCCATTTAAAAAATTTCCCTATATATTCTATATAAAAAACCATTTCACATTTTAAACTTCTTCTCAAATTCCACTTGTGGGATTCAGCTCAAACTTGTCTAAAATGATCGTGGGGTAGTCCCGACTAAAGTTTGATATTTTAAAATTGATTCAAAATCCAAGATGACCGCTATGACGTCATACTTTAAAATGTTAAAATGGCTATATCTCAATAACCGTTTAATGTTCAGATGTTTCAAAGGTATATTATTGTAGAATACATCTGGGGACAACTTTTTTCTTCTATAAGTTATAACAAAATATGTCTCGTAAGAAAGCGGGGCAGAGGTCAAAGTTATGCTATTTTTAAAATTTTTCATTTTTCATTATTTGTGAAAACTTTTTCTTCAGATCAATAGAGTATGACATTCCGATGATATTGATACCTTCGGTGTCTTGATAGCACTTCCGGTTAAGGTATTACGCTATTGAGAACATTTCCCTATATATTCTATGTTAAAAACCATTTCACATTTTAAACTTCTTCTCAAATTCCAGCAGTGGGATTCAGCTCAAACTTGTCTAAAATGATCGTGGGATAGTCCCGACTAAAGTTTGATATTTTTAAATTGATTCAAAATCCAAGATGGCCGCTATGACGTCATACTTTAAAAAAGTTAAAATGGCTATATCTGAATAACCGTTTAATGTCCAGATGTTTTAAATGTATATTATTGTAGATTGCATCTGGGGAAATATTTCTTGTTCTACAAGTTATTACAAAATATGTCTCGTAAAACAGCGCAGCAGAGGTCAAAGTTAACCTATTTTTAGAAATTTTTCATTTTTCATTATTTTTTAAAACTTTTTCTACTGATCAATAGAGTATATCATTCCGATGATATTGATACCTTCGGTGTCTTGATACCACTTCCGGTTAAGGTATTACGCCGTTTTGCATTTTCCCCTATATAATCTATATAAAAAACCGTAATTTTGGAACTCTCCTGTGTTTTCTTTATACTCCTTGGCAACAGTAAATAAAAAGTTGCATATACACACATCCCGATCGACTGTTATTCCGGTTACTAATTGTATGTAGATAGTTTTCATAGATAAAGCAGATCTTATTGTACGTCTAAGGATATTCGTACATTTAGTTGGTAACTTTTTATACAGTTTTATATTGTACAGTGCAATATGATCTTTAGGCCTATCGTTGCTACGACGGCCGATCACAGCTGGACCGATAGAATGAAAGTTGATGGCTAACGCGAAACTTATTGTATTTCATGAAACTAAATTCATATCTGGTATTGTTTGATATTATACTATATTATCTCATCAATCTAAACATAACAAAGTCATCGCAAACGTTTAAAAAAACAACAAAATAAGTCTACATGTCAGCCAGTACAAACATACCCGCGGGTCACTGTAAACATTGTGACGTCATCGGAATGTATAACTTGCAACACTGTATCTTTTTTTGAAACACTAATGAGCGACAGAATGAGGAGCAGCATTAACTTCCATGCGTACATGACAAAGGCTTCAAGGGGCATTTTATGAGGAGTTTACTGGCATATTAGCTCGCTACAGGCGTCTGCTTCGGACAACTGGAAATTTACATGTCAAACCAGTGAAATGGGACGGGAACATCCTCTGACATTTGACCCCATATCAATCCGCAATCACATATCAAAATCTAGCAAAAGTATACATTTTTGTAAAGTTAAATATCTGTAGATTTCATTCAATGCAGAATATGTCAACAATTATCTATCTAGATTACTCAGAATCACTGTACTTAACCAGAACAAATTTTCAGTAGGGACTACAAACGTATGAAACACGCCGTGATTGGCTCATTTAGTTGTGCGAGTCCTTAATAGTGTAAAATACGGTCTTTCTTAGTGAATTAACGGATGAGCATTATTACTAGCCGCTTTGGCTCAAATGGTAAGGCTATAGTTCATTGCGATAGAGACCCGGGTTCGATTCCTGGGCGGAACACTCAGCAGCATTTTTTTTTTTTAATTTCTTCTTTTTTTTTCGTTGTAATACATCTATACACGTTATTATCGAGACATCGTAGCAGAAATATCTCATTTGATTATCGGGACATGTTTAAACAAATCTCATTTGATTGTCGGAACATATGAAACTGGAGGAGAGATTTTCCCATTGTCGGGACAAGTGCTTTTACGACCGGGAGATACTGAAAATCTGTTAACATTTGATAATTGGGACATACATTTCTCAGCAAATATATATATCACTATCTGATCATTTTGTGCGCTTTAAACGAACCGTAATTAGGGCTTAAACTGAGAAAATGTAGTGGTATTATTGGCTTAACAAAACCTTTTTAACGACTTTGAAAAGCTTTTCAAATGCTTACACTTAATTTTGCATTGAACAGCTTTCAGCGGGCATTCATATTACCTTTGAATGCAAACTTAACGCAGTTCAATACTCATACTTACCATTTTAAGAATCTGTTCATCCCATCAAATTTTAAATGAATTGATCCTGAGATAGTCCCGACAAAAGTGTGCAATTTTAAAGTTGATTCAAAATCCAACAGAAATGATATAGATTATAGGTGAAAAGCCCATCAAATTGTTAGCCAACAATTTCTAGTTATTATTATTATTCTTCTTCTGCATTTCATTTTTGGCACACTATTATGCAAAAATGGTAAGAGGTATGTCAATTCAGTTAAGCCCATTGTATTTGGCATGAGCCAAAGGGGTGACAGCAACATAACGAAGTAGGTCCAAAATCCAAGATGGCCGCCATGACGTCATAAGTTAAAAACTTTAAAATAGCCATATTTCAATGACCGTTGGCTGTACAGAGTTTCTGTAATGATATTATTGTAGACATAAGCCATATCTAACTTTTTTTGTCACACATTTAGGTACTTTGGAGTTGAAATAAAAAAGCTCGCTATGGGGTCAAAAATCAAAAAAAATTTTTTTTTTTTTTTTTTTTTTAATTTTAATTTTTTTTGAAATTTGTTTTGACCAATCTATACACAATGTCATTCTGATGAATTTGATGTGTTTAGTTTTTATGTAACACATGTGGTTTCCGGTATACGCCATATGTAATTTTCCCCTATATAATCTATATAAAAAACCGTTTCACATTTTAAACTTCTTCTCAAATTCCACTAATGGGATTCAGCTCAAACTTGTCTAAAATGATCGTGGGATAGTCCCGACTAAAGTTTGATATTTTTAAATTGATTCAAAATCCAAGATGGCCGCTATGAAGTCATACTTTAAAATGTTAAAATGGTTATATCTCAATAACTGTTTAATGTTCAGATGTTTCAAAGGTATATTATTGTAG
This sequence comes from Mimachlamys varia, assembly GCA_947623455.1. Classification (NCBI taxonomy): domain Eukaryota; kingdom Metazoa; phylum Mollusca; class Bivalvia; order Pectinida; family Pectinidae; genus Mimachlamys; species Mimachlamys varia. Next base: position 35,136,360 of record OX392542.1, read on the forward strand.
ATTACATCTGGGGACAACTTTTTTCTTCTATAAGTTATAACAAAATATGTCTCGTAAAAAAGCGGGGCAGAGGTCAAAGTTAATCTATTTTTTGAAATTTTTCATTTTTCAGTAATTGTGAAAACTTTTTCTACAGATCAATAGAGTATGACATTCCGATGATATTGATACCTTCGGTGTCTTGATAGCACTTCCGGTTAAGGAATTACGCCATTGTGAACATTTCCCTATATATTCTATGTTAAAAACCGTTTCACATTTTAAACTTCTTCTCAAATTCCACCAGTGGGATTCAGCTCAAACTTGTCTAAAATGATCGTGGGATAGTCCCGACTAAAGTTTGATATTTTAAAATTGATTCAAAATCCAAGATGGCCGCTATGACGTCATACTTTAAAATGTTAAAATGGCTATATCTCAATAACCGTTTAATGTTCAGATGTTTCAAAGGTATATTATTGTAGAATACATCTGGGGACTACTTTTTTCTTCTATAACTTATAACAAAATATGTCTCGTAAAAAAGCGGGTCAGAGGTCAAAGTTAATCTATTTTTAGAAATTTTTCATTTTTCATTATTTGTGAAAACTTTTTCTACAGATCAATAGAGTATGACATTCCGATGATATTGATACCTTCGGTGTCTTGATAGCACTTCCGGTTAAGGTAAAACGCCATTTAAAAAATTTCCCTATATATTCTATATAAAAAACCATTTCACATTTTAAACTTCTTCTCAAATTCCACTTGTGGGATTCAGCTCAAACTTGTCTAAAATGATCGTGGGGTAGTCCCGACTAAAGTTTGATATTTTAAAATTGATTCAAAATCCAAGATGACCGCTATGACGTCATACTTTAAAATGTTAAAATGGCTATATCTCAATAACCGTTTAATGTTCAGATGTTTCAAAGGTATATTATTGTAGAATACATCTGGGGACAACTTTTTTCTTCTATAAGTTATAACAAAATATGTCTCGTAAGAAAGCGGGGCAGAGGTCAAAGTTATGCTATTTTTAAAATTTTTCATTTTTCATTATTTGTGAAAACTTTTTCTTCAGATCAATAGAGTATGACATTCCGATGATATTGATACCTTCGGTGTCTTGATAGCACTTCCGGTTAAGGTATTACGCTATTGAGAACATTTCCCTATATATTCTATGTTAAAAACCATTTCACATTTTAAACTTCTTCTCAAATTCCAGCAGTGGGATTCAGCTCAAACTTGTCTAAAATGATCGTGGGATAGTCCCGACTAAAGTTTGATATTTTTAAATTGATTCAAAATCCAAGATGGCCGCTATGACGTCATACTTTAAAAAAGTTAAAATGGCTATATCTGAATAACCGTTTAATGTCCAGATGTTTTAAATGTATATTATTGTAGATTGCATCTGGGGAAATATTTCTTGTTCTACAAGTTATTACAAAATATGTCTCGTAAAACAGCGCAGCAGAGGTCAAAGTTAACCTATTTTTAGAAATTTTTCATTTTTCATTATTTTTTAAAACTTTTTCTACTGATCAATAGAGTATATCATTCCGATGATATTGATACCTTCGGTGTCTTGATACCACTTCCGGTTAAGGTATTACGCCGTTTTGCATTTTCCCCTATATAATCTATATAAAAAACCGTAATTTTGGAACTCTCCTGTGTTTTCTTTATACTCCTTGGCAACAGTAAATAAAAAGTTGCATATACACACATCCCGATCGACTGTTATTCCGGTTACTAATTGTATGTAGATAGTTTTCATAGATAAAGCAGATCTTATTGTACGTCTAAGGATATTCGTACATTTAGTTGGTAACTTTTTATACAGTTTTATATTGTACAGTGCAATATGATCTTTAGGCCTATCGTTGCTACGACGGCCGATCACAGCTGGACCGATAGAATGAAAGTTGATGGCTAACGCGAAACTTATTGTATTTCATGAAACTAAATTCATATCTGGTATTGTTTGATATTATACTATATTATCTCATCAATCTAAACATAACAAAGTCATCGCAAACGTTTAAAAAAACAACAAAATAAGTCTACATGTCAGCCAGTACAAACATACCCGCGGGTCACTGTAAACATTGTGACGTCATCGGAATGTATAACTTGCAACACTGTATCTTTTTTTGAAACACTAATGAGCGACAGAATGAGGAGCAGCATTAACTTCCATGCGTACATGACAAAGGCTTCAAGGGGCATTTTATGAGGAGTTTACTGGCATATTAGCTCGCTACAGGCGTCTGCTTCGGACAACTGGAAATTTACATGTCAAACCAGTGAAATGGGACGGGAACATCCTCTGACATTTGACCCCATATCAATCCGCAATCACATATCAAAATCTAGCAAAAGTATACATTTTTGTAAAGTTAAATATCTGTAGATTTCATTCAATGCAGAATATGTCAACAATTATCTATCTAGATTACTCAGAATCACTGTACTTAACCAGAACAAATTTTCAGTAGGGACTACAAACGTATGAAACACGCCGTGATTGGCTCATTTAGTTGTGCGAGTCCTTAATAGTGTAAAATACGGTCTTTCTTAGTGAATTAACGGATGAGCATTATTACTAGCCGCTTTGGCTCAAATGGTAAGGCTATAGTTCATTGCGATAGAGACCCGGGTTCGATTCCTGGGCGGAACACTCAGCAGCATTTTTTTTTTTTAATTTCTTCTTTTTTTTTCGTTGTAATACATCTATACACGTTATTATCGAGACATCGTAGCAGAAATATCTCATTTGATTATCGGGACATGTTTAAACAAATCTCATTTGATTGTCGGAACATATGAAACTGGAGGAGAGATTTTCCCATTGTCGGGACAAGTGCTTTTACGACCGGGAGATACTGAAAATCTGTTAACATTTGATAATTGGGACATACATTTCTCAGCAAATATATATATCACTATCTGATCATTTTGTGCGCTTTAAACGAACCGTAATTAGGGCTTAAACTGAGAAAATGTAGTGGTATTATTGGCTTAACAAAACCTTTTTAACGACTTTGAAAAGCTTTTCAAATGCTTACACTTAATTTTGCATTGAACAGCTTTCAGCGGGCATTCATATTACCTTTGAATGCAAACTTAACGCAGTTCAATACTCATACTTACCATTTTAAGAATCTGTTCATCCCATCAAATTTTAAATGAATTGATCCTGAGATAGTCCCGACAAAAGTGTGCAATTTTAAAGTTGATTCAAAATCCAACAGAAATGATATAGATTATAGGTGAAAAGCCCATCAAATTGTTAGCCAACAATTTCTAGTTATTATTATTATTCTTCTTCTGCATTTCATTTTTGGCACACTATTATGCAAAAATGGTAAGAGGTATGTCAATTCAGTTAAGCCCATTGTATTTGGCATGAGCCAAAGGGGTGACAGCAACATAACGAAGTAGGTCCAAAATCCAAGATGGCCGCCATGACGTCATAAGTTAAAAACTTTAAAATAGCCATATTTCAATGACCGTTGGCTGTACAGAGTTTCTGTAATGATATTATTGTAGACATAAGCCATATCTAACTTTTTTTGTCACACATTTAGGTACTTTGGAGTTGAAATAAAAAAGCTCGCTATGGGGTCAAAAATCAAAAAAAATTTTTTTTTTTTTTTTTTTTTTAATTTTAATTTTTTTTGAAATTTGTTTTGACCAATCTATACACAATGTCATTCTGATGAATTTGATGTGTTTAGTTTTTATGTAACACATGTGGTTTCCGGTATACGCCATATGTAATTTTCCCCTATATAATCTATATAAAAAACCGTTTCACATTTTAAACTTCTTCTCAAATTCCACTAATGGGATTCAGCTCAAACTTGTCTAAAATGATCGTGGGATAGTCCCGACTAAAGTTTGATATTTTTAAATTGATTCAAAATCCAAGATGGCCGCTATGAAGTCATACTTTAAAATGTTAAAATGGTTATATCTCAATAACTGTTTAATGTTCAGATGTTTCAAAGGTATATTATTGTAGATTACATCTGGGGACAACTTTTTTCTTCTATAAGTTATAACAAAATATGTCTCGTAAAAAAGCGGGGCAGAGGTCAAAGTTAATCTATTTTTTGAAATTTTTCATTTTTCAGTAATTGTGAAAACTTTTTCTACAGATCAATAGAGTATGACATTCCGATGATATTGATACCTTCGGTGTCTTGATAGCACTTCCGGTTAAGGAATTACGCCATTGTGAACATTTCCCTATATATTCTATGTTAAAAACCGTTTCACATTTTAAACTTCTTCTCAAATTCCACCAGTGGGATTCAGCTCAAACTTGTCTAAAATGATCGTGGGATAGTCCCGACTAAAGTTTGATATTTTAAAATTGATTCAAAATCCAAGATGGCCGCTATGACGTCATACTTTAAAATGTTAAAATGGCTATATCTCAATAACCGTTTAATGTTCAGATGTTTCAAAGGTATATTATTGTAGAATACATCTGGGGACTACTTTTTTCTTCTATAACTTATAACAAAATATGTCTCGTAAAAAAGCGGGTCAGAGGTCAAAGTTAATCTATTTTTAGAAATTTTTCATTTTTCATTATTTGTGAAAACTTTTTCTACAGATCAATAGAGTATGACATTCCGATGATATTGATACCTTCGGTGTCTTGATAGCACTTCCGGTTAAGGTAAAACGCCATTTAAAAAATTTCCCTATATATTCTATATAAAAAACCATTTCACATTTTAAACTTCTTCTCAAATTCCACTTGTGGGATTCAGCTCAAACTTGTCTAAAATGATCGTGGGGTAGTCCCGACTAAAGTTTGATATTTTAAAATTGATTCAAAATCCAAGATGACCGCTATGACGTCATACTTTAAAATGTTAAAATGGCTATATCTCAATAACCGTTTAATGTTCAGATGTTTCAAAGGTATATTATTGTAGAATACATCTGGGGACAACTTTTTTCTTCTATAAGTTATAACAAAATATGTCTCGTAAGAAAGCGGGGCAGAGGTCAAAGTTATGCTATTTTTAAAATTTTTCATTTTTCATTATTTGTGAAAACTTTTTCTTCAGATCAATAGAGTATGACATTCCGATGATATTGATACCTTCGGTGTCTTGATAGCACTTCCGGTTAAGGTATTACGCTATTGAGAACATTTCCCTATATATTCTATGTTAAAAACCATTTCACATTTTAAACTTCTTCTCAAATTCCAGCAGTGGGATTCAGCTCAAACTTGTCTAAAATGATCGTGGGATAGTCCCGACTAAAGTTTGATATTTTTAAATTGATTCAAAATCCAAGATGGCCGCTATGACGTCATACTTTAAAAAAGTTAAAATGGCTATATCTGAATAACCGTTTAATGTCCAGATGTTTTAAATGTATATTATTGTAGATTGCATCTGGGGAAATATTTCTTGTTCTACAAGTTATTACAAAATATGTCTCGTAAAACAGCGCAGCAGAGGTCAAAGTTAACCTATTTTTAGAAATTTTTCATTTTTCATTATTTTTTAAAACTTTTTCTACTGATCAATAGAGTATATCATTCCGATGATATTGATACCTTCGGTGTCTTGATACCACTTCCGGTTAAGGTATTACGCCGTTTTGCATTTTCCCCTATATAATCTATATAAAAAACCGTAATTTTGGAACTCTCCTGTGTTTTCTTTATACTCCTTGGCAACAGTAAATAAAAAGTTGCATATACACACATCCCGATCGACTGTTATTCCGGTTACTAATTGTATGTAGATAGTTTTCATAGATAAAGCAGATCTTATTGCACGTCTAAGGATATTCGTACATTTAGTTGGTAACTTTTTATACAGTTTTATATTGTACAGTGCAATATGATCTTTAGGCCTATCGTTGCTACGACGGCCGATCACAGCTGGACCGATAGAATGAAAGTTGATGGCTAACGCGAAACTTATTGTATTTCATGAAACTAAATTCATATCTGGTATTGTTTGATATTATACTATATTATCTCATCAATCTAAACATAACAAAGTCATCGCAAACGTTTAAAAAAACAACAAAATAAGTCTACATGTCAGCCAGTACAAACATACCCGCGGGTCACTGTAAACATTGTGACGTCATCGGAATGTATAACTTGCAACACTGTATCTTTTTTTGAAACACTAATGAGCGACAGAATGAGGAGCAGCATTAACTTCCATGCGTACATGACAAAGGCTTCAAGGGGCATTTTATGAGGAGTTTACTGGCATATTAGCTCGCTACAGGCGTCTGCTTCGGACAACTGGAAATTTACATGTCAAACCAGTGAAATGGGACGGGAACATCCTCTGACATTTGACCCCATATCAATCCGCAATCACATATCAAAATCTAGCAAAAGTATACATTTTTGTAAAGTTAAATATCTGTAGATTTCATTCAATGCAGAATATGTCAACAATTATCTATCTAGATTACTCAGAATCACTGTACTTAACCAGAACAAATTTTCAGTAGGGACTACAAACGTATGAAACACGCCGTGATTGGCTCATTTAGTTGTGCGAGTCCTTAATAGTGTAAAATACGGTCTTTCTTAGTGAATTAACGGATGAGCATTATTACTAGCCGCTTTGGCTCAAATGGTAAGGCTATAGTTCATTGCGATAGAGACCCGGGTTCGATTCCTGGGCGGAACACTCAGCAGCATTTTTTTTTTTTAATTTCTTCTTTTTTTTTCGTTGTAATACATCTATACACGTTATTATCGAGACATCGTAGCAGAAATATCTCATTTGATTATCGGGACATGTTTAAACAAATCTCATTTGATTGTCGGAACATATGAAACTGGAGGAGAGATTTTCCCATTGTCGGGACAAGTGCTTTTACGACCGGGAGATACTGAAAATCTGTTAACATTTGATAATTGGGACATACATTTCTCAGCAAATATATATATCACTATCTGATCATTTTGTGCGCTTTAAACGAACCGTAATTAGGGCTTAAACTGAGAAAATGTAGTGGTATTATTGGCTTAACAAAACCTTTTTAACGACTTTGAAAAGCTTTTCAAATGCTTACACTTAATTTTGCATTGAACAGCTTTCAGCGGGCATTCATATTACCTTTGAATGCAAACTTAACGCAGTTCAATACTCATACTTACCATTTTAAGAATCTGTTCATCCCATCAAATTTTAAATGAATTGATCCTGAGATAGTCCCGACAAAAGTGTGCAATTTTAAAGTTGATTCAAAATCCAACAGAAATGATATAGATTATAGGTGAAAAGCCCATCAAATTGTTAGCCAACAATTTCTAGTTATTATTATTATTCTTCTTCTGCATTTCATTTTTGGCACACTATTATGCAAAAATGGTAAGAGGTATGTCAATTCAGTTAAGCCCATTGTATTTGGCATGAGCCAAAGGGGTGACAGCAACATAACGAAGTAGGTCCAAAATCCAAGATGGCCGCCATGACGTCATAAGTTAAAAACTTTAAAATAGCCATATTTCAATGACCGTTGGCTGTACAGAGTTTCTGTAATGATATTATTGTAGACATAAGCCATATCTAACTTTTTTTGTCACACATTTAGGTACTTTGGAGTTGAAATAAAAAAGCTCGCTATGGGGTCAAAAATCAAAAAAAATTTTTTTTTTTTTTTTTTTTTTAATTTTAATTTTTTTTGAAATTTGTTTTGACCAATCTATACACAATGTCATTCTGATGAATTTGATGTGTTTAGTTTTTATGTAACACATGTGGTTTCCGGTATACGCCATATGTAATTTTCCCCTATATAATCTATATAAAAAACCGTTTCACATTTTAAACTTCTTCTCAAATTCCACTAATGGGATTCAGCTCAAACTTGTCTAAAATGATCGTGGGATAGTCCCGACTAAAGTTTGATATTTTTAAATTGATTCAAAATCCAAGATGGCCGCTATGAAGTCATACTTTAAAATGTTAAAATGGTTATATCTCAATAACTGTTTAATGTTCAGATGTTTCAAAGGTATATTATTGTAGATTACATCTGGGGACAACTTTTTTCTTCTATAAGTTATAACAAAATATGTCTCGTAAAAAAGCGGGGCAGAGGTCAAAGTTAATCTATTTTTTGAAATTTTTCATTTTTCAGTAATTGTGAAAACTTTTTCTACAGATCAATAGAGTATGACATTCCGATGATATTGATACCTTCGGTGTCTTGATAGCACTTCCGGTTAAGGAATTACGCCATTGTGAACATTTCCCTATATATTCTATGTTAAAAACCGTTTCACATTTTAAACTTCTTCTCAAATTCCACCAGTGGGATTCAGCTCAAACTTGTCTAAAATGATCGTGGGATAGTCCCGACTAAAGTTTGATATTTTAAAATTGATTCAAAATCCAAGATGGCCGCTATGACGTCATACTTTAAAATGTTAAAATGGCTATATCTCAATAACCGTTTAATGTTCAGATGTTTCAAAGGTATATTATTGTAGAATACATCTGGGGACTACTTTTTTCTTCTATAACTTATAACAAAATATGTCTCGTAAAAAAGCGGGTCAGAGGTCAAAGTTAATCTATTTTTAGAAATTTTTCATTTTTCATTATTTGTGAAAACTTTTTCTACAGATCAATAGAGTATGACATTCCGATGATATTGATACCTTCGGTGTCTTGATAGCACTTCCGGTTAAGGTAAAACGCCATTTAAAAAATTTCCCTATATATTCTATATAAAAAACCATTTCACATTTTAAACTTCTTCTCAAATTCCACTTGTGGGATTCAGCTCAAACTTGTCTAAAATGATCGTGGGGTAGTCCCGACTAAAGTTTGATATTTTAAAATTGATTCAAAATCCAAGATGACCGCTATGACGTCATACTTTAAAATGTTAAAATGGCTATATCTCAATAACCGTTTAATGTTCAGATGTTTCAAAGGTATATTATTGTAGAATACATCTGGGGACAACTTTTTTCTTCTATAAGTTATAACAAAATATGTCTCGTAAAAAAGCGGGGCAGAGGTCAAAGTTAATCTATTTTTAGAAATTTTTCATTTTTCATTATTTTTTAAAACTTTTTCTACTGATCAATAGAGTATGTCATTCCGATGATATTGATACCTTCGGTGTCTTGATACCACTTCCGGTTAAGGTATTACGCCGTTTTGCATTTTCCCCTATATAATCTATATAAAAAACCCGTAATTTTGGAACTCTCCTGTGTTTTCTTTATACTCCTTGGCAACAGTAAATAAAAAGTTGCATATACACACATCCCGATCGACTGTTATTCCGGTTACTAATTGTATGTAGATAGTTTTCATAGATAAAGCAGATCTTATTGTACGTCTAAGGATATTCGTACATTTAGTTGGTACCTTTTTATACAGTTTTATATTGTACAGTGCAATATGATCTTTAGGCCTATCGTTGCTACGACGGCCGATCACAGCTGGACCGATAGAATGAAAGTTGATGGCTAACGCGAAACTTATTGTATTTCATGAAACTAAATTCATATCTGGTATTGTTTAATATTATACTATATTATCTCATCAATCTAAACATAACATAGTCATCGCAAACGTTTAAAAAAACAACAAAATAAGTCTACATGTCAGCCAGTACAAACATACCCGCGGGTCACTGTAAACATTGTGACGTCATCGGAATGTATAACTTGCAACACTGCATCTTTTTTTGAATACACTAATGAGCGACAGAATGAGGAGCAGCATTAACTTCCATGCGTACATGACAAGGGCTTCAAGGGGCATTTTATGAGGAGTTTACTGGCATATTAGCTCGCTACAGGCGTCTGCTTCGGACAACTGGAAATTTACATGTCAAACCAGTGAAATGGTACGGGAACACCCTCTGACTTTTGACCCCATATCAATCCGCCATCACACATCAAAATCTACCAAAAGTATACATTTTTGTAAAGTTAAATATCTGTAGATTTCATTCAATGCAGAATATGTCAACAATTATCTATCTAGATTACTCAGAATCACTGTACTTAACCAGAACAAATTTTCAGTAGGGACTACAAACGTATGAAACACGCCGTGATTGGCTCATTTAGTTGTGCGAGTCCTTAATAGTGTAAAATACGGTCTTTCTTAGTGAATTAACGGATGAGCATTATTACTAGCCGCTTTGGCTCAAATGGTAAGGCTATAGTTCATTGCGATAGAGACCCGGGTTCGATTCCTGGGCGGAACACTCAGCAGCATTTTTTTTTTTTAATTTCTTCTTTTTTTTTCGTTGTAATACATCTATACACGTTATTATCGAGACATCGTAGCAGAAATATCTCATTTGATTATCGGGACATGTTTAAACAAATCTCATTTGATTGTCGGAACATATGAAACTGGAGGAGAGATTTTCCCATTGTCGGGACAAGTGCTTTTACGACCGGGAGATACTGAAAATCTGTTAACATTTGATAATTGGGACATACATTTCTCAGCAAATATATATATCACTATCTGATCATTTTGTGCGCTTTAAACGAACCGTAATTAGGGCTTAAACTGAGAAAATGTAGTGGTATTATTGGCTTAACAAAACCTTTTTAACGACTTTGAAAAGCTTTTCAAATGCTTACACTTAATTTTGCATTGAACAGCTTTCAGCGGGCATTCATATTACCTTTGAATGCAAACTTAACGCAGTTCAATACTCATACTTACCATTTTAAGAATCTGTTCATCCCATCAAATTTTAAATGAATTGATCCTGAGATAGTCCCGACAAAAGTGTGCAATTTTAAAGTTGATTCAAAATCCAACAGAAATGATATAGATTATAGGTGAAAAGCCCATCAAATTGTTAGCCAACAATTTCTAGTTATTATTATTATTCTTCTTCTGCATTTCATTTTTGGCACACTATTATGCAAAAATGGTAAGAGGTATGTCAATTCAGTTAAGCCCATTGTATTTGGCATGAGCCAAAGGGGTGACAGCAACATAACGAAGTAGGTCCAAAATCCAAGATGGCCGCCATGACGTCATAAGTTAAAAACTTTAAAATAGCCATATTTCAATGACCGTTGGCTGTACAGAGTTTCTGTAATGATATTATTGTAGACATAAGCCATATCTAACTTTTTTTGTCACACATTTAGGTACTTTGGAGTTGAAATAAAAAAGCTCGCTATGGGGTCAAAAATCAAAAAAAATTTTTTTTTTTTTTTTTTTTTTAATTTTAATTTTTTTTGAAATTTGTTTTGACCAATCTATACACAATGTCATTCTGATGAATTTGATGTGTTTAGTTTTTATGTAACACATGTGGTTTCCGGTATACGCCATATGTAATTTTCCCCTATATAATCTATATAAAAAACCGTTTCACATTTTAAACTTCTTCTCAAATTCCACTAATGGGATTCAGCTCAAACTTGTCTAAAATGATCGTGGGATAGTCCCGACTAAAGTTTGATATTTTTAAATTGATTCAAAATCCAAGATGGCCGCTATGAAGTCATACTTTAAAATGTTAAAATGGTTATATCTCAATAACTGTTTAATGTTCAGATGTTTCAAAGGTATATTATTGTAGATTACATCTGGGGACAACTTTTTTCTTCTATAAGTTATAACAAAATATGTCTCGTAAAAAAGCGGGGCAGAGGTCAAAGTTAATCTATTTTTTGAAATTTTTCATTTTTCAGTAATTGTGAAAACTTTTTCTACAGATCAATAGAGTATGACATTCCGATGATATTGATACCTTCGGTGTCTTGATAGCACTTCCGGTTAAGGAATTACGCCATTGTGAACATTTCCCTATATATTCTATGTTAAAAACCGTTTCACATTTTAAACTTCTTCTCAAATTCCACCAGTGGGATTCAGCTCAAACTTGTCTAAAATGATCGTGGGATAGTCCCGACTAAAGTTTGATATTTTAAAATTGATTCAAAATCCAAGATGGCCGCTATGACGTCATACTTTAAAATGTTAAAATGGCTATATCTCAATAACCGTTTAATGTTCAGATGTTTCAAAGGTATATTATTGTAGAATACATCTGGGGACTACTTTTTTCTTCTATAACTTATAACAAAATATGTCTCGTAAAAAAGCGGGTCAGAGGTCAAAGTTAATCTATTTTTAGAAATTTTTCATTTTTCATTATTTGTGAAAACTTTTTCTACAGATCAATAGAGTATGACATTCCGATGATATTGATACCTTCGGTGTCTTGATAGCACTTCCGGTTAAGGTAAAACGCCATTTAAAAAATTTCCCTATATATTCTATATAAAAAACCATTTCACATTTTAAACTTCTTCTCAAATTCCACTTGTGGGATTCAGCTCAAACTTGTCTAAAATGATCGTGGGGTAGTCCCGACTAAAGTTTGATATTTTAAAATTGATTCAAAATCCAAGATGACCGCTATGACGTCATACTTTAAAATGTTAAAATGGCTATATCTCAATAACCGTTTAATGTTCAGATGTTTCAAAGGTATATTATTGTAGAATACATCTGGGGACAACTTTTTTCTTCTATAAGTTATAACAAAATATGTCTCGTAAAAAAGCGGGGCAGAGGTCAAAGTTAATCTATTTTTAGAAATTTTTCATTTTTCATTATTTTTTAAAACTTTTTCTACTGATCAATAGAGTATGTCATTCCGATGATATTGATACCTTCGGTGTCTTGATACCACTTCCGGTTAAGGTATTACGCCGTTTTGCATTTTCCCCTATATAATCTATATAAAAAACCCGTAATTTTGGAACTCTCCTGTGTTTTCTTTATACTCCTTGGCAACAGTAAATAAAAAGTTGCATATACACACATCCCGATCGACTGTTATTCCGGTTACTAATTGTATGTAGATAGTTTTCATAGATAAAGCAGATCTTATTGTACGTCTAAGGATATTCGTACATTTAGTTGGTACCTTTTTATACAGTTTTATATTGTACAGTGCAATATGATCTTTAGGCCTATCGTTGCTACGACGGCCGATCACAGCTGGACCGATAGAATGAAAGTTGATGGCTAACGCGAAACTTATTGTATTTCATGAAACTAAATTCATATCTGGTATTGTTTAATATTATACTATATTATCTCATCAATCTAAACATAACATAGTCATCGCAAACGTTTAAAAAAACAACAAAATAAGTCTACATGTCAGCCAGTACAAACATACCCGCGGGTCACTGTAAACATTGTGACGTCATCGGAATGTATAACTTGCAACACTGCATCTTTTTTTGAATACACTAATGAGCGACAGAATGAGGAGCAGCATTAACTTCCATGCGTACATGACAAGGGCTTCAAGGGGCATTTTATGAGGAGTTTACTGGCATATTAGCTCGCTACAGGCGTCTGCTTCGGACAACTGGAAATTTACATGTCAAACCAGTGAAATGGTACGGGAACACCCTCTGACTTTTGACCCCATATCAATCCGCCATCACACATCAAAATCTACCAAAAGTATACATTTTTGTAAAGTTAAATATCTGTAGATTTCATTCAATGCAGAATATGTCAACAATTATCTATCTAGATTACTCAGAATCACTGTACTTAACCAGAACAAATTTTCAGTAGGGACTACAAACGTATGAAACACGCCGTGATTGGCTCATTTAGTTGTGCGAGTCCTTAATAGTGTAAAATACGGTCTTTCTTAGTGAATTAACGGATGAGCATTATTACTAGCCGCTTTGGCTCAAATGGTAAGGCTATAGTTCATTGCGATAGAGACCCGGGTTCGATTCCTGGGCGGAACACTCAGCAGCATTTTTTTTTTTTAATTTCTTCTTTTTTTTTCGTTGTAATACATCTATACACGTTATTATCGAGACATCGTAGCAGAAATATCTCATTTGATTATCGGGACATGTTTAAACAAATCTCATTTGATTGTCGGAACATATGAAACTGGAGGAGAGATTTTCCCATTGTCGGGACAAGTGCTTTTACGACCGGGAGATACTGAAAATCTGTTAACATTTGATAATTGGGACATACATTTCTCAGCAAATATATATATCACTATCTGATCATTTTGTGCGCTTTAAACGAACCGTAATTAGGGCTTAAACTGAGAAAATGTAGTGGTATTATTGGCTTAACAAAACCTTTTTAACGACTTTGAAAAGCTTTTCAAATGCTTACACTTAATTTTGCATTGAACAGCTTTCAGCGGGCATTCATATTACCTTTGAATGCAAACTTAACGCAGTTCAATACTCATACTTACCATTTTAAGAATCTGTTCATCCCATCAAATTTTAAATGAATTGATCCTGAGATAGTCCCGACAAAAGTGTGCAATTTTAAAGTTGATTCAAAATCCAACAGAAATGATATAGATTATAGGTGAAAAGCCCATCAAATTGTTAGCCAACAATTTCTAGTTATTATTATTATTCTTCTTCTGCATTTCATTTTTGGCACACTATTATGCAAAAATGGTAAGAGGTATGTCAATTCAGTTAAGCCCATTGTATTTGGCATGAGCCAAAGGGGTGACAGCAACATAACGAAGTAGGTCCAAAATCCAAGATGGCCGCCATGACGTCATAAGTTAAAAACTTTAAAATAGCCATATTTCAATGACCGTTGGCTGTACAGAGTTTCTGTAATGATATTATTGTAGACATAAGCCATATCTAACTTTTTTTGTCACACATTTAGGTACTTTGGAGTTGAAATAAAAAAGCTCGCTATGGGGTCAAAAATCAAAAAAAATTTTTTTTTTTTTTTTTTTTTTAATTTTAATTTTTTTTGAAATTTGTTTTGACCAATCTATACACAATGTCATTCTGATGAATTTGATGTGTTTAGTTTTTATGTAACACATGTGGTTTCCGGTATACGCCATATGTAATTTTCCCCTATATAATCTATATAAAAAACCGTTTCACATTTTAAACTTCTTCTCAAATTCCACTAATGGGATTCAGCTCAAACTTGTCTAAAATGATCGTGGGATAGTCCCGACTAAAGTTTGATATTTTTAAATTGATTCAAAATCCAAGATGGCCGCTATGAAGTCATACTTTAAAATGTTAAAATGGTTATATCTCAATAACTGTTTAATGTTCAGATGTTTCAAAGGTATATTATTGTAGATTACATCTGGGGACAACTTTTTTCTTCTATAAGTTATAACAAAATATGTCTCGTAAAAAAGCGGGGCAGAGGTCAAAGTTAATCTATTTTTTGAAATTTTTCATTTTTCAGTAATTGTGAAAACTTTTTCTACAGATCAATAGAGTATGACATTCCGATGATATTGATACCTTCGGTGTCTTGATAGCACTTCCGGTTAAGGAATTACGCCATTGTGAACATTTCCCTATATATTCTATGTTAAAAACCGTTTCACATTTTAAACTTCTTCTCAAATTCCACCAGTGGGATTCAGCTCAAACTTGTCTAAAATGATCGTGGGATAGTCCCGACTAAAGTTTGATATTTTAAAATTGATTCAAAATCCAAGATGGCCGCTATGACGTCATACTTTAAAATGTTAAAATGGCTATATCTCAATAACCGTTTAATGTTCAGATGTTTCAAAGGTATATTATTGTAGAATACATCTGGGGACTACTTTTTTCTTCTATAACTTATAACAAAATATGTCTCGTAAAAAAGCGGGTCAGAGGTCAAAGTTAATCTATTTTTAGAAATTTTTCATTTTTCATTATTTGTGAAAACTTTTTCTACAGATCAATAGAGTATGACATTCCGATGATATTGATACCTTCGGTGTCTTGATAGCACTTCCGGTTAAGGTAAAACGCCATTTAAAAAATTTCCCTATATATTCTATATAAAAAACCATTTCACATTTTAAACTTCTTCTCAAATTCCACTTGTGGGATTCAGCTCAAACTTGTCTAAAATGATCGTGGGGTAGTCCCGACTAAAGTTTGATATTTTAAAATTGATTCAAAATCCAAGATGACCGCTATGACGTCATACTTTAAAATGTTAAAATGGCTATATCTCAATAACCGTTTAATGTTCAGATGTTTCAAAGGTATATTATTGTAGAATACATCTGGGGACAACTTTTTTCTTCTATAAGTTATAACAAAATATGTCTCGTAAAAAAGCGGGGCAGAGGTCAAAGTTAATCTATTTTTAGAAATTTTTCATTTTTCATTATTTTTTAAAACTTTTTCTACTGATCAATAGAGTATGTCATTCCGATGATATTGATACCTTCGGTGTCTTGATACCACTTCCGGTTAAGGTATTACGCCGTTTTGCATTTTCCCCTATATAATCTATATAAAAAACCCGTAATTTTGGAACTCTCCTGTGTTTTCTTTATACTCCTTGGCAACAGTAAATAAAAAGTTGCATATACACACATCCCGATCGACTGTTATTCCGGTTACTAATTGTATGTAGATAGTTTTCATAGATAAAGCAGATCTTATTGTACGTCTAAGGATATTCGTACATTTAGTTGGTACCTTTTTATACAGTTTTATATTGTACAGTGCAATATGATCTTTAGGCCTATCGTTGCTACGACGGCCGATCACAGCTGGACCGATAGAATGAAAGTTGATGGCTAACGCGAAACTTATTGTATTTCATGAAACTAAATTCATATCTGGTATTGTTTAATATTATACTATATTATCTCATCAATCTAAACATAACATAGTCATCGCAAACGTTTAAAAAAACAACAAAATAAGTCTACATGTCAGCCAGTACAAACATACCCGCGGGTCACTGTAAACATTGTGACGTCATCGGAATGTATAACTTGCAACACTGCATCTTTTTTTGAATACACTAATGAGCGACAGAATGAGGAGCAGCATTAACTTCCATGCGTACATGACAAGGGCTTCAAGGGGCATTTTATGAGGAGTTTACTGGCATATTAGCTCGCTACAGGCGTCTGCTTCGGACAACTGGAAATTTACATGTCAAACCAGTGAAATGGTACGGGAACACCCTCTGACTTTTGACCCCATATCAATCCGCCATCACACATCAAAATCTACCAAAAGTATACATTTTTGTAAAGTTAAATATCTGTAGATTTCATTCAATGCAGAATATGTCAACAATTATCTATCTAGATTACTCAGAATCACTGTACTTAACCAGAACAAATTTTCAGTAGGGACTACAAACGTATGAAACACGCCGTGATTGGCTCATTTAGTTGTGCGAGTCCTTAATAGTGTAAAATACGGTCTTTCTTAGTGAATTAACGGATGAGCATTATTACTAGCCGCTTTGGCTCAAATGGTAAGGCTATAGTTCATTGCGATAGAGACCCGGGTTCGATTCCTGGGCGGAACACTCAGCAGCATTTTTTTTTTTTAATTTCTTCTTTTTTTTTCGTTGTAATACATCTATACACGTTATTATCGAGACATCGTAGCAGAAATATCTCATTTGATTATCGGGACATGTTTAAACAAATCTCATTTGATTGTCGGAACATATGAAACTGGAGGAGAGATTTTCCCATTGTCGGGACAAGTGCTTTTACGACCGGGAGATACTGAAAATCTGTTAACATTTGATAATTGGGACATACATTTCTCAGCAAATATATATATCACTATCTGATCATTTTGTGCGCTTTAAACGAACCGTAATTAGGGCTTAAACTGAGAAAATGTAGTGGTATTATTGGCTTAACAAAACCTTTTTAACGACTTTGAAAAGCTTTTCAAATGCTTACACTTAATTTTGCATTGAACAGCTTTCAGCGGGCATTCATATTACCTTTGAATGCAAACTTAACGCAGTTCAATACTCATACTTACCATTTTAAGAATCTGTTCATCCCATCAAATTTTAAATGAATTGATCCTGAGATAGTCCCGACAAAAGTGTGCAATTTTAAAGTTGATTCAAAATCCAACAGAAATGATATAGATTATAGGTGAAAAGCCCATCAAATTGTTAGCCAACAATTTCTAGTTATTATTATTATTCTTCTTCTGCATTTCATTTTTGGCACACTATTATGCAAAAATGGTAAGAGGTATGTCAATTCAGTTAAGCCCATTGTATTTGGCATGAGCCAAAGGGGTGACAGCAACATAACGAAGTAGGTCCAAAATCCAAGATGGCCGCCATGACGTCATAAGTTAAAAACTTTAAAATAGCCATATTTCAATGACCGTTGGCTGTACAGAGTTTCTGTAATGATATTATTGTAGACATAAGCCATATCTAACTTTTTTTGTCACACATTTAGGTACTTTGGAGTTGAAATAAAAAAGCTCGCTATGGGGTCAAAAATCAAAAAAAATTTTTTTTTTTTTTTTTTTTTTAATTTTAATTTTTTTTGAAATTTGTTTTGACCAATCTATACACAATGTCATTCTGATGAATTTGATGTGTTTAGTTTTTATGTAACACATGTGGTTTCCGGTATACGCCATATGTAATTTTCCCCTATATAATCTATATAAAAAACCGTTTCACATTTTAAACTTCTTCTCAAATTCCACTAATGGGATTCAGCTCAAACTTGTCTAAAATGATCGTGGGATAGTCCCGACTAAAGTTTGATATTTTTAAATTGATTCAAAATCCAAGATGGCCGCTATGAAGTCATACTTTAAAATGTTAAAATGGTTATATCTCAATAACTGTTTAATGTTCAGATGTTTCAAAGGTATATTATTGTAGATTACATCTGGGGACAACTTTTTTCTTCTATAAGTTATAACAAAATATGTCTCGTAAAAAAGCGGGGCAGAGGTCAAAGTTAATCTATTTTTTGAAATTTTTCATTTTTCAGTAATTGTGAAAACTTTTTCTACAGATCAATAGAGTATGACATTCCGATGATATTGATACCTTCGGTGTCTTGATAGCACTTCCGGTTAAGGAATTACGCCATTGTGAACATTTCCCTATATATTCTATGTTAAAAACCGTTTCACATTTTAAACTTCTTCTCAAATTCCACCAGTGGGATTCAGCTCAAACTTGTCTAAAATGATCGTGGGATAGTCCCGACTAAAGTTTGATATTTTAAAATTGATTCAAAATCCAAGATGGCCGCTATGACGTCATACTTTAAAATGTTAAAATGGCTATATCTCAATAACCGTTTAATGTTCAGATGTTTCAAAGGTATATTATTGTAGAATACATCTGGGGACTACTTTTTTCTTCTATAACTTATAACAAAATATGTCTCGTAAAAAAGCGGGTCAGAGGTCAAAGTTAATCTATTTTTAGAAATTTTTCATTTTTCATTATTTGTGAAAACTTTTTCTACAGATCAATAGAGTATGACATTCCGATGATATTGATACCTTCGGTGTCTTGATAGCACTTCCGGTTAAGGTAAAACGCCATTTAAAAAATTTCCCTATATATTCTATATAAAAAACCATTTCACATTTTAAACTTCTTCTCAAATTCCACTTGTGGGATTCAGCTCAAACTTGTCTAAAATGATCGTGGGGTAGTCCCGACTAAAGTTTGATATTTTAAAATTGATTCAAAATCCAAGATGACCGCTATGACGTCATACTTTAAAATGTTAAAATGGCTATATCTCAATAACCGTTTAATGTTCAGATGTTTCAAAGGTATATTATTGTAGAATACATCTGGGGACAACTTTTTTCTTCTATAAGTTATAACAAAATATGTCTCGTAAAAAAGCGGGGCAGAGGTCAAAGTTAATCTATTTTTAGAAATTTTTCATTTTTCATTATTTTTTAAAACTTTTTCTACTGATCAATAGAGTATGTCATTCCGATGATATTGATACCTTCGGTGTCTTGATACCACTTCCGGTTAAGGTATTACGCCGTTTTGCATTTTCCCCTATATAATCTATATAAAAAACCCGTAATTTTGGAACTCTCCTGTGTTTTCTTTATACTCCTTGGCAACAGTAAATAAAAAGTTGCATATACACACATCCCGATCGACTGTTATTCCGGTTACTAATTGTATGTAGATAGTTTTCATAGATAAAGCAGATCTTATTGTACGTCTAAGGATATTCGTACATTTAGTTGGTACCTTTTTATACAGTTTTATATTGTACAGTGCAATATGATCTTTAGGCCTATCGTTGCTACGACGGCCGATCACAGCTGGACCGATAGAATGAAAGTTGATGGCTAACGCGAAACTTATTGTATTTCATGAAACTAAATTCATATCTGGTATTGTTTAATATTATACTATATTATCTCATCAATCTAAACATAACATAGTCATCGCAAACGTTTAAAAAAACAACAAAATAAGTCTACATGTCAGCCAGTACAAACATACCCGCGGGTCACTGTAAACATTGTGACGTCATCGGAATGTATAACTTGCAACACTGTATCTTTTTTTGAATACACTAATGAGCGACAGAATGAGGAGCAGCATTAACTTCCATGCGTACATGACAAAGGCTTCAAGGGGCATTTTATGAGGAGTTTACTGGCATATTAGCTCGCTACAGGCGTCTGCTTCGGACAACTGGAAATTTACATGTCAAACCAGTGAAATGGGACGGGAACATCCTCTGACATTTGACCCCATATCAATCCGCAATCACATATCAAAATCTACCAAAAGTATACATTTTTGTAAAGTGAAATATCTGTAGATTTCATTCAATGCAAAATATGTCAACAATTATCTATCTAGATTACTCAGAATCACTGTACTTAACCAGAACAAATTTTCAGTCGGGACTACAAACGTATGAAACACGCCGTGATAGGCTGATTTAGTTGTGCGAGTCCTTAATAGTGGAGAATACGGTCTTCCTTAGTGAATTAACGGATGCGCATTACAACTAGCCGCTTTGGCTCAAATGGTAAGGCTATAGTTCATTACGATAGAGACCCGGGTTCGATTCCTGGGCGGAACACTCAGCAGCATTTTTTTTTTTTTAATTTCTTCTTTTTTTCGTTGTAATACATCTATACACGTTATTATCGAGACATCGTAGCAGAAATATCTCATTTGATTATCGGGACATGTTTAAACAAATCTCATTTGATTGTCGGAACATATGAAACTGGAGGAGAGATTTTCCCATTGTCGGGACAAGTGCTTTTACGACCGGAACATACTGAAAATCTGTGAACATTTGATAATTTGGACATACATTTCTCAGCAAATATATAGATATCACTATCTGATCATTTTGTGCGCTTTAAACGAACCGTAATTAGGGCTTAAACTGAGGAAATGTAGTGGTATTATTGGCTTAACAAAACCTTTTTAACGACTTTGAAAAGCTTTTCAAATGCTTACACTTAATTTTGCATTGAACAGCTTTCAGCGGGCATTCATATTACCTTTGAATGCAAACTTAACGAAGTTCAATACTCATACTTACCATTTTAAGAATCTGTTCATCCCATCAAATTTTAAATTAATTGATCCTGAGATAGTCCCGACAAAAGTGTGCAATTTTAAAGTTGATTCAAAATCCAACAGAAATGATATAGATTATAGGTGAAAAGCCCATCAAATTGTTAGCCAACAATTTCTAGTTAGGGCTTTTCACCATGTGGTGAAAAGACCTATTGTTTCTGTTCTGTTTATTAGGGCTTTTCACCATGTGGTGAAAAGACCTATTGTTTCTGTTCTGTTTATTATTATTATTATTATTATTATTATTCTTCTTCTGCATTTCATTTTTGGCACACTATTATGCAAAAATGGTAAGAGGTATGTCAATTCAGTTAAGCCCATTGTATTTGGCATGAGCCAAAGGGGTGACAGCAACATAACGAAGTAGGTCCAAAATCCAAGATGGCCGCCATGACGTCATAAGTTAAAAACTTTAAAATAGCCATATTTCAATGACCGTTGGCTGTTCAGAGTTTCTGTAGTGATATTATTGTAGACATAAGCCATATCTAACTTTTTTTGTCACACATTTAGGTACTTTGGAGTTGAAATAAAAAAGTTCGCCATTGGGTCAAAAATCAAAAAAAATTTTTTTTTTTTTTTTTTTTTTAATTTTAATTTTTTTTGAAATTTGTTTTGACCAATCTATACACAATGTCATTCTGATGAATTTGATGTGTTTAGTTTTTATGTAACACATGTGGTTTCCGGTATACGCCATATGTAATTTTCACCTATATAATCTATATAAAAAACCGTTTCACATTTTAAACTTCTTCTCCAATTCCAACAGTGGGATTCAGCTCAAACTTGTCAAAATTGATCGTGAGATAGTCCCGACTAAAGTTTGATATTTTTAAATTGATTCAAAATCCAAGATGGCCGCTATGACGTCATACTTTAAAATGTTAAAATGGCTATATCTCAATAACCGTGTAATGTTCAGATGTTTCAAAGGTATATTATTGTAGAATACATCTGGGGAAAACTTTTTTTTTCTATAAGTTATAACAAAATATGTCTCGTAAAAAAGCGGGGCAGAGGTCAAAGTTAATCTATTTTTAGAAATTTTTCATTTTTCATTATTTGTGAAAACTTTTTCTACAGATCAATAGAGTATGACATTCCGATGATATTGATACCTTTGGTGTCTTGATAGCACTTCCGGTTAAGGTATTACGCCATTGTGAACATTTCCCTATATATTCTATGTTAAGAATCGTTTTACATTTTAAACTTCTTCTCAAATTCCACCAGTGGGATTCAGCTCAAACTTGTCAAAAATGATCGTAAGATAGTCCCGACTAAAGTTTGATATTTTTAAATTGATTCAAAATCCAAGATGGCCGCTATGACGTCATACTTTAAAATGTTAAAATGGCTATATCTCAATAACCGTTTAATGTTCAGATGTTTCAAAGGTATATTATTTTAGAATACATCTGGGGAAAACTTTTTTCTTCTATAAGTTATAACAAAATATGTCTCGTAAAAAAGCGGGTCAGAGGTCAAACTTAATCTATTTTTAGAAATTTTTCATTTTTCATTATTTGTGAAAACTTTTTCTACAGATCAATAGAGTATGACATTCCGATGATATTGATACTTTTGGTGTCTTGATATCACTTCCGGTTAAGGTATTACGCCATTGTGAACATTTCCCTATATATATTCTATGTTAAGAATCGTTTTACATTTTAAACTTCTTCTCAAATTCCAACAGTGGGGTTCAGCTCAAACTTGTCAAAAATGATCGTGGGATAGTCCCGACTAAAGTTTGATATTTTTTAATTGATTCAATATCCAAGATGGCCGCTATGACGTCATACTTTAAAATGTTAAAATGGCTATATCTCAATAACCGTTTAATGTTCAGATGTTTCAAAGGTATATTATTATAGAATACATCTGGGGAAAACTTTTTTTTTCTATAAGTTATAACAAAATATGTCTCGTAAAAAAGCGGGGCACAGGTCAAAGTTAATCTATTTTTAGAAATTTTTCATTTTTCATTATTTGTGAAAACTTTTTCTTCAGATCAATAGAGTATGACATTCCGATGATATTGATACCTTCGGTGTCTTGATAGCACTTCCGGTTAAGGTATTACGCCATTGAGAACATTTCCCTATATATTCTATGTTAAAAACCATTTCACATTTTAAACTTCTTCTAAAATTCCACCAGTGGGATTCAGCTCAAACTTGTCTAAAATGATCGTGGGATAGTCCCGACTAAAGTTTGATATTTTTAAATTGATTCAAAATCCAAGATGGCCGCTATGACGTCATACTTTAAAATGTTTAAATGGCTATATCTCAATAACCGTTTAATGTTCAGATGTTTCAAAGGTATATTATTGTAGATTACATCTGGGGACAACTTTTTTTTTCTATAAGTTATAACAAAATATGTCTCGCAAAAAAGCGGGGCAGAGGTCAAAGTTAATCTATTTTTAGAAATTTTTCATTTTTCATTATTTGTGAAAACTATTTCTACAGATCAATAGAGTATGACATTCCGATGATATTGATACCTTCGGTGTCTTGATAGCACTTCCGGTTAAGGTATTACGCTATTGAGAACATTTCCCTATATATTCTATGTTAAGAATCGTTTTACATTTTAAACTTCTTCTCAAATTCCAACAGTGGGATTCAGCTCAAACTTGTCAAAAATGATCGTGGGATAGTCCCGACTAAAGTTTGATATTTTTAAATTGATTCAAAATCCAAGATGGCCGCTATGA
The DNA here is from genome assembly GCA_947623455.1 of Mimachlamys varia. Taxonomy (NCBI): domain Eukaryota; kingdom Metazoa; phylum Mollusca; class Bivalvia; order Pectinida; family Pectinidae; genus Mimachlamys; species Mimachlamys varia. The sequence goes on from OX392542.1 coordinate 35,160,495, forward strand.
CGTCATACTTAAAAAAGGTTAAAATGGCTATATCTCAATAACCGTTTAATGTCCAGATGTTTCAAAGGTATATTATTGTAGATTGCATCTGGGGAAATATTTCTTATTCTACAAGTTATTACAAAATATGTCTCGTAAAACAGCGCAGCAGAGGTCAAAGTTAACCTATTTTTAGAAATTTTTCATTTTTCATTATTTTTTAAAACTTTTTCTACTGATCAATAGAGTATGTCATTCCAATGATATTGATACCTTCGGTGTCTTGATACCACTTCCGGTTAAGGTATTACGCCGTTTTGCATTTTCCCCTATATAATCTATATAAAAAACCGTAATTTTGGAACTCTCCTGTGTTTTCTTTATACTCCTTGGCAACAGTAAATAAAAAGTTGCATATACACACATCCCGATCGACTGTTATTCCGGTTACTAATTGTATGTAGATAGTTTTCATAGATAAAGCAGATCTTATTGTACGTCTAAGGATATTCGTACATTTAGTTGGTACCTTTTTATACAGTTTTATATTGTACAGTGCAATATGATCTTTAGGCCTATCGTTGCTACGACGGCCGATCACAGCTGGACCGATAGAATGAAAGTTGATGGCTAACGCGAAACTTATTGTATTTCATGAAACTAAATTCATATCTGGTATTGTTTGATATTATACTATATTATCTCATCAATCTAAACATAACAAAGTCATCGCAAACGTTTAAAAAAAAAAACAACAAAATAAGTCTACATGTCAGCCAGTACAAACCTACCCGCGGGTCACTGTAAACATTGTGACGTCATCGGAATGTATAACTTGCAACACTATCTTTTTTCGAATACACTAATGAGCGACAGAATGAGGAGCAGCATTAACTTCCATGCGTACATGACAAAGGCTTCAAGGGGCATTTTATGAGGAGTTTACTGGCATATTAGCTCGCTACAGGCGTCTGCTTCGGACAACTGGAAATTTACATGTCAAACCAGTGAAATGGTACGGGAACACCCTCTGACTTTTGACCCCATATCAATCCGCCATCACACATCAAAATCTACCAAAAGTATACATTTTTGTAAAGTTAAATATCTGTAGATTTCATTCAATGCAGAATATGTCAACAATTATCTATCTAGATTACTCAGAATCACTGTACTTAGCCAGAACAAATTTTTTCAGTAGGGACTACAAACGTATGAAACACGCCGTGATTGGCTCATTTAGTTGTGCGAGTCCTTAATAGTGTAAAATACGGTCTTTCTTAGTGAATTAACGGATGAGCATTATTACTAGCCGCTTTGGCTCAAATGGTAAGGCTATAGTTCATTGCGATAGAGACCCGGGTTCGATTCCTGGGCGGAACACTCAGCAGCATTTTTTTTTTTTAATTTCTTCTTTTTTTTTCGTTGTAATACATCTATACACGTTATTATCGAGACATCGTAGCAGAAATATCTCATTTGATTATCGGGACATGTTTAAACAAATCTCATTTGATTGTCGGAACATATGAAACTGGAGGAGAGATTTTCCCATTGTCGGGACAAGTGCTTTTACGACCGGGAGATACTGAAAATCTGTTAACATTTGATAATTGGGACATACATTTCTCAGCAAATATATATATCACTATCTGATCATTTTGTGCGCTTTAAACGAACCGTAATTAGGGCTTAAACTGAGAAAATGTAGTGGTATTATTGGCTTAACAAAACCTTTTTAACGACTTTGAAAAGCTTTTCAAATGCTTACACTTAATTTTGCATTGAACAGCTTTCAGCGGGCATTCATATTACCTTTGAATGCAAACTTAACGCAGTTCAATACTCATACTTACCATTTTAAGAATCTGTTCATCCCATCAAATTTTAAATGAATTGATCCTGAGATAGTCCCGACAAAAGTGTGCAATTTTAAAGTTGATTCAAAATCCAACAGAAATGATATAGATTATAGGTGAAAAGCCCATCAAATTGTTAGCCAACAATTTCTAGTTATTATTATTATTCTTCTTCTGCATTTCATTTTTGGCACACTATTATGCAAAAATGGTAAGAGGTATGTCAATTCAGTTAAGCCCATTGTATTTGGCATGAGCCAAAGGGGTGACAGCAACATAACGAAGTAGGTCCAAAATCCAAGATGGCCGCCATGACGTCATAAGTTAAAAACTTTAAAATAGCCATATTTCAATGACCGTTGGCTGTACAGAGTTTCTGTAATGATATTATTGTAGACATAAGCCATATCTAACTTTTTTTGTCACACATTTAGGTACTTTGGAGTTGAAATAAAAAAGCTCGCTATGGGGTCAAAAATCAAAAAAAATTTTTTTTTTTTTTTTTTTTTTAATTTTAATTTTTTTTGAAATTTGTTTTGACCAATCTATACACAATGTCATTCTGATGAATTTGATGTGTTTAGTTTTTATGTAACACATGTGGTTTCCGGTATACGCCATATGTAATTTTCCCCTATATAATCTATATAAAAAACCGTTTCACATTTTAAACTTCTTCTCAAATTCCACTAATGGGATTCAGCTCAAACTTGTCTAAAATGATCGTGGGATAGTCCCGACTAAAGTTTGATATTTTTAAATTGATTCAAAATCCAAGATGGCCGCTATGAAGTCATACTTTAAAATGTTAAAATGGTTATATCTCAATAACTGTTTAATGTTCAGATGTTTCAAAGGTATATTATTGTAGATTACATCTGGGGACAACTTTTTTCTTCTATAAGTTATAACAAAATATGTCTCGTAAAAAAGCGGGGCAGAGGTCAAAGTTAATCTATTTTTTGAAATTTTTCATTTTTCAGTAATTGTGAAAACTTTTTCTACAGATCAATAGAGTATGACATTCCGATGATATTGATACCTTTGGTGTCTTGATAGCACTTCCGGTTAAGGTATTACGCCATTGTGAACATTTCCCTATATATTCTATGTTAAGAATCGTTTCACATTTTAAACTTCTTCTCAAATTCCACCAGTGGGATTCAGCTCAAACTTGTCAAAAATGATCGTAAGATAGTCCCGACTAAAGTTTGATATTTTAAAATTGATTCAAAATCCAAGATGGCCGCTATGACGTCATACTTTAAAATGTTAAAATGGCTATATCTCAATAACCGTTTAATGTTCAGATGTTTCAAAGGTATATTATTTTAGAATACATCTGGGGAAAACTTTTTTCTTCTATAAGTTATAACAAAATATGTCTCGTAAAAAAGCGGGTCAGAGGTCAAACTTAATCTATTTTTAGAAATTTTTCATTTTTCATTATTTGTGAAAACTTTTTCTACAGATCAATAGAGTATGACATTCCGATGATATTGATACTTTTGGTGTCTTGATATCACTTCCGGTTAAGGTATTACGCCATTGTGAACATTTCCCTATATATATTCTATGTTAAGAATCGTTTTACATTTTAAACTTCTTCTCAAATTCCAACAGTGGGGTTCAGCTCAAACTTGTCAAAAATGATCGTGGGATAGTCCCGACTAAAGTTTGATATTTTTTAATTGATTCAATATCCAAGATGGCCGCTATGACGTCATACTTTAAAATGTTAAAATGGCTATATCTCAATAACCGTTTAATGTTCAGATGTTTCAAAGGTATATTATTATAGAATACATCTGGGGAAAACTTTTTTTTTCTATAAGTTATAACAAAATATGTCTCGTAAAAAAGCGGGGCACAGGTCAAAGTTAATCTATTTTTAGAAATTTTTCATTTTTCATTATTTGTGAAAACTTTTTCTTCAGATCAATAGAGTATGACATTCCGATGATATTGATACCTTCGGTGTCTTGATAGCACTTCCGGTTAAGGTATTACGCCATTGAGAACATTTCCCTATATATTCTATGTTAAAAACCATTTCACATTTTAAACTTCTTCTAAAATTCCACCAGTGGGATTCAGCTCAAACTTGTCTAAAATGATCGTGGGATAGTCCCGACTAAAGTTTGATATTTTTAAATTGATTCAAAATCCAAGATGGCCGCTATGACGTCATACTTTAAAATGTTTAAATGGCTATATCTCAATAACCGTTTAATGTTCAGATGTTTCAAAGGTATATTATTGTAGATTACATCTGGGGACAACTTTTTTTTTCTATAAGTTATAACAAAATATGTCTCGCAAAAAAGCGGGGCAGAGGTCAAAGTTAATCTATTTTTAGAAATTTTTCATTTTTCATTATTTGTGAAAACTATTTCTACAGATCAATAGAGTATGACATTCCGATGATATTGATACCTTCGGTGTCTTGATAGCACTTCCGGTTAAGGTATTACGCTATTGAGAACATTTCCCTATATATTCTATGTTAAGAATCGTTTTACATTTTAAACTTCTTCTCAAATTCCAACAGTGGGATTCAGCTCAAACTTGTCAAAAATGATCGTGGGATAGTCCCGACTAAAGTTTGATATTTTTAAATTGATTCAAAATCCAAGATGGCCGCTATGACGTCATACTTAAAAAAGGTTAAAATGGCTATATCTCAATAACCGTTTAATGTCCAGATGTTTCAAAGGTATATTATTGTAGATTGCATCTGGGGAAATATTTCTTATTCTACAAGTTATTACAAAATATGTCTCGTAAAACAGCGCAGCAGAGGTCAAAGTTAACCTATTTTTAGAAATTTTTCATTTTTCATTATTTTTTAAAACTTTTTCTACTGATCAATAGAGTATGTCATTCCAATGATATTGATACCTTCGGTGTCTTGATACCACTTCCGGTTAAGGTATTACGCCGTTTTGCATTTTCCCCTATATAATCTATATAAAAAACCGTAATTTTGGAACTCTCCTGTGTTTTCTTTATACTCCTTGGCAACAGTAAATAAAAAGTTGCATATACACACATCCCGATCGACTGTTATTCCGGTTACTAATTGTATGTAGATAGTTTTCATAGATAAAGCAGATCTTATTGTACGTCTAAGGATATTCGTACATTTAGTTGGTACCTTTTTATACAGTTTTATATTGTACAGTGCAATATGATCTTTAGGCCTATCGTTGCTACGACGGCCGATCACAGCTGGACCGATAGAATGAAAGTTGATGGCTAACGCGAAACTTATTGTATTTCATGAAACTAAATTCATATCTGGTATTGTTTGATATTATACTATATTATCTCATCAATCTAAACATAACAAAGTCATCGCAAACGTTTAAAAAAAAAAACAACAAAATAAGTCTACATGTCAGCCAGTACAAACCTACCCGCGGGTCACTGTAAACATTGTGACGTCATCGGAATGTATAACTTGCAACACTATCTTTTTTCGAATACACTAATGAGCGACAGAATGAGGAGCAGCATTAACTTCCATGCGTACATGACAAAGGCTTCAAGGGGCATTTTATGAGGAGTTTACTGGCATATTAGCTCGCTACAGGCGTCTGCTTCGGACAACTGGAAATTTACATGTCAAACCAGTGAAATGGTACGGGAACACCCTCTGACTTTTGACCCCATATCAATCCGCCATCACACATCAAAATCTACCAAAAGTATACATTTTTGTAAAGTTAAATATCTGTAGATTTCATTCAATGCAGAATATGTCAACAATTATCTATCTAGATTACTCAGAATCACTGTACTTAGCCAGAACAAATTTTTTCAGTAGGGACTACAAACGTATGAAACACGCCGTGATTGGCTCATTTAGTTGTGCGAGTCCTTAATAGTGTAAAATACGGTCTTTCTTAGTGAATTAACGGATGCGCAGTATTACTAGCCGCTTTGGCTCAAATGGTAAGGCTATAGTTCATTACGATAGAGACCCGGGTTCGATTCCTGGGCGGAACACTCAGCAGCATTTTTTTTTTTAATTTCTTCTTTTTTTCGTTGTAATACATCTATACACGTTATTATCGAGACATCGTAGCAGAAATATCTCATTTGATTATCGGGAAATGTTTAAACAAATCTCATTTGATTGTCGGAACATATGAAACTGGAGGAGAGATTTTCCCATTGTCGGGACAAGTGCTTTTACGACCGGAAGATACTGAAAATCTGTTAACATTTGATAATTGGGACATACATTTCTCAGCAAATATATATATCACTATCTGATCATTTTGTGCGCTTTAAACGAACCGTAATTAGGGCTTAAACTGAGGAAATGTAGTGGTATTATTGGCTTAACAAAACCTTTTTAACGACTTTGAAAAGCTTTTCAAATGCTTACACTTAATTTTGCATTGAACAGCTTTCAGCGGGCATTCATATTACCTTTGAATGCAAACTTAACGCAGTTCAATACTCATACTTACCATTTTAAGAATCTGTTCATCCCATCAAATTTTAAATTAATTGATCCTGAGATAGTCCCGACAAAAGTGTGCAATTTTAAAGTTGATTCAAAATCCTTCAGAAATGATATAGATTATAGGTGAAAAGCCCATCAAATTGTTAGCCAACAATTTCTAGTTATTATTAGGGCTTTTCACTTTGTGGTGAAAAGTCCTATTGTTTCTGTTCTGTTTATTATTATTATTATTATTATTATTCTTCTGCATTTAATTTTGTGACACGAATTATGCAAAAATGGTAAGAGGTATTTCAATTCAGTTAAGCCCATTGTATTTGGCATGAGCCAAAGGGGTGACAGCAACATAACGAAGTAGGTCCAAAATCCAAGATGGCCGCCATGACGTCATAAGTTAAAAACTTTAAAATAGCCATATTTCAATGACCGTTGGCTGTTCAGAGTTTCTGTAATGATATTATTGTAGACATAAGCCATATCTAACTTTTTTTGTCACACATTTAGGTACTTTGGAGTTGAAATAAAAAAGTTCGCCATTGGGTCAAAAATCAAAAAAAAATTTTTTTTTTTTTTTTTTTTTAATTTTAATTTTTTTTGAAATTTGTTTTGACCAATCTATACACAATGTCATTCTGATGAATTTGATGTGTTTAGTTTTTATGTAACACATGTGGTTTCCGGTATACGCCATATGTAATTTTCCCCTATATAATCTATATAAAAAACTGTTTCACATTTTAAACTTCTTCTCAAATTCCAACAGTGGGATTCAGCTCAAACTTGTCTAAAATGATTGTGGGATAGTCCCGACTAAAGTTTGAAATTTTTAAATTGATTCAAAATCCAAGATGGCCGCTATGACGTCATACTTTAAAATGTTTAAATGGCTATATCTCAATAACTGTTTAATGTTCAGATGTTTCAAAGGTATATTATTGTAGAATACATCTGGGGACAACGTTTTTCTTCTATAAGTTATAACAAAATATGTCTCGTAAAAAAGCGGGGCAGAGGTCAAAGTTAATCTATTTTAAGAAATTTTTCATTTTTCATTATTTGTGAAAACTTTTTCTACAGATCAATAGAGTATGACATTCCGATGATATTGATACCTTCGGTGTCTTGATAGCACTTCCGGTTAAGGTATTACGCCATTGAGAACATTTCCCTATATATTCTATGTTAAAAACCATTTCACATTTTAAACTTCTTCTCAAATTCCAACAGTGGGATTCAGCTCAAACTTGTCTAAAATGATCGTGGGATAGTCCCGACTAAAGTTTGAAATTTTTAAATTGATTCAAAATCCAAGATGGCCGCTATGACGTCATACTTTAAAATGTTAAAATGGCTATATCTCAATAACTGTTTAATGTTCAGATGTTTCAAAGGTATATTATTGTAGAATATATCTGGGGACAACTTTTTTCTTCTATAAGTTATAACAAAATATGTCTCGTAAAAAAGCGGGGCAGAGGTCAAAGTTAATCTATTTTTAGAATTTTTTCATTTTTCATTATTTCTGTTTAATTTTTCTACAGATCAATAGAGTATGTCATTCCGATGATATTGATACCTTCGGTGTCTTGATAGCACTTCCGGTTAAGGTATTACGCTATTGAGAACATTTCCCTATATATTCTATGTTAAAATCGTTTTACATTTTAAACTTCTTCTCAAATTCCAACAGTGGGATTCAGCTCAAACTTGTCAAAAATGATCGTGGGATAGTCCCGACTAAAGTTTGATATTTTTAAATTGATTCAAAATCCAAGATGGCCGCTATGACGTCATACTTTAAAATGTTAAAATGGCTATATCTCAATAACCATTTAATATCCAGATGTTTTAAAGGTATTTTATTGTAGATTACATCTGGGGAAAAAATTCTTGTTCTACAAGTTATTGCAAAATATATCTCGTACAAAAAGGGCAGCAGAGGTCAAGGTTAATCTATTTTTAGAAATTTTTCATTTTTTACTATTTAAAAAAAAATCATTCAGAGATCAATAGAGTATGTCATTCCGATGATATTGATACCTTCGGTGTCTTAATAGCACTTCCGGTTAAGGAAGTAAGCCATTTTGAAAATTTCGCTATATATTCTTTGTATTACAATGGTTTACTGTCTATCAGTGGTAAAAGGGAAGTAGTTCTTACAATGTGTAAGAGTTACCTCCCTTTCACCAAAGACAAAATCTGACAAAGGTGTGAAAAGCCCGTCAAATTGTTCAGAAACAATTTCTAGTTATTATTATTATTCTTCTTCTGCATTTCATTTTTGGCACACTATTATGCAAAAATGGTAAGAGGTATGCCAATTCGGTTAAGCCCATTGTATATGGCATGAGTCAAAGGGGTGACAGCAACATAACGAAGTAGGTCCAAAATCCAAGATGGCCGCCATGACGTCATAAGTTAAAAACTTTAAAATAGCCATATTTCAATGACCGTTGGCTGTTCAGAGTTTCTGTAATGATATTATTGTAGACATAAGCCATATCTAACTTTTTTTGTCACACATTTAGGTACATTGGAGTTGAAATAAAAAAGTTCGCCATTGGGTCAAAAATCAAAAAAAAAAATTATTTATTTTTTTTTTTTAATTTTAATTTTTTTTGAAATTTGTTTTGACCAATCTATACACAATGTCATTCTGATGAATTTGATGTGTTTAGTTTTTATGTAACACATGTGGTTTCCGGTATACGCCATATGTAATTTTCCCCTATATAATCTATATAAAAAACCGTTTCACATTTTAAACTTCTTCTCAAATTCCAACAGTGGGATTCAGCTCAAACTTGTCAAAAATGATCGTGGGATAGTCCCGACTAAAGTTTGATATTTTTAAATTGATTCAATATCCAAGATGGCCGCTATGACGTCATACTTTAAAATGTTAAAATGGCTATATCTCAATAACCGTTTAATGTTCAGATGTTTCAAAGGTATATTATTGTAGAATACATCTGGGGACAACTTTTTTTTTCTATAAGTTATAACAAAATATGTCTCGTAAAAAAGCGGGGCAGAGGTCAAAGTTAATCTATTTTTAGAAATTTTTCATTTTTCATTATTTGTGAAAACTTTTTCTACAGATCAATAGAGTATGACATTCCGATGATATTGATACCTTTGGTGTCTTGATAGCACTTCCGGTTAAGGTATTACGCCATTGTGAACATTTCCCTATATATTCTATGTTAAGAATCGTTTTACATTTTAAACTTCTTCTCAAATTCCAACAGTGGGATTCAGCTCAAACTTGTCAAAAATGATCGTAAGATAGTCGCGACTGAAGTTTGATATTTTTAAATTGATTCAATATCCAAGATGGCCGCTATGACGTCATACTTTAAAATGTTAAAATGGCTATATCTCAATAACCGTTTAATGTTCAGATGTTTCAAAGGTATATTATTGTAGAATACATCTGGGGAAAATTTTTTTTTTCTATAAGTTATAACAAAATATGTCTCGTAAAAAAGCGGGACAGAGGTCAAAGTTAATCTATTTTTAGAAATTTTTCATTTTTCATTATTTGTGAAAACTTTTTCTACAGATCAATAGAGTATGACATTCCGATGATATTGATACCTTTGGTGTCTTGATAGCACTTCCGGTTAAGGTATTACGCCATTGTGAACATTTCCCTATATATTCTATGTTAAGAATCGTTTTACATTTTAAACTTCTTCTCAAATTCCAACAGTGGGATTCAGCTCAAACTTGTCAAAAATGATCGTAAGATAGTCCCGACTAAAGTTTGATATTTTTAAATTGATTCAATATCCAAGATGGCCGCTATGACGTCATACTTTAAAATGTTAAAATGGCTATATCTCAATAACCGTTTAATGTTCAGATGTTTCAAAGGTATATTATTGTAGAATACATCTAGGGAAATATTTCTTGTTCTACAAGTTATAACAAAATATGTCTCGTAAAAAAGCGGGGCAGAGGTCAAAGTTAATCTATTTTTAGAAATTTTTCATTTTTCATTATTTGTGAAAACTTTTTCTACAGATCAATAGAGTATGACATTCCGATGATATTGATACCTTCGGTGTCTTGATAGCACTTCCGGTTAAGGAAGTAGGCCATTTTGAAAATTTCCCTATATATTCTTTGTATTAAAATGGTTTACTGTCTATCAGTGGTAAAAGTGAAGTAGTTCTTACAATATGTAAGAGTTACCTCCCTTTCACCAAAGACAAAATCTGGCAAAGGTGTGAAAAGCCCGTCAAATTGTTAGCCAACAATTTCTAGTTATTATTATTCTTCTTCTGCATTTCATTTTTGGCACACTATTATGCAAAAATGGTAAGAGGTATGTCAATTCAGTTAAGCCCATTGTATTTGGCATGAGCCAAAGGGGTGACAGCAACATAACGAAGTAGGTCCAAAATCCAAGATGGCCGCCATGACGTCATCAGTTAAAAACTTTAAAATAGCCATATTTCAAAGACCGTTGGCTGTTCAGAGTTTCTGTAATGATATTATTGTAGACATAAGCCATATCTAACTTTTTTTGTCACACATTTAGGTACTTTGGAGTTGAAATAAAAAAGTTCGCCATTGGGTCAAAAATCAAAAAAAAAATTTTTTTTTTTTTTTTTTTTAATTTTAATTTTTTTGGAAATTTGTTTTGACCAATCTATACACAATGTCATTCTGATGAATTTGATGTGTTTAGTTTTTATGTAACACATGTGGTTTCCGGTATACGCCATATGTAATTTTCCCCTATATAATCTATATAAAAAACCGTTTCACATTTTAAACTTCTTCTCAAATTCCAACAGTGGGATTCAGCTCAAACTTGTCTAAAATGATCGTGGGATAGTCCCGACTAAAGTTTGATATTTTTAAATTGATTCAAAATCCAAGATGGCCGCTATGACGTCATACTTTAAAATGTTTAAATGGCTATATCTCAATAACCGTTTTATGTGCAGATGTTTCAAAGGTATGTTATTGTAGAATACATCTGGGGACAACTTTTTTCTTCTATAAGTTATAACAAAATATGTCTCATAAAAAAGCGGGGCAGAGGTCAAAGTTAATCTATTTTTAGAAATTTTTCATTTTTCATTATTTGTGAAAACTTTTTCTACAGATCAATAGAGTATGACATTCCGATGATATTGATACCTTCGGTGTCTTGATAGCACTTCCGGTTAAGGTATTACGCCATTGTGAACATTTCCCTATATATTCTATGTTAAAAACCATTTCACATTTTAAACTTCTTCTCAAATTCCACTGATGGGATTCAGCTCAAACTTGTCTAAAATGATCGTGGGATAGTCCCGACTAAAGTTTGATATTTTTAAATTGATTCAAAATCCAAGATGGCCGCTATGACGTCATACTTTAAAATGTTTAAATGACTATATCTCAATAACTGTTTAATGCTCAGATGTTTCAAATGTATATTATTGTAGATTACATCTGGGGACAACTTTTTTCTTCTATAAGTTATAACAAAATATGTCTCGCAAAAAAGCGGGGCAGAGGTCAAAGTTAATCTATTTTTAGAAATTTTTCATTTTTCATTATTTGTGAAAACTATTTCTACAGATCAATAGAGTATGACATTCCGATGATATTGATACCTTTGGTGTCTTGATAGCACTTCCGGTTAAGGAATTACGCCATGTTGAATTTTCCCCTATATAATCTATATAAAAAACCGTTTCACATTTTAAACTTCTTCTCAAATTCCACTAGTGGGATTCAGCTCAAACTTGTCTAAAATGATCGCGGGATAGTCCCGACTAAAGTTTGATATTTTTAAATTGATTCAAAATCCAAGATGGCCGCTATGACGTCATACTTTAAAATGTTTAAATGGCTATATCTCAATAACCGTTCAATGTTCAGATGTTTCAAAGGTATATTATTGTAGATTACATCTGGGGACAACTTTTTTCTTCTATAAGTTATAACAAAATATGTCTCGCAAAAAAGCGGGGCAGAGGTCAAAGTTAATCTATTTTTAGAAATTTTTCATTTTTCATTATTTGTGAAAACTATTTCTACAGATCAATAGAGTATGACATTCCGATGATATTGATACCTTCGGTGTCTTGATAGCACTTCCGGTTAAGGTATTACGCCATTGAGAACATTTCCCTATATATTCTATGTTAAAAACCATTTCACATTTTAAACTTCTTCTCAAATTCCACTCGTGGGATTCAGCTCAAACTTGTCTAAAATGATCGTGAGATAGTCCCGACTAAAGTTTGATATTTTTAAATTGATTCAAAATCCAAGATGGTCGCTATGACGTCATATTTTAAAATGTTAAAATGGCTATATCTCAATAACCGTTTAATGTTCAGATGTTTCAAAGGTATATCATTGTAGATTACATCTGGGGACAACTTTTTTCTTCTATAAGTTATAACAAAATATGTCTCGCAAAAAAGCGGGGCAGAGGTCAAAGTTAATCTATTTTTAGAAATTTTTCATTTTTCATTATTTGTGAAAACTATTTCTACAGATCAATAGAGTATGACATTCCGATGATATTGATACCTTTGGTGTCTTGATAGCACTTCCGGTTAAGGAATTACGCCATGTTGAATTTTCCCCTATATAATCTATATAAAAAACCGTTTCACATTTTAAACTTCTTCTCAAATTCCACTAGTGGGATTCAGCTCAAACTTGTCTAAAATGATCGCGGGATAGTCCCGACTAAAGTTTGATATTTTTAAATTGATTCAAAATCCAAGATGGCCGCTATGACGTCATACTTTAAAATGTTTAAATGGCTATATCTCAATAACCGTTCAATGTTCAGATGTTTCAAAGGTATATTATTGTAGATTACATCTGGGGACAACTTTTTTCTTCTATAAGTTATAACAAAATATGTCTCGCAAAAAAGCGGGGCAGAGGTCAAAGTTAATCTATTTTTAGAAATTTTTCATTTTTCATTATTTGTGAAAACTATTTCTACAGATCAATAGAGTATGACATTCCGATGATATTGATACCTTCGGTGTCTTGATAGCACTTCCGGTTAAGGTATTACGCCATTGAGAACATTTCCCTATATATTCTATGTTAAAAACCATTTCACATTTTAAACTTCTTCTCAAATTCCACTCGTGGGATTCAGCTCAAACTTGTCTAAAATGATCGTGAGATAGTCCCGACTAAAGTTTGATATTTTTAAATTGATTCAAAATCCAAGATGGTCGCTATGACGTCATATTTTAAAATGTTAAAATGGCTATATCTCAATAACCGTTTAATGTTCAGATGTTTCAAAGGTATATCATTGTAGATTACATCTGGGGACAACTTTTTTCTTCTATAAGTTATAACAAAATATGTCTCGCAAAAAAGCGGGGCAGAGGTCAAAGTTAATCTATTTTTAGAAATTTTTCATTTTTCATTATTTGTGAAAACTATTTCTACAGATCAATAGAGTATGACATTCCGATGATATTGATACCTTTGGTGTCTTGATAGCACTTCCGGTTAAGGAATTACGCCTTGTTGAATTTTCCCCTATATAATCTATATAAAAAACCGTTTCACATTTTAAACTTCTTCTCAAATTCCACTAGTGGGATTCAGCTCAAACTTGTCTAAAATGATCGCGGGATAGTCCCGACTAAAGTTTGATATTTTTAAATTGATTCAAAATCCAAGATGGTCGCTATGACGTCATACTTTAAAATGTTAAAATGGCTATATCTCAATAACCGTTTAATGTTCAGATGTTTCAAAGGTATATCATTGTAGATTACATCTGGGGAAAAGTTTCTTCTTCTACAAGTTATTACAAAATATGTCTCGTAAAAAAACGCAGCAGAGGTAAAAGTTAATCTATTTTTAGAATTTTTTCATTTTTCATTATTTTTGTTTTATTTTTCTACAGATCAATAGAGTATGTCATTCCGATGATATTGATACCTTCGGTGTCTTAATATCACTTCCGGTTAAGGAAGTAAGCCATTTTGAAAATTTCCCTATATATTCTTTGTATTAAAATGGTTTACTGTCTATCAGTGGTAAAAGGGAAGTAGTTCTTACAATGTGTAAGAGTTACCTCCCTTTCACCAAAGACAAAATCTGACAAAGGTGTGAAAAGCCCGTCAAATTGTTCAGAAACAATTTCTAGTTAGGGCTTTTCACCATGTGGTGAAAAGACCTATTGTTTCTGTTCTGTTTATTATTATTATTATTATTCTTCTTCTGCATTTCATTTTTGGCACACTATTATGCAAAAATGGTAAGAGGTATGCCAATTCGGTTAAGCCCATTGTATATGGCATGAGTCAAAGGGGTGACAGCAACATAACGAAGTAGGTCCAAAATCCAAGATGGCCGCCATGACGTAATATGTAAGAAACCTTTAAAACAGTCATATCTCGAAAATCTTTCGTTGTTTAGAATTTCTAAAATGATATTATTGTAGGCAAATGCCATATCTAACTTTTTTTGTCACACATTTAGGTACTTTGGAGTTGAAATAAAAAAGCTCGCCATGGGGTCAAAAATTCAAAAATATTTTTTTTTTTTTTTTTTTTAATTTTAATTTTTTTTGAAATTTGTTTTGACCAATCTATACACAATGTCATTCTGATGAATTTGATGTGTTTAGTTTTTATGTAACACATGTGGTTTCCGGTATACGCCATATGTAATTTTCCCCTATATAATCTATATAAAAAACCGTTTCACATTTTAAACTTCTTCTCAAATTCCACTAATGGGATTCAGCTCAAACTTGTCTAAAATGATCGTGGGATAGTCCCGACTAAAGTTTGATATTTTGAAATTGATTCAAAATCCAAGATGGCCGCTATGACGTCATACTTTAAAATGTTAAAATGGCTATATCTCAATAACCGTTTAATGTTCAGATGTTTCAAAGGTATATTATTGTAGAATACCTCTGGGGACAACTTTTTTCCTCTATAAGTTATAACAAAATATGTCTCGTAAAAAAGCGGGGCAGAGGTCAAAGTTAATCTATTTTTAGAAATTTTTCATTTTTCATTATTTGTGAAAACTTTTTCTACAGATCAATAGAGTATGACATTCCGATGATATTGATACCTTCGGTGTCTTGATAGCACTTCCGGTTAAGGTATTACGCCATTGTGAACATTTCCCTATATATTCTATGTTAAGAATCGTTTTACATTTTAAACTTCTTCTCAAATTCCAACAGTGGGATTCAGCTCAAACTTGTCTAAAATGATCGTGGGATAGTCCTGACTAAAGTTTGATATTTTTAAATTGATTCAAAATCCAAGATGGCCGCTATGACGTCATACTTTAAAATGTTAAAATGGCTATATCTCAATAACCATTTAATGTACAAATTTTACAAAGGTATATTATTGTAGAATACATCTGGAGACTACTTTTTTTTTCTACAAGTTATCACAAAATATGTCTTGTAAAGCAGCACAATAAAGGTCAAAGTTCATCTATTTTTAGAAATTTTTCATTTTTTACTATTTTTGAAAACTGCTTCTATATATCAATAGAGTATGTCATTCCGATGATATTGATACCTTCGGTGTCTTGATAGCACTTCCGGTTAAGGTAAAACTCCATTTAAAAAAATTCCCTATATAATCTATATAAAAAACCGTTTCACATTTTAAACTTCTTCTCAAATTCTACCAATGGGATTCAGCTCAAACTTGTCAAAATTGATCGTGGGATAGTCCTGACTAAAGTTTGATATTTTTAAACTGATTCAAAATCCAAGATGGCCGCTATGACGTCATACTTTAAAATGTTAAAATGGCTATATCTCAATAACCATTTAATGTACAGATTTTACAAAGGTATATTATTGTAGAATACATCTGGAGACTACTTTTTTTTTCTACAAGTTATCACAAAATATGTCTTGTAAAGCAGCACAATAAAGGTCAAAGTTCATCTATTTTTAGAAATTTTTCATTTTTTACTATTTTTGAAAACTGCTTCTATATATCAATAGAGTATGTCATTCCGATGATATTGATACCTTTGGTGTCTTGATAGCACTTCCGGTTAAGGTATTACGCCATTGTGAACATTTCCCTATATATTCTATGTTAAAAATCGTTTTACATTTTAAACTTCTTCTCAAATTCCAACAGTGGGATTCAGCTCAAACTTGTCTAAAATAATCGTGGGATAGTCCCGACTAAAGTTTGATATTTTTAAATTGATTCAAAATCCAAGATGGCCGCTATGACGTCATACTTTAAAATGTTAAAATGGCTATATCTCAATAACTGTTTAATGTTCAGATGTTTCAAAGGTATATTATTGTAGAATACATCTGGGGACAACTTTTTTCTTCTATAAGTTATAACAAAATATGTCTCGTAAAAAAGCGGGGCAGAGGTCAAAGTTAATCTATTTTCAGAAATTTTTCATTTTTCATTATTTGTGAAAACTATTTCTACAGATCAATAGAGTATGACATTCCGATGATATTGATACCTTCGGTGTCTTGATAGCACTTCCGGTTAAGGTATTACGCTATTGAGAACATTTCCCTATATATTCTATGTTAAGAATCGTTTTACATTTTAAACTTCTTCTCAAATTCCAACAGTGGGATTCAGCTCAAACTTGTCAAAAATGATCGTGGGATAGTCCCGACTAAAGTTTGATATTTTTAAATTGATTCAAAATCCAAGATGGCCGCTATGACGTCATACTTTAAAAAGGTTAAAATGGCTATATCTGAATAACCGTTTAATGTCCAGATGTTTCAAAGGTATATAATTGTAGATTGCATCTGGGGAAATATTTCTTGTTCTACAAGTTATTACAAAATATGTCTCGTAAAACAGCGCAGCAGAGGTCAAAGTTAACCTATTTTTAGAAATTTTTCATTTTTCATTATTTTTTAAAACTTTTTCTACTGATCAATAGAGTATGTCATTCCGATGATATTGATACCTTCGGTGTCTTGATACCACTTCCGGTTAAGGTATTACGCCGTTTTGCATTTTCCCCTATATAATCTATATAAAAAACCGTAATTTTGGAACTCTCCTGTGTTTTCTTTATACTCCTTGGCAACAGTAAATAAAAAGTTGCATATACACACATCCCGATCGACTGTTATTCCGGTTACTAATTGTATGTAGATAGTTTTCATAGATAAAGCAGATCTTATTGTACGTCTAAGGATATTCGTACATTTAGTTAGTAACTTTTTATACAGTTTTATATTGTACAGTGCAATATGATCTTTAGGCCTATCGTTGCTACGACGGCCGATCACAGCTGGACCGATAGAATGAAAGTTGATGGCTAACGCGACACTTATTGTATTTCATGAAACTAAATTCATATCTGGTATTGTTTGATATTATACTATATTATCTCATCAATCTAAACATAACAAAGTCATCGCAAACGTTTAAAAAAAAACAACAAAATAAGTCTACATGTCAGCCAGTACAAACATACCCGCGGGTCACTGTAAACATTGTGACGTCATCGGAATGTATAACTTGCAACACTGCATCTTTTTTTGAATACACTAATGAGCGACAGAATGAGGAGCAGCATTAACTTCCATGCGTACATGACAAGGGCTTCAAGGGGCATTTTATGAGGAGTTTACTGGCATATTAGCTCGCTACAGGCGTCTGCTTCGGACAACTGGAAATTTACATGTCAAACCAGTGAAATGGTACGGGAACACCCTCTGACTTTTGACCCCATATCAATCCGCCATCACACATCAAAATCTACCAAAAGTATACATTTTTGTAAAGTTAAATATCTGTAGATTTCATTCAATGCAGAATATGTCAACAATTATCTATCTAGATTACTCAGAATCACTGTACTTAACCAGAACAAATTTTCAGTAGGGACTACAAACGTATGAAACACGCCGTGATTGGCTCATTTAGTTGTGCGAGTCCTTAATAGTGTAAAATACGGTCTTTCTTAGTGAATTAACGGATGAGCATTATTACTAGCCGCTTTGGCTCAAATGGTAAGGCTATAGTTCATTGCGATAGAGACCCGGGTTCGATTCCTGGGCGGAACACTCAGCAGCATTTTTTTTTTTTAATTTCTTCTTTTTTTTTCGTTGTAATACATCTATACACGTTATTATCGAGACATCGTAGCAGAAATATCTCATTTGATTATCGGGACATGTTTAAACAAATCTCATTTGATTGTCGGAACATATGAAACTGGAGGAGAGATTTTCCCATTGTCGGGACAAGTGCTTTTACGACCGGGAGATACTGAAAATCTGTTAACATTTGATAATTGGGACATACATTTCTCAGCAAATATATATATCACTATCTGATCATTTTGTGCGCTTTAAACGAACCGTAATTAGGGCTTAAACTGAGAAAATGTAGTGGTATTATTGGCTTAACAAAACCTTTTTAACGACTTTGAAAAGCTTTTCAAATGCTTACACTTAATTTTGCATTGAACAGCTTTCAGCGGGCATTCATATTACCTTTGAATGCAAACTTAACGCAGTTCAATACTCATACTTACCATTTTAAGAATCTGTTCATCCCATCAAATTTTAAATGAATTGATCCTGAGATAGTCCCGACAAAAGTGTGCAATTTTAAAGTTGATTCAAAATCCAACAGAAATGATATAGATTATAGGTGAAAAGCCCATCAAATTGTTAGCCAACAATTTCTAGTTATTAGGGCTTTTCACCATGTGGTGAAAAGACCTATTGTTTCTGTTCTGTTTATTATTATTATTATTATTATTATTATTCTTCTTCTGCATTTCATTTTTGGCACACTATTATGCAAAAATGGTAAGAGGTATGCCAATTCGGTTAAGCCCATTGTATATGGCATGAGTCAAAGGGGTGACAGCAACATAACGAAGTAGGTCCAAAATCCAAGATGGCCGCCATGACGTCATAAGTTAAAAACTTTAAAATAGCCATATTTCAATGACCGTTGGCTGTTCAGAGTTTCTGTAGTGATATTATTGTAGACATAAGCCATATCTAACTTTTTTTGTCACACATTTAGGTACTTTGGAGTTGAAATAAAAAAGTTCGCCATTGGGTCAAAAATCAAAAAAAAAAATTTTTTTTTTTTTTTTTTTAATTTTAATTTTTTTGGAAATTTGTTTTGACCAATCTATACACAATGTCATTCTGATGAATTTGATGTGTTTAGTTTTTATGTAACACATGTGGTTTCCGGTATACGCCATATGTAATTTTCCCCTATATAATCTATATAAAAAACCGTTTCACATTTTAAACTTCTTCTCAAATTCCAACAGTGGGATTCAGCTCAAACTTGTCTAAAATGATCGTGGGATAGTCCCGACTAAAGTTTGATATTTTTAAATTTATTCAAAATCCAAGATGGCCGCTATGACGTCATACTTTAAAATGTTTAAATGGCTATATCTCAATAACCATTTAATATCCAGATGTTTCAAAGGTATATTATTGTAGAATACATCTGGGGACAACTTTTTTTTTCTATAAGTTATAACAAAATATGTCTCGTGAAAAAGCGGGGCAGAGGTCAAAGTTAATCTATTTTTAGAATTTTTTCATTTTTCATTATTTGTGAAAACTTTTTCTACAGATCAATAGAGTATGACATTCCGATGATATTGATACCTTCGGTGTCTTGATAGCACTTCCGGTTAAGGTATTACGCCATTGTGAACATTTCCCTATATATTCTATGTTAAAAACCATTTCACATTTTAAACTTCTTCTCAAATTCCAACAGTGGGATTCAGCTCAAACTTGTCTAAAATGATCGTGGGATAGTCCCGACTAAAGTTTGATATTTTTAAATTTATTCAAAATCCAAGATGGCTGCTATGACGTCATACTTTAAAATGTTAAAATAGCTATATCTCAATAACCATTTAATATCCAGATGTTTCAAAGGTATATTATTGTAGAATACATCTGGGGACAACTTTTTTCTTCTATAAGTTATAACAAAATATGTCTCGTGAAAAAGCGGGGCAGAGGTCAAAGTTAATCTATTTTTAGAAATTCTTCATTTTTCATTATTTGTGAAAACTTTTTCTACAGATCAATAGAGTATGACATTCCGATGATATTGATACCTTCGGTGTCTTGATAGCACTTCCGGTTAAGGTATTACGCCATTGAGAACATTTCCCTATATATTCTATGTTAAGAATCGTTTTACATTTTAAACTTCTTCTCAAATTCCAACAGTGGGATTCAGCTCAAACTTGTCAAAAATGATCGTGGGATAGTCCCGACTAAAGTTTGATATTTTTAAATTGATTCAAAATCCAAGATGGCCGCTATGACGTCATACTTTAAAAGGGTTAAAATGGCTATATCTGAATAACCGTTTAATGTCCAGATGTTTTAAAGGTATATTATTGTAGATTGCATCTGGGGAAATATTTCTTGTTCTACAAGTTATTACAAAATATGTCTCGTAAAACAGCGCAGCAGAGGTCAAAGTTAACCTATTTTTAGAAATTTTTCAGTTTTCATTATTTTTTAAAACTTTTTCTACTGATCAATAGAGTATATCATTCCGATGATATTGATACCTTCGGTGTCTTGATACCACTTCCGGTTAAGGTATTACGCCGTTTTGCATTTTCCCCTATATAATCTATATAAAAAACCGTAATTTTGGAACTCTCCTGTGTTTTCTTTATACTCCTTGGCAACAGTAAATAAAAAGTTGCATATACACACATCCCGATCGACTGTTATTCCGGTTACTAATTGTATGTAGATAGTTTTCATAGATAAAGCAGATCTTATTGTACGTCTAAGGATATTCGTACATTTAGTTGGTAACTTTTTATACAGTTTTATATTGTACAGTGCAATATGATCTTTAGGCCTATCGTTGCTACGACGGCCGATCACAGCTGGACCGATAGAATGAAAGTTGATGGCTAACGCGAAACTTATTGTATTTCATGAAACTAAATTCATATCTGATATTGTTTGATATTATACTATATTATCTCATCAATCTAAACATAACAAAGTCATCGCAAACGTTTAAAAAAAAACAACAAAATAAGTGTACATGTCAGCCAGTACAAACATACCCGCGGGTCACTGTAAACATTGTGACGTCATCGCAATGTATAACTTGCAACACTGTATCTTTTTTTGAATACACTAATGAGCGACAGAATGAGGAGCAGCATTAACTTCCATGCGTACATGACAAAGGCTCCAAGGGGCATTTTATGAGGAGTTTACTGGCATATTAGCTCGCTACAGGCGTCTGCTTCGGACAACTGGAAATTTACATGTCAAACCAGTGAAATGGGACGGGAACATCCTCTGACATTTGACCCCATATCAATCCGCAATCACATATCAAAATCTACCAAAAGTATACATTTTTGTAAAGTTAAATATCTGTAGATTTCATTCAATGCAGAATATGTCAACAATTATCTATCTAGATTACTCAGAATCACTGTACTTAGCCGGAACAAATTTTCATTAGGGGACTACAAACGTATGAAACACGTCGTGATAGGCTGATTTAGTTGTGCGAGTCCTTAATAGTGTAAAATACGGTCTTTCTTAGTGAATTAACGGATGCGCAGTATTACTAGCCGCTTTGGCTCAAATGGTAAGGCTATAGTTCATTGCGATAGAGACCCGGGTTCGATTCCTGGGCGGAACACTCAGCAGCATTTTTTTTTTTTAATTTCTTCTTTTTTTTTCGTTGTAATACATCTATACACGTTATTATCGAGACATCGTAGCAGAAATATCTCATTTGATTATCGGGACATGTTTAAACAAATCTCATTTGATTGTCGGAACATATGAAACTGGAGGAGAGATTTTCCCATTGTCGGGACAAGTGCTTTTACGACCGGGAGATACTGAAAATCTGTTAACATTTGATAATTGGGACATACATTTCTCAGCAAATATATATATCACTATCTGATCATTTTGTGCGCTTTAAACGAACCGTAATTAGGGCTTAAACTGAGAAAATGTAGTGGTATTATTGGCTTAACAAAACCTTTTTAACGACTTTGAAAAGCTTTTCAAATGCTTACACTTAATTTTGCATTGAACAGCTTTCAGCGGGCATTCATATTACCTTTGAATGCAAACTTAACGCAGTTCAATACTCATACTTACCATTTTAAGAATCTGTTCATCCCATCAAATTTTAAATGAATTGATCCTGAGATAGTCCCGACAAAAGTGTGCAATTTTAAAGTTGATTCAAAATCCAACAGAAACTAGAAATTGTTGGCTAACAATTTGATGGGCTTTTCACCTATAATCTATTTCATTTCTGTTGGATTTTGAATCAACTTTAAAATTGCACACTTTTGTCGGGACTATCTCAGGATCAATTAATTTAAAATTTGATGGGATGAACAGATTCTTAAAATGGTAAGTATGAGTATTGAACTGCGTTAAGTTTGCATTCAAAGGTAATATGAATGCCCGCTGAAAGCTGTTCAATGCAAAATTAAGTGTAAGCATTTGAAAAGCTTTTCAAAGTCGTTAAAAAGGTTTTGTTAAGCCAATAATACCACTACATTTCCTCAGTTTAAGCCCTAATTACGGTTCGTTTAAAGCGCACAAAATGATCAGATAGTGATATATATATTTGCTGAGAAATGTATGTCCCAATTATCAAATGTTAACAGATTTTCAGTATCTTCCGGTCGTAAAAGCACTTGTCCCGACAATGGGAAAATCTCTCCTCCAGTTTCATATGTTCCGACAATCAAATGAGATTTGTTTAAACATGTCCCGATAATCAAATGAGATATTTCTGCTACGATGTCTCGATAATAACGTGTATAGATGTATTACAACGAAAAAAAGAAGAAATTAAAAAAAAAAAAATGCTGCTGAGTGTTCCGCCCAGGAATCGAACCCGGGTCTCTATCGTAATGAACTATAGCCTTACCATTTGAGCCAAAGGGGCTAGTTGTAGTGCGCATCCGTTAATTCACTAAGAAAGACCGTATTTTACACTATTAAGGACTCGCACAACTAAATCAGCCTATCACGGCGTGTTTCATACGTTTGTAGTTCCTACTGAAAATTTGTTCTGGTTAAGTACAGTGATTCTGAGTAATCTAGAAAGATAATTGTTGACATATTCTGCATTGAATGAAATCTACAGATATTTAACTTTACAAAAATGTATACTTTTGGTAGATTTTGATATGTGATTGCGGATTGATATGGGGTCAAATGTCAGAGGATGTTCCCGTCCCATTTCACTGGTTTGACATGTAAATTTCCAGTTGTCCGAAGCAGACGCCTGTAGCGAGCTAATATGCCAGTAAACTCCTCATAAAATGCCCCTTGAAGCCTTTGTCATGTACGCATGGAAGTTAATGCTGCTCCTCATTCTGTCGCTCATTAGTGTATTCAAAAAAAGATACAGTGTTGCAAGTTATACATTCCGATGACGTCACAATGTTTACAGTGACCCGCGGGTAGGTTTGTACTGGCTGACATGTAGACTTATTTTGTTGTTTTTTTTTAAACGTTTGCGATGACTTTGTTATGTTTAGATTGATGAGATAATATAGTATAATATCAAACAATACCAGATATGAATTTAGTTTCATGAAATACAATAAGTTTCGCGTTAGCCATCAACTTTCATTCTATCGGTCCAGCTGTGATCGGCCGTCGTAGCAACGATAGGCCTAAAGATCATATTGCACTGTACAATATAAAACTGTATAAAAAGGTACCAACTAAATGTACGAATATCCTTAGACGTACAATAAGATCTGCTTTATCTATGAAAACTATCTACATACAATTAGTAACCGGAATAACAGTCGATCGGGATGTGTTATATGCAACTTTTTATTTACTGTTGCCAAGGAGTATAAAGAAAACACAGGAGAGTTCCAAAATTACGGTTTTTTATATAGATTATATAGGGGAAAATGCAAAACGGCGTAATACCTTAACCGGAAGTGGTATCAAGACACCGAAGGTATCAATATCATCGGAATGACATACTCTATTGATCAGTAGAAAAAGTTTTAAAAAATAATGAAAAATGAAAAATTTCTAAAAATAGGTTAACTTTGACCTCTGCTGCGCTGTTTTACGAGACATATTTTGTAATAACTTGTAGAACAAGAAATATTTCCCCAGATGCAATCTACAATAATATACCTTTGAAACATCTGGACATTAAACGGTTATTGAGATATAGCCATTTTAACCTTTTTTAAGTATGACGTCATAGCGGCCATCTTGGATTTTGAATCAATTTAAAAATATCAAACTTTAGTCGGGACTATCCCACGATCATTTTTGTCAAGTTTGAGCTGAATCCCACTGTTGGAATTTGAGAAGAAGTTTAAAATGTAAAACGATTTTTAACATAGAATATATAGGGAAATGTTCTCAATGGCATAATACCTTAACCGGAAGTGCTATCAAGACACCGAAGGTATCAATATCATCGGAATGTCATACTCTATTGATCTGAAGAAAAAGTTTTCACAAATAATGAAAAATGAAAAATTTCTAAAAATAGATTAACTTTGACCTCTGCCCCGCTTTTTTACGAGACATATTTTGTAATAACTTGTAGAACAAGAAATATTTCCCTAGATGCAATCTACAATAATATACCTTTAAAACATCTGGACATTAAACGGTTATTGAGATATAGCCATTTTAACCTTTTTAAAGTATGACGTCATAGCGGCCATCTTGGATTTTGAATCAATTTAAAAATATCAAACTTTAGTCAGGACTATGCCGCGATCATTTTTGACAAGTTTGAGCTGAATCCCACTGTTGGAATTTGAGAAGAAGTTTAAAATGTGAAACGGTTTTTTATATAGATTATATAGGGGGAAATTCAACATTGCGTAATTCCTAAACCGGAAGTGCTATCAAGACACCGAAGGTATCAATATCATCGGAATGTCATAATATATTGATCTGAAGAAAAAGTTTTCACAAATAATGAAAAATGAAAAATTTCTAAAAATAGATTAACTTTGACCTCTGCCCCGCTTTTTTACGAGACATATTTTGTTATAACTTATAGAAGAAAAAAGTTGTCCCCAGATGTATTCTACAATAATATACCTTTGAAACATCTGAACATTAAACGGTTATT
The DNA here is from genome assembly GCA_947623455.1 of Mimachlamys varia. Lineage (NCBI taxonomy): Eukaryota > Metazoa > Mollusca > Bivalvia > Pectinida > Pectinidae > Mimachlamys > Mimachlamys varia. Next base: position 35,185,946 of record OX392542.1, read on the forward strand.
GAGATATAGCTATTTTAACATTTTAAAGTATGACGTCATAGCAGCCATCTTGGATTTTGAATGAATTTAAAAATATCAAACTTTAGTCAGGACTATGCCGCGATCATTTTTGACAAGTTTGAGCTGGATCCCACTGGTGGAATTTGAGAAGAAGTTTAAAATGTGAAACGGTTTTTTATATAGATTATATAGGGGAAAATTCAACATTGCGTAATTCCTAAACCGGAAGTGCTATCAAGACACCGAAGGTATCAATATCATCGGAATGTCATAATATATTGATCTGAAGAAAAAGTTTTCACAAATAATGAAAAATGAAAAAATTCTAAAAATAGATTAACTTTGACCTCTGCCCCGCTTTTTTACGAGACATATTTTGTTATAACTTATAGAAGAAAAAAGTTGTCCCCAGATGTAATCTACAATAATATACCTTTGAAACATCTGAACATTAAACGGTTATTGAGATATGGCCATTTAAACATTTTAAAGTATGACGTCATAGCGGCCATCTTGGATTTTGAATCAATTTAAAAATATCAAACTTTAGTCGGGACTATCCCACGATCATTTTAGACAAGTTTGAGCTGAATCCCACTGTTGGAATTTGAGAAGAAGTTTAAAATGTGAAACGGTTTTTTATATAGATTATATAGGGGAAAATTACATATGGCGTATACCGGAAACCACATGTGTTACATAAAAACTTAACACATCAAATTCATCAGAATGACATTGTGTATAGATTGGTCAAAACAAATTTCAAAAAAAATTAAAATTAAAAAAAAAAAAAAAAAAAAATTTTTTTTTGATTTTTGACCCAATGGCGAACTTTTTTATTTCAACTCCAAAGTACCTAAATGTGTGACAAAAAAAGTTAGATATGGCTTATGTCTACAATAATATCATTACAGAAACTCTGAACAGCCAACGGTCATTGAAATATGGCTATTTTAAAGTTTTTAACTTATGACGTCATGGCGGCCATCTTGGATTTTGGACCTACTTCGTTATGTTGCTGTCACCCCTTTGGCTCATGCCAAATACAATGGGCTTAACTGAATTGACATACCTCTTACCATTTTTGCATAATAGTGTGCCAAAAATGAAATGCAGAAGAAGAATAATAATAATAATAATAATAATAATAATAATAATAATAAACAGAACAGAAACAATAGGTCTTTTCACCACATGGTGAAAAGCCCTAATGATATAGATTATAGGTGAAAAGCCCATCAAATTGTTAGCCAACAATTTCTAGTTATTATTATTATTATTATTATTCTTCTGCATTTCATTTTTGGCACACTATTATGCAAAAATGGTAAGAGGTATGCCAATTCGGTTAAGCCCATTGTATATGGCATGAGTCAAAGGGGTGACAGCAACATTTTCAAGTACGTCAAAAAATCCAAGATGGCCGCCATGACGTCATATCTCATTTTGCTTAAGTGGCCATAGCTCCAAAACGGTAACAGTTAAAATCATTTCAAAGATATATTATTGTAGGACTTATCTGGGGCCAACTTTCAATAATGTATTGTTTTGAGGTCAGAGGTCAAATGAAAAAGCTCGCCAAGGGTCAAAGTTTTTCTATTTTTAGAAATTTTTCATTTTTCATTAATTTTTAAAAATTTTTCTACAGATCAATAGAGTATGTCATTCCGATGATATTGATACCTTCGGTGTCTTGATAGCACTTCCGGTTAAGGTATTACGCCATTGTGAACATTTCCCTATATATTCTATGTTAAAAACCATTTCACATTTTAAACTTCTTCTCAAATTCCACTGGTGGGATTCAGCTCAAACTTGTCTAAAATGATCGTGGGATAGTCCCGACTAAAGTTTGATATTTTTAAATTGATTCAAAATCCAAGATGGCCGCTATGACGTCATACTTTAAAATGTTAAAATAGCTATATCTCAATAACCGTTTAATGTTCAGGTGTTTCAAAGGTATATTATTGTAGAATACATCTGGGGACAACTTTTTTCTTCTATAAGTTATAACAAAATATGTCTCGTAAAAAAGCGGGGCAGAGGTCAAAGTTAATCTATTTTTAGAATTTTTTCATTTTTCATTATTTGTGAAAACTTTTTCTACAGATCAATAGAGTATGACATTCCGATGATATTGATACCTTCGGTGTCTTGATAGCACTTCCGGTTAAGGTATTACGCCATTGTGAACATTTCCCTATATATTCTATGTTAAAAACCATTTCACATTTTAAACTTCTTCTCAAATTCCACTTATGGGATTCAGCTCAAACTTGTCTAAAATGATCGTTGGATAGTCCCGACTAAAGTTTGATATTTTTAAATTGATTCAAAATCCAAGATGGCCGCTATGACGTCATACTTTAAAATGTTTAAATGGCTATATCTCAATAACCGTTTTATGTGCAGATGTTTCAAAGGTATATTATTGTAGAATACATCTGGGGACAACTTTTTTCTTCTATAAGTTATAACAAAATATGTCTCGTAAAAAAGCGGGGCAGAGGTCAAAGTTAATCTATTTTTAGAAATTTTTCATTTTTCATTATTTGTGAAAACTTTTTCTACAGATCAATAGAGTATGACATTCCGATGATATTGATACCTTCGGTGTCTTGATAGCACTTCCGGTTAAGGTATTACGCCATTGTGAACATTTCCCTATATATTCTATGTTAAAAACCATTTCACATTTTAAACTTCTTCTCAAATTCCACTTATGGGATTCAGCTCAAACTTGTCTAAAATGATCGTTGGATAGTCCCGACTAAAGTTTGATATTTTTAAATTGATTCAAAATCCAAGATGGCCGCTATGACGTCATACTTTAAAATGTTTAAATGGCTATATCTCAATAACCGTTTAATGTTCAGATGTTTCAAAGGTATATTATTGTAGATTACATCTGGGGACAACTTTTTTTCTTCTATAAGTTATAACAAAATATGTCTCGCAAAAAAGCGGGGCAGAGGTCAAAGTTAATCTATTTTTAGAAATTTTTCATTTTTCATTATTTGTGAAAACTATTTCTACAGATCAATAGAGTATGACATTCCGATGATATTGATACCTTCGGTGTCTTGATAGCACTTCCGGTTAAGGTATTACGCTATTGAGAACATTTCCCTATATATTCTATGTTAAGAATCGTTTTACATTTTAAACTTCTTCTCAAATTCCAACAGTGGGATTCAGCTCAAACTTGTCAAAAATGATCGTGGGATAGTCCCGACTAAAGTTTGATATTTTTAAATTGATTCAAAATCCAAGATGGCCGCTATGACGTCATACTTTAAAATGTTAAAATGGCTATATCTCAATAACCATTTAATGTTCAGATGTTTCAAAGGTATATTATTGTAGATTTCATCTGGGGACAACTTTTTTCTTCTATAAGTTATAACAAAATATGTCTCGTAAAAAAGCGGGGCAGAGGTCAAAGTTAATCTATTTTTAGAAATTTTTCATTTTTCAATATTTGTGAAAACTTTTTCGACAGATCAATAGGGTATGACATTCCGATGATATTGATACCTTCGGTGTCTTGATAGCACTTCCGGTTAAGGTATTACGCCATTGTGAACATTTCCCTATATATTCTATGTTAAAAACCATTTCACATTTTAAACTTCTTCTCAAATTCCACTAATGGGATTCAGCTCAAACTTGTCTAAAATGATCGTGGGATAGTCCCGACTAAAGTTTGATATTTTTAAATTGATTCAAAATCCAAGATGGCCGCTATGACGTCATACTTTAAAGTGTTAAAATGGCTATATCTCAATAACTGTTTAATGTTCAGATGTTTCAAAGGTATATTATTGTAGAATACATCTGGGGACAACTTTTTTCTTCTATAAGTTATAACAAAATATGTCTCGTAAAAACGCGGGGCAGAGGTCAAAGTTAATCTATTTTTAGAAATTTTTCACTTTTCATTATTTGTGAAAACTTTTTCTTCAGATCAATAGAGTATGACATTCCGATGATATTGATACCTTCGGTGTCTTGATAGCACTTCCGGTTAAGGTATTACGCTATTGAGAACATTTCCCTATATATTCTATGTTAAGAATCGTTTTACATTTTAAACTTCTTCTCAAATTCCAACAGTGGGATTCAGCTCAAACTTGTCAAAAATGATCGTGGGATAGTCCCGACTAAAGTTTGATATTTTTAAATTGATTCAAAATCCAAGATGGCCGCTATGACGTCATACTTTAAAAAGATTAAAATGGCTATATCTCAATAACCGTTTAATGTCCAGATGTTTTAAAGGTATATTATTGTAGATTGCATCTGGGGAAATATTTCTTGTTCTACAAGTTATTACAAAATATGTCTCGTAAAACAGCGCAGCAGAGGTCAAAGTTAATCTATTTTTAGAAATTTTTCATTTTTCATTATTTTTTAAAACTTTTTCTACTGATCAATAGAGTATATCATTCCGATGATATTGATATCTTCGGTGTCTTGATACCACTTCCGGTTAAGGTATTACGCCGTTTTGCATTTTCCCCTATATAATCTATATAAAAAACCGTAATTTTGGAACTCTCCTGTGTTTTCTTTATACTCCTTGGCAACAGTAAATAAAAAGTTGCATATACACACATCCCGATCGACTGTTATTCCGGTTACTAATTGTATGTAGATAGTTTTCATAGATAAAGCAGATCTTATTGTACGTCTAAGGATATTCGTACATTTAGTTGGTAACTTTTTATACAGTTTTATATTGTACAGTGCAATATGATCTTTAGGCCTATCGTTGCTACGACGGCCGTGGACCGATAGAATGAAAGTTGATGGCTAACGCGAAACTTATTGTATTTCATGAAACTAAATTCATATCTGGTATTGTTTGATATTATACTATATTATCTCATCAATCTAAACATAACAAAGTCATCGCAAACGTTTAAAAAAAACAACAAAATAAGTCTACATGTCAGCCAGTACAAACATACCCGCGGGTCACTGTAAACATTGTGACGTCATCGGAATGTATAACTTGCAACACTGTATCTTTTTTTGAATACACTAATGAGCGACAGAATGAGGAGCAGCATTAACTTCCATGCGTACATGACAAAGGCTTCAAGGGGCATTTTATGAGGAGTTTACTGGCATATTAGCTCGCTACAGGCGTCTGCTTCGGACAACTGGAAATTTACATGTCAAACCAATGAAATGGGACGGGAACATCCTCTGACATTTGACCCCATATCAATCCGCAATCACATATCAAAATCTACCAAAAGTATACATTTTTGTAAAGTTAAATATCTGTAGATTTCATTCAATGCAGAATATGTCAACAATTATCTATCTAGATTACTCAGAATCACTGTACTTAACCAGAACAAATTTTCAGTAGGAACTACAAACGTATGAAACACGCCGTGATTGGCTGATTTAGTTGTGGGAGTCCTTAATAGTGGAGAATACGGTCTTCCTTAGTGAATTAACGGATGCACATTACAACTAGCCGCTCTGGCTCAAATGGTAAGGCTATAGTTCATTACGATAGAGACCCGGGTTCGATTCCTGGGCGGAACACTCAGCAGCATTTTTTTTTTTTTAATTTCTTCTTTTTTTCGTTGTAATACATCTATACACGTTATTATCGAGACATCGTAGCAGAAATATCTCATTTGATTATCGGGACATGTTTAAACAAATCTCATTTGATTGTCGGAACATATGAAACTGGAGGAGAGATTTTCCCATTGTCGGGACAAGTGCTTTTACGACCGGAAGATACTGAAAATCTGTTAACATTTGATAATTGGGACATACATTTCTCAGCAAATATATATATCACTATCTGATCATTTTGTGCGCTTTAAACGAACCGTAATTAGGGCTTAAACTGAGGAAATGTAGTGGTATTATTGGCTTAACAAAACCTTTTTAACGACTTTGACTTAACGCAGTTCAATACTCATACTTACCATTTTAAGAATCTGTTCATCCCATCAAATTTTAAATTAATTGATCCTGAGATAGTCCCGACAAAAGTGTGCAATTTTAAAGTTGATTCAAAATCCAACAGAAATGATATAGATTATAGGTGAAAAGCCCATCAAATTGTTAGCCAACAATTTCTAGTTATTATTATTCTTCTTCTGCATTTCATTTTTGGCACACTATTATGCAAAAATGGTAAGAGGTATGTCAATTCAGTTAAGCCCATTGTATTTGGCATGAGCCAAAGGGGTGACAGCAACATAACGAAGTAGGTCCAAAATCCAAGATGGCCGCCATGACGTCATAAGTTAAAAACTTTAAAATAGCCATATTTCAATGACCGTTGGCTGTACAGAGTTTCTGTAATGATATTATTGTAGACATAAGCCATATCTAACTTTTTTTGTCACACATTTAGGTACTTTGGAGTTGAAATAAAAAAGCTCGCTATGGGGTCAAAAATCAAAAAAAATTTTTTTTTTTTTTTTTTTTTTAATTTTAATTTTTTTTGAAATTTGTTTTGACCAATCTATACACAATGTCATTCTGATGAATTTGATGTGTTTAGTTTTTATGTAACACATGTGGTTTCCGGTATACGCCATATGTAATTTTCCCCTATATAATCTATATAAAAAACCGTTTCACATTTTAAACTTCTTCTCAAATTCCACTAATGGGATTCAGCTCAAACTTGTCTAAAATGATCGTGGGATAGTCCCGACTAAAGTTTGATATTTTTAAATTGATTCAAAATCCAAGATGGCCGCTATGAAGTCATACTTTAAAATGTTAAAATGGTTATATCTCAATAACTGTTTAATGTTCAGATGTTTCAAAGGTATATTATTGTAGATTACATCTGGGGACAACTTTTTTCTTCTATAAGTTATAACAAAATATGTCTCGTAAAAAAGCGGGGCAGAGGTCAAAGTTAATCTATTTTTTGAAATTTTTCATTTTTCAGTAATTGTGAAAACTTTTTCTACAGATCAATAGAGTATGACATTCCGATGATATTGATACCTTCGGTGTCTTGATAGCACTTCCGGTTAAGGAATTACGCCATTGTGAACATTTCCCTATATATTCTATGTTAAAAACCGTTTCACATTTTAAACTTCTTCTCAAATTCCACCAGTGGGATTCAGCTCAAACTTGTCTAAAATGATCGTGGGATAGTCCCGACTAAAGTTTGATATTTTAAAATTGATTCAAAATCCAAGATGGCCGCTATGACGTCATACTTTAAAATGTTAAAATGGCTATATCTCAATAACCGTTTAATGTTCAGATGTTTCAAAGGTATATTATTGTAGAATACATCTGGGGACTACTTTTTTCTTCTATAACTTATAACAAAATATGTCTCGTAAAAAAGCGGGTCAGAGGTCAAAGTTAATCTATTTTTAGAAATTTTTCATTTTTCATTATTTGTGAAAACTTTTTCTACAGATCAATAGAGTATGACATTCCGATGATATTGATACCTTCGGTGTCTTGATAGCACTTCCGGTTAAGGTAAAACGCCATTTAAAAAATTTCCCTATATATTCTATATAAAAAACCATTTCACATTTTAAACTTCTTCTCAAATTCCACTTGTGGGATTCAGCTCAAACTTGTCTAAAATGATCGTGGGGTAGTCCCGACTAAAGTTTGATATTTTAAAATTGATTCAAAATCCAAGATGACCGCTATGACGTCATACTTTAAAATGTTAAAATGGCTATATCTCAATAACCGTTTAATGTTCAGATGTTTCAAAGGTATATTATTGTAGAATACATCTGGGGACAACTTTTTTCTTCTATAAGTTATAACAAAATATGTCTCGTAAAAAAGCGGGGCAGAGGTCAAAGTTAATCTATTTTTAGAAATTTTTCATTTTTCATTATTTTTTAAAACTTTTTCTACTGATCAATAGAGTATGTCATTCCGATGATATTGATACCTTCGGTGTCTTGATACCACTTCCGGTTAAGGTATTACGCCGTTTTGCATTTTCCCCTATATAATCTATATAAAAAACCCGTAATTTTGGAACTCTCCTGTGTTTTCTTTATACTCCTTGGCAACAGTAAATAAAAAGTTGCATATACACACATCCCGATCGACTGTTATTCCGGTTACTAATTGTATGTAGATAGTTTTCATAGATAAAGCAGATCTTATTGTACGTCTAAGGATATTCGTACATTTAGTTGGTACCTTTTTATACAGTTTTATATTGTACAGTGCAATATGATCTTTAGGCCTATCGTTGCTACGACGGCCGATCACAGCTGGACCGATAGAATGAAAGTTGATGGCTAACGCGAAACTTATTGTATTTCATGAAACTAAATTCATATCTGGTATTGTTTAATATTATACTATATTATCTCATCAATCTAAACATAACATAGTCATCGCAAACGTTTAAAAAAACAACAAAATAAGTCTACATGTCAGCCAGTACAAACATACCCGCGGGTCACTGTAAACATTGTGACGTCATCGGAATGTATAACTTGCAACACTGTATCTTTTTTTGAATACACTAATGAGCGACAGAATGAGGAGCAGCATTAACTTCCATGCGTACATGACAAAGGCTTCAAGGGGCATTTTATGAGGAGTTTACTGGCATATTAGCTCGCTACAGGCGTCTGCTTCGGACAACTGGAAATTTACATGTCAAACCAGTGAAATGGGACGGGAACATCCTCTGACATTTGACCCCATATCAATCCGCAATCACATATCAAAATCTACCAAAAGTATACATTTTTGTAAAGTGAAATATCTGTAGAGTTCATTCAATGCAAAATATGTCAACAATTATCTATCTAGATTACTCAGAATCACTGTACTTAACCAGAACAAATTTTCAGTCGGGACTACAAACGTATGAAACACGCCGTGATAGGCTGATTTAGTTGTGCGAGTCCTTAATAGTGGAGAATACGGTCTTCCTTAGTGAATTAACGGATGCGCATTACAACTAGCCGCTTTGGCTCAAATGGTAAGGCTATAGTTCATTACGATAGAGACCCGGGTTCGATTCCTGGGCGGAACACTCAGCAGCATTTTTTTTTTTTTAATTTCTTCTTTTTTTCGTTGTAATACATCTATACACGTTATTATCGAGACATCGTAGCAGAAATATCTCATTTGATTATCGGGACATGTTTAAACAAATCTCATTTGATTGTCGGAACATATGAAACTGGAGGAGAGATTTTCCCATTGTCGGGACAAGTGCTTTTACGACCGGAACATACTGAAAATCTGTGAACATTTGATAATTTGGACATACATTTCTCAGCAAATATATAGATATCACTATCTGATCATTTTGTGCGCTTTAAACGAACCGTAATTAGGGCTTAAACTGAGGAAATGTAGTGGTATTATTGGCTTAACAAAACCTTTTTAACGACTTTGAAAAGCTTTTCAAATGCTTACACTTAATTTTGCATTGAACAGCTTTCAGCGGGCATTCATATTACCTTTGAATGCAAACTTAACGAAGTTCAATACTCATACTTACCATTTTAAGAATCTGTTCATCCCATCAAATTTTAAATTAATTGATCCTGAGATAGTCCCGACAAAAGTGTGCAATTTTAAAGTTGATTCAAAATCCAACAGAAATGATATAGATTATAGGTGAAAAGCCCATCAAATTGTTAGCCAACAATTTCTAGTTAGGGCTTTTCACCATGTGGTGAAAAGACCTATTGTTTCTGTTCTGTTTATTATTATTATTATTATTCTTCTTCTGCATTTCATTTTTGGCACACTATTATGCAAAAATGGTAAGAGGTATGTCAATTCAGTTAAGCCCATTGTATTTGGCATGAGCCAAAGGGGTGACAGCAACATAACGAAGTAGGTCCAAAATCCAAGATGGCCGCCATGACGTCATCAGTTAAAAACTTTAAAATAGCCATATTTCAAAGACCGTTGGCTGTTCAGAGTTTCTGTAATGATATTATTGTAGACATAAGCCATATCTAACTTTTTTTGTCACACATTTAGGTACTTTGGAGTTGAAATAAAAAAGTTCGCCATTGGGTCAAAAATCAAAAAAAAAATTTTTTTTTTTTTTTTTTTTAATTTTAATTTTTTTGGAAATTTGTTTTGACCAATCTATACACAATGTCATTCTGATGAATTTGATGTGTTTAGTTTTTATGTAACACATGTGGTTTCCGGTATACGCCATATGTAATTTTCCCCTATATAATCTATATAAAAAACCGTTTCACATTTTAAACTTCTTCTCAAATTCCAACAGTGGGATTCAGCTCAAACTTGTCTAAAATGATCGTGGGATAGTCCCGACTAAAGTTTGATATTTTTAAATTGATTCAAAATCCAAGATGGCCGCTATGACGTCATACTTTAAAATGTTTAAATGGCTATATCTCAATAACCGTTTTATGTGCAGATGTTTCAAAGGTATGTTATTGTAGAATACATCTGGGGACAACTTTTTTCTTCTATAAGTTATAACAAAATATGTCTCATAAAAAAGCGGGGCAGAGGTCAAAGTTAATCTATTTTTAGAAATTTTTCATTTTTCATTATTTGTGAAAACTTTTTCTACAGATCAATAGAGTATGACATTCCGATGATATTGATACCTTCGGTGTCTTGATAGCACTTCCGGTTAAGGTATTACGCCATTGTGAACATTTCCCTATATATTCTATGTTAAAAACCATTTCACATTTTAAACTTCTTCTCAAATTCCACTGATGGGATTCAGCTCAAACTTGTCTAAAATGATCGTGGGATAGTCCCGACTAAAGTTTGATATTTTTAAATTGATTCAAAATCCAAGATGGCCGCTATGACGTCATACTTTAAAATGTTTAAATGACTATATCTCAATAACTGTTTAATGCTCAGATGTTTCAAATGTATATTATTGTAGATTACATCTGGGGACAACTTTTTTCTTCTATAAGTTATAACAAAATATGTCTCGCAAAAAAGCGGGGCAGAGGTCAAAGTTAATCTATTTTTAGAAATTTTTCATTTTTCATTATTTGTGAAAACTATTTCTACAGATCAATAGAGTATGACATTCCGATGATATTGATACCTTTGGTGTCTTGATAGCACTTCCGGTTAAGGAATTACGCCATGTTGAATTTTCCCCTATATAATCTATATAAAAAACCGTTTCACATTTTAAACTTCTTCTCAAATTCCACTAGTGGGATTCAGCTCAAACTTGTCTAAAATGATCGCGGGATAGTCCCGACTAAAGTTTGATATTTTTAAATTGATTCAAAATCCAAGATGGCCGCTATGACGTCATACTTTAAAATGTTTAAATGGCTATATCTCAATAACCGTTCAATGTTCAGATGTTTCAAAGGTATATTATTGTAGATTACATCTGGGGACAACTTTTTTCTTCTATAAGTTATAACAAAATATGTCTCGCAAAAAAGCGGGGCAGAGGTCAAAGTTAATCTATTTTTAGAAATTTTTCATTTTTCATTATTTGTGAAAACTATTTCTACAGATCAATAGAGTATGACATTCCGATGATATTGATACCTTCGGTGTCTTGATAGCACTTCCGGTTAAGGTATTACGCCATTGAGAACATTTCCCTATATATTCTATGTTAAAAACCATTTCACATTTTAAACTTCTTCTCAAATTCCACTCGTGGGATTCAGCTCAAACTTGTCTAAAATGATCGTGAGATAGTCCCGACTAAAGTTTGATATTTTTAAATTGATTCAAAATCCAAGATGGTCGCTATGACGTCATATTTTAAAATGTTAAAATGGCTATATCTCAATAACCGTTTAATGTTCAGATGTTTCAAAGGTATATCATTGTAGATTACATCTGGGGACAACTTTTTTCTTCTATAAGTTATAACAAAATATGTCTCGCAAAAAAGCGGGGCAGAGGTCAAAGTTAATCTATTTTTAGAAATTTTTCATTTTTCATTATTTGTGAAAACTATTTCTACAGATCAATAGAGTATGACATTCCGATGATATTGATACCTTTGGTGTCTTGATAGCACTTCCGGTTAAGGAATTACGCCATGTTGAATTTTCCCCTATATAATCTATATAAAAAACCGTTTCACATTTTAAACTTCTTCTCAAATTCCACTAGTGGGATTCAGCTCAAACTTGTCTAAAATGATCGCGGGATAGTCCCGACTAAAGTTTGATATTTTTAAATTGATTCAAAATCCAAGATGGCCGCTATGACGTCATACTTTAAAATGTTTAAATGGCTATATCTCAATAACCGTTCAATGTTCAGATGTTTCAAAGGTATATTATTGTAGATTACATCTGGGGACAACTTTTTTCTTCTATAAGTTATAACAAAATATGTCTCGCAAAAAAGCGGGGCAGAGGTCAAAGTTAATCTATTTTTAGAAATTTTTCATTTTTCATTATTTGTGAAAACTATTTCTACAGATCAATAGAGTATGACATTCCGATGATATTGATACCTTCGGTGTCTTGATAGCACTTCCGGTTAAGGTATTACGCCATTGAGAACATTTCCCTATATATTCTATGTTAAAAACCATTTCACATTTTAAACTTCTTCTCAAATTCCACTCGTGGGATTCAGCTCAAACTTGTCTAAAATGATCGTGAGATAGTCCCGACTAAAGTTTGATATTTTTAAATTGATTCAAAATCCAAGATGGTCGCTATGACGTCATATTTTAAAATGTTAAAATGGCTATATCTCAATAACCGTTTAATGTTCAGATGTTTCAAAGGTATATCATTGTAGATTACATCTGGGGACAACTTTTTTCTTCTATAAGTTATAACAAAATATGTCTCGCAAAAAAGCGGGGCAGAGGTCAAAGTTAATCTATTTTTAGAAATTTTTCATTTTTCATTATTTGTGAAAACTATTTCTACAGATCAATAGAGTATGACATTCCGATGATATTGATACCTTTGGTGTCTTGATAGCACTTCCGGTTAAGGAATTACGCCTTGTTGAATTTTCCCCTATATAATCTATATAAAAAACCGTTTCACATTTTAAACTTCTTCTCAAATTCCACTAGTGGGATTCAGCTCAAACTTGTCTAAAATGATCGCGGGATAGTCCCGACTAAAGTTTGATATTTTTAAATTGATTCAAAATCCAAGATGGTCGCTATGACGTCATACTTTAAAATGTTAAAATGGCTATATCTCAATAACCGTTTAATGTTCAGATGTTTCAAAGGTATATCATTGTAGATTACATCTGGGGAAAAGTTTCTTCTTCTACAAGTTATTACAAAATATGTCTCGTAAAAAAACGCAGCAGAGGTAAAAGTTAATCTATTTTTAGAATTTTTTCATTTTTCATTATTTTTGTTTTATTTTTCTACAGATCAATAGAGTATGTCATTCCGATGATATTGATACCTTCGGTGTCTTAATATCACTTCCGGTTAAGGAAGTAAGCCATTTTGAAAATTTCCCTATATATTCTTTGTATTAAAATGGTTTACTGTCTATCAGTGGTAAAAGGGAAGTAGTTCTTACAATGTGTAAGAGTTACCTCCCTTTCACCAAAGACAAAATCTGACAAAGGTGTGAAAAGCCCGTCAAATTGTTCAGAAACAATTTCTAGTTAGGGCTTTTCACCATGTGGTGAAAAGACCTATTGTTTCTGTTCTGTTTATTATTATTATTATTATTCTTCTTCTGCATTTCATTTTTGGCACACTATTATGCAAAAATGGTAAGAGGTATGCCAATTCGGTTAAGCCCATTGTATATGGCATGAGTCAAAGGGGTGACAGCAACATAACGAAGTAGGTCCAAAATCCAAGATGGCCGCCATGACGTAATATGTAAGAAACCTTTAAAACAGTCATATCTCGAAAATCTTTCGTTGTTTAGAATTTCTAAAATGATATTATTGTAGGCAAATGCCATATCTAACTTTTTTTGTCACACATTTAGGTACTTTGGAGTTGAAATAAAAAAGCTCGCCATGGGGTCAAAAATTCAAAAATATTTTTTTTTTTTTTTTTTTTTTAATTTTAATTTTTTTTGAAATTTGTTTTGACCAATCTATACACAATGTCATTCTGATGAATTTGATGTGTTTAGTTTTTATGTAACACATGTGGTTTCCGGTATACGCCATATGTAATTTTCCCCTATATAATCTATATAAAAAACCGTTTCACATTTTAAACTTCTTCTCAAATTCCACTAATGGGATTCAGCTCAAACTTGTCTAAAATGATCGTGGGATAGTCCCGACTAAAGTTTGATATTTTGAAATTGATTCAAAATCCAAGATGGCCGCTATGACGTCATACTTTAAAATGTTAAAATGGCTATATCTCAATAACCGTTTAATGTTCAGATGTTTCAAAGGTATATTATTGTAGAATACCTCTGGGGACAACTTTTTTCCTCTATAAGTTATAACAAAATATGTCTCGTAAAAAAGCGGGGCAGAGGTCAAAGTTAATCTATTTTTAGAAATTTTTCATTTTTCATTATTTGTGAAAACTTTTTCTACAGATCAATAGAGTATGACATTCCGATGATATTGATACCTTCGGTGTCTTGATAGCACTTCCGGTTAAGGTATTACGCCATTGTGAACATTTCCCTATATATTCTATGTTAAGAATCGTTTTACATTTTAAACTTCTTCTCAAATTCCAACAGTGGGATTCAGCTCAAACTTGTCTAAAATGATCGTGGGATAGTCCTGACTAAAGTTTGATATTTTTAAATTGATTCAAAATCCAAGATGGCCGCTATGACGTCATACTTTAAAATGTTAAAATGGCTATATCTCAATAACCATTTAATGTGCAAATTTTACAAAGGTATATTATTGTAGAATACATCTGGAGACTACTTTTTTTTTCTACAAGTTATCACAAAATATGTCTTGTAAAGCAGCACAATAAAGGTCAAAGTTCATCTATTTTTAGAAATTTTTCATTTTTTACTATTTTTGAAAACTGCTTCTATATATCAATAGAGTATGTCATTCCGATGATATTGATACCTTCGGTGTCTTGATAGCACTTCCGGTTAAGGTAAAACTCCATTTAAAAAAATTCCCTATATAATCTATATAAAAAACCGTTTCACATTTTAAACTTCTTCTCAAATTCTACCAATGGGATTCAGCTCAAACTTGTCAAAATTGATCGTGGGATAGTCCTGACTAAAGTTTGATATTTTTAAACTGATTCAAAATCCAAGATGGCCGCTATGACGTCATACTTTAAAATGTTAAAATGGCTATATCTCAATAACCATTTAATGTACAGATTTTACAAAGGTATATTATTGTAGAATACATCTGGAGACTACTTTTTTTTTCTACAAGTTATCACAAAATATGTCTTGTAAAGCAGCACAATAAAGGTCAAAGTTCATCTATTTTTAGAAATTTTTCATTTTTTACTATTTTTGAAAACTGCTTCTATATATCAATAGAGTATGTCATTCCGATGATATTGATACCTTTGGTGTCTTGATAGCACTTCCGGTTAAGGTATTACGCCATTGTGAACATTTCCCTATATATTCTATGTTAAAAATCGTTTTACATTTTAAACTTCTTCTCAAATTCCAACAGTGGGATTCAGCTCAAACTTGTCTAAAATAATCGTGGGATAGTCCCGACTAAAGTTTGATATTTTTAAATTGATTCAAAATCCAAGATGGCCGCTATGACGTCATACTTTAAAATGTTAAAATGGCTATATCTCAATAACTGTTTAATGTTCAGATGTTTCAAAGGTATATTATTGTAGAATACATCTGGGGACAACTTTTTTCTTCTATAAGTTATAACAAAATATGTCTCGTAAAAAAGCGGGGCAGAGGTCAAAGTTAATCTATTTTCAGAAATTTTTCATTTTTCATTATTTGTGAAAACTATTTCTACAGATCAATAGAGTATGACATTCCGATGATATTGATACCTTCGGTGTCTTGATAGCACTTCCGGTTAAGGTATTACGCCATTGAGAACATTTCCCTATATATTCTATGTTAAGAATCGTTTTACATTTTAAACTTCTTCTCAAATTCCAACAGTGGGATTCAGCTCAAACTTGTCAAAAATGATCGTGGGATAGTCCCGACTAAAGTTTGATATTTTTAAATTGATTCAAAATCCAAGATGGCCGCTATGACGTCATACTTTAAAAGGGTTAAAATGGCTATATCTGAATAACCGTTTAATGTCCAGATGTTTTAAAGGTATATTATTGTAGATTGCATCTGGGGAAATATTTCTTGTTCTACAAGTTATTACAAAATATGTCTCGTAAAACAGCGCAGCAGAGGTCAAAGTTAACCTATTTTTAGAAATTTTTCAGTTTTCATTATTTTTTAAAACTTTTTCTACTGATCAATAGAGTATATCATTCCGATGATATTGATACCTTCGGTGTCTTGATACCACTTCCGGTTAAGGTATTACGCCGTTTTGCATTTTCCCCTATATAATCTATATAAAAAACCGTAATTTTGGAACTCTCCTGTGTTTTCTTTATACTCCTTGGCAACAGTAAATAAAAAGTTGCATATACACACATCCCGATCGACTGTTATTCCGGTTACTAATTGTATGTAGATAGTTTTCATAGATAAAGCAGATCTTATTGTACGTCTAAGGATATTCGTACATTTAGTTGGTAACTTTTTATACAGTTTTATATTGTACAGTGCAATATGATCTTTAGGCCTATCGTTGCTACGACGGCCGATCACAGCTGGACCGATAGAATGAAAGTTGATGGCTAACGCGAAACTTATTGTATTTCATGAAACTAAATTCATATCTGATATTGTTTGATATTATACTATATTATCTCATCAATCTAAACATAACAAAGTCATCGCAAACGTTTAAAAAAAAACAACAAAATAAGTGTACATGTCAGCCAGTACAAACATACCCGCGGGTCACTGTAAACATTGTGACGTCATCGCAATGTATAACTTGCAACACTGTATCTTTTTTTGAATACACTAATGAGCGACAGAATGAGGAGCAGCATTAACTTCCATGCGTACATGACAAAGGCTCCAAGGGGCATTTTATGAGGAGTTTACTGGCATATTAGCTCGCTACAGGCGTCTGCTTCGGACAACTGGAAATTTACATGTCAAACCAGTGAAATGGGACGGGAACATCCTCTGACATTTGACCCCATATCAATCCGCAATCACATATCAAAATCTACCAAAAGTATACATTTTTGTAAAGTTAAATATCTGTAGATTTCATTCAATGCAGAATATGTCAACAATTATCTATCTAGATTACTCAGAATCACTGTACTTAGCCGGAACAAATTTTCATTAGGGGACTACAAACGTATGAAACACGTCGTGATAGGCTGATTTAGTTGTGCGAGTCCTTAATAGTGTAAAATACGGTCTTTCTTAGTGAATTAACGGATGCGCAGTATTACTAGCCGCTTTGGCTCAAATGGTAAGGCTATAGTTCATTGCGATAGAGACCCGGGTTCGATTCCTGGGCGGAACACTCAGCAGCATTTTTTTTTTTTAATTTCTTCTTTTTTTTTCGTTGTAATACATCTATACACGTTATTATCGAGACATCGTAGCAGAAATATCTCATTTGATTATCGGGACATGTTTAAACAAATCTCATTTGATTGTCGGAACATATGAAACTGGAGGAGAGATTTTCCCATTGTCGGGACAAGTGCTTTTACGACCGGGAGATACTGAAAATCTGTTAACATTTGATAATTGGGACATACATTTCTCAGCAAATATATATATCACTATCTGATCATTTTGTGCGCTTTAAACGAACCGTAATTAGGGCTTAAACTGAGAAAATGTAGTGGTATTATTGGCTTAACAAAACCTTTTTAACGACTTTGAAAAGCTTTTCAAATGCTTACACTTAATTTTGCATTGAACAGCTTTCAGCGGGCATTCATATTACCTTTGAATGCAAACTTAACGCAGTTCAATACTCATACTTACCATTTTAAGAATCTGTTCATCCCATCAAATTTTAAATGAATTGATCCTGAGATAGTCCCGACAAAAGTGTGCAATTTTAAAGTTGATTCAAAATCCAACAGAAACTAGAAATTGTTGGCTAACAATTTGATGGGCTTTTCACCTATAATCTATTTCATTTCTGTTGGATTTTGAATCAACTTTAAAATTGCACACTTTTGTCGGGACTATCTCAGGATCAATTAATTTAAAATTTGATGGGATGAACAGATTCTTAAAATGGTAAGTATGAGTATTGAACTGCGTTAAGTTTGCATTCAAAGGTAATATGAATGCCCGCTGAAAGCTGTTCAATGCAAAATTAAGTGTAAGCATTTGAAAAGCTTTTCAAAGTCGTTAAAAAGGTTTTGTTAAGCCAATAATACCACTACATTTCCTCAGTTTAAGCCCTAATTACGGTTCGTTTAAAGCGCACAAAATGATCAGATAGTGATATATATATTTGCTGAGAAATGTATGTCCCAATTATCAAATGTTAACAGATTTTCAGTATCTTCCGGTCGTAAAAGCACTTGTCCCGACAATGGGAAAATCTCTCCTCCAGTTTCATATGTTCCGACAATCAAATGAGATTTGTTTAAACATGTCCCGATAATCAAATGAGATATTTCTGCTACGATGTCTCGATAATAACGTGTATAGATGTATTACAACGAAAAAAAGAAGAAATTAAAAAAAAAAAAATGCTGCTGAGTGTTCCGCCCAGGAATCGAACCCGGGTCTCTATCGTAATGAACTATAGCCTTACCATTTGAGCCAAAGGGGCTAGTTGTAGTGCGCATCCGTTAATTCACTAAGAAAGACCGTATTTTACACTATTAAGGACTCGCACAACTAAATCAGCCTATCACGGCGTGTTTCATACGTTTGTAGTTCCTACTGAAAATTTGTTCTGGTTAAGTACAGTGATTCTGAGTAATCTAGAAAGATAATTGTTGACATATTCTGCATTGAATGAAATCTACAGATATTTAACTTTACAAAAATGTATACTTTTGGTAGATTTTGATATGTGATTGCGGATTGATATGGGGTCAAATGTCAGAGGATGTTCCCGTCCCATTTCACTGGTTTGACATGTAAATTTCCAGTTGTCCGAAGCAGACGCCTGTAGCGAGCTAATATGCCAGTAAACTCCTCATAAAATGCCCCTTGAAGCCTTTGTCATGTACGCATGGAAGTTAATGCTGCTCCTCATTCTGTCGCTCATTAGTGTATTCAAAAAAAGATACAGTGTTGCAAGTTATACATTCCGATGACGTCACAATGTTTACAGTGACCCGCGGGTAGGTTTGTACTGGCTGACATGTAGACTTATTTTGTTGTTTTTTTTTAAACGTTTGCGATGACTTTGTTATGTTTAGATTGATGAGATAATATAGTATAATATCAAACAATACCAGATATGAATTTAGTTTCATGAAATACAATAAGTTTCGCGTTAGCCATCAACTTTCATTCTATCGGTCCAGCTGTGATCGGCCGTCGTAGCAACGATAGGCCTAAAGATCATATTGCACTGTACAATATAAAACTGTATAAAAAGGTACCAACTAAATGTACGAATATCCTTAGACGTACAATAAGATCTGCTTTATCTATGAAAACTATCTACATACAATTAGTAACCGGAATAACAGTCGATCGGGATGTGTTATATGCAACTTTTTATTTACTGTTGCCAAGGAGTATAAAGAAAACACAGGAGAGTTCCAAAATTACGGTTTTTTATATAGATTATATAGGGGAAAATGCAAAACGGCGTAATACCTTAACCGGAAGTGGTATCAAGACACCGAAGGTATCAATATCATCGGAATGACATACTCTATTGATCAGTAGAAAAAGTTTTAAAAAATAATGAAAAATGAAAAATTTCTAAAAATAGGTTAACTTTGACCTCTGCTGCGCTGTTTTACGAGACATATTTTGTAATAACTTGTAGAACAAGAAATATTTCCCCAGATGCAATCTACAATAATATACCTTTGAAACATCTGGACATTAAACGGTTATTGAGATATAGCCATTTTAACCTTTTTTAAGTATGACGTCATAGCGGCCATCTTGGATTTTGAATCAATTTAAAAATATCAAACTTTAGTCGGGACTATCCCACGATCATTTTTGTCAAGTTTGAGCTGAATCCCACTGTTGGAATTTGAGAAGAAGTTTAAAATGTAAAACGATTTTTAACATAGAATATATAGGGAAATGTTCTCAATGGCATAATACCTTAACCGGAAGTGCTATCAAGACACCGAAGGTATCAATATCATCGGAATGTCATACTCTATTGATCTGAAGAAAAAGTTTTCACAAATAATGAAAAATGAAAAATTTCTAAAAATAGATTAACTTTGACCTCTGCCCCGCTTTTTTACGAGACATATTTTGTAATAACTTGTAGAACAAGAAATATTTCCCTAGATGCAATCTACAATAATATACCTTTAAAACATCTGGACATTAAACGGTTATTGAGATATAGCCATTTTAACCTTTTTAAAGTATGACGTCATAGCGGCCATCTTGGATTTTGAATCAATTTAAAAATATCAAACTTTAGTCAGGACTATGCCGCGATCATTTTTGACAAGTTTGAGCTGAATCCCACTGTTGGAATTTGAGAAGAAGTTTAAAATGTGAAACGGTTTTTTATATAGATTATATAGGGGGAAATTCAACATTGCGTAATTCCTAAACCGGAAGTGCTATCAAGACACCGAAGGTATCAATATCATCGGAATGTCATAATATATTGATCTGAAGAAAAAGTTTTCACAAATAATGAAAAATGAAAAATTTCTAAAAATAGATTAACTTTGACCTCTGCCCCGCTTTTTTACGAGACATATTTTGTTATAACTTATAGAAGAAAAAAGTTGTCCCCAGATGTATTCTACAATAATATACCTTTGAAACATCTGAACATTAAACGGTTATTGAGATATAGCTATTTTAACATTTTAAAGTATGACGTCATAGCAGCCATCTTGGATTTTGAATGAATTTAAAAATATCAAACTTTAGTCAGGACTATGCCGCGATCATTTTTGACAAGTTTGAGCTGGATCCCACTGGTGGAATTTGAGAAGAAGTTTAAAATGTGAAACGGTTTTTTATATAGATTATATAGGGGAAAATTCAACATTGCGTAATTCCTAAACCGGAAGTGCTATCAAGACACCGAAGGTATCAATATCATCGGAATGTCATAATATATTGATCTGAAGAAAAAGTTTTCACAAATAATGAAAAATGAAAAAATTCTAAAAATAGATTAACTTTGACCTCTGCCCCGCTTTTTTACGAGACATATTTTGTTATAACTTATAGAAGAAAAAAGTTGTCCCCAGATGTAATCTACAATAATATACCTTTGAAACATCTGAACATTAAACGGTTATTGAGATATGGCCATTTAAACATTTTAAAGTATGACGTCATAGCGGCCATCTTGGATTTTGAATCAATTTAAAAATATCAAACTTTAGTCGGGACTATCCCACGATCATTTTAGACAAGTTTGAGCTGAATCCCACTGTTGGAATTTGAGAAGAAGTTTAAAATGTGAAACGGTTTTTTATATAGATTATATAGGGGAAAATTACATATGGCGTATACCGGAAACCACATGTGTTACATAAAAACTTAACACATCAAATTCATCAGAATGACATTGTGTATAGATTGGTCAAAACAAATTTCAAAAAAAATTAAAATTAAAAAAAAAAAAAAAAAAAAATTTTTTTTTGATTTTTGACCCAATGGCGAACTTTTTTATTTCAACTCCAAAGTACCTAAATGTGTGACAAAAAAAGTTAGATATGGCTTATGTCTACAATAATATCATTACAGAAACTCTGAACAGCCAACGGTCATTGAAATATGGCTATTTTAAAGTTTTTAACTTATGACGTCATGGCGGCCATCTTGGATTTTGGACCTACTTCGTTATGTTGCTGTCACCCCTTTGGCTCATGCCAAATACAATGGGCTTAACTGAATTGACATACCTCTTACCATTTTTGCATAATAGTGTGCCAAAAATGAAATGCAGAAGAAGAATAATAATAATAATAATAATAATAATAATAATAATAATAAACAGAACAGAAACAATAGGTCTTTTCACCACATGGTGAAAAGCCCTAATGATATAGATTATAGGTGAAAAGCCCATCAAATTGTTAGCCAACAATTTCTAGTTATTATTATTATTATTATTATTCTTCTGCATTTCATTTTTGGCACACTATTATGCAAAAATGGTAAGAGGTATGCCAATTCGGTTAAGCCCATTGTATATGGCATGAGTCAAAGGGGTGACAGCAACATTTTCAAGTACGTCAAAAAATCCAAGATGGCCGCCATGACGTCATATCTCATTTTGCTTAAGTGGCCATAGCTCCAAAACGGTAACAGTTAAAATCATTTCAAAGATATATTATTGTAGGACTTATCTGGGGCCAACTTTCAATAATGTATTGTTTTGAGGTCAGAGGTCAAATGAAAAAGCTCGCCAAGGGTCAAAGTTTTTCTATTTTTAGAAATTTTTCATTTTTCATTAATTTTTAAAAATTTTTCTACAGATCAATAGAGTATGTCATTCCGATGATATTGATACCTTCGGTGTCTTGATAGCACTTCCGGTTAAGGTATTACGCCATTGTGAACATTTCCCTATATATTCTATGTTAAAAACCATTTCACATTTTAAACTTCTTCTCAAATTCCACTGGTGGGATTCAGCTCAAACTTGTCTAAAATGATCGTGGGATAGTCCCGACTAAAGTTTGATATTTTTAAATTGATTCAAAATCCAAGATGGCCGCTATGACGTCATACTTTAAAATGTTAAAATAGCTATATCTCAATAACCGTTTAATGTTCAGGTGTTTCAAAGGTATATTATTGTAGAATACATCTGGGGACAACTTTTTTCTTCTATAAGTTATAACAAAATATGTCTCGTAAAAAAGCGGGGCAGAGGTCAAAGTTAATCTATTTTTAGAATTTTTTCATTTTTCATTATTTGTGAAAACTTTTTCTACAGATCAATAGAGTATGACATTCCGATGATATTGATACCTTCGGTGTCTTGATAGCACTTCCGGTTAAGGTATTACGCCATTGTGAACATTTCCCTATATATTCTATGTTAAAAACCATTTCACATTTTAAACTTCTTCTCAAATTCCACTTATGGGATTCAGCTCAAACTTGTCTAAAATGATCGTTGGATAGTCCCGACTAAAGTTTGATATTTTTAAATTGATTCAAAATCCAAGATGGCCGCTATGACGTCATACTTTAAAATGTTTAAATGGCTATATCTCAATAACCGTTTTATGTGCAGATGTTTCAAAGGTATATTATTGTAGAATACATCTGGGGACAACTTTTTTCTTCTATAAGTTATAACAAAATATGTCTCGTAAAAAAGCGGGGCAGAGGTCAAAGTTAATCTATTTTTAGAAATTTTTCATTTTTCATTATTTGTGAAAACTTTTTCTACAGATCAATAGAGTATGACATTCCGATGATATTGATACCTTCGGTGTCTTGATAGCACTTCCGGTTAAGGTATTACGCCATTGTGAACATTTCCCTATATATTCTATGTTAAAAACCATTTCACATTTTAAACTTCTTCTCAAATTCCACTTATGGGATTCAGCTCAAACTTGTCTAAAATGATCGTTGGATAGTCCCGACTAAAGTTTGATATTTTTAAATTGATTCAAAATCCAAGATGGCCGCTATGACGTCATACTTTAAAATGTTTAAATGGCTATATCTCAATAACCGTTTAATGTTCAGATGTTTCAAAGGTATATTATTGTAGATTACATCTGGGGACAACTTTTTTTCTTCTATAAGTTATAACAAAATATGTCTCGCAAAAAAGCGGGGCAGAGGTCAAAGTTAATCTATTTTTAGAAATTTTTCATTTTTCATTATTTGTGAAAACTATTTCTACAGATCAATAGAGTATGACATTCCGATGATATTGATACCTTCGGTGTCTTGATAGCACTTCCGGTTAAGGTATTACGCTATTGAGAACATTTCCCTATATATTCTATGTTAAGAATCGTTTTACATTTTAAACTTCTTCTCAAATTCCAACAGTGGGATTCAGCTCAAACTTGTCAAAAATGATCGTGGGATAGTCCCGACTAAAGTTTGATATTTTTAAATTGATTCAAAATCCAAGATGGCCGCTATGACGTCATACTTTAAAATGTTAAAATGGCTATATCTCAATAACCATTTAATGTTCAGATGTTTCAAAGGTATATTATTGTAGATTTCATCTGGGGACAACTTTTTTCTTCTATAAGTTATAACAAAATATGTCTCGTAAAAAAGCGGGGCAGAGGTCAAAGTTAATCTATTTTTAGAAATTTTTCATTTTTCAATATTTGTGAAAACTTTTTCGACAGATCAATAGGGTATGACATTCCGATGATATTGATACCTTCGGTGTCTTGATAGCACTTCCGGTTAAGGTATTACGCCATTGTGAACATTTCCCTATATATTCTATGTTAAAAACCATTTCACATTTTAAACTTCTTCTCAAATTCCACTAATGGGATTCAGCTCAAACTTGTCTAAAATGATCGTGGGATAGTCCCGACTAAAGTTTGATATTTTTAAATTGATTCAAAATCCAAGATGGCCGCTATGACGTCATACTTTAAAGTGTTAAAATGGCTATATCTCAATAACTGTTTAATGTTCAGATGTTTCAAAGGTATATTATTGTAGAATACATCTGGGGACAACTTTTTTCTTCTATAAGTTATAACAAAATATGTCTCGTAAAAACGCGGGGCAGAGGTCAAAGTTAATCTATTTTTAGAAATTTTTCACTTTTCATTATTTGTGAAAACTTTTTCTTCAGATCAATAGAGTATGACATTCCGATGATATTGATACCTTCGGTGTCTTGATAGCACTTCCGGTTAAGGTATTACGCTATTGAGAACATTTCCCTATATATTCTATGTTAAGAATCGTTTTACATTTTAAACTTCTTCTCAAATTCCAACAGTGGGATTCAGCTCAAACTTGTCAAAAATGATCGTGGGATAGTCCCGACTAAAGTTTGATATTTTTAAATTGATTCAAAATCCAAGATGGCCGCTATGACGTCATACTTTAAAAAGATTAAAATGGCTATATCTCAATAACCGTTTAATGTCCAGATGTTTTAAAGGTATATTATTGTAGATTGCATCTGGGGAAATATTTCTTGTTCTACAAGTTATTACAAAATATGTCTCGTAAAACAGCGCAGCAGAGGTCAAAGTTAATCTATTTTTAGAAATTTTTCATTTTTCATTATTTTTTAAAACTTTTTCTACTGATCAATAGAGTATATCATTCCGATGATATTGATATCTTCGGTGTCTTGATACCACTTCCGGTTAAGGTATTACGCCGTTTTGCATTTTCCCCTATATAATCTATATAAAAAACCGTAATTTTGGAACTCTCCTGTGTTTTCTTTATACTCCTTGGCAACAGTAAATAAAAAGTTGCATATACACACATCCCGATCGACTGTTATTCCGGTTACTAATTGTATGTAGATAGTTTTCATAGATAAAGCAGATCTTATTGTACGTCTAAGGATATTCGTACATTTAGTTGGTAACTTTTTATACAGTTTTATATTGTACAGTGCAATATGATCTTTAGGCCTATCGTTGCTACGACGGCCGTGGACCGATAGAATGAAAGTTGATGGCTAACGCGAAACTTATTGTATTTCATGAAACTAAATTCATATCTGGTATTGTTTGATATTATACTATATTATCTCATCAATCTAAACATAACAAAGTCATCGCAAACGTTTAAAAAAAACAACAAAATAAGTCTACATGTCAGCCAGTACAAACATACCCGCGGGTCACTGTAAACATTGTGACGTCATCGGAATGTATAACTTGCAACACTGTATCTTTTTTTGAATACACTAATGAGCGACAGAATGAGGAGCAGCATTAACTTCCATGCGTACATGACAAAGGCTTCAAGGGGCATTTTATGAGGAGTTTACTGGCATATTAGCTCGCTACAGGCGTCTGCTTCGGACAACTGGAAATTTACATGTCAAACCAATGAAATGGGACGGGAACATCCTCTGACATTTGACCCCATATCAATCCGCAATCACATATCAAAATCTACCAAAAGTATACATTTTTGTAAAGTTAAATATCTGTAGATTTCATTCAATGCAGAATATGTCAACAATTATCTATCTAGATTACTCAGAATCACTGTACTTAACCAGAACAAATTTTCAGTAGGAACTACAAACGTATGAAACACGCCGTGATTGGCTGATTTAGTTGTGGGAGTCCTTAATAGTGGAGAATACGGTCTTCCTTAGTGAATTAACGGATGCACATTACAACTAGCCGCTCTGGCTCAAATGGTAAGGCTATAGTTCATTACGATAGAGACCCGGGTTCGATTCCTGGGCGGAACACTCAGCAGCATTTTTTTTTTTTTAATTTCTTCTTTTTTTCGTTGTAATACATCTATACACGTTATTATCGAGACATCGTAGCAGAAATATCTCATTTGATTATCGGGACATGTTTAAACAAATCTCATTTGATTGTCGGAACATATGAAACTGGAGGAGAGATTTTCCCATTGTCGGGACAAGTGCTTTTACGACCGGAAGATACTGAAAATCTGTTAACATTTGATAATTGGGACATACATTTCTCAGCAAATATATATATCACTATCTGATCATTTTGTGCGCTTTAAACGAACCGTAATTAGGGCTTAAACTGAGGAAATGTAGTGGTATTATTGGCTTAACAAAACCTTTTTAACGACTTTGACTTAACGCAGTTCAATACTCATACTTACCATTTTAAGAATCTGTTCATCCCATCAAATTTTAAATTAATTGATCCTGAGATAGTCCCGACAAAAGTGTGCAATTTTAAAGTTGATTCAAAATCCAACAGAAATGATATAGATTATAGGTGAAAAGCCCATCAAATTGTTAGCCAACAATTTCTAGTTATTATTATTCTTCTTCTGCATTTCATTTTTGGCACACTATTATGCAAAAATGGTAAGAGGTATGTCAATTCAGTTAAGCCCATTGTATTTGGCATGAGCCAAAGGGGTGACAGCAACATAACGAAGTAGGTCCAAAATCCAAGATGGCCGCCATGACGTCATAAGTTAAAAACTTTAAAATAGCCATATTTCAATGACCGTTGGCTGTACAGAGTTTCTGTAATGATATTATTGTAGACATAAGCCATATCTAACTTTTTTTGTCACACATTTAGGTACTTTGGAGTTGAAATAAAAAAGCTCGCTATGGGGTCAAAAATCAAAAAAAATTTTTTTTTTTTTTTTTTTTTTAATTTTAATTTTTTTTGAAATTTGTTTTGACCAATCTATACACAATGTCATTCTGATGAATTTGATGTGTTTAGTTTTTATGTAACACATGTGGTTTCCGGTATACGCCATATGTAATTTTCCCCTATATAATCTATATAAAAAACCGTTTCACATTTTAAACTTCTTCTCAAATTCCACTAATGGGATTCAGCTCAAACTTGTCTAAAATGATCGTGGGATAGTCCCGACTAAAGTTTGATATTTTTAAATTGATTCAAAATCCAAGATGGCCGCTATGAAGTCATACTTTAAAATGTTAAAATGGTTATATCTCAATAACTGTTTAATGTTCAGATGTTTCAAAGGTATATTATTGTAGATTACATCTGGGGACAACTTTTTTCTTCTATAAGTTATAACAAAATATGTCTCGTAAAAAAGCGGGGCAGAGGTCAAAGTTAATCTATTTTTTGAAATTTTTCATTTTTCAGTAATTGTGAAAACTTTTTCTACAGATCAATAGAGTATGACATTCCGATGATATTGATACCTTCGGTGTCTTGATAGCACTTCCGGTTAAGGAATTACGCCATTGTGAACATTTCCCTATATATTCTATGTTAAAAACCGTTTCACATTTTAAACTTCTTCTCAAATTCCACCAGTGGGATTCAGCTCAAACTTGTCTAAAATGATCGTGGGATAGTCCCGACTAAAGTTTGATATTTTAAAATTGATTCAAAATCCAAGATGGCCGCTATGACGTCATACTTTAAAATGTTAAAATGGCTATATCTCAATAACCGTTTAATGTTCAGATGTTTCAAAGGTATATTATTGTAGAATACATCTGGGGACTACTTTTTTCTTCTATAACTTATAACAAAATATGTCTCGTAAAAAAGCGGGTCAGAGGTCAAAGTTAATCTATTTTTAGAAATTTTTCATTTTTCATTATTTGTGAAAACTTTTTCTACAGATCAATAGAGTATGACATTCCGATGATATTGATACCTTCGGTGTCTTGATAGCACTTCCGGTTAAGGTAAAACGCCATTTAAAAAATTTCCCTATATATTCTATATAAAAAACCATTTCACATTTTAAACTTCTTCTCAAATTCCACTTGTGGGATTCAGCTCAAACTTGTCTAAAATGATCGTGGGGTAGTCCCGACTAAAGTTTGATATTTTAAAATTGATTCAAAATCCAAGATGACCGCTATGACGTCATACTTTAAAATGTTAAAATGGCTATATCTCAATAACCGTTTAATGTTCAGATGTTTCAAAGGTATATTATTGTAGAATACATCTGGGGACAACTTTTTTCTTCTATAAGTTATAACAAAATATGTCTCGTAAAAAAGCGGGGCAGAGGTCAAAGTTAATCTATTTTTAGAAATTTTTCATTTTTCATTATTTTTTAAAACTTTTTCTACTGATCAATAGAGTATGTCATTCCGATGATATTGATACCTTCGGTGTCTTGATACCACTTCCGGTTAAGGTATTACGCCGTTTTGCATTTTCCCCTATATAATCTATATAAAAAACCCGTAATTTTGGAACTCTCCTGTGTTTTCTTTATACTCCTTGGCAACAGTAAATAAAAAGTTGCATATACACACATCCCGATCGACTGTTATTCCGGTTACTAATTGTATGTAGATAGTTTTCATAGATAAAGCAGATCTTATTGTACGTCTAAGGATATTCGTACATTTAGTTGGTACCTTTTTATACAGTTTTATATTGTACAGTGCAATATGATCTTTAGGCCTATCGTTGCTACGACGGCCGATCACAGCTGGACCGATAGAATGAAAGTTGATGGCTAACGCGAAACTTATTGTATTTCATGAAACTAAATTCATATCTGGTATTGTTTAATATTATACTATATTATCTCATCAATCTAAACATAACATAGTCATCGCAAACGTTTAAAAAAACAACAAAATAAGTCTACATGTCAGCCAGTACAAACATACCCGCGGGTCACTGTAAACATTGTGACGTCATCGGAATGTATAACTTGCAACACTGTATCTTTTTTTGAATACACTAATGAGCGACAGAATGAGGAGCAGCATTAACTTCCATGCGTACATGACAAAGGCTTCAAGGGGCATTTTATGAGGAGTTTACTGGCATATTAGCTCGCTACAGGCGTCTGCTTCGGACAACTGGAAATTTACATGTCAAACCAGTGAAATGGGACGGGAACATCCTCTGACATTTGACCCCATATCAATCCGCAATCACATATCAAAATCTACCAAAAGTATACATTTTTGTAAAGTGAAATATCTGTAGAGTTCATTCAATGCAAAATATGTCAACAATTATCTATCTAGATTACTCAGAATCACTGTACTTAACCAGAACAAATTTTCAGTCGGGACTACAAACGTATGAAACACGCCGTGATAGGCTGATTTAGTTGTGCGAGTCCTTAATAGTGGAGAATACGGTCTTCCTTAGTGAATTAACGGATGCGCATTACAACTAGCCGCTTTGGCTCAAATGGTAAGGCTATAGTTCATTACGATAGAGACCCGGGTTCGATTCCTGGGCGGAACACTCAGCAGCATTTTTTTTTTTTTAATTTCTTCTTTTTTTCGTTGTAATACATCTATACACGTTATTATCGAGACATCGTAGCAGAAATATCTCATTTGATTATCGGGACATGTTTAAACAAATCTCATTTGATTGTCGGAACATATGAAACTGGAGGAGAGATTTTCCCATTGTCGGGACAAGTGCTTTTACGACCGGAACATACTGAAAATCTGTGAACATTTGATAATTTGGACATACATTTCTCAGCAAATATATAGATATCACTATCTGATCATTTTGTGCGCTTTAAACGAACCGTAATTAGGGCTTAAACTGAGGAAATGTAGTGGTATTATTGGCTTAACAAAACCTTTTTAACGACTTTGAAAAGCTTTTCAAATGCTTACACTTAATTTTGCATTGAACAGCTTTCAGCGGGCATTCATATTACCTTTGAATGCAAACTTAACGAAGTTCAATACTCATACTTACCATTTTAAGAATCTGTTCATCCCATCAAATTTTAAATTAATTGATCCTGAGATAGTCCCGACAAAAGTGTGCAATTTTAAAGTTGATTCAAAATCCAACAGAAATGATATAGATTATAGGTGAAAAGCCCATCAAATTGTTAGCCAACAATTTCTAGTTAGGGCTTTTCACCATGTGGTGAAAAGACCTATTGTTTCTGTTCTGTTTATTATTATTATTATTATTCTTCTTCTGCATTTCATTTTTGGCACACTATTATGCAAAAATGGTAAGAGGTATGTCAATTCAGTTAAGCCCATTGTATTTGGCATGAGCCAAAGGGGTGACAGCAACATAACGAAGTAGGTCCAAAATCCAAGATGGCCGCCATGACGTCATCAGTTAAAAACTTTAAAATAGCCATATTTCAAAGACCGTTGGCTGTTCAGAGTTTCTGTAATGATATTATTGTAGACATAAGCCATATCTAACTTTTTTTGTCACACATTTAGGTACTTTGGAGTTGAAATAAAAAAGTTCGCCATTGGGTCAAAAATCAAAAAAAAAATTTTTTTTTTTTTTTTTTTTAATTTTAATTTTTTTGGAAATTTGTTTTGACCAATCTATACACAATGTCATTCTGATGAATTTGATGTGTTTAGTTTTTATGTAACACATGTGGTTTCCGGTATACGCCATATGTAATTTTCCCCTATATAATCTATATAAAAAACCGTTTCACATTTTAAACTTCTTCTCAAATTCCAACAGTGGGATTCAGCTCAAACTTGTCTAAAATGATCGTGGGATAGTCCCGACTAAAGTTTGATATTTTTAAATTGATTCAAAATCCAAGATGGCCGCTATGACGTCATACTTTAAAATGTTTAAATGGCTATATCTCAATAACCGTTTTATGTGCAGATGTTTCAAAGGTATGTTATTGTAGAATACATCTGGGGACAACTTTTTTCTTCTATAAGTTATAACAAAATATGTCTCATAAAAAAGCGGGGCAGAGGTCAAAGTTAATCTATTTTTAGAAATTTTTCATTTTTCATTATTTGTGAAAACTTTTTCTACAGATCAATAGAGTATGACATTCCGATGATATTGATACCTTCGGTGTCTTGATAGCACTTCCGGTTAAGGTATTACGCCATTGTGAACATTTCCCTATATATTCTATGTTAAAAACCATTTCACATTTTAAACTTCTTCTCAAATTCCACTGATGGGATTCAGCTCAAACTTGTCTAAAATGATCGTGGGATAGTCCCGACTAAAGTTTGATATTTTTAAATTGATTCAAAATCCAAGATGGCCGCTATGACGTCATACTTTAAAATGTTTAAATGACTATATCTCAATAACTGTTTAATGCTCAGATGTTTCAAATGTATATTATTGTAGATTACATCTGGGGACAACTTTTTTCTTCTATAAGTTATAACAAAATATGTCTCGCAAAAAAGCGGGGCAGAGGTCAAAGTTAATCTATTTTTAGAAATTTTTCATTTTTCATTATTTGTGAAAACTATTTCTACAGATCAATAGAGTATGACATTCCGATGATATTGATACCTTTGGTGTCTTGATAGCACTTCCGGTTAAGGAATTACGCCATGTTGAATTTTCCCCTATATAATCTATATAAAAAACCGTTTCACATTTTAAACTTCTTCTCAAATTCCACTAGTGGGATTCAGCTCAAACTTGTCTAAAATGATCGCGGGATAGTCCCGACTAAAGTTTGATATTTTTAAATTGATTCAAAATCCAAGATGGCCGCTATGACGTCATACTTTAAAATGTTTAAATGGCTATATCTCAATAACCGTTCAATGTTCAGATGTTTCAAAGGTATATTATTGTAGATTACATCTGGGGACAACTTTTTTCTTCTATAAGTTATAACAAAATATGTCTCGCAAAAAAGCGGGGCAGAGGTCAAAGTTAATCTATTTTTAGAAATTTTTCATTTTTCATTATTTGTGAAAACTATTTCTACAGATCAATAGAGTATGACATTCCGATGATATTGATACCTTCGGTGTCTTGATAGCACTTCCGGTTAAGGTATTACGCCATTGAGAACATTTCCCTATATATTCTATGTTAAAAACCATTTCACATTTTAAACTTCTTCTCAAATTCCACTCGTGGGATTCAGCTCAAACTTGTCTAAAATGATCGTGAGATAGTCCCGACTAAAGTTTGATATTTTTAAATTGATTCAAAATCCAAGATGGTCGCTATGACGTCATATTTTAAAATGTTAAAATGGCTATATCTCAATAACCGTTTAATGTTCAGATGTTTCAAAGGTATATCATTGTAGATTACATCTGGGGACAACTTTTTTCTTCTATAAGTTATAACAAAATATGTCTCGCAAAAAAGCGGGGCAGAGGTCAAAGTTAATCTATTTTTAGAAATTTTTCATTTTTCATTATTTGTGAAAACTATTTCTACAGATCAATAGAGTATGACATTCCGATGATATTGATACCTTTGGTGTCTTGATAGCACTTCCGGTTAAGGAATTACGCCATGTTGAATTTTCCCCTATATAATCTATATAAAAAACCGTTTCACATTTTAAACTTCTTCTCAAATTCCACTAGTGGGATTCAGCTCAAACTTGTCTAAAATGATCGCGGGATAGTCCCGACTAAAGTTTGATATTTTTAAATTGATTCAAAATCCAAGATGGCCGCTATGACGTCATACTTTAAAATGTTTAAATGGCTATATCTCAATAACCGTTCAATGTTCAGATGTTTCAAAGGTATATTATTGTAGATTACATCTGGGGACAACTTTTTTCTTCTATAAGTTATAACAAAATATGTCTCGCAAAAAAGCGGGGCAGAGGTCAAAGTTAATCTATTTTTAGAAATTTTTCATTTTTCATTATTTGTGAAAACTATTTCTACAGATCAATAGAGTATGACATTCCGATGATATTGATACCTTCGGTGTCTTGATAGCACTTCCGGTTAAGGTATTACGCCATTGAGAACATTTCCCTATATATTCTATGTTAAAAACCATTTCACATTTTAAACTTCTTCTCAAATTCCACTCGTGGGATTCAGCTCAAACTTGTCTAAAATGATCGTGAGATAGTCCCGACTAAAGTTTGATATTTTTAAATTGATTCAAAATCCAAGATGGTCGCTATGACGTCATATTTTAAAATGTTAAAATGGCTATATCTCAATAACCGTTTAATGTTCAGATGTTTCAAAGGTATATCATTGTAGATTACATCTGGGGACAACTTTTTTCTTCTATAAGTTATAACAAAATATGTCTCGCAAAAAAGCGGGGCAGAGGTCAAAGTTAATCTATTTTTAGAAATTTTTCATTTTTCATTATTTGTGAAAACTATTTCTACAGATCAATAGAGTATGACATTCCGATGATATTGATACCTTTGGTGTCTTGATAGCACTTCCGGTTAAGGAATTACGCCTTGTTGAATTTTCCCCTATATAATCTATATAAAAAACCGTTTCACATTTTAAACTTCTTCTCAAATTCCACTAGTGGGATTCAGCTCAAACTTGTCTAAAATGATCGCGGGATAGTCCCGACTAAAGTTTGATATTTTTAAATTGATTCAAAATCCAAGATGGTCGCTATGACGTCATACTTTAAAATGTTAAAATGGCTATATCTCAATAACCGTTTAATGTTCAGATGTTTCAAAGGTATATCATTGTAGATTACATCTGGGGAAAAGTTTCTTCTTCTACAAGTTATTACAAAATATGTCTCGTAAAAAAACGCAGCAGAGGTAAAAGTTAATCTATTTTTAGAATTTTTTCATTTTTCATTATTTTTGTTTTATTTTTCTACAGATCAATAGAGTATGTCATTCCGATGATATTGATACCTTCGGTGTCTTAATATCACTTCCGGTTAAGGAAGTAAGCCATTTTGAAAATTTCCCTATATATTCTTTGTATTAAAATGGTTTACTGTCTATCAGTGGTAAAAGGGAAGTAGTTCTTACAATGTGTAAGAGTTACCTCCCTTTCACCAAAGACAAAATCTGACAAAGGTGTGAAAAGCCCGTCAAATTGTTCAGAAACAATTTCTAGTTAGGGCTTTTCACCATGTGGTGAAAAGACCTATTGTTTCTGTTCTGTTTATTATTATTATTATTATTCTTCTTCTGCATTTCATTTTTGGCACACTATTATGCAAAAATGGTAAGAGGTATGCCAATTCGGTTAAGCCCATTGTATATGGCATGAGTCAAAGGGGTGACAGCAACATAACGAAGTAGGTCCAAAATCCAAGATGGCCGCCATGACGTAATATGTAAGAAACCTTTAAAACAGTCATATCTCGAAAATCTTTCGTTGTTTAGAATTTCTAAAATGATATTATTGTAGGCAAATGCCATATCTAACTTTTTTTGTCACACATTTAGGTACTTTGGAGTTGAAATAAAAAAGCTCGCCATGGGGTCAAAAATTCAAAAATATTTTTTTTTTTTTTTTTTTTTAATTTTAATTTTTTTTGAAATTTGTTTTGACCAATCTATACACAATGTCATTCTGATGAATTTGATGTGTTTAGTTTTTATGTAACACATGTGGTTTCCGGTATACGCCATATGTAATTTTCCCCTATATAATCTATATAAAAAACCGTTTCACATTTTAAACTTCTTCTCAAATTCCACTAATGGGATTCAGCTCAAACTTGTCTAAAATGATCGTGGGATAGTCCCGACTAAAGTTTGATATTTTGAAATTGATTCAAAATCCAAGATGGCCGCTATGACGTCATACTTTAAAATGTTAAAATGGCTATATCTCAATAACCGTTTAATGTTCAGATGTTTCAAAGGTATATTATTGTAGAATACCTCTGGGGACAACTTTTTTCCTCTATAAGTTATAACAAAATATGTCTCGTAAAAAAGCGGGGCAGAGGTCAAAGTTAATCTATTTTTAGAAATTTTTCATTTTTCATTATTTGTGAAAACTTTTTCTACAGATCAATAGAGTATGACATTCCGATGATATTGATACCTTCGGTGTCTTGATAGCACTTCCGGTTAAGGTATTACGCCATTGTGAACATTTCCCTATATATTCTATGTTAAGAATCGTTTTACATTTTAAACTTCTTCTCAAATTCCAACAGTGGGATTCAGCTCAAACTTGTCTAAAATGATCGTGGGATAGTCCTGACTAAAGTTTGATATTTTTAAATTGATTCAAAATCCAAGATGGCCGCTATGACGTCATACTTTAAAATGTTAAAATGGCTATATCTCAATAACCATTTAATGTACAAATTTTACAAAGGTATATTATTGTAGAATACATCTGGAGACTACTTTTTTTTTCTACAAGTTATCACAAAATATGTCTTGTAAAGCAGCACAATAAAGGTCAAAGTTCATCTATTTTTAGAAATTTTTCATTTTTTACTATTTTTGAAAACTGCTTCTATATATCAATAGAGTATGTCATTCCGATGATATTGATACCTTCGGTGTCTTGATAGCACTTCCGGTTAAGGTAAAACTCCATTTAAAAAAATTCCCTATATAATCTATATAAAAAACCGTTTCACATTTTAAACTTCTTCTCAAATTCTACCAATGGGATTCAGCTCAAACTTGTCAAAATTGATCGTGGGATAGTCCTGACTAAAGTTTGATATTTTTAAACTGATTCAAAATCCAAGATGGCCGCTATGACGTCATACTTTAAAATGTTAAAATGGCTATATCTCAATAACCATTTAATGTACAGATTTTACAAAGGTATATTATTGTAGAATACATCTGGAGACTACTTTTTTTTTCTACAAGTTATCACAAAATATGTCTTGTAAAGCAGCACAATAAAGGTCAAAGTTCATCTATTTTTAGAAATTTTTCATTTTTTACTATTTTTGAAAACTGCTTCTATATATCAATAGAGTATGTCATTCCGATGATATTGATACCTTTGGTGTCTTGATAGCACTTCCGGTTAAGGTATTACGCCATTGTGAACATTTCCCTATATATTCTATGTTAAAAATCGTTTTACATTTTAAACTTCTTCTCAAATTCCAACAGTGGGATTCAGCTCAAACTTGTCTAAAATAATCGTGGGATAGTCCCGACTAAAGTTTGATATTTTTAAATTGATTCAAAATCCAAGATGGCCGCTATGACGTCATACTTTAAAATGTTAAAATGGCTATATCTCAATAACTGTTTAATGTTCAGATGTTTCAAAGGTATATTATTGTAGAATACATCTGGGGACAACTTTTTTCTTCTATAAGTTATAACAAAATATGTCTCGTAAAAAAGCGGGGCAGAGGTCAAAGTTAATCTATTTTCAGAAATTTTTCATTTTTCATTATTTGTGAAAACTATTTCTACAGATCAATAGAGTATGACATTCCGATGATATTGATACCTTCGGTGTCTTGATAGCACTTCCGGTTAAGGTATTACGCTATTGAGAACATTTCCCTATATATTCTATGTTAAGAATCGTTTTACATTTTAAACTTCTTCTCAAATTCCAACAGTGGGATTCAGCTCAAACTTGTCAAAAATGATCGTGGGATAGTCCCGACTAAAGTTTGATATTTTTAAATTGATTCAAAATCCAAGATGGCCGCTATGACGTCATACTTTAAAAAGGTTAAAATGGCTATATCTGAATAACCGTTTAATGTCCAGATGTTTCAAAGGTATATAATTGTAGATTGCATCTGGGGAAATATTTCTTGTTCTACAAGTTATTACAAAATATGTCTCGTAAAACAGCGCAGCAGAGGTCAAAGTTAACCTATTTTTAGAAATTTTTCATTTTTCATTATTTTTTAAAACTTTTTCTACTGATCAATAGAGTATGTCATTCCGATGATATTGATACCTTCGGTGTCTTGATACCACTTCCGGTTAAGGTATTACGCCGTTTTGCATTTTCCCCTATATAATCTATATAAAAAACCGTAATTTTGGAACTCTCCTGTGTTTTCTTTATACTCCTTGGCAACAGTAAATAAAAAGTTGCATATACACACATCCCGATCGACTGTTATTCCGGTTACTAATTGTATGTAGATAGTTTTCATAGATAAAGCAGATCTTATTGTACGTCTAAGGATATTCGTACATTTAGTTAGTAACTTTTTATACAGTTTTATATTGTACAGTGCAATATGATCTTTAGGCCTATCGTTGCTACGACGGCCGATCACAGCTGGACCGATAGAATGAAAGTTGATGGCTAACGCGACACTTATTGTATTTCATGAAACTAAATTCATATCTGGTATTGTTTGATATTATACTATATTATCTCATCAATCTAAACATAACAAAGTCATCGCAAACGTTTAAAAAAAAACAACAAAATAAGTCTACATGTCAGCCAGTACAAACATACCCGCGGGTCACTGTAAACATTGTGACGTCATCGGAATGTATAACTTGCAACACTGCATCTTTTTTTGAATACACTAATGAGCGACAGAATGAGGAGCAGCATTAACTTCCATGCGTACATGACAAGGGCTTCAAGGGGCATTTTATGAGGAGTTTACTGGCATATTAGCTCGCTACAGGCGTCTGCTTCGGACAACTGGAAATTTACATGTCAAACCAGTGAAATGGTACGGGAACACCCTCTGACTTTTGACCCCATATCAATCCGCCATCACACATCAAAATCTACCAAAAGTATACATTTTTGTAAAGTTAAATATCTGTAGATTTC
Source organism: Mimachlamys varia (assembly GCA_947623455.1). NCBI lineage: Eukaryota > Metazoa > Mollusca > Bivalvia > Pectinida > Pectinidae > Mimachlamys > Mimachlamys varia. The sequence goes on from OX392542.1 coordinate 35,224,169, forward strand.
ATTCAATGCAGAATATGTCAACAATTATCTATCTAGATTACTCAGAATCACTGTACTTAACCAGAACAAATTTTCAGTAGGGACTACAAACGTATGAAACACGCCGTGATTGGCTCATTTAGTTGTGCGAGTCCTTAATAGTGTAAAATACGGTCTTTCTTAGTGAATTAACGGATGAGCATTATTACTAGCCGCTTTGGCTCAAATGGTAAGGCTATAGTTCATTGCGATAGAGACCCGGGTTCGATTCCTGGGCGGAACACTCAGCAGCATTTTTTTTTTTTAATTTCTTCTTTTTTTTTCGTTGTAATACATCTATACACGTTATTATCGAGACATCGTAGCAGAAATATCTCATTTGATTATCGGGACATGTTTAAACAAATCTCATTTGATTGTCGGAACATATGAAACTGGAGGAGAGATTTTCCCATTGTCGGGACAAGTGCTTTTACGACCGGGAGATACTGAAAATCTGTTAACATTTGATAATTGGGACATACATTTCTCAGCAAATATATATATCACTATCTGATCATTTTGTGCGCTTTAAACGAACCGTAATTAGGGCTTAAACTGAGAAAATGTAGTGGTATTATTGGCTTAACAAAACCTTTTTAACGACTTTGAAAAGCTTTTCAAATGCTTACACTTAATTTTGCATTGAACAGCTTTCAGCGGGCATTCATATTACCTTTGAATGCAAACTTAACGCAGTTCAATACTCATACTTACCATTTTAAGAATCTGTTCATCCCATCAAATTTTAAATGAATTGATCCTGAGATAGTCCCGACAAAAGTGTGCAATTTTAAAGTTGATTCAAAATCCAACAGAAATGATATAGATTATAGGTGAAAAGCCCATCAAATTGTTAGCCAACAATTTCTAGTTATTATTATTATTCTTCTTCTGCATTTCATTTTTGGCACACTATTATGCAAAAATGGTAAGAGGTATGTCAATTCAGTTAAGCCCATTGTATTTGGCATGAGCCAAAGGGGTGACAGCAACATAACGAAGTAGGTCCAAAATCCAAGATGGCCGCCATGACGTCATAAGTTAAAAACTTTAAAATAGCCATATTTCAATGACCGTTGGCTGTACAGAGTTTCTGTAATGATATTATTGTAGACATAAGCCATATCTAACTTTTTTTGTCACACATTTAGGTACTTTGGAGTTGAAATAAAAAAGCTCGCTATGGGGTCAAAAATCAAAAAAAATTTTTTTTTTTTTTTTTTTTTTAATTTTAATTTTTTTTGAAATTTGTTTTGACCAATCTATACACAATGTCATTCTGATGAATTTGATGTGTTTAGTTTTTATGTAACACATGTGGTTTCCGGTATACGCCATATGTAATTTTCCCCTATATAATCTATATAAAAAACCGTTTCACATTTTAAACTTCTTCTCAAATTCCACTAATGGGATTCAGCTCAAACTTGTCTAAAATGATCGTGGGATAGTCCCGACTAAAGTTTGATATTTTTAAATTGATTCAAAATCCAAGATGGCCGCTATGAAGTCATACTTTAAAATGTTAAAATGGTTATATCTCAATAACTGTTTAATGTTCAGATGTTTCAAAGGTATATTATTGTAGATTACATCTGGGGACAACTTTTTTCTTCTATAAGTTATAACAAAATATGTCTCGTAAAAAAGCGGGGCAGAGGTCAAAGTTAATCTATTTTTTGAAATTTTTCATTTTTCAGTAATTGTGAAAACTTTTTCTACAGATCAATAGAGTATGACATTCCGATGATATTGATACCTTCGGTGTCTTGATAGCACTTCCGGTTAAGGAATTACGCCATTGTGAACATTTCCCTATATATTCTATGTTAAAAACCGTTTCACATTTTAAACTTCTTCTCAAATTCCACCAGTGGGATTCAGCTCAAACTTGTCTAAAATGATCGTGGGATAGTCCCGACTAAAGTTTGATATTTTAAAATTGATTCAAAATCCAAGATGGCCGCTATGACGTCATACTTTAAAATGTTAAAATGGCTATATCTCAATAACCGTTTAATGTTCAGATGTTTCAAAGGTATATTATTGTAGAATACATCTGGGGACTACTTTTTTCTTCTATAACTTATAACAAAATATGTCTCGTAAAAAAGCGGGTCAGAGGTCAAAGTTAATCTATTTTTAGAAATTTTTCATTTTTCATTATTTGTGAAAACTTTTTCTACAGATCAATAGAGTATGACATTCCGATGATATTGATACCTTCGGTGTCTTGATAGCACTTCCGGTTAAGGTAAAACGCCATTTAAAAAATTTCCCTATATATTCTATATAAAAAACCATTTCACATTTTAAACTTCTTCTCAAATTCCACTTGTGGGATTCAGCTCAAACTTGTCTAAAATGATCGTGGGGTAGTCCCGACTAAAGTTTGATATTTTAAAATTGATTCAAAATCCAAGATGACCGCTATGACGTCATACTTTAAAATGTTAAAATGGCTATATCTCAATAACCGTTTAATGTTCAGATGTTTCAAAGGTATATTATTGTAGAATACATCTGGGGACAACTTTTTTCTTCTATAAGTTATAACAAAATATGTCTCGTAAAAAAGCGGGGCAGAGGTCAAAGTTAATCTATTTTTAGAAATTTTTCATTTTTCATTATTTTTTAAAACTTTTTCTACTGATCAATAGAGTATGTCATTCCGATGATATTGATACCTTCGGTGTCTTGATACCACTTCCGGTTAAGGTATTACGCCGTTTTGCATTTTCCCCTATATAATCTATATAAAAAACCCGTAATTTTGGAACTCTCCTGTGTTTTCTTTATACTCCTTGGCAACAGTAAATAAAAAGTTGCATATACACACATCCCGATCGACTGTTATTCCGGTTACTAATTGTATGTAGATAGTTTTCATAGATAAAGCAGATCTTATTGTACGTCTAAGGATATTCGTACATTTAGTTGGTACCTTTTTATACAGTTTTATATTGTACAGTGCAATATGATCTTTAGGCCTATCGTTGCTACGACGGCCGATCACAGCTGGACCGATAGAATGAAAGTTGATGGCTAACGCGAAACTTATTGTATTTCATGAAACTAAATTCATATCTGGTATTGTTTAATATTATACTATATTATCTCATCAATCTAAACATAACATAGTCATCGCAAACGTTTAAAAAAACAACAAAATAAGTCTACATGTCAGCCAGTACAAACATACCCGCGGGTCACTGTAAACATTGTGACGTCATCGGAATGTATAACTTGCAACACTGTATCTTTTTTTGAATACACTAATGAGCGACAGAATGAGGAGCAGCATTAACTTCCATGCGTACATGACAAAGGCTTCAAGGGGCATTTTATGAGGAGTTTACTGGCATATTAGCTCGCTACAGGCGTCTGCTTCGGACAACTGGAAATTTACATGTCAAACCAGTGAAATGGGACGGGAACATCCTCTGACATTTGACCCCATATCAATCCGCAATCACATATCAAAATCTACCAAAAGTATACATTTTTGTAAAGTGAAATATCTGTAGATTTCATTCAATGCAAAATATGTCAACAATTATCTATCTAGATTACTCAGAATCACTGTACTTAACCAGAACAAATTTTCAGTCGGGACTACAAACGTATGAAACACGCCGTGATAGGCTGATTTAGTTGTGCGAGTCCTTAATAGTGGAGAATACGGTCTTCCTTAGTGAATTAACGGATGCGCATTACAACTAGCCGCTTTGGCTCAAATGGTAAGGCTATAGTTCATTACGATAGAGACCCGGGTTCGATTCCTGGGCGGAACACTCAGCAGCATTTTTTTTTTTTTAATTTCTTCTTTTTTTCGTTGTAATACATCTATACACGTTATTATCGAGACATCGTAGCAGAAATATCTCATTTGATTATCGGGACATGTTTAAACAAATCTCATTTGATTGTCGGAACATATGAAACTGGAGGAGAGATTTTCCCATTGTCGGGACAAGTGCTTTTACGACCGGAACATACTGAAAATCTGTGAACATTTGATAATTTGGACATACATTTCTCAGCAAATATATAGATATCACTATCTGATCATTTTGTGCGCTTTAAACGAACCGTAATTAGGGCTTAAACTGAGGAAATGTAGTGGTATTATTGGCTTAACAAAACCTTTTTAACGACTTTGAAAAGCTTTTCAAATGCTTACACTTAATTTTGCATTGAACAGCTTTCAGCGGGCATTCATATTACCTTTGAATGCAAACTTAACGAAGTTCAATACTCATACTTACCATTTTAAGAATCTGTTCATCCCATCAAATTTTAAATTAATTGATCCTGAGATAGTCCCGACAAAAGTGTGCAATTTTAAAGTTGATTCAAAATCCAACAGAAATGATATAGATTATAGGTGAAAAGCCCATCAAATTGTTAGCCAACAATTTCTAGTTAGGGCTTTTCACCATGTGGTGAAAAGACCTATTGTTTCTGTTCTGTTTATTAGGGCTTTTCACCATGTGGTGAAAAGACCTATTGTTTCTGTTCTGTTTATTATTATTATTATTATTAGGGCTTTTCACCATGTGGTGAAAAGACCTATTGTTTCTGTTCTGTTTATTATTATTATTATTATTATTATTATTATTCTTCTGCATTTCATTTTTGGCACACTATTATGCAAAAATGGTAAGAGGTATGCCAATTCGGTTAAGCCCATTGTATATGGCATGAGTCAAAGGGGTGACAGCAACATAACGAAGTAGGTCCAAAATCCAAGATGGCCGCCATGACGTCATAAGTTAAAAACTTTAAAATAGCCATATTTCAATGACCGTTGGCTGTTCAGAGTTTCTGTAATGATATTATTGTAGACATAAGCCATATCTAACTTTTTTTGTCACACATTTAGGTACTTTGGAGTTGAAATAAAAAAGTTCGCCATTGGGTCAAAAATCAAAAAAAATTTTTTTTTTTTTTTTTTTTTTAATTTTAATTTTTTTGGAAATTTGTTTTGACCAATCTATACACAATGTCATTCTGATGAATTTGATGTGTTTAGTTTTTATGTAACACATGTGGTTTCCGGTATACGCCATATGTAATTTTCCCCTATATAATCTATATAAAAAACCGTTTCACATTTTAAACTTCTTCTCAAATTCCAACAGTGGGATTCAGCTCAAACTTGTCTAAAATGATCGTGGGATAGTCCCGACTAAAGTTTGATATTTTTAAATTGATTCAAAATCCAAGATGGCCGCTATGACGTCATACTTTAAAATGTTTAAATGGCTATATCTCAATAACCGTTTTATGTGCAGATGTTTCAAAGGTATATTATTGTAGAAAACATCTGGGGACAACTTTTTTCTTCTATAAGTTATAACAAAATATGTCTCGTAAAAAAGCGGGGCAGAGGTCAAAGTTAATCTATTTTTAGAAATTTTTCATTTTTCATTATTTGTGAAAACTTTTTCTACAGATCAATAGAGTATGACATTCCGATGATATTGATACCTTCGGTGTCTTGATAGCACTTCCGGTTAAGGTATTACGCCATTGTGAACATTTCCCTATATATTCTATGTTAAAAACCATTTCACATTTTAAACTTCTTCTCAAATTCCACTAGTGGGATTCAGCTCAAACTTGTCTAAAATGATCGTGGGATAGTCCCAACTAAAGTTTGATATTTTAAAATTGATTCAAAATCCAAGATGGCCGCTATGACGTCATATTTTAAAATGTTAAAATGGCTATATCTTAATAACCGTTTAATGTTCAGATGTTTCAAAGGTATATTATTGTAGAATACATCTGGGGACAACTTTTTTCTTCTATAAGTTATAACAAAATATGTCTCGTAAAAAAGCGGGACAGAGGTCAAAGTTAATCTATTTTTAGAAATTTTTCATTTTTCATTATTTGTGAAAACTTTTTCTACAGATCAATAGAGTATGACATTCCGATGATATTGATACCTTCGGTGTCTTGATAGCACTTCCGGTTAAGGTATTACGCCATTGTGAACATTTCCCTATATATTTTATGTTAAAAACCATTTCACATTTTAAACTTCTTCTCAAATTCCACTAATGGGATTCAGCTCAAACTTATCTAAAATGATCGTGGGATAGTCCCGACTAAAGTTTGATATTTTTAAATTGATTCAAAATCCAAGATGGCCGCTATGACGTCATACTTTAAAATGTTAAAATGACTATATCTCAATAACCGTTTAATATCCAGATGTTTTAAAGGTATTTTATGGTAGATTACATCTGGGGAAAAATTTCTTGTTCTACAAGTTATTGCAAAATATGTCTCGTACAATAGGCAGCTGAGGACAAAGTTAATCTATTTTTAGAAATTTTTCATTTTTTACTATTTAAAAAAAATTCTTCCAGATATCAATAGAATATGTCATTCCGATGATATTGATATCTTCGGTGTCTTGATAGCACTTCCGGTTAAGGTATTACGCCATTTTCAAAATTTCCCTATATAATCTATATAAAAAGCGGTTTCACATTTAAAACTTCTTCTCAAATTCCATTAGTGGGATTCAGCTCAAACTTGTCTAAAATGATCGTGGGATAGTCCCGACTAAAGTTTGATATTTTTAAATTGATTCAAAATCCAAGATGGCCGCTATGACGTCATACTTTAAAATGTTAAAATAACTTTATCTCAATAACCGTTTTAAGTTCAGATGTTTCAAAGGTATATTATTGTAGATTATATCTGGGGAAAAGTTTCTTCTTCTACAAGTTATTACAAAATATGTCTCGTAAAAAGCGAAGAAGAGGTCAAAGTTAATCTATTTTTAGACTTTTTTTCATTTTTCATTATTTTTGTTTTATTTTTCTACAGATCAATAGAGTATGTCATTCCGATGATATTGATACCTTCGGTGTCTTGATAGTACTTCAGGTTAAGGAAGTAGGCCATTTTGAAAATTTCCCTATATATTCTTTGTATTAAAATGGTTTACTGTCTATCAGTGGTAAAAGTGAGTAGTTCTTACAATATGTAAGAGTTACCTCCCTTTCACCAAAGACAAAATCTGGCAAAGGTGTGAAAAGCCCGTCAAATTGTTCAGAAACAATTTCTAGTTATTATTATTATTATTCTTCTTCTGCATTTCATTTTTGGCACACTATTATGCAAAAATGGTAAGAGGTATGCCAATTCGGTTAAGCCCATTGTATATGGCATGAGTCAAAGGGGTGACAGCAACATAACGAAGTAGGTCCAAAATCCAAGATGGCCGCCATGACGTCATAAGTTAAAAACTTTAAAATAGCCATATTTCAATGACCGTTGGCTGTTCAGAGTTTCTGTAATGATATTATTGTAGACATAAGCCATATCTAACTTTTTTTGTCACACATTTAGGTACTTTGGAGTTGAAATAAAAAAGTTCGCCATTGGGTCAAAAATCAAAAAAAAAATTTTTTTTTTTTTTTTTTTTAATTTTAACTTTTTTTGAAATTTGTTTTGACCAATCTATACACAATGTCATTCTGATGAATTTGATGTGTTTAGTTTTTATGTAACACATGTGGTTTCCGGTATACGCCATATGTAATTTTCCCCTATATAATCTATATAAAAAACCGTTTCACATTTTAAACTTCTTCTCAAATTCCAACAGTGGGATTCAGCTCAAACTTGTCTAAAATGATCGTGGGATAGTCCCGACTAAAGTTTGATATTTTTAAATTGATTCAAAATCCAAGATGGCCGCTATGACGTCATACTTTAAAATGTTAAAATGGCTATATCTCAATAACCGTTTAATGTTCAGATGTTTCAAAGGTATATTATTGTAAAATACATCTGGGGACAACTTTTTTCTTCTATAAGTTATAACAAAATATGTCTCGTAAAAAAGCGGGGCAGAGGTCAAAGTTAATCTATTTTTAGAAATTTTTCATTTTTCATTATTTGTGAAAACTTTTTCTACAGATCAATAGAGTATGACATTCCGATGATATTGATACCTTCGGTGTCTTGATAGCACTTCCGGTTAAGGTATTACGCCATTGTGAACATTTCCCTATATATTCTATATAAAAAACCATTTCACATTTTAAACTTCTTCTCAAATTCCAACAGTGGGATTCAGCTCAAACTTGTTTAAAATGATCGTGGGATAGTCCCGACTAAAGTTTGATATTTTTAAATTGATTCAAAATCCAAGATGGCCGCTATGACGTCATACTTTAAAATGTTAAAATGGCTATATCTCAATAACTGTTTAATGTTCAGATGTTTGAAAGGTATATTATTGTAGAATACATCTGGGGACAACTTTTTTTTTCTATAAGTTATAACAAAATATGTCTCGTAAAAAAGCGGGGCAGAGGTCAAAGTTAATCTATTTTTAGAAATTTTTCATTTTTCATTATTTGTGAAAACTTTTTCTACAGATCAATAGAGTATGACATTCCGATGATATTGATACCTTCGGTGTCTTGATAGCACTTCCGGTTAAGGTATTACGCCATTGTGAACATTTCCCTATATATTCTATATAAAAAACCGTTTCACATTTTAAACTTCTTCTCAAATTCCAACAGTGGGATTCAGCTCAAACTTGTCTAAAATGATCGTGGGATAGTCCCGACTAAAGTTTGATATTTTTAAATTGATTCAAAATCCAAGATGGCCGCTATGACGTCATACTTTAAAATGTTAAAATGGCTATATCTCAATAACTGTTTAATGTTCAGATGTTTGAAAGGTATATTATTGTAGAATACATCTGGGGACAACTTTTTTTTTCTATAAGTTATAACAAAATATGTCTCGTAAAAAAGCGGGGCAGAGGTCAAAGTTAATCTATTTTTAGAAATTTTTCATTTTTCATTATTTGTGAAAACTTTTTCTACAGATCAATAGAGTATGACATTCCGATGATATTGATACCTTCGGTGTCTTGATAGCACTTCCGGTTAAGGTATTACGCCATTGTGAACATTTCCCTATATATTCTATATAAAAAACCATTTCACATTTTAAACTTCTTCTCAAATTCCAACAGTGGGATTCAGCTCAAACTTGTTTAAAATGATCGTGGGATAGTCCCGACTAAAGTTTGATATTTTTAAATTGATTCAAAATCCAAGATGGCCGCTATGACGTCATACTTTAAAATGTTAAAATGGCTATATCTCAATAACTGTTTAATGTTCAGATGTTTGAAAGGTATATTATTGTAGAATACATCTGGGGACAACTTTTTTTTTCTATAAGTTATAACAAAATATGTCTCGTAAAAAAGCGGGGCAGAGGTCAAAGTTAATCTATTTTTAGAAATTTTTCATTTTTCATTATTTGTGAAAACTTTTTCTACAGATCAATAGAGTATGACATTCCGATGATATTGATACCTTCGGTGTCTTGATAGCACTTCCGGTTTAGGAATTACGCCATGTTGAATTTTCCCCTATATAATCTATATAAAAAACCGTTTCACATTTTAAACTTCTTCTCAAATTCCACCAGTGGGATTCAGCTCAAACTTGTCTAAAATGATCGCGGCATAGTCCTGACTAAAGTTTGATATTTTTAAATTGATTCAAAATCCAAGATGGCTGCTATGACGTCATACTTTAAAATGTTAAAATGGCTATATCTCAATAACTGTTTAATGTTCAGATGTTTCAAAGGTATATTATTGTAGAATACATCTGGGGACAACTTTTTTCTTCTATAAGTTATAACAAAATATGTCTCGTAAAAAAGCGGGGCAGAGGTCAAAGTTAATCTATTTTTAGAATTTTTTCATTTTTCACTATTTGTGAAAACTTTTTCTACTGATCAATAGAGTATGTCATTCCGATGATATTGATACCTTCGGTGTCTTGATATCACTTCCGGTTAAGGTATTACGTCGTTTTGCATTTTCCCCTATATAATCTATATAAAAAACCGTAATTTTGGAACTCTCCTGTGTTTTCTTTATACTCCTTGGCAACAGTAAATAAAAAGTTGCATATACACACATCCCGATCGACTGTTATTCCGGTTACTAATTGTATGTAGATAGTTTTCATAGATAAGGCAGATCTTATTGTACGTCTAAGGATATTCGTACATTTAGTTGGTAACTTTTTATACAGTTTTATATTGTACAGTGCAATATGATCTTTAGGCCTATCGTTGCTACGACGGCCGATCACAGCTGGACCGATAGAATGAAAGTTGATGGCTAACGCGAAACTTATTGTATTTCATGAAACTAAATTCATATCTGGTATTGTTTGATATTATACTATATTATCTCATCAATCTAAACATAACAAAGTCATCGCAAACGTTTAAAAAAAAAAAAAAACAAAATAAGTGTACATGTCAGCCAGTACAAACATACCCGCGGGTCACTGTAAACATTGTGACGTCATCGGAATGTATAACTTGCAACACTGTATCTTTTTTTGAATACACTAATGAGCGACAGAATGAGGAGCAGCATTAACTTCCATGCGTACATGACAAGGGCTTCAAGGGGCATTTTATGAGGAGTTTACTGGCATATTAGCTCGCTACAGGCGTCTGCTTCGGACAACTGGAAATTTACATGTCAAACCAGTGAAATGGTACGGGAACACCCTCTGACTTTTGACCCCATATCAATCCGCCATCACACATCAAAATCTACCAAAAGTATACATTTTTGTAAAGTTAAATATCTATAGATTTCATTCAATGCTGAATATGTCAACAATTATCTATCTAGATTACTCAGAATCACTGTACTTAACCAGAACAAATTTTCAGTAGGAACTACAAACGTATGAAACACGCCGTGATAGGCTGATTTAGTTGTGCGAGTCCTTAATAGTGTAAAATACGGTCTTTGTTAGTGAATTAACGGATGCGCATTACAACCAGCCGCTTTGGCTCAAATGGTAAGGCTATAGTTCATTACGATAGAGACCCGGGTTCGATTCCTGGGCGGAACACTCAGCAGCATTTTTTTTTTTTTAATTTCTTCTTTTTTTCGTTGTAATACATCTATACACGTTATTATCGAGACATCGTAGCAGAAATAACTCATTTGATTATCGGGACATGTTTAAACAAATCTCATTTGATTGTCGGAACATATGAAACTGGAGGAGAGATTTTCCCATTGTCGGGACAAGTGCTTTTACGACCGGAAGATACTGAAAATCTGTTAACATTTGATAATTGGGTATTATTGGCTTAGCTTAACAAAACCTTTTTAACGACTTTGAAAAGCTTTTCAAATGCTTACACTTAATTTTGCATTGAACAGCTTTCAGCGGGCATTCATATTACCTTTGAATGCAAACTTAACGCAGTTCAATACTCATACTTACCATTTTAAGAATCTGTTCATCCCATCAAATTTTAAATTAATTGATCCTGAGATAGTCCCGACAAAAGTGTGCAATTTTAAAGTTGATTCAAAATCCAACAGAAATGATATAGATTATAGGTGAAAAGCCCATCAAATTGTTAGCCAACAATTTCTAGTTATTATTATTATTATTATTATTATTATTATTCTTCTGCATTTCATTTTTGGCACACTATTATGCAAAAATGGTAAGAGGTATGCCAATTCAGTTAAGCCCATTGTATTTGGCATGAGCCAAAGGGGTGACAGCAACATTTTCAAGTACGTCAAAAAATCCAAGATGGCCGCCATGACGTCATATCTCATTTTGCTTAAGTGGCCATAGCTCGAAAACGGTAACAGTTAAAATAATTTCAAAGATATATTATTGTAGGACTTATCTGGGGCCAACTTTTAATAATGCATTGTTTTGAGGTCAGAGGTCAAATGAAAAAGCTCGCCAAGGGTCAAAGTTTTTCTATTTTTAGAAATTTTTCATTTTTCATTAATTTTTAAAAAATTTTCTACAGATCAATAGAGTATGTCATTCCGATGATATTGATACCTTCGGTGTCTTGATAGCACTTCCGGTGAAGGTAAAACGCCATTTAAAAAATTTCCCTATATATTCTATATAAAAAACCATTTCACATTTTAAACTTCTTCTCAAATTCCACTGGTGGGATTCAGCTCAAACTTGTCTAAAATGATCGTGGGATAGTCCCAACTAAAGTTTGATATTTTTAAATTGATTCAAAATCCAAGATGGCCGCTATGACGTCATACTTTAAAATGTTAAAATGGCTATATCTCAATAACCGTTTAATGTTCAGATGTTTCAAAGGTATATTATTGTAGATTACATCTGGGGACATCATTTTTTTTCTATAAGTTATAACAAAATATGTCTCGTAAAAAAGCGGGGCAGAGGTCAAAGTTAATCTATTTTTAGAAATTTTTCATTTTTCATTATTTGTGAAAACTTTTTCTACAGATCAATAGAGTATGTCATTCCGATGATATTGATACCTTCGGTGTCTTGATAGCACTTCCGGTTAAGGTATTACGCCATTGTGAACATTTCCCTGTATATTCTATGTTAAAAACCATTTCACATTTTAAACTTCTTCTCAAATTCCACTAGTGGGATTCAGCTCAAACTTGTCTAAAATGATCGTGGGATAGTCCCGACTAAAGTTTGATATTTTTTAATTGATTCAAAATCCAAGATGGCCGCTATGACGTCATACTTTAAAATGTTAAAATGGCTATATCTCAATAACCGTTTAATGTTCAGATGTTTCAAAGGTATATTATTGTAGATTACATCTGGGGACATCATTTTTCTTCTATAAGTTATAACAAAATATGTCTCGTAAAAAAGCGGGGCAGAGGTCAAAGTTAATCTATTTTTAGAAATTTTTCATTTTTCATTATTTGTGAAAACTTTTTCTACAGATCAATAGAGTATGTCATTCCGATGATATTGATACCTTCGGTGTCTTGATAGCACTTCCGGTTAAGGTATTACGCTATTGAGAACATTTCCCTATATATTCTATGTTAAGAATCGTTTTACATTTTAAACTTCTTCTCAAATTCCAACAGTGGGATTCAGCTCAAACTTGTCTAAAATGATCGTGGGATAGTCCCGACTAAAGTTTGATATTTTTAAATTGATTCAAAATCCAAGATGGCCGCTATGACGTCATACTTTAAAATGTTAAAATGGCTATATCTCAATAACCGTTTAATGTTCAGATGTTTCAAAGGTATATTATTGTAGATTACATCTGGGGACATCATTTTTCTTCTATAAGTTATAACAAAATATGTCTCGTAAAAAAGCGGGGCAGAGGTCAAAGTTAATCTATTTTTAGAAATTTTTCATTTTTCATTATTTGTGAAAACTTTTTCTACAGATCAATAGAGTATGTCATTCCGATGATATTGATACCTTCGGTGTCTTGATAGCACTTCCGGTTAAGGTATTACGCCATTGTGAACATTTCCCTGTATATTCTATGTTAAAAACCATTTCACATTTTAAACTTCTTCTCAAATTCCACTAGTGGGATTCAGCTCAAACTTGTCTAAAATGATCGTGGGATAGTCCCGACTAAAGTTTGATATTTTTTAATTGATTCAAAATCCAAGATGGCCGCTATGACGTCATACTTTAAAATGTTAAAATGGCTATATCTCAATAACCGTTTAATGTTCAGATGTTTCAAAGGTATATTATTGTAGATTACATCTGGGGACATCATTTTTCTTCTATAAGTTATAACAAAATATGTCTCGTAAAAAAGCGGGGCAGAGGTCAAAGTTAATCTATTTTTAGAAATTTTTCATTTTTCATTATTTGTGAAAACTTTTTCTACAGATCAATAGAGTATGTCATTCCGATGATATTGATACCTTCGGTGTCTTGATAGCACTTCCGGTTAAGGTATTACGCTATTGAGAACATTTCCCTATATATTCTATGTTAAGAATCGTTTTACATTTTAAACTTCTTCTCAAATTCCAACAGTGGGATTCAGCTCAAACTTGTCTAAAATGATCGTGGGATAGTCCCAACTAAAGTTTGATATTTTTAAATTGATTCAAAATCCAAGATGGCCGCTATGACGTCATACTTTAAAATGTTAAAATGGCTATATCTCAATAACCGTTTAATGTTCAGATGTTTCAAAGGTATATTATTGTAGATTACATCTGGGGACATCATTTTTCTTCTATAAGTTATAACAAAATATGTCTCGTAAAAAAGCGGGGCAGAGGTCAAAGTTAATCTATTTTTAGAAATTTTTCATTTTTCATTATTTGTGAAAACTTTTTCTACAGATCAATAGAGTATGTCATTCCGATGATATTGATACCTTCGGTGTCTTGATAGCACTTCCGGTTAAGGTATTACGCCATTGTGAACATTTCCCTGTATATTCTATGTTAAAAACCATTTCACATTTTAAACTTCTTCTCAAATTCCACTAGTGGGATTCAGCTCAAACTTGTCTAAAATGATCGTGGGATAGTCCCGACTAAAGTTTGATATTTTTTAATTGATTCAAAATCCAAGATGGCCGCTATGACGTCATACTTTAAAAATGTTAAAATGGCTATATCTCAATAACTGTGTAATGTTCAGATGTTTCAAAGGTATATTATTGTAGAATACATCTGGGGACAACTTTTTTCTTCTATAAGTTATAACAAAATATGTCTCGCAAAAAAGCGGGGCAGAGGTCAAAGTTAATCTATTTTTAGAAATTTTTCATTTTTCATTATTTGTGAAAAGTATTTCTACAGATCAATAGAGTATGACATTCCGATGATATTGATACCTTCGGTGTCTTGATAGCACTTCCGGTTAAGGTATTACGCTATTGAGAACATTTCCCTATATATTCTATGTTAAGAATCGTTTTACATTTTAAACTTCTTCTCAAATTCCAACAGTGGGATTCAGCTCAAACTTGTCAAAAATGATCGTGGGATAGTCCCGACTAAAGTTTGATATTTTTAAATTGATTCAAAATCCAAGATGGCCGCTATGACGTCATACTTTAAAAAGGTTAAAATGGCTATATCTCAATAACCGTTTAATGTCCAGATGTTTCAAAGGTATATAATTGTAGATTGCATCTGGGGAAATATTTCTTGTTCTACAAGTTATTACAAAATATGTCTCGTAAAACAGCGCAGCAGAGGTCAAAGTTAACCTATTTTTAGAAATTTTTCATTTTTCATTATTTTTTAAAACTTTTTCTACTGATCAATAGAGTATGTCATTCCGATGATATTGATACCTTCGGTGTCTTGATACCACTTCCGGTTAAGGTATTACGCCGTTTTGCATTTTCCCCTATATAATCTATATAAAAAACCGTAATTTTGGAACTCTCCTGTGTTTTCTTTATACTCCTTGGCAACAGTAAATAAAAAGTTGCATATACACACATCCCGATCGACTGTTATTCCGGTTACTAATTGTATGTAGATAGTTTTCATAGATAAAGCAGATCTTATTGTACGTCTAAGGATATTCGTACATTTAGTTGGTAACTTTTTATACAGTTTTATATTGTACAGTGCAATATGATCTTTAGGCCTATCGTTGCTACGACGGCCGATCACAACTGGACCGATAGAATGAAAGTTGATGGCTAACGCGAAACTTATTGTATTTCATGAAAATATATTCATATCTGGTATTGTTTGATATTATACTATATTATCTCATCAATCTAAACATAACAAAGTCATCGCAAACGTTTAAAAAAAAAAACAACAAAATAAGTCTACATGTCAGCCAGTACAAACCTACCCGCGGGTCACTGTAAACATTGTGACGTCATCGGAATGTATAACTTGCAACACTATCTTTTTTCGAATACACTAATGAGCGACAGAATGAGGAGCAGCATTAACTTCCATGCGTACATGACAAAGGCTTCAAGGGGCATTTTATGAGGAGTTTACTGGCATATTAGCTCGCTACAGGCGTCTGCTTCGGACAACTGGAAATTTACATGTCAAACCAGTGAAATGGTACGGGAACACCCTCTGACTTTTGACCCCATATCAATCCGCCATCACACATCAAAATCTACCAAAAGTATACATTTTTGTAAAGTTAAATATCTGTAGATTTCATTCAATGCAGAATATGTCAACAATTATCTATCTAGATTACTCAGAATCACTGTACTTAGCCAGAACAAATTTTTTCAGTAGGGACTACAAACGTATGAAACACGCCGTGATTGGCTCATTTAGTTGTGCGAGTCCTTAATAGTGTAAAATACGGTCTTTCTTAGTGAATTAACGGATGCGCAGTATTACTAGCCGCTTTGGCTCAAATGGTAAGGCTATAGTTCATTACGATAGAGACCCGGGTTCGATTCCTGGGCGGAACACTCAGCAGCATTTTTTTTTTTAATTTCTTCTTTTTTTCGTTGTAATACATCTATACACGTTATTATCGAGACATCGTAGCAGAAATATCTCATTTGATTATCGGGAAATGTTTAAACAAATCTCATTTGATTGTCGGAACATATGAAACTGGAGGAGAGATTTTCCCATTGTCGGGACAAGTGCTTTTACGACCGGAAGATACTGAAAATCTGTTAACATTTGATAATTGGGACATACATTTCTCAGCAAATATATATATCACTATCTGATCATTTTGTGCGCTTTAAACGAACCGTAATTAGGGCTTAAACTGAGGAAATGTAGTGGTATTATTGGCTTAACAAAACCTTTTTAACGACTTTGAAAAGCTTTTCAAATGCTTACACTTAATTTTGCATTGAACAGCTTTCAGCGGGCATTCATATTACCTTTGAATGCAAACTTAACGCAGTTCAATACTCATACTTACCATTTTAAGAATCTGTTCATCCCATCAAATTTTAAATTAATTGATCCTGAGATAGTCCCGACAAAAGTGTGCAATTTTAAAGTTGATTCAAAATCCTTCAGAAATGATATAGATTATAGGTGAAAAGCCCATCAAATTGTTAGCCAACAATTTCTAGTTATTATTATTATTATTCTTCTTCTGCATTTCATTTTTGGCACACTATTATGCAAAAATGGTAAGAGGTATGTCAATTCAGTTAAGCCCATTGTATTTGGCATGAGCCAAAGGGGTGACAGCAACATAACGAAGTAGGTCCAAAATCCAAGATGGCCGCCATGACGTCATCAGTTAAAAACTTTAAAATAGCCATATTTCAAAGACCGTTGGCTGTTCAGAGTTTCTGTAATGATATTATTGTAGACATAAGCCATATCTAACTTTTTTTGTCACACATTTAGGTACTTTGGAGTTGAAATAAAAAAGTTCGCCATTGGGTCAAAAATCAAAAAAAAAATTTTTTTTTTTTTTTTTTTTAATTTTAATTTTTTTGGAAATTTGTTTTGACCAATCTATACACAATGTCATTCTGATGAATTTGATGTGTTTAGTTTTTATGTAACACATGTGGTTTCCGGTATACGCCATATGTAATTTTCCCCTATATAATCTATATAAAAAACCGTTTCACATTTTAAACTTCTTCTCAAATTCCAACAGTGGGATTCAGCTCAAACTTGTCTAAAATGATCGTGGGATAGTCCCGACTAAAGTTTGATATTTTTAAATTGATTCAAAATCCAAGATGGCCGCTATGACGTCATACTTTAAAATGTTTAAATGGCTATATCTCAATAACCGTTTTATGTGCAGATGTTTCAAAGGTATGTTATTGTAGAATACATCTGGGGACAACTTTTTTCTTCTATAAGTTATAACAAAATATGTCTCATAAAAAAGCGGGGCAGAGGTCAAAGTTAATCTATTTTTAGAAATTTTTCATTTTTCATTATTTGTGAAAACTTTTTCTACAGATCAATAGAGTATGACATTCCGATGATATTGATACCTTCGGTGTCTTGATAGCACTTCCGGTTAAGGTATTACGCCATTGTGAACATTTCCCTATATATTCTATGTTAAAAACCATTTCACATTTTAAACTTCTTCTCAAATTCCACTGATGGGATTCAGCTCAAACTTGTCTAAAATGATCGTGGGATAGTCCCGACTAAAGTTTGATATTTTTAAATTGATTCAAAATCCAAGATGGCCGCTATGACGTCATACTTTAAAATGTTTAAATGACTATATCTCAATAACTGTTTAATGCTCAGATGTTTCAAATGTATATTATTGTAGATTACATCTGGGGACAACTTTTTTCTTCTATAAGTTATAACAAAATATGTCTCGCAAAAAAGCGGGGCAGAGGTCAAAGTTAATCTATTTTTAGAAATTTTTCATTTTTCATTATTTGTGAAAACTATTTCTACAGATCAATAGAGTATGACATTCCGATGATATTGATACCTTTGGTGTCTTGATAGCACTTCCGGTTAAGGAATTACGCCATGTTGAATTTTCCCCTATATAATCTATATAAAAAACCGTTTCACATTTTAAACTTCTTCTCAAATTCCACTAGTGGGATTCAGCTCAAACTTGTCTAAAATGATCGCGGGATAGTCCCGACTAAAGTTTGATATTTTTAAATTGATTCAAAATCCAAGATGGCCGCTATGACGTCATACTTTAAAATGTTTAAATGGCTATATCTCAATAACCGTTCAATGTTCAGATGTTTCAAAGGTATATTATTGTAGATTACATCTGGGGACAACTTTTTTCTTCTATAAGTTATAACAAAATATGTCTCGCAAAAAAGCGGGGCAGAGGTCAAAGTTAATCTATTTTTAGAAATTTTTCATTTTTCATTATTTGTGAAAACTATTTCTACAGATCAATAGAGTATGACATTCCGATGATATTGATACCTTCGGTGTCTTGATAGCACTTCCGGTTAAGGTATTACGCCATTGAGAACATTTCCCTATATATTCTATGTTAAAAACCATTTCACATTTTAAACTTCTTCTCAAATTCCACTCGTGGGATTCAGCTCAAACTTGTCTAAAATGATCGTGAGATAGTCCCGACTAAAGTTTGATATTTTTAAATTGATTCAAAATCCAAGATGGTCGCTATGACGTCATATTTTAAAATGTTAAAATGGCTATATCTCAATAACCGTTTAATGTTCAGATGTTTCAAAGGTATATCATTGTAGATTACATCTGGGGACAACTTTTTTCTTCTATAAGTTATAACAAAATATGTCTCGCAAAAAAGCGGGGCAGAGGTCAAAGTTAATCTATTTTTAGAAATTTTTCATTTTTCATTATTTGTGAAAACTATTTCTACAGATCAATAGAGTATGACATTCCGATGATATTGATACCTTTGGTGTCTTGATAGCACTTCCGGTTAAGGAATTACGCCTTGTTGAATTTTCCCCTATATAATCTATATAAAAAACCGTTTCACATTTTAAACTTCTTCTCAAATTCCACTAGTGGGATTCAGCTCAAACTTGTCTAAAATGATCGCGGGATAGTCCCGACTAAAGTTTGATATTTTTAAATTGATTCAAAATCCAAGATGGTCGCTATGACGTCATACTTTAAAATGTTAAAATGGCTATATCTCAATAACCGTTTAATGTTCAGATGTTTCAAAGGTATATCATTGTAGATTACATCTGGGGAAAAGTTTCTTCTTCTACAAGTTATTACAAAATATGTCTCGTAAAAAAACGCAGCAGAGGTAAAAGTTAATCTATTTTTAGAATTTTTTCATTTTTCATTATTTTTGTTTTATTTTTCTACAGATCAATAGAGTATGTCATTCCGATGATATTGATACCTTCGGTGTCTTAATATCACTTCCGGTTAAGGAAGTAAGCCATTTTGAAAATTTCCCTATATATTCTTTGTATTAAAATGGTTTACTGTCTATCAGTGGTAAAAGGGAAGTAGTTCTTACAATGTGTAAGAGTTACCTCCCTTTCACCAAAGACAAAATCTGACAAAGGTGTGAAAAGCCCGTCAAATTGTTCAGAAACAATTTCTAGTTAGGGCTTTTCACCATGTGGTGAAAAGACCTATTGTTTCTGTTCTGTTTATTAGGGCTTTTCACTTTGTGGTGAAAAGTCCTATTGTTTCTGTTCTGTTTATTATTATTATTATTATTATTATTATTATTATTATTCTTCTGCATTTAATTTTGTGACACGAATTATGCAAAAATGGTAAGAGGTATGTCAATTCAGTTAAGCCCATTGTATTTGGCATGAGCCAAAGGGGTGACAGCAACATAACGAAGTAGGTCCAAAATCCAAGATGGCCGCCATGACGTCATAAGTTAAAAACTTTAAAATAGCCATATTTCAATGACCGTTGGCTGTTCAGAGTTTCTGTAATGATATTATTGTAGACATAAGCCATATCTAACTTTTTTTGTCACACATTAAGGTACTTTGGAGTTGAAATAAAAAAGTTCGCCACTGGGTCAAAAATCAAAAATTTTTTTTTTTTTTTTTTTTTTTTTAATTTTAATTTTTTTTGAAATTTGTTTTGACCAATCTATACACAATGTCATTCTGATGAATTTGATGTGTTTAGTTTTTATGTAACACATGTGGTTTCCGGTATACGCCATATGTAATTTCCCCCTATATAATCTATATAAAAAACCGTTTCACATTTTAAACTTCTTCTCAAATTCCAACAGTGGGATTCAGCTCAAACTTGTCTAAAATGATCGTGTGATAGTCCCGACTAAAGTTTGATATTTTTAAATTGATTCAAAATCCAAGATGGCCGCTATGACGTCATACTTTAAAATGTTTAAATGGCTATATCTCAATAACCGTTTAATGTTCAGATGTTTCAAAGGTATATTATTGTAGAATACATCTGGGGACAACTTTTTTCTTCTATAAGTTATAACAAAATATGTCTCGCAAAAAAGCGGGGCAGAGGTCAAAGTTAATCTATTTTTAGAAATTTTTCATTTTTCATTATTTGTGAAAACTTTTTCTACAGATCAATAGAGTATGACATTCCGATGATATTGATACCTTCGGTGTCTTGATAGCACTTCCGGTTAAGGTATTACGCCATTGAGAACATTTCCCAATATATTCTATGTTAAAAACCATTTCACATTTTAAACTTCTTCTCAAATTCCAACAGTGGGATTCAGCTCAAACTTGTCTAAAATGATCGTGGGATAGTCCCGACTAAAGTTTGATATTTTTAAATTGATTCAAAATCCAAGATGGCCGCTATGACGTCATACTTTAAAATGTTTAAATGGCTATATCTCAATAACCAATTAATGTTCAGATGTTTCAAAGGTATATTATTGTAGATTACATCTGGGGACAACTTTTTTCTTCTATAAGTTATAACAAAATATGTCTCGCAAAAAAGCGGGGCAGAGGTCAAAGTTAATCTATTTTTAGAAATTTTTCATTTTTCATTATTTGTGAAAACTTTTTCTTCAGATCAATAGAGTATGACATTCCGATGATATTGATACCTTCGGTGTCTTGATAGCACTTCCGGTTAAGGTATTACGCCATTGAGAACATTTCCCTATATATTCTATGTTAAAAACCATTTCACATTTTAAACTTCTTCTCAAATTCCAACAGTGGGATTCAGCTCAAACTTGTCTAAAATGATCGTGGGATAGTCCCGACTAAAGTTTGATATTTTTAAATTGATTCAAAATCCAAGATGGCCGCTATGACGTCATACTTTAAAATGTTTAAATGGCTATATCTCAATAACCGTTTAATGTTCAGATGTTTCAAAGGTATATTATTGTAGATTACATCTGGGGACAACTTTTTTCTTCTATAAGTTATAACAAAATATGTCTCGCAAAAAAGCGGGGCAGAGGTCAAAGTTAATCTATTTTTAGAAATTTTTCATTTTTCATTATTTGTGAAAACTTTTCTACAGATCAATAGAGTATGACATTCCGATGATATTGATACCTTCGGTGTCTTGATAGCACTTCCGGTTAAGGTATTACGCTATTGAGAACATTTCCCTATATATTCTATGTTAAGAATCGTTTTACATTTTAAACTTCTTCTCAAATTCCAACAGTGGGATTCAGCTGAAACTTGTCAAAAATGATCGTGGGATAGTCCCGACTAAAGTTTGATATTTTTAAATTGATTCAAAATCCAAGATGGCCGCTATGACGTCATACTTTAAAAAGGTTAAAATGGCTATATCTCAATAACCGTTTAATGTCCAGATGTTTCAAAGGTATATAATTGTAGATTGCATCTGGGGAAATATTTCTTGTTCTACAAGTTATTACAAAATATGTCTCGTAAAACAGCGCAGCAGAGGTCAAAGTTAACCTATTTTTAGAAATTTTTCATTTTTCAATATTTTTTAAAACTTTTTCTACTGATCAATAGAGTATGTCATTCCGATGATATTGATACCTTCGGTGTCTTGATACCACTTCCGGTTAAGGTATTACGCCGTTTTGCATTTCCCCCTATATAATCTATATAAAAAACCGTAATTTTGGAACTCTCCTGTGTTTTCTTTATACTCCTTGGCAACAGTAAATAAAAAGTTGCATATACACACATCCCGATCGACTGTTATTCCGGTTACTAATTGTATGTAGATAGTTTTCATAGATGAAGCAGATCTTATTGTACGTCTAAGGATATTCGTACAAGTTGGTACCTTTTTATACAGTTTTATATTGTACAGTGCAATATGATCTTTAGGCCTATCGTTGCTACGACGGCCGATTACAGCTGGACCAATAGAATGAAAATTGATGGCTAACGCGAAACTTATTGTATTTCATGAAACTAAATTCATATCTGGTATTGTTTGATATTATACTATATTATCTCATCAATCTAAACATAACAAAGTCATCGCAAACGTTTTAAAAAAACAACAAAATAAGTCTACATGTCAGCCAGTACAAACCTACCCGCGGGTCACTGTAAACATTGTGACGTCATCGGAATGTATAACTTGCAACACTATCTTATTTTGAATACACTAATGAGCGACAGAATGAGGAGCAGCATTAACTTCCATGCGTACATGACAAGGGCTTCAAGGGGCATTTTATGAGGAGTTTACTGGCATATTAGCTCGCTACAGGCGTCTGCTTCGGACAACTGGAAATTTACATGTCAAACCAGTGAAATGGGACGGGAACATCCTCTGACATTTGACCCCATATCAATCCGCAATCACATATCAAAATCTACCAAAAGTATACATTTTTGTAAAATTAAATATCTGTAGATTTCATTCAATGCAGAATATGTCAACAATTATCTATCTAGATTACTCAGAATCACTGTACTTAACCAGAACAAATTTTCAGTAGGAACTACAAACGTATGAAACACGCCGTGATAGGCTGATTTAGTTGTGCGAGTCCTTAATAGTGTAAAATACGGTCTTTGTTAGTGAATTAACGGATGCGCATTACAACTAGCCGTTTTGGCTCAAATGGTAAGGCTATAGTTCATTACGATAGAGACCCGGGTTCGATTCCTGGGCGGAACACTCAGCAGCATTTTTTCTTTTTTAATTTCTTCTTTTTTTCGTTGTAATACATCTATACACGTTATTATCGAGACATCGTAGCAGAAATATCTCATTTGATTATCGGGACATGTTTAAACAAATCTCATTTGATTGTCGGAACATATGAAACTGGAGGAGAGATTTTCCCATGGTCGGGACAAGTGCTTTTACGACCGGAAGATACTGAAAATCTGTTAACATTTGATAATTGGGACATACATTTCTCAGCAAATATATATATCACTATCTGATCATTTTGTGCGCTTTAAACGAACCGTAATTAGGGCTTAAACTGAGGAAATGTAGTGGTATTATTGGCTTAACAAAACCTTTTTAACGACTTTGAAAAGCTTTTCAAATGCTTACACTTAATTTTGCATTGAACAGCTTTCAGCGGGCATTCATATTACCTTTGAATGCAAACTTAACGCAGTTCAATACTCATACTTACCTTTTTAAGAATCTGTTCATCCCATCAAATTTTAAATTAATTGATCCTGAGATAGTCCCGACAAAAGTGTGCAATTTTAAAGTTGATTCAAAATCCAACAGAAATGATATAGATTATAGGTGAAAAGCCCATCAAATTGTTAGCCAACAATTTCTAGTTATTATTATTATTATTCTTCTTCTGCATTTCATTTTTGGCACACTATTATGCAAAAATGGTAAGAGGTATGCCAATTCGGTTAAGCCCATTGTATATGGCATGAGTCAAAGGGGTGACAGCAACATAACGAAGTAGGTCCAAAATCCAAGATGGCCGCCATGACGTAATATGTAAGAAACCTTTAAAACAGTCATATCTCGAAAATCTTTCGTTGTTTAGAATTTCTAAAATGATATTATTGTAGGCAAATGCCATATCTAACTTTTTTTGTCACACATTTAGGTACTTTGGAGTTGAAATAAAAAAGCTCGCCATGGGGTCAAAAATTCAAAAATATTTTTTTTTTTTTTTTTTTTTTAATTTTAATTTTTTTTGAAATTTGTTTTGACCAATCTATACACAATGTCATTCTGATGAATTTGATGTGTTTAGTTTTTATGTAACACATGTGGTTTCCGGTATACGCCATATGTAATTTTCCCCTATATAATCTATATAAAAAACCGTTTCACATTTTAAACTTCTTCTCAAATTCCACTAATGGGATTCAGCTCAAACTTGTCTAAAATGATCGTGGGATAGTCCCGACTAAAGTTTGATATTTTGAAATTGATTCAAAATCCAAGATGGCCGCTATGACGTCATACTTTAAAATGTTAAAATGGCTATATCTCAATAACCGTTTAATGTTCAGATGTTTCAAAGGTATATTATTGTAGAATACCTCTGGGGACAACTTTTTTCCTCTATAAGTTATAACAAAATATGTCTCGTAAAAAAGCGGGGCAGAGGTCAAAGTTAATCTATTTTTAGAAATTTTTCATTTTTCATTATTTGTGAAAACTTTTTCTACAGATCAATAGAGTATGACATTCCGATGATATTGATACCTTCGGTGTCTTGATAGCACTTCCGGTTAAGGTATTACGCCATTGTGAACATTTCCCTATATATTCTATGTTAAGAATCGTTTTACATTTTAAACTTCTTCTCAAATTCCAACAGTGGGATTCAGCTCAAACTTGTCTAAAATGATCGTGGGATAGTCCTGACTAAAGTTTGATATTTTTAAATTGATTCAAAATCCAAGATGGCCGCTATGACGTCATACTTTAAAATGTTAAAATGGCTATATCTCAATAACCATTTAATGTACAAATTTTACAAAGGTATATTATTGTAGAATACATCTGGAGACTACTTTTTTTTTCTACAAGTTATCACAAAATATGTCTTGTAAAGCAGCACAATAAAGGTCAAAGTTCATCTATTTTTAGAAATTTTTCATTTTTTACTATTTTTGAAAACTGCTTCTATATATCAATAGAGTATGTCATTCCGATGATATTGATACCTTCGGTGTCTTGATAGCACTTCCGGTTAAGGTAAAACTCCATTTAAAAAAATTCCCTATATAATCTATATAAAAAACCGTTTCACATTTTAAACTTCTTCTCAAATTCTACCAATGGGATTCAGCTCAAACTTGTCAAAATTGATCGTGGGATAGTCCTGACTAAAGTTTGATATTTTTAAACTGATTCAAAATCCAAGATGGCCGCTATGACGTCATACTTTAAAATGTTAAAATGGCTATATCTCAATAACCATTTAATGTACAGATTTTACAAAGGTATATTATTGTAGAATACATCTGGAGACTACTTTTTTTTTCTACAAGTTATCACAAAATATGTCTTGTAAAGCAGCACAATAAAGGTCAAAGTTCATCTATTTTTAGAAATTTTTCATTTTTTACTATTTTTGAAAACTGCTTCTATATATCAATAGAGTATGTCATTCCGATGATATTGATACCTTTGGTGTCTTGATAGCACTTCCGGTTAAGGTATTACGCCATTGTGAACATTTCCCTATATATTCTATGTTAAAAATCGTTTTACATTTTAAACTTCTTCTCAAATTCCAACAGTGGGATTCAGCTCAAACTTGTCTAAAATAATCGTGGGATAGTCCCGACTAAAGTTTGATATTTTTAAATTGATTCAAAATCCAAGATGGCCGCTATGACGTCATACTTTAAAATGTTAAAATGGCTATATCTCAATAACTGTTTAATGTTCAGATGTTTCAAAGGTATATTATTGTAGAATACATCTGGGGACAACTTTTTTCTTCTATAAGTTATAACAAAATATGTCTCGTAAAAAAGCGGGGCAGAGGTCAAAGTTAATCTATTTTCAGAAATTTTTCATTTTTCATTATTTGTGAAAACTATTTCTACAGATCAATAGAGTATGACATTCCGATGATATTGATACCTTCGGTGTCTTGATAGCACTTCCGGTTAAGGTATTACGCTATTGAGAACATTTCCCTATATATTCTATGTTAAGAATCGTTTTACATTTTAAACTTCTTCTCAAATTCCAACAGTGGGATTCAGCTCAAACTTGTCAAAAATGATCGTGGGATAGTCCCGACTAAAGTTTGATATTTTTAAATTGATTCAAAATCCAAGATGGCCGCTATGACGTCATACTTTAAAAAGGTTAAAATGGCTATATCTGAATAACCGTTTAATGTCCAGATGTTTCAAAGGTATATAATTGTAGATTGCATCTGGGGAAATATTTCTTGTTCTACAAGTTATTACAAAATATGTCTCGTAAAACAGCGCAGCAGAGGTCAAAGTTAACCTATTTTTAGAAATTTTTCATTTTTCATTATTTTTTAAAACTTTTTCTACTGATCAATAGAGTATGTCATTCCGATGATATTGATACCTTCGGTGTCTTGATACCACTTCCGGTTAAGGTATTACGCCGTTTTGCATTTTCCCCTATATAATCTATATAAAAAACCGTAATTTTGGAACTCTCCTGTGTTTTCTTTATACTCCTTGGCAACAGTAAATAAAAAGTTGCATATACACACATCCCGATCGACTGTTATTCCGGTTACTAATTGTATGTAGATAGTTTTCATAGATAAAGCAGATCTTATTGTACGTCTAAGGATATTCGTACATTTAGTTAGTAACTTTTTATACAGTTTTATATTGTACAGTGCAATATGATCTTTAGGCCTATCGTTGCTACGACGGCCGATCACAGCTGGACCGATAGAATGAAAGTTGATGGCTAACGCGACACTTATTGTATTTCATGAAACTAAATTCATATCTGGTATTGTTTGATATTATACTATATTATCTCATCAATCTAAACATAACAAAGTCATCGCAAACGTTTAAAAAAAAACAACAAAATAAGTCTACATGTCAGCCAGTACAAACATACCCGCGGGTCACTGTAAACATTGTGACGTCATCGGAATGTATAACTTGCAACACTGCATCTTTTTTTGAATACACTAATGAGCGACAGAATGAGGAGCAGCATTAACTTCCATGCGTACATGACAAGGGCTTCAAGGGGCATTTTATGAGGAGTTTACTGGCATATTAGCTCGCTACAGGCGTCTGCTTCGGACAACTGGAAATTTACATGTCAAACCAGTGAAATGGTACGGGAACACCCTCTGACTTTTGACCCCATATCAATCCGCCATCACACATCAAAATCTACCAAAAGTATACATTTTTGTAAAGTTAAATATCTATAGATTTCATTCAATGCAGAATTTGTCAACAATTACCTATCTAGATTACTCAGAATCACTGTACTTAGCCAGAACAAATTTTCAGTAGGAACTACAAACGTATGAAACACGCCGTGATTGGCTCATTTAGTTGTGCGAGTCCTTAATAGTGGAGAATACGGTCTTCCTTAGTGAATTAACGGATGCGCATTACAACTAGCCGCTCTGGCTCAAATGGTAAGGCTATAGTTCATTACGATAGAGACCCGGGTTCGATTCCTGGGCGGAACACTCAGCAGCATTTTTTTTTAATTTCTTTTTTTTTTCGTTGTAATACATCTATACACGTTATTATCGAGACATCGTAGCAGAAATATCTCATTTGATTATCGGGACATGTTTAAACAAATCTCATTTGATTGTCGGAACATATGAAACTGGAGGAGAGATTTTCCCATTGTCGGGACAAGTGCTTTTACGACCGGAAGATACTGAAAATCTGTTAACATTTGATAATTGGGACATACATTTCTCAGCAAATATATATATCACTATCTGATCATGTTGTGCGCTTAATACGAACCGTAATTAGGGCTTAAACTGAGGAAATGTAGTGGTATTATTGGCTTAACAAAACCTTTTTAACGACTTTGAAAAGCTTTTCAAATGCTTACACTTAATTTTGCATTGAACAGCTTTCAGCGGGCATTCATATTACCTTTGAATGCAAACTTAACGCAGTTCAATACTCATACTTACCATTTTAAGAATCTGTTCATCCCATCAAATTTTAAATTAATTGATCCTGAGATAGTCCCGACAAAAGTGTGCAATTTTAAAGTTGATTCAAAATCCAACAGAAATGATATAGATTATAGGTGAAAAGCCCATCAAATTGTTAGCCAACAATTTCTAGTTATTATTATTATTATTATTATTCTTCTGCATTTCATTTTTGGCACACTATTATGCAAAAATGGTAAGAGGTATGCCAATTCGGTTAAGCCCATTGTATATGGCATGAGTCAAAGGGGTGACAGCAACATTTTCAAGTATGTCAAAAAATCCAAGATGGCCGCCATGACGTCATATCTCATTTTGCTTAAGTAGCCATAGCTCCAAAACGGTAACAGTTAAAATCATTTCAAAGATATATTATTGTAGGACTTATCTGGGGCCAACTTTTAATACTGCATTGTTTTGAGGTCAGAGGTCAAATGAAAAAGCTCGCCAAGGGTCAAAGTTTATCTATTTTTAGAAATTTTTCATTTTTCATTAATTTTTAAAAAAATTTCTACAGATCAATAGAGTATGTCATTCCGATGATATTGATACCTTCGGTGTCTTGATAGCACTTCCGGTTAAGGTATTACGCCATTGTGAACATTTCCCTATATATTCTATGTTAAAAACCATTTCACATTTTAAACTTCTTCTCAAATTCCACCAGTGGGATTCAGCTCAAACTTGTCTAAAATGATCGTGGGATAGTCCCGACTAAAGTTTGATATTTTTAAATTGATTCAAAATCCAAGATGGCCGCTATGACGTCATACTTTGAAATGTTAAAATGGCTATATCTCAATAACCGTTTAATGTTCAGATGTTTCAAAGGTATATTATTGTAGAATACATCTGGGGACAACTTTTTTCTTCTATAAGTTATAACAAAATATGTCTCGTAAAAAAGCGGGGCAGAGGTCAAAGTTAATCTATTTTTAGAAATTTTTCATTTTTCATTATTTGTGAAAACTTTTTCTACAGATCAATAGAGTATGACATTCCGATGATATTGATACTTTCGGTGTCTTGATAGCACTTCCGGTTAAGGTAAAACGTCATTTAAAAATTTTCCCTATATATTCTATATAAAAAACCATTTCACATTTTAAACTTCTTCTCAAATTCCACTAGTGGGATTCAGCTCAATCTTGTCTAAAATGATCGTGGGATAGTCCCGACTAAAGTTTGATATTTCTAAATTGATTCAAAATCCAAGATGGCCGCTATGACGTCATACTTTAAAATGTTTAAATGGCTATATCTCAATAACCGTTTAATGTTCAGATGTTTCAAAGGTATATTATTGTAGAATACATCTGGGGACAACTTTTTTCTTCTATAAGTTATAACAAAATATGTCTCGTGAAAAAGCGGGGCAGAGGTCAAAGTTAATCTATTTTTAGAAATTTTTCATTTTTCATTATTTGTGAAAACTTTTTCTACAGATCAATATAGTATGACATTCCGATGATATTGATACCTTCGGTGTCTTGATAGCACTTCCGGTTTAGGAATTACGCCATGTTGATTTTTCCCCTATATAATCTATATAAAAAACCGTTTCACATTTTAAACTTCTTCTCAAATTCCACCAGTGGGATTCAGCTTAAACTTGTCAAAAATGATCGCGGCATAGTCCTGACTAAAGTTTGATATTTTTAAATTTATTCAAAATCCAAGATGGCTGCTATGACGTCATACTTTAAAATGTTAAAATAGCTATATCTCAATAACCGTTTAATGTTCAGATGTTTCAAAGGTATATTATTATAGAATACATCTGGGGACAACTTTTTTCTTCTATAAGTTATAACAAAATATGTCTCGTCAAAAAGCGGGGCAGAGGTCAAAGTTAATCTATTTTTAGAAATTTTTCATTTTTCATTATTTGTGAAAACTTTTTCTACAGATCAATAGAGTATGACATTCCGATGATATTGATACCTTCGGTGTCTTGATAGCACTTCCGGTTTAGGAATTACGCTATTGAGAATTTTCCCCTATATAATCTATATAAAAAACCGTTTCACATTTTAAACTTCTTCTCAAATTCCACCAGTGGGATTCAGCTCAAACTTGTCAGAAATGATCGTGGGATAGTCCCGACTAAAGTTTGATATTTTTAAATTGATTCAAAATCCAAGATGGCCGCTATGACGTCATACTTTAAAAAGGTTAAAATGGCTATATCTCAATAACCGTTTAATGTCCAGATGTTTTAGAGGTATATTATTGTAGATTGCATCTGGGGAAATATTTCTTGTTCTACAAGTTATTACAAAATATGTCTCGTAAAACAGCGCAGCAGAGGTCAAAGTTAACCTATTTTTAGAAATTTGTCATTTTTCATTATTTTTTAAAACTTTTTCTACTGATCAATAGAGTATATCATTTCGATGATATTGATACCTTCGGTGTCTTGATACCACTTCCGGTTAAGGTATTACGCCGTTTTGCATTTTCCCCTATATAATCTATATAAAAATCCGTAATTTTGGAACTCTCCTGTGTTTTCTTTATACTCCTTGGCAACAGTAAATAAAAAGTTGCATATACACACATCCCGATCGACTGTTATTCCGGTTACTAATTGTATGTAGATAGTTTTCATAGATAAAGCAGATCTTATTGTACGTCTAAGGATATTCGTACATTTAGTCGGTAACTTTTTATACAGTTTTATATTGTACAGTGCAATATGATCTTTAGGCCTATCGTTGCTACGACGGCCGATCACAGCTGGACCGATAGAATGAAAGTTGATGGCTAACGCGAAACTTATTGTATTTCATGAAACTAAATTCATATCTGGTATTGTTTGATATTATACTATATTATCTCATCAATCTAAACATAACAAAGTCATCGCAAACGTTTAAAAAAAAACAACAAAATAAGTCTACATGTCAGCCAGTACAAACATACCCGCGGGTCACTGTAAACATTGTGACGTCATCGGAATGTATAACTTGCAACACTGTATCTTTTTTTGAATACACTAATGAGCGACAGAATGAGGAGCAGCATTAACTTCCATGCGTACATGACAAAGGCTTCAAGGGGCATTTTATGAGGAGTTTACTGGCATATTAGCTCGCTACAGGCGTCTGCTTCGGACAACTGGAAATTTACATGTCAAACCAGTGAAATGGTACGGGAACATCCTCTGACATTTGACCCCATATCAATCCGCAATCACATATCAAAATCTACCAAAAGTATACATTTTTGTAAAGTTAAATATCTATAGATTTCATTCAATGCAGAATATGTCAACAATTATCTATCTAGATTACTCAGAAACACTGTACTTAACCAGAACAAATTTTCAGTAGGAACTACAAACGTATGAAACACGCCGTGATAGGCTGATTTAGTTGTGCGAGTCCTTAATAGTGGAGAATACGGTCTTCCTTAGTGAATTAACGGATGCCCATTACAACTAGCCGCTCTGGCTCAAATGGTAAGGCTATAGTTCATTACGATAGAGACCCGGGTTCGATTCCTGGGCGGAACACTCAGCAGCATTTTTTTTTTTTAATTTCTTCTTTTTTTCGTTGTAATACATCTATACACGTTATTATCGAGACATCGTAGCAGAAATATCTCATTTGATTATCGGGACATGTTTAAACAAATCTCATTTGATTGTCGGAACATATGAAACTGGAGGAGAGATTTTCCCATTGTCGGGACAAGTGCTTTTACGACCGGAAGATACTGAAAATCTGTTAACATTTGATAATTGGGACATACATTTCTCAGCAAATATATATATCACTATCTGATCATTTTGTGCGCTTTAAACAAACCGTAATTAGGGCTTAAACTGAGGAAATGTAGTGGTATTATTGGCTTAACAAAACCTTTTTAACGACTTTGAAAAGCTTTTCAAATGCTTACACTTAATTTTGCATTGAACAGCTTTCAGCGGGCATTCATATTTCCTTTGAATGCAAACTTAACGCAGTTCAATACTCATACTTACCATTTTAAGAATCTGTTCATCCCATCAAATTTTAAATTAATTGAGATAGTCCCGACAAAAGTGTGCAATTTTAAAGTTGATTCAAAATCCAACAGAAATGATATAGATTATAGGTGAAAAGCCCATCAAATTGTTAGCCAACAATTTCTAGTTATTATTATTATTATTATTATTCTTCTGCATTTCATTTTTGGCACACTATTATGCAAAAATGGTAAGAGGTATGCCAATTCAGTTAAGCCCATTGTATTTGGCATGAGCCAAAGGGGTGACAGCAACATTTTCAAGTACGTCAAAAAATCCAAGATGGCCGCCATGACGTCATATCTCATTTTGCTTAAGTGGCCATAGCTCGAAAACGGTAACAGTTAAAATAATTTCAAAGATATATTATTGTAGGACTTATCTGGGGCCAACTTTTAATAATGCATTGTTTTGAGGTCAGAGGTCAAATGAAAAAGCTCGCCAAGGGTCAAAGTTTTTCTATTTTTAGAAATTTTTCATTTTTCATTAATTTTTTTAAAATTTTCTACAGATCAATAGAGTATGTCATTCCGATGATATTGATACCTTCGGTGTCTTGATAGCACTTCCGGTGAAGGTAAAACGCCATTTAAAAAATTTCCCTATATATTCTATATAAAAAACCATTTCACATTTTAAACTTCTTCTCAAATTCCACTAGTGGGATTCAGCTCAAACTTGTCTAAAATGATCGTGGGATAGTCCCAACTAAAGTTTGATATTTTTAAATTGATTCAAAATCCAAGATGGCCGCTATGACGTCATACTTTAAAATGTTAAAATGGCTATATCTCAATAACTGTTTAATGTTCAGATGTTTCAAAGATATATTATTGTAGAATACATCTGGGGACAACTTTTTTCTTCTATAAGTTATAACAAAATATGTCTCGTAAAAAAGCGGGGCATAGGTCAAAGTTTTTCTATTTTTAGAAATTTTTCATTTTTCATTAATTTTTTTAAAATTTTCTACAGATCAATAGAGTATGTCATTCCGATGATATTGATACCTTCGGTGTCTTGATAGCACTTCCGGTGAAGGTAAAACGCCATTTAAAAAATTTCCCTATATATTCTATATAAAAAACCATTTCACATTTTAAACTTCTTCTCAAATTCCACTAGTGGGATTCAGCTCAAACTTGTCTAAAATGATCGTGGGATAGTCCCAACTAAAGTTTGATATTTTTAAATTGATTCAAAATCCAAGATGGCCGCTATGACGTCATACTTTAAAATGTTAAAATGGCTATATCTCAATAACTGTTTAATGTTCAGATGTTTCAAAGATATATTATTGTAGAATACATCTGGGGACAACTTTTTTCTTCTATAAGTTATAACAAAATATGTCTCGTAAAAAAGCGGGGCATAGGTCAAAGTTTTTCTATTTTTAGAAATTTTTCATTTTTCATTAATTTTTTTAAAATTTTCTACAGATCAATAGAGTATGTCATTCCGATGATATTGATACCTTCGGTGTCTTGATAGCACTTCCGGTGAAGGTAAAACGCCATTTAAAAAATTTCCCTATATATTCTATATAAAAAACCATTTCACATTTTAAACTTCTTCTCAAATTCCACTAGTGGGATTCAGCTCAAACTTGTCTAAAATGATCGTGGGATAGTCCCAACTAAAGTTTGATATTTTTAAATTGATTCAAAATCCAAGATGGCCGCTATGACGTCATACTTTAAAATGTTAAAATGGCTATATCTCAATAACTGTTTAATGTCCAGATGTTTCAAAGGAATATTATTGTAGAATACATCTGGGGACAACTTTTTTCTTCTATAAGTTATAACAAAATATGTCTCGTAAAAAAGCGGGGCATAGGTCAAAGTTTTTCTATTTTTAGAAATTTTTCATTTTTCATTAATTTTTTTAAAATTTTCTACAGATCAATAGAGTATGTCATTCCGATGATATTGATACCTTCGGTGTCTTGATAGCACTTCCGGTGAAGGTAAAACGCCATTTAAAAAATTTCCCTATATATTCTATATAAAAAACCATTTCACATTTTAAACTTCTTCTCAAATTCCACTAGTGGGATTCAGCTCAAACTTGTCTAAAATGATCGTGGGATAGTCCCAACTAAAGTTTGATATTTTTAAATTGATTCAAAATCCAAGATGGCCGCTATGACGTCATACTTTAAAATGTTAAAATGGCTATATCTCAATAACTGTTTAATGTTCAGATGTTTCAAAGATATATTATTGTAGAATACATCTGGGGACAACTTTTTTCTTCTATAAGTTATAACAAAATATGTCTCGTAAAAAAGCGGGGCATAGGTCAAAGTTTTTCTATTTTTAGAAATTTTTCATTTTTCATTAATTTTTTTAAAATTTTCTACAGATCAATAGAGTATGTCATTCCGATGATATTGATACCTTCGGTGTCTTGATAGCACTTCCGGTGAAGGTAAAACGCCATTTAAAAAATTTCCCTATATATTCTATATAAAAAACCATTTCACATTTTAAACTTCTTCTCAAATTCCACTAGTGGGATTCAGCTCAAACTTGTCTAAAATGATCGTGGGATAGTCCCAACTAAAGTTTGATATTTTTAAATTGATTCAAAATCCACGATGGCCGCTATGACGTCATACTTTAAAATGTTAAAATGGCTATATCTCAATAACTGTTTAATGTTCAGATGTTTCAAAGATATATTATTGTAGAATACATCTGGGGACAACTTTTTTCTTCTATAAGTTATAACAAAATATGTCTCGTAAAAAAGCGGGGCAGAGGTCAAAGTTAATCTATTTTTAGAAAATTTTCATTTTTCATTATTTGTGAAAACTTTTTCTACAGATCAATAGAGTATGACATTCCGATGATATTGATACCTTCGGTGTCTTGATAGCACTTCCGGTTAAGGTATTACGCCATTGTGAACATTTCCCTATGTATTCTATGTTAAAAACCATTTCACATTTTAAACTTCTTCTCAAATTCCACTAGTGGGATTCAGCTCAAACTTGTCTAAAATGATCGTGGGATAGTCCCGACTAAAGTTTGATATTTTTAAATTGATTTAAAATCCAAGATGGCCGCTATGACGTCATACTTTAAAATGTTAAAATGGCTATATCTCAATAACTGTTTAATGTTCAGATGTTTTAAAGGTATTTTATTGTAGATTACATCTGGGAAAAAATTTCTTGTTCTACAAGTTATTGCAAAATATGTCTCGTACAAAAAGGCAGCAGAGGTCAAAGTTAATCTATT
The DNA here is from genome assembly GCA_947623455.1 of Mimachlamys varia. Taxonomy (NCBI): domain Eukaryota; kingdom Metazoa; phylum Mollusca; class Bivalvia; order Pectinida; family Pectinidae; genus Mimachlamys; species Mimachlamys varia. The sequence continues at coordinate 35,259,787 of OX392542.1, forward strand.
TTTAGAAATTTTTCATTTTTTACTATTTAAAAAAAATTCTTCCAGATATCAATAGAATATGTCATTCTGATGATATTGATATCTTCGGTGTCTTGATAGCACTTCCGGTAAAGGTATTACGCCATTTTCAAAATTTCCCTATATAATCTATATAAAAAAACCGTTTCACATTTTAAACTTCTTCTCAAATTCCAACAGTGGGATTCAGCTCAAACTTATCAAAAATGATCGCGGGATAGTCCCGACTAAAGTTTGATATTTTTCAATTGATTCAAAATCCAAGATGGCCGCTATGACGTCATACTTCAAAATGTTAAAATAACTTTATCTCAATAACCGTTTTATGTTCAGATGTTTCAAAGGTATATTATTGTAGATTACATCTTGGGAAAAGTTTCTTCTTCTACAAGTTATTACAAAATATGTCTCGTAAAAAAGCGCAGCAGAGGTCAAAGTTAATCTATTTTTAGAGTTTTTTCATTTTTCATTATTTTTGTTTTATTTTTCTACAGATCAATAGAGTATGTCATTCCGATGATATTGATATCTTCAGTGTCTTGATAGCACTTCCGGTTTAGGAATTACGCCATGTTGAATTTTCCCCTATATAATCTATATAAAAAAATCGTTTCACATTTTAAACTTCTTCTCAAATTCCACCAGTGGGATTCAGCTCAAACTTGTCAAAAATGATCGTGGGATAGTCCTGACTAAAGTTTGATATTTTAGAATCGATTCAAAATCCAAGATGGCCGCTATGACGTCATACTTTAAAATGTTAAAATTGCTATATCTCAATAACAATTTGATGTACAGATGCTATAAAGGTATATTATTGTAGAATACAGCTGAAGACAACTTTTTGCTTCTACAAGTTATCACAAAATATGTCTTGTAAAACAGCGCGACAGAGGTCAAAGTTCATCTATTTTTAGAAATTTTTCATTTTTTATTATTTATGAAAACTTGTTCTTTCGATCAATAGAGTATGTCATTCCGATGATATTGATACCTTTGGTGTCTTGATAGCAATTCCAGTTAAGGTAGTACGCCATTTTGAAAATGTCCATCTATATTCTATATAAAAAAACATTTTACATTTTAAACTTCTTCTCAAATTCCACTAGTGGGATTCAGCTCAAACTTGTCTAAAATAGTCCTTATATAGTCCCGACAAAAGCTTGCGATTTGAAAGTTGATCCAAAATCCAAGATGGCCGCCATGACGTCATACCTTAAAATGTCAAAATGGCTATATCTCAATAACTTTTTTAATGTATAGATGCTACAAAGGTATATTATTGTAGAATACATCTGGGGAAAACTTTTTTCTTCTACATGTTATCACAAAATATGTCTTGTAAAACAGAGCGACAGAGTTCAAAGTTAATCTATTTTTTGAAATTTTTCATTTTTTACTTTTTTTTAATTCTGTTTTTGCAAATCAATAGAGTATGTCATTCCGATGATATTGATACCTTCGGTGTCTTGATAGCACTTCCGGTTAAGGTAGTACGCCATTTTGAAAATTTCCCTATATATTCTTTGTATAAAAACGGTTTTGGTTAGGGGTAACTGGCTGTCAGTGGTAGAAGGGAAGTAATTCTTAAAGTATGCTCCATCTCCATTTCACCAAAGACAAAATCTGTCACAGGGGTCAAATGAGTTTTTTTTCGATATTTCATTTAACAATCTTCTCAAATTCTAAAAGGCCCAAAGATAATTGTTTTGTAGTAAGCCTGGATAAAGGGCTACAAAGTGTGTTAAAAGAAATGACATTGGCATTTATTCAAAGTCACAAAGGGTGAAATAGTTTAAAACCTTTGAAGAACCAAGAGGCCCAAAGACGTGATATGGTGTCTGCAGTAATCTTGGGTGACGAGCAACAAAGTATGTTGACAGAAATGACGTATATCGTCATTCAAGGTCACAAAGATCAAATGGGTAAAACAATACCTTAAACAGCATATTCTCAAGAACCAAGAGGCCCAAAGACGTGATATTGTGTCTGCAGTAATCTTGGGTGACGAGCAACAAAGTATGTTGACAGAAATGACGTATATCGTCATTCAAGGTCACAAAGATCAAATGGGTAAAACAATACCTTAAACAGCATATTCTCAAGAACCAAGAGGCCCAAAGACTTGATATTGGGTCTGCAATTAGTTTGGACGAAGAACAACAAAGTATTTTGCCAGAAATAAAATTGACCTTTATTCAAGGTCATCGGGGTGAAATGGGTTAACCTTTTAAAAGCACCGTTTCAATTAACAACCAAGATGCCTAGAAATCTGAGGTTAAGGGCTACACAGTATGTTACGATGGATGACCTTGACTTTCATTCAAGGTCACAGGGGTACAATAGGTTGAAACCTTTAAACGACATCTTCTAATGAACCAAACGGCCAAGACACCTAATACCTAATATCGGGCCTTTGGCATGCTGGAATGACGGGCTACCAAGTTTGTTCAAATGGAACGTCAAAGAAACGAAATGTAGTTGTCCATAAGATGGACCAATAAGTTAATTGTTATACAAAATTACACGAAGTCTTCCGTTGAAATCAATGGATATTTTATTGACATCTCATAATAACACAACTATTTCACAACAAAGCAATGTACGGTTAAAATAGTTCTTGTAGATTTATTTATAACCCTTTAGAATGACAAATCAACATTATAAAATTTAAAAGGGTAATCCTTACTATATATATTACCTAAGAGATATATCACATACTTCATGACTTGTCTCATAACATAGTTTAGATTTCTTTATCAATGTATGCCATGTTTTATAAACAACAGTGATTTCTAGATATCTCATATAGTGAGATATGACTCTGGCTCATGTGAATTACAGTTAATGACTTCATCAATATACAATGTATATGTAATTGTTCTAAAGATATAAATATATTAATTAATTAATGACATCTGTAATCCATCTGTAATGTACCTCTTTGAGGTATACATGTACATATACATTGGGACTTTAAACTGTTATTATTTACCGCGACAATAAAAATACCAAAATACATCTGATAATATAGCATTAAAAATATTTACAGTTATAATTCATTTAAAGATGTATTTACCTTTCAAATATTTCAATATTTGTTGACTGCTTTACTACTGTGCATACTTAAATTAGATGTACATCCACAATAATCAAAACTATATTTTCCGTAAATTCAATAATATTTTTACTATTTTTATATTGTTACTTGATGAATATGATGAGACAAAAAGTGAAGTCATGATTTTCTTCTAATATTGTATTTTGCCATGATCAGCGTTAGAAAAACTCTATAAATAATACTATTCCTTTCCATGAAGCTAATCAAAGCTCATAATACAACTTTGATACAAATTAAGTAAGATGAAAGAACTACAAAATACTTTTATAATAATAATAATTCGAGGTTCTTATATACCGCTTTATCATTTCCTCGAAGGTCGTCTCAAAGCGGTTCACAAATTATTATCCGTGGTTATAGGGCCTTAGCAACCCGCCAGTATCGTTCTCAACTCCCTGGGGAGCATACAACCGGTGCTGCCATTTCGGCGCTCACAGCTAGCATTCTACAATTTCTAGCACTACCCAACCACGTACTCATTTACAGCTGAGTCGACTGGAACAAACGGAGTAAAGTATCTTGCTCAAGGATACAACACAAGTGCCGGGCCGGGCTCGAACTCGCAACCTTTCGGTCACGAGCCCGGCGTCCTACCACTAGACCACCGCGCCTCCATTTTTCAGAACTAACCAAACAACTATCTTGCATTATAAAGCAAGTATGTAAGAGAGTTCAGTTATCACTAAACTTATTTCAATTTCAACTTAGGTCCCATCATTATCAACACTTGTACCGTAAAATTACCTTCCAAAGAAAACGTTGAGAAGGTAAGGTGCGAAATGGCACAAGATGTGGGTAAAAGGGGAGATTGCAAATGATACAATCAATGTACATATGTAGAGTAAAATTTTGATTACATCGAGGTCCCATCATTATCAGCACTTAAAAGTACTATCCAAAACACAAAGAGGACAGGTTCGAAAGGGTAAAAGTTGTAGATAAAAGGGACGGTTCAAAATGATACATATATAAAAGTAGCATAAACTCTTGCTAAATAAATTCCTCTTAATAGCCTAGACTAGTAATAATAAGAAGTAAGGCGCCTATATATCAACTAAGTACTCAAATACCAATATTTGGCGGATGGAAAATCCCATTCTTACTTGTGTTGAGGGCACGATCTTTACATAAGGATTGAAAGTTATTTTTTTAACTTCATAGTGCTATGAAAGTTCAGCGGTTACATCCATATTGCATGAAGCCCGCTAGGCCTTCATGAAAAATATGGATGTAACCGCTGAACTTTCATAGCACTATGAAAGTTAAAAAAAATAACTTTCAATCCATATATTTACATTGCTACTATAGAACAATTGCTTAATGATAATCATATTTTCTCAAATAATTGGTTTATAACCTGAGTTTGTATTTGTGTCGTCATTAAAACCACACTGGGGGAATAGCCCAAATTTGAATATTTTGGCGCCAAAGATTAGTATTAGTCATTTGAGAGTTTGACGCAAAGGCGTTCGGCATGTTATTCGAAGCGGAGCGATAATACTCTCATTGAACAAGCTTGATCTATGACGTCATAAGTAAATCACGTGCAACGTCTCGAGAACCATTGCTTTCATAGTTTTATGAAAATCATTTCTGCCGGTAATGTTCATATAGTGAAGTTGCAGCGCAAATGTAAATATAAAATTGTAATATTTTTCTGTAGACGAGTGTCAAGTAGTACCCATGAAAAACATTGTCCTTTCTGGACACAGATCTAAAGTTTTGTGTTGACTACGCTGACACAATTGTATCAAGGGTTACAAAAGTTACTGACCATTGAGTCACAGATCATTGCAATGGTTAACCATGTTAGTCGACCACCCATCCTTGCACACAGTCTGATTTATCCACAATTAAATGGTGTCCGAAAGTAAAGATACGATTGCATAATTTCCAGGTTATCAAACGCTTCTAGGTTGCTGTTCGAAGTGTAGAAGTCATACTTTATGTTCGGAGTGTAGAAGTATCGTTCTGAGGGTGACCATCATTCCGGTGTTGAACTTGGTTCTTTGTAATCCAATCACGGTACAGTGTACTTCACAGTTATGCTGTTATTGAACGCTGTCGGATAGCTACTTCAGTGAGGCCACGTGTTCAAATGCATGTGCATTCATGACATGATCGTTCACAGTATATTGATCGATTGTCTTTTTAGGTGATGGACGGTCTTTCCTGGCAGAATTCAAAATGCATGTCTTCGCGTTACTGACACATCATTTTGAATTGTCACCATTATTCAACCACAATATTGCAGGGTGTATCCATATGCAATCTGGTTTGTCTTTGATCCTTTCTCTGACTCTTACTGACATAGTCATAGAAGGACGAAACAGCTGTATGGTGCAGTAAAATTGGTAAAGGTGCTTAACATATTGGGTGTGTTTTGTACAATCCTTTGCATGTTTTTCTGATGAATCACTTTCCTCACTCGATCCTCGCACATCTTCCGACATTGATGTATCCAACGTGTAGAAGAACCACCCTGTCCGTGAACGCCATTCTGGAGTGGAACTTATTAATTGTCGTTGTTACATAATGTTTCTGTCGTCACTGTGTTGTAGTTGGTCACCATAGACAGCTTTGTTAACCATCATGCTTCATTCTACACTTTTGATGTTATCCATCTGAATATGGTACGTGAATCATGCAATCGTATCATCACTGTTAGACGTCTATATACAATTTGGAAAGTTAGTTATCTTCACAAAATGTAGAAGTTTCGTTGTTTGAGTGAAGGTCATTCTGGTCTTGAAGATTCTCGTAATCAATGCTGGCGTTTTCGTGATGTATCAAACATATTTTATGCCAATATTTTGGTTTAAAAAAGTTCGTAGGTTTGTTGAATAACAGTATTTAAATAAATCAAGAGGCAAAAATACGATCTAGAAATCTATTACAGGGAAAAAGGTATTAAAACATTTTCTTACTCTCTATCTGTACATGTCTTTTTTATCTCTTCCACTCCTTCATATAATCACTTTCATACTCTCTATCTGTACATGTCTTTTTCAATCTCTTCCACTCCTTCATATAATCACTTTCTTACTCTCTATCTGTACATGTCTTTTTCAATCTCTTCCACTCCTTCATATAATCACTTTCATACTCTCTATCTGTACATGTCTTTTTCAATCTCTTCCACTCCTTCATATAATCACTTTCTTACTCTCTATCTGTACATGTCTTTTTCAATCTCTTCCACTCCTTCACATAATCACTTTCTTACTCTCGATATGATTAAAACCATATATTTAATTTCACTCTGATACTCTAAGTTGCACAACTTTGTGCAACATAGAGTATCGCAATGAAATTAAATATCAGATTTAATATCTGACTTTTTATGTGTGCATATCTTTTTCATTCTCATAAACATAGAAGTAAACAATGGCTGTTGTTTAAAGACGTTCGAGGGATATGCAAAATAAACACGAAAACAATATTTTGTAAATTGTTAAAACAAGTCATATGAGCATATTGAAAAAATAAAATAATTGTTATTCATGACATGAATGGGTATCACACATATAGATACAAATTACTAATTCAACATTAAATTTCATCAAATCAAACCCAGCCCAAACTGAATGCATATGAAAAACAAGAGAACTATCTGTACCTAATGCACAGTTCAAAGCTTTTGGGGTAGGGTAGGCGTGTGGCTGGGGATGCGAGATGGTTAGGGATACAGCATCAGCTGACGGTTACATGCAACCGGTCGGCTAATGCTGTAAAACCTAATTCCTTAACAATTCCCCACACGTTTCTGTGTGTGGACGCAACCCCGGTGCGGAGGCCCGGATATAGGACTGTACCTCCTTCATTGATGTTCGCTCCGGTTAATTTTGAAAAGATATTGAAATAGCTTCGTGATAACTATAATAGCATGACAATATCTGAACATCAATCGTATCAATATCTTTCACATAAACATGGTCAATCAACGTTCCCCCTTCTGTTGTTGCCTCTTTAACACACTGTATGTATCCATGTGATTCCATCACTACCGATATTGATGAAGAATTTTGCAAAATATTCTGATTAAAATCTCCCAAAATTATTGACCTCATGTTAGGTTTGCGTAATAATTGCATCAATTGTGTCAATTTATTTTTGAAGTGTTCGATATTGTACGCTTGTGGTCTATAAATAGTAACAACAATAACATTTTCTGATTGAAATGCAATATACTCTAAGTCTTCAACTTCGAGGTATATTCGCTCAAATTCCGCGTTTTGTTTACTAAATACTGCTACGCCACCATGTCCTTGTGCTTGTAACTTGTTTGTAACTTTATACGACATTTTTCTGGTCTGACTGTGTAATTGAAAGTTGCTTACATGAACTGTTCCAGTTGTATCTTCCTGTAACCAGGTTTCCGTTAAGCATATGTAATCTGCATCAAGCATTTGTTTGTTTGATCGTATATCTTGTAAATGAGGTATCATGCCCTCCGTATTATGATATATTATTTTTGTCATTTTCCTCGTAGTTTCTCTTGGGACCGAGACAAAATCTTGCATTTGTAGGAGTGCGTCTTTAATTTTAGGATTGCAGAAAATAGCTTTTTCGTCAAAATCTGTAACTGTCAGTCCCTGTAAAGACGTTACACGACTTAAAGCAACATAAGCCTGACCTGGTGCAAATATTTTGTTCAAACAAACAACAGCACTATCGGTCGTTAAACCCTGAACTTTATGAACAGTACATGCCCAAGCTAGTTTTAACGGAAATTGTCGTCTTGTATTTCTACTGTTTCTGCCTATTATTTCTTCTTGACGTTCTACCATTACAAATGTATCATTGCCCACTTTTCTTCCTTGTTTTAGACCAACCTTTTTATTATCAAAACAAACTTCAACGCATTTTACTGTTTCGCTACTGTTATCTTTAACCAACTGTTTAACTGTCCCAAACGCACCATTAACAAGTCCATCGGACACATCAACATTTTTTGTAAGCATAACACGAGCGCCAACTGAAAGCCATAGTGAGCTTGGCAAAGTACATTTTCTGGCTTGCGTTTCTTTTCGGGTCATTCTTCCACTGCGTTCATCTTTTGTCCAATCTTCCGCTTCAATACTGACAGGATCGTTGCAAATTGTGTGTAATGTGTTTAAATTATGTTCATCAACCTGGTCATTACAAGCATAAATATGGATTGCGTTACTTTCTTCGCCCGTTTCTCTATTGGACAATAGGTCTCTATCATTATTGAGCAAATTGTCGTTTTTGGTTTTTACTCGACATCGGTTCAACACCATAGCAAATTCTTTGTCGTCTTTTTGTCTCATGATTTCGTTTAAGACTACGACACAAAAATTGTCATTCCACAAATCATAGAATATATCTTTGGTATGCAAAGATTTGCCTTTAACAGGAGGAAGTTGATAAAAGTCTCCAACAGCTAAAATACTAACGTTGCCAAACGGAGAATGATCACCGGTCTGCTTTATTTGTCTTAGGCGCCCATGAATATATGAAAGCAATTTCTTATCAACCATCGATATCTCGTCAATAATAAGCAGCTGTAACTGACCTAATTTGCTTCGCAAACTATTCAACTTTTCATCACCAAGGGGTTGGTATGTTGCGGTGGCCTCTATTGGTATTGCCAATGCGTTGTGAATGGTTGAACCACCGATATTAAATGCCGCTACGCCAGTTGGAGCAACTAATAAAACGGATACATCATCTGGATTTTGCAATGTAGGCGCAAAAAGTCGTGTGCACTCATAATATACTGCTTTGATCAGATGACTTTTTCCAGTACCAGCTCCTCCAGTGAGGAAGACATGTATCGGGTCAGGATTCGTACCATGGATTGTGTGGAGACACCACTTCCTTATCTTTGAAAATACATCGCTTTGTTTGACATTCATTGATCTCATTATGGACAATCCTTCCTCTCTTGTTACCACTGTTGGACATATTTCTATATTTTTGTTATTCGTTTTGCAAACCAAATCAGGTATTCCTTCAATACCGTCTTCATTTTGTTTTGTGTTTGATCTTTCGTGCTCACATTCAATGCGTTCTGATTCAGTTTCAGGACAAATCTGTGCCCATGCATCTTCTCGAGGTCCATCATTTTCTAACGCATTTTCAGCATTATCGAGCATATCTATATCTTTCTCAAAGAAACTACGGTTCGTATCTACAATCGATTTCACCTCATTCAATGGGTCATTAGGTCCAAATTTAACATAACCCGTATTATAAAACTCCTCGTGTGTTTCAAACCCATTTGGCTTTAATTGTACATCTGCTCTATATGGTAGAAAAAGTTGAAGTATGCTCTGGAAATATTTCTCTGGTGCTCGTGTAATTGAAAAACGAGGGTATCGTATAACAGCGATATCTGTTCTTGTTCTTTTCATTATGGATCCTAAGCCATTATGTAGAGTGTAAACGGTGCTGCGGTGTTTACAATCTTGTGCAACTTCGGTTGATGATAAAACTCTGTACTCAGCGCAAAATGTAGCTAAACACATATTTTCAAACTCTTCCTTGTTTGGTCTTGCTTTATATTTATCAACAGAACTGGACATCCATATGCTACTATCATCGTTTTCTGATCTGGCCTTGATAACTGAGAGTGGAAGACTCATTCTAACTGGATTGTCACCAATTGGTATAAACTGTACTTTTCTTGAACTTTCTTTTAATCTTAAATTACAAACCCTGAATGTTGCTTCTTGTGCACTTACTTCACGATGGTGAAGATATACACTTCCTAATTTTTTCATTGCCTGTTCTGCATCAACATTTCCCTCTCTGGCTTCTGTTTGAGCATGGTCAAGTATTTGACTCATTTCTCTTTCTGCTTTGGCTATGTATGACACCATGTATACTACACATGCATAAGCATCAGTGACGTACTGGATATCCATATTTGCATTCCAACAATGAAGTAAATGGGGGTTATACTGATTAATCCAAACATCATCTGGTTCCCTTTTCAAAACCACGTTTGTCCTCTTTGTTAGACTATTGCAAGCCTGTTCAAATAAGGATTGTGTTAAACCGAGTTGCTTAAAGATATCATCAACGGTTATGTTTTCGTTTTCTTCATTTGCCATATACTCCCAAATATCACTTAACATTTTTTTGGCTGTTTCAACAGGCATGCCGCCAACCTTTAGGTTATGCGCACAAACTTCGTCAAATTCTTCAGCACTCATAGTGGGTTCACTCTGTTTCAGGTCTTTCATTTCACTAGCTGGACGTGACACAAATGTATTGTTTGATGGAGGTCTAGGGAAATTAAATCTACATACTTTCCCACTTTTTTTGCATGATTTGGAATGTCGTTTGCTGTGCTGCTGTACACTTGTTATTATTTCACGCATTTCTGGCTCATGTTCTGAAGGTATTGCACATGATATGTATTTATCAACAAAATCAACTATATCTACATCGTCATCTTTGTCTAACTGTGGAGCATTTTCTACCCAAAAAAAACAATGAGTATGTGGTGATCCTCTTTGTTGAAATTCAACTCTGTAAAAATAGTCATTGATTTTACCTATTGGAGCTGCTTTGGACATTATTACTTCTTTTAAGAAAGAATGAAAACGATGCTCAAACATTCTTGCAACTGTTACCGGATTGCTTTTCAATATGTCGTTCTTCATTTTCCAGTCCATTCCATCCACTTTTCTCTTGTCATTCTGCTGCTTCAAAATACATTCGATTACATCACTCCATCTCATTTCAGCTGCAGAAAACGAACAAAACCATGTGGGTAGCCCGAGTTGGCGTAGCATAGCAAAGAGATCTTTTTGTGTTGCTTGCCAATATGGCGGAGTGCCTCTTACGGGTTTCAGAAATTTATAGCCGTCGTCATTTTTCAAAATGGATTTGACATTATCCTGATTTTTTAACATTTGTGATGTTACTTGCTGTCCATCTTTTCCTATACCAGTACCTTTTCTTAAAGCTATAGACACGTTCGATATGACTTGTTGTAGTTCGGATAAGTACTGTGCGAAAAATATGAAATTAGTATCTTCAGAAAAACGGTTATCTACATTCATCAATCGATTATGCAAATACCTGCACAATGTGAGAGCAGTATCACGGTTATCACTGAAAACATTTTCTCCATCTGGAAAAAGTACAGGGAATGCTTTTGCTTCAACGCCCTTTTCCATTAACAAACTGATCGGATGATTTTTCTCGCATGGAGCAATTGAAAAGATTTGATCAAAATACTGATCAAGAACTTCCTGTCCTATGTCGGCAGGTTGCAAACAAGTATCTAGTGGCATAGCATGAAGTCTGTCATCAACACCATCATCGGTTGTCTCTGTGTTTTCATCTACACCACCAGTTTGTCCTTCTGTACATACTTTGTTTTCCTCAATGGGATTTTCCCAACATTCGTCTATCTCCACATCTTTGTACCATTTGTTTTCTTTCTTCAAAAACTTTATTGCTTTTTCAAGACGACTCGTTTGTACAAAATGATAACTATAATGACCCTTGTATGAAAGCTTTCTCTTCAGTTTGACTCGTATCAATTGATTATCGTTTTCACACCTTGGTAAGGTTGTGATAGACATATTTATATTTGCGGGTACACATACAACAGGTCCGTGAACACCATGCTGTCCTCCTTTAGGTAAAGGTATCATTTTCATAAATGGCACAATAATAGAAATCAAATGTCTTTCAATTGGATTCAAACACTGCAGTTCTTCAGGAATTGATTTCGTCTCCATTTTGTTAACACTAGCCTCAGATGGAATTTTACCCTGTTGAATTTTCCTGTGACATGTATAACAAATCCATAAATTACATCTACTCGAACATTCATGATTTTCAGCGTCTTTACAAGGGGTGAAATACTTCTCGGATATGCACATATTCGCTATTTCACTGATGTTTTCTTCTTTTTGCATATATGTATCCTTTTTACACTTCAATACCTGTGTTTTGAACAATAATTTATTACAAACTGCACAAACATATTCTGGAAACTCTTTCATTTTTTTCAAAAAGTTCTCTGTTACAAGGTCTATATCACGTTGTTGTTCCTGCAAACATTTTCTTTTTGTTTGAACTCTTTCTTTAAGCTCGTCCCTACATTTCTCGCTATTTTTATATTTCATCTTCGAAGAAGTTTTCAAAACATTTTTGTGCTGGACATCAAACTTGTATTTTCTTTTCGAATACGTTTTTACTTTTTCACGATGGTCATCGTCACCTTCATATTTTTTTTTTGAATACGTTTTGACATTTTCACGGTGCTCCTCGTCACCTTCATATTTTCTTTTTGAATACGTTTTGACATTTTCACGGTGCTCCTCGTCACCTTCATATTTTTTTTTTGAATACGTTTTGACATTTTCACGGTGCTCCTCGTCACCTTCATATTTTCTTTTTGAATACGTTTTGACATTTTCACGGTGCTCCTCGTCGCCTTCATATTTTCTTTTTGAATACGTTTTGACATTTTCACGGTGCTCCTCGTCGCCTTCATATTTTCTTTTTGAATACGTTTTGACATTTTCACGGTGCTCCTCGTCGCCTTCATATTTTCTTTTTGAATACGTTTTGACATTTTCACGGTGCTCCTCGTCACCTTCATATTTTCTTTTTGAATACGTTTTGACATTTTCACGGTGCTCCTCGTCACCTTCATATTTTCTTTTTGAATATGTTTTGACATTTTCACGGTGCTCCTCGTCACCTTCATATTTTCTTTTTGAATACGTTTTGACATTTTCACGGTGCTCCTCGTCACCTTCATATTTTCTTTTTGAATACGTTTTGACATTTTCACGGTGCTCCTCGTCACCTTCATATTTTCTTTTCGAATACGTTTTGACATTTTCACGGTGCTCCTTGTCACCTTCATATTTCCTTTCTGAATACGATTTTACGTTTTCACGGTGCGCTTCATCATCTTCATATTTTTGTTTAGATGCAGTTATTTTGCGTTTTCGGTTTTGCTCATCACAATCATACTTTCGTTTAGATGCAGATAGTTTACTTTCTCTATAGAGCACATTTTCATGGTATTCTTTTTTCATTCTCATTCTATTTTGTGCTTTTTTCTCTTCAATACAATGTCCATCCTCATGCTTCAATGCACCGATGGTCATATATTCTTCGTTATGTCCGACACTTTCTAGTAATTTGTTTCCGCGTCTCGCTAATTTCCTTTCCTTTTTTTGTTGCATATATGATTTTCTTTTCCGTTTTCTTTTTGAACATGGTGGATCTATATTGTCAGTCATATCTGTGATCATTTCTGTTGTAACCGCACATTCGTTTGTTGATGCTATTGGGTTTTGTATATGCAAACTTTCACTCGAATTTATACCTTCGTCCAATATAACCAGGTCATCCCGTATATCATTTGAGTGGGTGATTGACAATTCTTGTTGCTTAACAGCTACCGCTGTAACTTCAAACCTGTCAAATACACTATAGTTCATTGAAGTTGCTAAATTCAGACAGTGATTGTAAACATCTTCAACATCACAATAATTCAAAAGAACACTCGCGCCACATGGTGTTTGCAAACCTGTTGCGTTTCTCGAATGAGAATCAAACACGAAGTATCCACCATTTTCTTTAAGAACGATAAAGGTGTTTCCTTTGAATGTTATAAATGCACCGTGACTTTCGCGTTGATCCAAAGCAGCAAGTAATGCTTCATTTAGAGTCACAAACAGTAATATATCTAGATCTTCACCTGTGTGTCCCAGCGTTCCTTCAAGTGGTTCTTGGAATTCAAACTGATACAATTTCCCGTAACAATCTAATTCTCTCGATACTTCATCAATAGACACATAATCGTGACGCATTGTAGAACTCTGTTGAAGGAACCCGTATATTTCATCGCCTTTAACAAGAATGTGATCTAGGTCTGAGCTTATCCATGTACCAATAGGTTTTTCTCGACTGTATATGAGAGCTGCTAAGCTGTTCATTACACACTGTTTCCCTGCATTGTCTAAAAACCTCGGGTGGCCCTGATGAAAATTTCCTTTTACAGCTTCATAACGGTTTGCTTGTACTGAATACAGTTTTTTAGGTTCCATCGGTTGTGTTTTATTGGTAACAGTGTCTGCACATGGATTCATGGATAGCTTACGCTTGCGAGATGTCTCTGTTTGTTTGAGAGAGTTCTTGCATGAATTTGCGTCTTTAAAAACACTTGTTCGATTAGAACCAGCAAACGTTTCAACGTTTTCAACTGTATCTTCTACACACACAACTACATCATAGTGTGCTCTATATCTATGTATCAGATATATGGCTTCTTGTTCTACTTTTCTGTTTTTATCTACCTGCTTTGCCGAAAATTTCAACCAGGATGCCAAATTATCCTCATAAATGTATACGTCAGTACCCAAAAAATCAGCAGCGGCCAATATTTCAATTTCTGTAGCCCACGTTCCGTTTTCAAGCATTTTCTTCTTCATCACCCAGTCGGTAACAGATTTATAACCAGACCTCAAGTGTGTGTTATATTGGTGACTATTCTGGACCATGTGTATAACTGTGTCGTGTCGAATTTTTCTATGATGCGTTTCATCCTGACAAATACTATACGACAGTGCTCTAAAAAAACAGTTTCCATCTCCTACAATACTTTTCGTCTGTTTCGGTTTACCCAATGTGCAAACACGTGTGCTTACAGTTGGAGAATCAAAATCAGAAGCAATTCCCAATTTTTGCGTCAACTTCTGTTGTGTTGCAGTAGATAATGGGTTGAAATTGAATAGTGTCGGTCCCGTTTCACTTTCAAACATAACTTCTTCCTCATCACTAATATACTCGCAATCATCAACTTTCCATGTTTTCCCAGTTAGTGGACTGGATAAAACTTCTATCCTTTGTTCTACCTCCTTTTTCATTTCGTCATTTATCGACAACGCAGTATTTTCATTTTCTCTAGATTTTTGTTTCTTAACACACGGCTTATTGGACATTTTGTCAAATTTATTACCTGGTTTCTTTCCTTCAAATTTGTCATTTGTGATCATGGTATCATTTGCTTTCTTTGCAGTCCGAGTTTGAACAATATTTGTTTTCTTTGCTTCCCTCACACTGTTCTTGTCAGTTTTCTTTGCACCTACTCTTCTTTTAGAGCGTCTTCTGTTCACGTCATGTGACGTTTCCCTTTTTTCTGTACTTGTTTTTATTTTGATGTTTTTTGTTTTAATCCTTCTTGAATTTGTTGGCTTGTCACATGAATATCTTAACTTTGAGATAGGAATGTTTTTTCTCGTGCATTTTTCTTTTTGTTTTGTTGCCTTCACATTTCTACATTTACCCTGTCTTTCATTAGTGCTTTCAGAAAACTCGCAAGTTACTGTATCCTTTTTTCTGTCTTTTCTGTCAGCCTTTGCCGTTATCATCATTATGTTATAACGTCGATTCGTTTTAACTGTTCTTTTACCATTTGTTTCCTTTACATTCACATTGGGGTATTTTTCCACTTTTATTTTGTTACGTTTCACAGATTTCATCTCACTCGAAGGTGGTTCAACATATTCTATCTCACCCGAAGGTGGTTCAACAGAATCAATCTCACCCGAAGGTGGTTCAACAGTTTCATTCACACCCGAAGGTGGTTCAACAGTTTCATTCACACCCGAAGGTGGTTCAACAGTTTCATTCACACCCGAAGGTGGTTCAACAGTTTCATTCACACCCGAAGGTGGTTCAACAGTTTCATTCACACCCGAAGGTGGTTCAACAGTTTCATTCACACCCGGAGGTGGTTTTACAAATTTATTCACACCCCCAACAGGTGGTTTATCTACTTTTTTTAAGGAGGTAGCGTCCTCACTTGCATATTCAACTTTTTTTAAGGAGGTAGCATCCTCACAGGCATAATCAACTTTTTTTAAGGAGGTAGCGTCCTCACTAGCATATTCAACTTTTTTTAAGGAGGTAGCGTCCTCCGGTCTCTCATCAACACTTCTCTTCTTCGCCAACCCCTTCCGCCAGTTCTTCTTGCGAGGCATTCTGAATCTGCAACAATGATTTCATTAAAAACCTTAACAAAACAAATAGATAATTTCATAAAACGGGTAAGCCAATATGACAACAAGGCATCGCAAACGATACAAATCCCCTCACGTGCTAAGCATACCATATTTATCCTGCAATAAGCCCAGGGGGCCAACACATGAACTCTGATGCAAAATGGGGGGTGGGCTTATTGCAGGACATTGAAATAACATCAGTTGTCATTTGCACTGAACTGCAGTAGACATATATAAAGTTTGGTCAGGATCCATTCAAAAATGAGGTCGCAACGGCGCTGACACAGATTTTCTATAAATAGTAAAGGTGACCTTGACCTTAACCTTGGCGCCCTGAAACACAAACTTTTTTGAAGTATTACCATCCTGCATCCATACATAAAGTTTGGTTAGAATCCGTTCAAAAATGAAGTCGCAAGAGCGCTGACAAAGATTTTCCATAAATAGTAACGTTGACCTTGACACCACGAAACACGAACTAGTTCGAGATATTCCCATGCTGGACTGATATACTGTATAAAGTTTCGTCAGGATCCGTTCAGAAATGAAGTCGCAAGAGCGCTGACCAAGATTTTCTATAAATAGTAACGGTGACCTTGGTAACCTGAAACACAAACTCGTTCGAGGTATTCCATGCTGGACCCATATATGAAGTTTGGTCAGAATCCGTTCAAAAATGAAGTCGCAAGAGCGCTGACAAAACATGTACGAACGGAACGCTAAATCCCCTCCCCGACTTTCGTCGGGGAAAACAAGACAATTCAGTGAATTACAGTCCCCAACCGAATGTGAAATGATATTAAATAGAGCCTGGACAAACGTTTTCTTTCATGAAGGTCAAAATGAAGGTCACAGTGACCTACGTTTGATACATGACACACCGCCTCCCAAAGGTGAACCCATATACCAAACATGAAGTTCCAGTTACAAGTAGTGTATGAGATAGAGCCCGAACAAACTTTTTCTTTGATGACGTTAAAAGTCAAAATAAAGGTCAGAGTGACCTACTTTTGATACACGAGACACCACCTCGCCAAGGTGAACCAATTTACCAAGTATGAAGTTCCAGTTGACAAGTAGTGTGGGAAATAGAGCCCGGACAAATGTTTTCTTTGATGAAGGTCAAAGGTCAAATTGAAGGTCAGTGTGACCTACTTTTGATACATGACACACCGCCTCGCCTAGGTCAACGCATGCCCCAAGTATGAAGTTCCAGTGATTATTAGTGTAGGACATAGAGCCCGACAAAATATATGTGGCAGAATGTACGGACAGACGGACACAGCGCAAACCTATATCCCCCCACTCCCCTGGTGGGGGACCAATTAACAAACAAGGTAATTTAAGGAAGATCATCTCCCTGTGTATGCAGGTGAATGTGTGTGTATGGGAACATTGAAGCTACACATGTTGCTGTTTGCCTCCTTGTGATAGCGTGAAACAACAAGAAATGTTTTACTTGTTATGCTACCTTCATTTCATTACATGTTTTGTTTTCGTCATGGGGCGAGATCACTAAAATACAGATGAACTCCCAAATCAAACCAAGTGTGTAGGTGATGCTAAAAATGTGTGTAAGATTGTTTAATGTCGGTAGCTATAAGATGAACCGCTATCTCGAAGTCAACGGGATCGTGAAAAAACTTCGAGATATCCAAGTATTTGAGTTAAACAAGTTCTGACGTTTGGCAAAACGTTTAATAGTAATGCTTTGTAAACAATGACGTAATTTGAGTTGTCAATTTTACAATGTCAGTGAACTTCTAAGTAATGATCAATGAAGGACAGAAAAGTTCTGAAAAGCGTAATTGTGAAATATTGGGTCGGTAATTAACAAATAAAAATTATAGCTTCAATATAAATGCCAATTTTATACAGGATTTTTGCTGTCAGGACCGATAGTTCACTTTGAGATATCCAAGTTTATCGAGTTATCCGAGCTCAAAGTAACCAACTTTGTATTACTAAGATAAAGAGGTATTTTGGCCAGGACAGGAGAAACACTTCGAGTTATCCAAGTTCGAGATAACAAAGTTTGACTGTACAATTTATTGTGAACGATAAAGGTCACTTTTAACACCCAATGCATGTGTATTCAAGGTCAAATTCTGTACATAATTTATTTTATTATGAACTTGTGTCAATCATGAACAATTTTTTGTTTTGATGTTTCATTACCAATTGCATTTGTTGGTCATAAATTAAGATGACCTCCATGGCGCCCATCTTGGATTTAAGACTGACCCAAAAATCAACAACACTTGGTTGGGATCAGTACAGTTAAGTTTCAACTAAATCCCAATAGTCGAATTTGAGATGTTTATAATATGAAAAGTTTATGATGCACGAAACACAATGGCTATATAATAGGTCATCTGAACACAATGGCTATATATAAGGTCATCCCCGACTCTTTGGGTCAAATGACCTAATAACATATAATCGAAAATGTCATTCTTTCAAATGTTGTTTATCTTGGCCGCAGAAATCTCATCTACAGGAAGGCTATTTTCAGTTGATTTCTTCACAAATCTAGATATTCAATGAATATTACAACCAAATACCAAATTTACGTATTCATATAAGCACCAATTGTGGCCGACATAGATATTCGGCTGCATATATATAAATGCATGAACATCTGTTATAGCACTGTGAATTATGACATCAGTCGTTATTAGGCCCAAAAAATATATATTAAGAATATTACACTGTCACTCTGCATTTTATCGAGTGCTCGAGTGTAATGGGCCATTTATTGACTAAAATAGGTCTGAATCTACATACAATTTTATACTAAATATTGTGATTGGACAGTTCCCCTTATGCCTAGCAGGAACATACCACAATATAATGTTGCATCTGATCTTTTATTTTTAAATATGGTCTTCCACTCAGGCAATGTTTCAGTTTGTGTGTTTGGTACCGTGCTCCATACGATCCTAGCATTCACAACTTTATATTAATTATAACTTCACGAATGCATCAAGTTACATATCAATCTACTGCACAGTCAGAGTCTTAGGCCTGGACTTGGAGAATTTGGGTCTCGTAATTATAAGCGAGTCACAATACACAATACGTTGTTTATGCATCTTATGTTTTCCAAAGGTATTAACGCATTTCACCAAGAGCATTTATTTTATTTTAATTGCATTTAAGGTACATGACCACACTTCTGACATAAAATCTCAGTTCAGATTTATTTTACCTCTAAACCCAGGGCTTCTTTCGAAGCGACTACGGTAATCACACCTGGCCGTATAAGCCCACGGCTATTGAGACAACACTCTCAGTGAATCCTGTTGTAAGACCGTCATGCTTGACCGCAGACACCATACTGGCTTCCAAACAGGTTTTGCTGGTGAGGTACTGCATTGGATATTCAAGGAAACTGAAACACGTTGTTATGTAACATTCCATTGAAAATGTATACTGTCCCCGCATTGGACCCCAGGTTACCTTGCACTTTTACAATCCAAGGACATACTATCTGTGTATTTCACCTATACATTGCCCAATATTTGCTAATCCAATGGCAAAATTTATTTCCTTTCCAAAAAGTCCAGAACCATTTCTGGAACTAGCATCATGATAAAAATAAAACAAGTTGTATAACATTTGTCTGAAAGGTACTGCTATCAATATTTTACCTGAATATTGATTATAAATACCAAAAAATCATTGACACATGTACCTACCCCCTCAAGTGTTGTTGTTATATAGGGTAGGTAAGTTTGCAACACTGAAAATCAAAATCTAAAATGTTTTTTTTTAATTCAATCATAGGAGTACCTTTGTAAATGTCATATGGTTATCCATAGAAAGGTATACTTTTGTACCTGTTACCTGTTTTGAGATAGATTTTTTTAAAGTTTCTACTTATTCTCTCTGTAAACAAACCAACAATTTGGTTTATTAGGAAGAGTTGGTAGGCATTTGTGAATACAAGAGTGTTCCATTTTCAAAAGAAACACAGGTAAAACCATAGCTACTCTCGTAAACACCCTGGTGTTTGTACAAACTATTTCAATAAAAAAATAATATTTACTGGAAGTCTGGTCATGAACCTTAATGCAATGGTGTTCTATAAACAAACAAACCACGTTCAAGACTTTATTCTTAATATTAACTTCCCTGACAACCATATAACTTAACCGGGTCCCTCTTCTGTTCTGCGTTTGTAAACACAAACCACTTTCCGTGAATCATCGCAAAAACATCTATATTTCATTTACAGAATTTTCAATTTCCGGAAAGAAAAATACCGAACCAAACACGATGAGCCGCCATTTTTCTTGCAAAGTTCCATAACAGTATGATCTCATTCTGCAATAAAATAAAAGCGATCGACATAGTTGCAGCGCAGCAACTATGAAAGGCAACATTCATGAAACTAAATATAAGACAACGGCATCGCTTTTCTATTGTTAAACCCTTGTTCGACTCTATTTACTCACAGCGTTAATATTGTAGCAAAAACACAGTCTCTCTTACCTTGCAGGAAATGAATGAATTGATCTCATGCATGAAAACGCTTCGAATATTGCATCGCGTTGTTTAAACGCTTGTTATCGATAGGGGGATTTCTGGTAGGCCTACGCCGAACCCGGACCCGACCAAAGGGACTCGACGCTCAGCTTGGACAGATTTTTTTTATTTATTTTTTTTATTTCCCTTCAAATATTGTTAAAATGTCTAATACCAAAATATCTAACAAAAATCAATTCCTAGTGCACGCGGTATTTTTTAAAGTTCCATATTAAAAATGCTTCACCCCGACCACAGAGTATTAACAAGGGAGTCAACTTCGCTAAGACCGAAACTGCAAAAAGTCAATTAAAATCGCTACAGTACAGTATATATTTCAATAATGCGTTAATCAATTTTCCAAAGCGACCTCACGAATGAAAGAAAACATCTTAGACTTTCCATCGGTTCATATACATCATAACCATAACGCAAAATACGAATTACTGACATGGTTGTAAAATATTTACAAAGGATAATATCTGGTAAGATTTTTCTGCCAATATGAACCGATGGAAAGGCTAGGGTGATTCCTTTCATTCGTGAGTTCGCTTTGGAAAATTGATTAACGCATTATTTATAAAAAAAATACTGCGTGCACTAGGAATTGATTTTTGTTATATATTTTGGTATTATAAACAATATTTGAAGGGAAATAAAAAAAAATAATAATAAAAATCTTTTAATTTTTGTCCCAGCTGAGTGTCGAGTCCCTGGTTCTCGTCCTTAGTTCACTACTCTCCCGCTAGGCGACGTTTCGTTATACAAAAAAAATATACGCATGCGCATCTCTGTCGATATTTCCCGCGATCATTAGGCCTACGGAGAAAGAGGGAAGATGGCGACACCAAAGAAACTGCCAAGGCTAACCACAGAACAAAAAGAAGATGAAGTAAATGGATACGTGCACTTCGTGTCACCTGTCAAAACAAGCACTAAAAACAATTCGCCGTACTTTCAATGCGTCTTGCAAACGGGGAAAGGAGTATATGACGAGATGATATCATTCTCACCTGACAAGCACACTATTTTCAACCAGGCTGCAGAGAAAAAAACGCCGGTTCACCTCACCGGAGTTTCAAAGACACTAAGTACGTATCTCAAGTGATTTTTTAGGGGTACATTTTGGGCCGATTAAAGGCCCCTTCCCCTAGACTAGAGAAATTTTGTTGAATTCCCAAATTCGTGTTTATTAAATTTGTATCAAATTCTTCATACAATTAAAATTAAAATTTATGAATCAAAATTGAATTAATTTAGACCAATTTGGATTAATGGAATATTAATTCAACAACTTGAATGAAACAAGTTTGATTCCAGATTAAAAAAAAATAGGGTTGCATTATAAAGTAAAAAGAAAATTACAAAAATTATCATGATGTAGTTATCCAATTAATTATATGTTTGTATTAAGCCAGTTAACTATATCTCTCTGAGTCTCTAAAAAAAACCACTGTCCAGTTTGTTGGGCTTTGTAAAACGATCTATTCTCAACTCCATGTACACATGTGCTATAACCAAACTAACGTGAATGATTAACGCTCCTCAGACTCGCACCAAATGGTGTTACTTCGCGGACCATGCGAGATTATTCAGGTTATCACACCACGCATGGCTCCACAACTTGTATGCCGGCCTCAGACCACAATTAGGCCTAATTCTACTATATGTTACTACCAAAGGAAATCAAAAATTAACATATTTTAAAACTTTGCAAAAGGTCGGGTACTTATTTTTTTCTTGTAGATCTATTCAAGCTGAACTTACAGTGAGCTGGAAAGTGCCTCATGAGTGGCATTTAAGAAAGATAATTTCATTTGAATGTCACTACCCTTCATTTATAGAGAAAAATACCAAAAATTGCAAAATATCAATGTGCAAGCTTCATCACTCATAGTGTCCTGCTGCCAAAATAAACTTGACAAGTGTGTGAAACAAAAATTAGCATCTAGAATAGATATTGTTGAACAATTCTATGTAAAAAAAACTGTACTTATCTGTCATAAATAAGACAGGAATAATTATTTAGTAACCCACATGAAATGTCCTTATGCACTACATTCGTGTACAACGACCCGGAAGTTTAATTGTGGTTTGAGGCCTGTATAGTACAAGTAGTTTACGATCTATGTAACAGGCTTTATTGCAAGTTATGGAAAGTTAGGAAAACATCCATTTGTTTATATGAATTGTGATCTTCTGATATACTTCACTTATTTCAATCATTAAAATGTGTGGTGTAATTTTTATAACGTCTGTGGCTGAATGCAGAGTTCTAAGAAGGTAGGTCGTACTACGGCAGGTCGTGACTTGTTAGGTAGACCCTACATGTAATTAACACCTGTGTCCCATCAGTCTACTGAGTCTGGCTGTCAAGTGACCCATTTAATTGACACTTTAATCTTGCTATTGATCAACTGACTATAAGTCGGGTCATATCGTGTGTATGGTTTGACTGGTTTCAATATCTGGTGAAATGTAATGTGTAGGTTTTGGGAAGGAATTAATGATAGCTACCAGGTAAGTACATACGCATGTTTATTGTTCCGTCCGAGAAATTTTGAAATGTGGTTTAAAAACTTGTGAATCAGAATCGGCCTACTCCATTACGGCCTATTATAAGCTATGGGACCAGTTTCATACCCTTCCGGTCGGGTGGTAGGCATGGTATATGTATGATTATTCGTTCTAGAGAAACTTTGAAATATTTCAGATCTCCACTTGATAGTGAATATTATATATGTATATATATTAACATCAAGAGACAAAATTGCAAGCACGATCATGATGCAAGAAATGCCCCTGGGGTATACAAAATCCATTGACTTTATTTTAGGTCAAATTTTTAAATCTATTTATTTTAAAAAGAGGTGTGTACAAATATATTTTCAAATCACTTTTCAATGGCCTTAGAAATCCACTTGCCCGAATATAATTTCTACTAGACTCATATATATATATATATATATATATAAACCTAAAAAGAAATTTAAAAAAAAAAATGAAAAAAAATCGTTTAAATCTATTTAATATGATTAAAATTTAATCATTAAATATTGCAGGTTTTGTGCATCAGTTACTGGCATGTTGTTGAATATCAGTTGCCCAGTATTTATTATTTAATTTCAGTTGACTGATTGAATTCAGCAAATTAGGTGCCTGAATTCCGGGTCCGGGATCCGGATCTGTCCGTGCCGATTATTAGTCACTCAATGCAAACTTCCTACTTAATATAATCAAGACGTTTTTACAGGGGAAAAAACTCTCTCTATGTCTTAATTAATGAACATGCAGGGAAATAGTACAGTAAGTGAACACTTTATATCCCTATTTTATACTTCAGCTGTAATTTCTGTTATTATATGCAGCTTAAAAGTCAGAAAAGTCGTCCGAGTTGATGGACAGTATGTTCGTTTTTCAGCCCGTCATTTTTACACCAAAAGGAGAATACACTTTCTTTTAATGAAGTTGTTGTTCGTTTCATGGTATTTATAGTCTATCCCACAACACTACATTTGGAATTGAGAAATGGAGAGAACACATACAAAAAACGTGTTGAGTAATGTTGACTGCATGAGTAACCAATATTTTTTGTATCAATTTAAAGAACCGAACCGAAACACGTGAATAGCGGACCGAACCGAACCAAATTAAACCGAAAGCTTTTGACCCACGGTTAACCGTTCTTTGGGTTATCGTGACACCCCTAAAAAATATATTGCGATTTTAATTGTTTCGAACATGATCACTATTGTATTTAAATGTAGAATAAATCTTATAATAAAAAAAAATAAAAATTCTGAATTTTGGTCCGCATCCATGCTGACACTGTATATTTACATAATTAATGTGAGTACTTACAACTTCCTGTTTGGTCGATCATTACGATTTTGGGGAGAACAAATGTCTATACTGTAAATCTGTGTCCTCATATATAAGCCCATGTCATGAAGTATTTCTAGTAAGTGAATCACTTAAATAATTAATATTGAACACTGTTAGTTGTGAGATGCAAAGACAGAAATTATCCTAATTCAGTGTCAGTGACATGCTATTAACTACAGTAATTTTGAATTGTAAGTGTAACATTACATAATTGATTGAAAAGTAGACTTATAACTTTTGCTGGTATTGCTTTACAGGTTTCCGGTCGGAGAGTGGTACATCAATATTATGTAGGAGACAGACAAATATAAAGAGCAGCAGCACATGCAACTTTCACCACAAAATACCTACAAAAAATCCTCTGGAAAAGGCTGCACATCCGATTACCTTAGCAGAGATGGCCAATGAGGTCTCTGGAAATTATGTAAGCGTAGATAACTTTGTTTATGTATACATGTAACAACATGTTAATGCTACATGAGCAGGTTTCTCAACGACCTATTAAAGCATGTCGCTGCGACATGCTTTAAGTTTAAAATATAAAATTTCCCGAATCGTGATGTTTTAGAAAGTGTTGTGACACTATAAACTTAACTGTTGCAAAGAGTTACTTTCCCTTATACACAAATGAATATGGCGACTGAAGAAAGTCTGCAACCACAATTTACACAAATTACAACTGAAAATGCACAAGCTGGCTTTATATCAGCGATTTCGTTCTCCAAGGATAAAACCTGTAGTCAGTAGATTGTGTTGCAACTCTTTCATACAGTGTGGGAATCCAACAAATTGCGTTGTCAACACAGCTTTACTAACATTTTATTTACGAAGACACTTACACAGTAATAATCTCACGGTCAATTCTAGCTGAAAAAGTGCAATGCTAGTCATGTTAACTGCCAGAAAAGGTTCAATGACTTCAGTCAACAATGTTTAAACAAATTTGTATAATTTTTGTATTTTTGTTTTTACAGGTCAATGTCACTGCTAAGGTTATACATTTGCAACCCACAAGGAATGTCTTCACCAAAGTAGGTCATACGGATGTTCAAGATGTGATCATTGCCGACACTACTGGCTCGTCGAAGCTCTCGTTGTGGGCCGACAAAAGCGTTCTCATACAGAATGGAAATACATACCACATGAAATGTCTTTGCGTGAAAGAATATTTAGATGAAAGATTCTTGTCGACGTGCTCAGAAAGCACATTTGAAAGGACCGATGAATTACAGGATGTCCACGAGGATGTAGACAACTTCGAATTCACACCAATAGAGGTGGTAGGTAGACCAATGATCATCAAGATGAACACTATGAAAATGTGCACCCAATGCAACACGAAAATGGAGCTTCCTACAGACATCCAAAAAAAATCAGTAAAATGTAACATATGTGGTATGCGACAGCTGGTAAGTAACATAAAATCAAACTCCAATGCCAGAGTGAAACTTGATACAAACCCCACATTATATGAAATATCAAATAACCTTTTGACCACATTCTCGCAAACTCATCAAATATTTGATGACGAGGAAATGGAGGAATTTTTCCTGGAACACGAAATAAAGATAACCCTTCCAAGTAAAACAAGCTGTTTGGTTTCGACACTCGAGCTCACTACATCTGACTGATTGTCCTGTCCATAATGTCATACTCCATTTACATTTATTTTATTGTAAATGTTCATAGTTGAACAATTTTTTCCACATTTCACTTTCCTAAGAGTTATTTTTATTATAAGTAGTCTATAAATTTTTGTGTATTCACAATATTGAAGACTTGAAGTTTAATATTGATGCTTATAGTCACATTCATTTGTGTATTTTTCCTGGTTGTATGAAAATACAGGACATTTAAAAGACATGAATCTGATGGCAGTTTGTCAGAATTATTAATGTCCTTTATTAGTTTTGGCTTTAAATGTCTAATATATTCATACAACCAGGAAAAATACACAAATGAATCCTGTATACATGTAGATCTATTCAAATCACTCTTTATCCGCGGTCCGTTCGTCATTCTGTCGGTTAAACTTCCCTGAGCAATTCTTTAATGTTATGGATATTTCTTGACAAATACTTCTAAAAGTTCACTTGGTCCCTACTTCACGTTTCATATTCAGTCAGTCTGATCTAGAAACCAATATGGCGGAGAAGCGGCCATCTTCTATTTGACTTTTGAAATTTGTTATCACTATTTCTTGGACAGAATTTGATGGATTTTCCCCAAATTTCACATGTAGGGTCCCGTAGGTCCCTAGTTGTAAAGATGTGTCTATTTCATCCTAGTTCAGATTACAGCATGACTATGGCCAACAGGCGGCCATGTTGCATATATATGACTGTCAAAGCTTGTTTGAAGAGATATATCACATGTTGTTTGCTTACATATCTTCAATCTTGGTAGATTTTGGTACTAGTTTACTTAGTATAGGTTTGTGCAGGTAGCATTTTACAGGATATTTTTTTGGGATGTTTTTGTTTATTGCAATACTATTCATTGTTTGATTTAGCTTGTTCAAATCAGTCTAAAGATCTGTCTATTTGGTCTTTAGTGTTCTATGACAAAATAAGTTGTGCATTTGAATCTTACCGAGTTAAACTTAAAGTGGCTTTAGAGAAATTAAGTACACTTGTAATTAAAAAAAAACAAAGACAAATTATTGAAAATTGGACATCTGATACACATGTAGTGTATACCTCCTATATTTCAAATGCTTATTTGTCACTTTGTATTATCATTTCTGTCATTATTTTATCATTTCTGTCATTATTTTAAAATTCAAAACTTCAGATGTCTGAACAAGATGTTCAGATGTATGTATAATGTAAACATGCAGGACTTTTGTCAGATGCTCATCAATGACTATAAGTGTATAATATTATGTATCATACTATGTTTAATTATGATGTCATTTCAAATAACGTCATAACGGTGGCTCCACCAATGATTAATTATAATGATACCTGGTAATAATATTATTGTGACTTAATTGTATTCATCATTGTGAATTGTCAGCTTAATATGAACTTGGACATCAGAGTTTGATGCATTATATATATATCCAATAATACTCTTAGTATTCATTCTGTAGTATTGTCAGCTTCACATGTCTATACTAAGATTGACTTATTAATATTTGATTGTGCATTGTTATATTAGCTCACCTGCCTGAAGGGCAAGTGTGCTTAATTATGCCATGGCGTGGGGTCTGCCATACGATTGCCGTCACCTTTTTCCTTTCAACCACTTCTTCTCTATAACCGAAGGGCCCAGATCTAGAGTCATGATATTTTACCCGTAGCATGCTGGGAAGGGCTATAAAGTTTGTTCAAATTGACGAAATCTTTTAAACAACTTCTTCTCTAAAACCAGAATGCCCAGGCTCATGATATTTCCACAGTAGCATGCTAGGATGAAGGGCTATCAAACTTGTTCAAATGAATGATCTTAATAACTTACTTTCAAGGTCACAAGTGTCAAATGTGTTCAAATTTTTAAATAACTTTGATATATTTGGACAGTGCAAATGACATGCTTGACCCACTTTCAACATCACATCACAGAAGTCAAATGCATTAAAAAAATTAATAATGAACAAATTCTTTTGAATTTAACCACGAGTCCAATAGTCATCATTAAATTGGGCCAATACGAGCTTTAAGCTCATTTCCCGGCCATCCGGATCAAGGTAAATCATAATATATGATGATGAATAACATAAGCCTATTTCAATATATTCTTTCTCATAGACAGTCATAGACTTAAAATTTAATACAGGTGAGCGATACAGGCCCATTGAGCCTCTAAAATCTTTTGATTTGTGGTGTTTTTAACTGTTTTCATTTGAAAAATGTGTTTTCAACTGTACAAGTTAACATTGTAAGTTGTTGATTTCTTAATATTCCCTAACAACAAATTAGTTTCCCCTATGTTTAAGAAACAATAGTTTCCCCTAAATCCTATTTTAATTCATGGTAGTTTATTTTCCCTTCAGTTATAATTAGCTGAATATAGCTGTGTAGTACTAGTGTGTACCATTGGAACAGTGAACATTCCATGTTTGTTGTACACATTCACAATCATGTTTACTTTTCTTTCCATCTTCAGTGTTTACGTTCGCAATCATGGTTATTTTCATTTTCCCTTAACCTATTTATGCAGCTAAAATTTAAATATATACTTATTACCATGTATTTAACGGTCAATATTCCATCTTGCATATCCACTTCTACAACTGTTGTGTGTCCATCTACATGAACCACTTGAATAGTAATAAAATTCCATCGTGTACACCTTAACAACATTTTCTATTTTGAGCTGAGATGCTGATTTCTTACATGGATGTTATGTACGGCTATACAATTATTATTAGCTCATGGATCACCTGGTCTCCTTTTCAGTTTCTAAAACAGCAAATAAAAAAAAAATGGAAAAAAATAAAAACTTGTTGAATTTGACACTACAATGTTACGTTTTTAGAGACTGAATTCAGTGTTCGGTCTAATATAGGTCCAGCATGGTTTATATGCATTTAGATACAACACATAATTATAATAATTATCAGGAAATGAAGTTCCTAGTGTGATGTGTAACCAGATACTGTTGAATGGATAACAAGATATACCATATTTATCTGGCAATGAGCTCGAGCCCATGCCTGATAATAAGCCCACCCATGTCTATTGCGGTTCAGTGCAAATGACAACTGCATGGGTGAAAGTTTTCCGGCATGTGCCGGAAATTCCGGTTTTTGAATTTTGCTGGGGACCATTTTTCCAATTCGTGCAAATCCGATGAGATTTTTAGAGGGGGGTGAGGTCTGGTTCAAGACGGAATTTATTAAAATAATTCATCACCAGATTTTCTAAATACAGACATATTTCCGTTACTAAAAACGGCTTTTGAATCCAGAAACATACTAAAACAAATCGCTGGGAATCGTATTTCCATTGTCGAAAAAAACGTCTTACAAGATCTTAGGAGATCGGTAGCATTCGGAATACTATCGAATGTTATCGGGAGAGACTTTGTTATCGAAACTCGGAACTCTTTCTACTTTGTAAACGGCATGCTGATTGGGTCGCCGGTCTCAAACGGACCAATCAGAATCGCGGTCTTAACAGTACTTGTAAAAGAAGCAAAAAAAACACATGTTTACAACCGTAGCAACTGTTGCGTGAAAATATAAAAAAAATGAAGTTTCTGCCGGCTGGTTTCAACGTAAAAGACTTGGAGAAAGCTACCAAGAACAAATGGCGGTGGGAATGGCTTTCAGAGACAGACCAAAATGGCGATAATTGGAGTGTTTGGTTACGGAAGCCAGATATCGCTGGAGTTGCATTTTGTGAATGTTGCCGTAAGACGATAAAATACGGATCTAGTGGGAAGAAACATATACATGTACTTGTTCTACATTTGGATATTTGTATGAAGATCTTAGTGCTATTATCAATTTGACAACAATTTTTTTTAACAACAATGTACCTATTATGGATATTTGTGAAGGATTCAGTGTTTGAAAACATCAAGATCATCATTTGAAGGTAATGTAAATACTGACAATAAACAGAATCTGTGTGATCAAAATCATACATTTTTGTTGTTTAAATGTGTCTAAATCCATGAGCTTCTGGGGGCCTTCGGCCCCCTGGACACCTGACCAGGGCTTTGCCCTGGACCCACCGGGGGCCCTAGCGGCCCCCAGGCCCCCAACTTTGGTTTCAGGTTTTTACAAAATTTCAACTTTCACCCATGCAACTGATGTTATTTCAATGTCCTGCAATAAGCCCATCCTCCATTTTGCGTCACATTTCATGTGTTCGCCCCCCCTGGGCTTATTGCAGAATAAATATGGTATGCTAAGCACACGAGGGGATTTGTATCATTTGCGATACCTTGTTTTCTTCAGAACAAGTTAAACATTATATTTCATTTGTGAATAGCTCTGTATCGATCTTAAAGCCTGCATGAAACATTTGCTGAACATGTCTTGTGAAATAAATATTGCATTGCTCTCACACATTTTTGTTTTTGTTTTCATGAATGACCTTGACCTACTTTCAACCTCACAGGGCCAATGTCATGACATTTCATGATTACCATGTTGCGATGAAAGGCTATCGGGTTTGATGAAATGAATGACCTTGACCTACTTTCAACCTCAAATGGGTCAAACATGTAAAAATCTTGAAACAACTTCTCAATAACTAAAAAGACTAGGATGATCATATTTGGTCAGTGTGAAGGGCTATAATTCTCTAATTCAATGTCTTTGTGTCAAACGTCAACTTCTGGTTTCCGGTAGGGGTCAAAGTTTAAACATGCTATATTGGGAACCAAACTTTAAAATTCTTTTTCTTAATATCGAAAGACCCAAAGTCATGATATTTGGCCAGTAGTATGCTGAGAGGAAGGGTTATCAAGTTTGTTAAAATGAATGACCTTGACCTACTTTCAAGATCCCAGGGGTCAAATATATTAAAATCTTTTAACGACTTCTCAATAACCAAGATGCTTAG
Source organism: Mimachlamys varia (assembly GCA_947623455.1). Taxonomy (NCBI): domain Eukaryota; kingdom Metazoa; phylum Mollusca; class Bivalvia; order Pectinida; family Pectinidae; genus Mimachlamys; species Mimachlamys varia. The sequence goes on from OX392542.1 coordinate 35,290,875, forward strand.
GATGATGATAGTTGGCCAGTAGCTTGCTCAGATGAAAGGCTATACAGTTTATTCAAATGAATGATTTTGACCTGTTTTAAGGTCACTTGGTGTGTGAAAAGCCCATCAAATTGTTCCTACAATTTCTAGTTATTATTATTATTATTCTTCTTCTGCATTTCATTTTTGGCACACTATTATGCAAAAATGGTAAGAGGTATGCCAATTCGGTTAAGCCCATTGTATATGGCATGAGTCAAAGGGGTGACAGCAACATAACGAAGTAGGTCCAAAATCCAAGATGGCCGCCATGACGTAATATGTAAGAAACCTTTAAAACAGTCATATCTCGAAAATCTTTCGTTGTTTAGAATTTCTAAAATGATATTATTGTAGGCAAATGCCATATCTAACTTTTTTTGTCACACATTTAGGTACTTTGGAGTTGAAATAAAAAAGCTCGCCATGGGGTCAAAAATTCAAAAATAATTTTTTTTTTTTTTTTTTTTTGATTTTAATTTTTTTTGAAATTTGTTTTGACCAATCTATACACAATGTCATTCTGATGAATTTGATGTGTTTAGTTTTTATGTAACACATGTGGTTTCCGGTATACGCCATATGTAATTTTCCCCTATATAATCTATATAAAAAACCGTTTCACATTTTAAACTTCTTCTCAAATTCCAACAGTGGGATTCAGCTCAAACTTGTCTAAAATGATCGTGGGATAGTCCCGACTAAAGTTTGATATTTTTAAATTGATTCAAAATCCAAGATGGCCGCTATGGCGTCATACTTTAAAATGTTTAAATGGCTATATCTCAATAACCGTTTAATGTTCAGATGTTTCAAAGGTATATTATTGTAGAATCCATCTGGGACAACTTTTTTCTTCTATAAGTTATAACAAAATATGTCTCGTAAAAAAGCGGGGCAGAGGTCAAAGTTAATCTATTTTTAGAAATTTTTCATTTTTCATTATTTGTGAAAACTTTTTCTACAGATCAATGGAGTATGACATTCCAATGATATTGATACCTTCGGTGTCTTGATAGCACTTCCGGTTAAGGTTTTACGCCATTGTGAAAATTTCCCTATATATTCTATGTTAAAAACCATTTCACATTTTAAACTTCTTCTCAAATTCCACTAGTGGGATTCAGCTCAAACTTGTCTAAAATGATCGTGGGATAGTCCCGACTAAAGTTTGATATTTTTAAAATGATTCAAAATCCAAGATGGCCGCTATGACGTCATACTTTAAAATGTTAAAATGGCTAAATCTTAAAAACTATTAAATGTACAGATGTTACAAAGGTATATTATTGTAGAATACATCTGGGGACAACTTTTTTCTTCTATAAGTTATAACAAAATATGTCTCGTAAAAAGGCGGGGCAGAGGTCAAAGTTAATCTATTTTTTGAAATTTTTCATTTTTCATTATTTGTGAAAACTTTTTCTACAGATCAATAGAGTATGATATTCCGATGATATTGATACCTTCGGTGTCTTGATAGCACTTCCGGTTAAGGTAAAACGCCATTTAAAAAATTTCCCTATATATTCTATATAAAAAACCGTTTCACATTTTAAACTTCTTCTCAAATTCCACCAGTGGGATTCAGCTCAAACTTGTCTAAAATGATCGTGGGATAGTCCCGACTAAAGTTTGATATTTTTAAATTGATTCAATATCCAAGATGGCCGCTATGACGTCATACTTTAAAATGTTAAAATGGCTATATCTCAATAACCGTTTAATGTTCAGATGTTTCAAAGGTATATTATTGTAGAATACATCTGGGGACAACTTTTTTCTTCTATAAGTTATAACAAAATATGTCTCGTAAAAAAGCGGGGCAGAGGTCAAAGTTAATCTATTTTTAGAAATTCTTCATTTTTCATTATTTGTGAAAACTTTTTCTACAGATCAATAGAGTATGACATTCCGATGATATTGATACCTTCGGTGTCTTGATAGCACTTCCGGTTAAGGTAAAACGCCATTTAAAAAATTTCCCTATATATTCTATGTTAAGAATCGTTTTACATTTTAAACTTCTTCTCAAATTCCAACAGTGGGATTCAGCTCAAACTTGTCAAAAATGATCGTGGGATAGTCCCGACTAAAGTTTGATATCTTTAAATTGATTCAAAATCCAAGATGGCCGCTATGACGTCATACTTTAAAAAGGTTAAAATGGCTATATCTGAATAACCGTTTAATGTCCAGATGTTTCAAAGGTATATTATTGTAGATTGCATCTGGGGACTACTTTTTTCTTCTATAAGTTATAACAAAATATGTCTCGTAAAAAAGCGCAGCAGAGGTCAAACTTAACCTATTTTTAGAAATTTTTCATTTTTCATTATTTTTTAAAACTTTTTCTACTGATCAATAGAGTATGTCATTCCGATGATATTGATACCTTCGGTGTCTTGATACCACTTCCGGTTAAGGTATTACGCCGTTTTGCATTTTCCCCTATATAATCTATATAAAAAAAAACGTAATTTTGGAACTCTCCTGTGTTTTCTTTATACTCCTTGGCAACAGTAAATAAAAAGTTGCATATACACACATCCCGATCGACTGTTATTCCGGTTACTAATTGTATGTAGATAGTTTTCATAGATAAAGCAGATCTTATTGTACGTCTAAGGATATTCGTACATTTAGTTGGTACCTTTTTATACAGTTTTATATTGTACAGTGCAATATGATCTTTAGGCCTATCGTTGCTACGACGGCCGATCACAGCTGGACCGATAGAATGAAAGTTGATGGCTAACGCGAAACTTATTGTATTTCATGAAACTAAATTCATATCTGGTATTGTTTGATATTATACTATATTATCTCATCAATCTAAACATAACAAAGTCATCGCAAACGTTTAAAAAAACAACAAAATAAGTCTACATGTCAGCCAGTACAAACATACCCGCGGGTCACTGTAAACATTGTGATGTCATCGGAATGTATAACTTGCAACACTGTATCTTTTTTTGAATACACTAATGAGCGACAGAATGAGGAGCAGCATTAACTTCCATGCGTACATGACAAAGGCTTCAAGGGGCATTTTATGAGGAGTTTACTGGCATATTAGCTCGCTACAGGCGTCTGCTTCGGACAACTGGAAATTTACATGTCAAACCAGTGAAATGGGACGGGAACATCCTCTGACATTTGACCCCATATCAATCCGCAATCACATATCAAAATCTACCAAAAGTATACATTTTTGTAAAGTTAAATATCTGTAGATTTCATTCAATGCAGAATATGTCAACAATTATCTATCTAGATTACTCAGAATCACTGTACTTAACCAGAACAAATTTTCAGTAGGGACTACAAACGTATGAAACACGCCGTGATAGGCTGATTTAGTTGTGCGAGTCCTTAATAGTGTAAAATACGGTCTTTGTTAGTGAATTAACGGATGCGCATTACAACTAGCCGCTTTGGCTCAAATGGTAAGGCTATAGTTCATTAATTACGATAGAGACCCGGGTTCGATTCCTGGGCGGAACACTCAGCAGCATTTTTTTTTTTAATATCTTCTTTTTTTCGTTGTAATACATCTATACACGTTATTATCGAGACATCGTAGCAGAAATATCTCATTTGATTATCGGGACATGTTTAAACAAATCTCATTTGATTGTCGGAACATATGAAACTGGAGGAGAGATTTTCCCATTGTCGGGACAAGTGCTTTTACGACCGGAAGATACTGAAAATCTGTTAGCATTTGATAATTGGGACATACATTTCTCAGCAAATATATATATCACTATCTGATCATTTTGTGCGCTTTAAACGAACCGTAATTAGGGCTTAAACTGAGGAAATGTAGTGGTATTATTGGCTTAACAAAACCTTTTTAACGACTTTGAAAAGCTTTTCAAATGCTTACACTTAATTTTGCGTTGAACAGCTTTCAGCGGGCATTCATATTACCTTTGAATGCAAACTTAACGCAGTTCAATACTCATACTTACCATTTTAAGAATCTGTTCATCCCATCAAATTTTAAATTAATTGATCCTGAGATAGTCCCGACAAAAGTGTGCAATTTTAAAGTTGATTCAAAATCCAACAGAAATGATATAGATTATAGGTGAAAAGCCCATCAAATTGTTAGCCAACAATTTCTAGTTATTATTATTATTATTATATTATTATTATTCTTCTGCATTTCATTTTTGGCACACTATTATGCAAAAATGGTAAGAGGTATGCCAATTCGGTTAAGCCCATTGTATATGGCATGAGTCAAAGGGGTGACAGCAACATTTTCAAGTACGTCAAAAAATCCAAGATGGCCGCCATGACGTCATATCTCATTTTGCTTAAGTGGCCATAGCTCCAAAACGGTAACAGTTAAAATCATTTCAAAGATATATTATTGTAGGACTTATCTGGGGCCAACTTTTAATAATGCATTGTTTTGAGGTCAGAGGTCAAATGAAAAAGCTCGCCAAGGGTCAAAGTTTTTCTATTTTTAGAAATTTTTCATTTTTCATTAATTTTTAAAAATTTTTCTACAGATCAATAGAGTATGTCATTCCGATGATATTGATACCTTCGGTGTCTTGATAGCACTTCCGGTTAAGGTATTACGCCATTGTGAACATTTCCCTATATATTCTATGTTAAAAACCATTTCACATTTTAAACTTCTTCTCAAATTCCACTAGTGGGATTCAGCTCAAACTTGTCTAAAATGATCGTGGGATAGTCCCGACTAAAGTTTGATATTTTTAAATTGATTCAAAATCCAAGATGGCCGCTATGACGTCATACTTTAAAATGTTAAAATGGCTATATCTCAATAACCGTTTAATGTTCAGATGTTTCAAAGGTATATTATTGTAGAATACATCTGGGGAAAACTTTTTTCTTCTATAAGTTATAACAAAATATGTCTCGTAAAAAAGCGGGGCAGAGGTCAAAGTTAATCTATTTTTAGAAATTTTTCATTTTTCATTATTTGTGAAAACTTTTTCTACAGATCAATAGAGTATGACATTCCGATGATATTGATACTTTCGGTGTCTTGATAGCACTTCCGGTTAAGGTAAAACGCCATTTAAAAATTTTCCCTATATATTCTATATAAAAAACCATTTCACATTTTAAACTTCTTCTCAAATTCCACCAGTGGGATTCAGCTCAAACTTGTCTAAAATGATCGTGGGATAGTCCCGACTAAAGTTTGATATTTTAAAATTGATTCAAAATCCAAGATGGCCGCTATGACGTCATACTTTAAAATGTTTAAATGGCTATATCTCAATAACTGTTTAATGTTCAGATGTTTCAAAGGTATATTATTGTAGAATACATCTGGGGACAACTTTTTTCTTCTATAAGTTATAACAAAATATGTCTCGTAAAAAAGCGGGGCAGAGGTCAAATTTAATCTATTTTTAGAAATTTTTCATTTTTCATTATTTGTGAAAACTTTTTCTTCAGATCAATAGAGTATGACATTCCGATGATATTGATATCTTCGGTGTCTTGATAGCACTTCCGGTTAAGGTATTACGCTATTGAGAACATTTCCCTATATATTCTATGTTAAGAATCGTTTTACATTTTAAACTTCTTCTCAAATTCCACTAATGGGATTCAGCTCAAACTTGTCAAAAATGATCGTGGGATAGTCACGACTAAAGTTTGATATTTTTAAATTGATTCAAAATCCAAGATGGCCGCTATGACGTCATACTTTAAAATGTTAAAATGGCTATATCTCAATAACCATTTAATATCCAGATGTTTTAAAGGTATTTTATTGTAGATTACATCTGGAGAAAAATTTCTTGTTTAACAAGTTATTGCAAAATATGTCTCGTACAAAAAGTGCAGCAGAGGTCAAAGTTAATCTATTTTTAGAAATTTTTCATTTTTTACTATTTAAAAAAAATTCTTCAAGATATCAATATAATATGTCATTCCGATGATATTGATATCTTCGGTGTCTTGATAGCACTTCCGGTTAAGGTATTACGCCATTTTCAAAATTTCCCCATATAATCTATATAAAAAGCGGTTTCACATTTTAAACTTCTTCTCAAATTTCAACAGTGGGATTCAGCTCAAACTTGTCTAAAATGATCGTGGGATAGTCCCGACTAAAGTTTGATATTTTTAAATTGATTCAAAATCCAAGATGGCCGCTATGACGTCATACTTTAAAATGTTTAAATGGCTATATCTCAATAACCGTTTTATGTTCAGATGTTTCAAAGGTATATTATTGTAGAATACATCTGGGGACAACTTTTTTTTTCTATAAGTTGTAACAAAATATGTCTCGTAAAAAAGCGGGGCAGAGGTCAACGTTAATCTATTTTTAGAAATTTTTCATTTTTCATTATTTGTGAAAACTCTTTCTACAGATCAATAGAGTATAACATTCCGATGATATTGATACCTTCGGTGTCTTGATAGCACTTCCGGTTAAGGTATTACGCCATTGTGAACATTTCCCTATATATTCTATGTTAAAAACCATTTCACATTTTAAACTTCTTCTCAAATTCCACTAATGGGATTCAGCTCAAACTTGTCTAAAATGATCGTGAGATAGTCCCGACTAAAGTTTGATATTTTTAAATTGATTCAAAATCCAAGATGGCCGCTATGACGTCATACTTTAAAATGTTAAAATGGCTATATCTCAATAACCATTTAATATCCAGATGTTTTAAAGGTATTTTATTGTAGATTACATCTGGAGAAAAATTTCTTGTTTAACAAGTTATTGCAAAATATGTCTCGTACAAAAAGTGCAGCAGAGGTCAAAGTTAATCTATTTTTAGAAATTTTTCATTTTTTACTATTTAAAAAAAATTCTTCAAGATATCAATATAATATGTCATTCCGATGATATTGATATCTTCGGTGTCTTGATAGCACTTCCGGTTAAGGTATTACGCCATTTTCAAAATTTCCCCATATAATCTATATAAAAAGCGGTTTCACATTTTAAACTTCTTCTCAAATTTCAACAGTGGGATTCAGCTCAAACTTGTCTAAAATGATCGTGGGATAGTCCCGACTAAAGTTTGATATTTTTAAATTGATTCAAAATCCAAGATGGCCGCTATGACGTCATACTTTAAAATGTTTAAATGGCTATATCTCAATAACCGTTTTATGTTCAGATGTTTCAAAGGTATATTATTGTAGAATACATCTGGGGACAACTTTTTTCTTCTATAAGTTATAACAAAATATGTCTCGTAAAAAAGCGGGGCAGAGGTCAAAGTTAATCTATTTTTAGAAATTTTTCATTTTTCATTATTTGTGAAAACTTTTTCTTCAGATCAATAGAGTATGACATTCCGATGATATTGATACCTTCGGTGTCTTGATAGCACTTCCGGTTAAGGTATTACGCTATTGAGAAAATTTCCCTATATATTCTATGTTAAGAATCGTTTTACATTTTAAACTTCTTCTCAAATTCCAACAGTGGGATTCAGCTCAAACTTAACAAAAATGATCGTGGGATAGTCCCGACTAAAGTTTGATATTTTTAAATTGATTCAAAATCCAAGATGGCCGCTATGACGTCATACTTTAAAAAGGTTAAAATGGCTATATCTGAATAACCGTTTAATGTCCAGATGTTTCAAAGGTATATTATTGTAGATTGCATCCGGGGAAATATTTCTTGTTCTACAAGTTATTACAAAATATGTCTCGTAAAACAGCGCAGCAGAGGTCAAAGTTAACCTATTTTTAGAAATTTTTCATTTTTCATTATTTTTTAAAACTTTTTCTACTGATCAATAGAGTATATCATTCCGATGATATTGATACCTTCGGTGTCTTGATAGCACTTCCGGTTAAGGTATTACGCCGTTTTGCATTTTCTCCTATATAATCTAAATAAAAAAACGTAATTTTGGAACTCTCCTGTGTTTTCTTTATACTCCTTGGCAACAGTAAATAAAAAGTTGCATATACACACATCCCGATCGACTGTTCTTCCGGTTACTAATTGTATGTAGATAGTTTTCATAGATAAAGCAGATCTTATTGTACGTCTAAGGATATTCGTACATTTAGTTGGTAACTTTTTATACAGTTTTATATTGTACAGTGCAATATGATCTTTAGGCCTATCGTTGCTACGACGGCCGATCACAGCTGGACCGATAGAATGAAAGTTGATGGCTAACGCGAAACTTATTGTATTTCATGAAACTAAATTCATATCTGGTATTGTTTGATATTATACTATATTATCTCATCAATCTAAACATAACAAAGTCATCGCAAACGTTTAAAAAAAAAAAACAAAATAAGTCTACATGTCAGCCAGTACAAACATACCCGCGGGTCACTGTAAACATTGTGACGTCATCGGAATGTATAACTTGCAACACTGTATCTTTTTTTGAATACACTAATGAGCGACAGAATGAGGAGCAGCATTAACTTCCATGCGTACATGACAAAGGCTTCAAGGGGCATTTTATGAGGAGTTTACTGGCATATTAGCTCGCTACAGGCGTCTGCTTCGGACAACTGGAAATTTACATGTCAAACCATTGAAATGGGACGGGAACATCCTCTGACATTTGACCCCATATCAATCCGCCATCACACATCAAAATCTACCAAACGTATACATTTTTGTAAAGTTAAATATCTATAGATTTCATTCAATGCTGAATATGTCAACAATTATCTATCTAGATTACTCAGAATCACTGTACTTAGCCAGAACAAATTTTTAGTAGGGACTACAAACGTATGAAACACGCCGTGATAGGCTCATTTAGTTGTGCGAGTCCTTAATAGTGTAAAATACGGTCTTTGTTAGTGAATTAACGGATGCGCAGTATTACTAGCCGCTTTGGCTCAAATGGTAAGGCTATAGTTCATTACGATAGAGACCCGGGTTCGATTCCTGGGCGGAACACTCAGCAGCATTTTTTTTTTTTTTAATTTCTTCTTTTTTTCGTTGTAATACATCTATACACGTTATTATCGAGACATCGTAGCAGAAATATCTCATTTGATTATCGGGACATGTTTAAACAAATCTCATTTGATTGTCGGAACATATGAAACTGGAGGAGAGATTTTCCCATTGTCGGGACAAGTGCTTTTACGACCGGAAGATACTGAAAATCCGTTAACATTTGATAATTGGGACATACATTTCTCAGCAAATATATATATCACTATCTGATCATTTTGTGCGCTTTAAACAAACCGTAATTAGGGCTTAAACTGAGGAAATGTAGTGGTATTATTGGCTTAACAAAACCTTTTTAACGACTTTGAAAAGCTTTTCAAATGCTTACACTTAATTTTGCATTGAACAGCTTTCAGCGGGCATTCATATTACCTTTGAATGCAAACTTAACGCAGTTCAATACTCATACTTACCATTTTAAGAATCTGTTCATCCCATCAAATTTTAAATTAATTGATCCTGAGATAGTCCCGACAAAAGTGTGCAATTTTAAAGTTGATTCAAAATCCAACAGAAATGATATAGATTATAGGTGAAAAGCCCATCAAATTGTTAGCCAACAATTTCTAGTTATTAGGGCTTTTCACTTTGTGGTGAAAAGTCCTATTGTTTCTGTTCTGTTTATTATTATTATTATTATTCTTCTTCTGCATTTCATTTTTGGCACACTATTATGCAAAAATGGTAAGAGGTATGTCAATTCAGTTAAGCCCATTGTATTTGGCATGAGCCAAAGGGGTGACAGCAACATAACGAAGTAGGTCCAAAATCCAAGATGGCCGCCATGACGTCATAAGTTAAAAACTTTAAAATAGCCATATTTCAATGACCGTTGGCTGTACAGAGTTTCTGTAATGATATTATTGTAGACATAAGCCATATCTAACTTTTTTTGTCACACATTTAGGTACTTTGGAGTTGAAATAAAAAAGCTCGCTATGGGGTCAAAAATCAAAAAAAATTTTTTTTTTTTTTTTTTTTTTAATTTTAATTTTTTTTGAAATTTGTTTTGACCAATCTATACACAATGTCATTCTGATGAATTTGATGTGTTTAGTTTTTATGTAACACATGTGGTTTCCGGTATACGCCATATGTAATTTTCCCCTATATAATCTATATAAAAAACCGTTTCACATTTTAAACTTCTTCTCAAATTCCACTAATGGGATTCAGCTCAAACTTGTCTAAAATGATCGTGGGATAGTCCCGACTAAAGTTTGATATTTTTAAATTGATTCAAAATCCAAGATGGCCGCTATGAAGTCATACTTTAAAATGTTAAAATGGTTATATCTCAATAACTGTTTAATGTTCAGATGTTTCAAAGGTATATTATTGTAGATTACATCTGGGGACAACTTTTTTCTTCTATAAGTTATAACAAAATATGTCTCGTAAAAAAGCGGGGCAGAGGTCAAAGTTAATCTATTTTTTGAAATTTTTCATTTTTCAGTAATTGTGAAAACTTTTTCTACAGATCAATAGAGTATGACATTCCGATGATATTGATACCTTCGGTGTCTTGATAGCACTTCCGGTTAAGGAATTACGCCATTGTGAACATTTCCCTATATATTCTATGTTAAAAACCGTTTCACATTTTAAACTTCTTCTCAAATTCCACCAGTGGGATTCAGCTCAAACTTGTCTAAAATGATCGTGGGATAGTCCCGACTAAAGTTTGATATTTTAAAATTGATTCAAAATCCAAGATGGCCGCTATGACGTCATACTTTAAAATGTTAAAATGGCTATATCTCAATAACCGTTTAATGTTCAGATGTTTCAAAGGTATATTATTGTAGAATACATCTGGGGACTACTTTTTTCTTCTATAACTTATAACAAAATATGTCTCGTAAAAAAGCGGGTCAGAGGTCAAAGTTAATCTATTTTTAGAAATTTTTCATTTTTCATTATTTGTGAAAACTTTTTCTACAGATCAATAGAGTATGACATTCCGATGATATTGATACCTTCGGTGTCTTGATAGCACTTCCGGTTAAGGTAAAACGCCATTTAAAAAATTTCCCTATATATTCTATATAAAAAACCATTTCACATTTTAAACTTCTTCTCAAATTCCACTTGTGGGATTCAGCTCAAACTTGTCTAAAATGATCGTGGGGTAGTCCCGACTAAAGTTTGATATTTTAAAATTGATTCAAAATCCAAGATGACCGCTATGACGTCATACTTTAAAATGTTAAAATGGCTATATCTCAATAACCGTTTAATGTTCAGATGTTTCAAAGGTATATTATTGTAGAATACATCTGGGGACAACTTTTTTCTTCTATAAGTTATAACAAAATATGTCTCGTAAAAAAGCGGGGCAGAGGTCAAAGTTAATCTATTTTTAGAAATTTTTCATTTTTCATTATTTTTTAAAACTTTTTCTACTGATCAATAGAGTATGTCATTCCGATGATATTGATACCTTCGGTGTCTTGATACCACTTCCGGTTAAGGTATTACGCCGTTTTGCATTTTCCCCTATATAATCTATATAAAAAACCCGTAATTTTGGAACTCTCCTGTGTTTTCTTTATACTCCTTGGCAACAGTAAATAAAAAGTTGCATATACACACATCCCGATCGACTGTTATTCCGGTTACTAATTGTATGTAGATAGTTTTCATAGATAAAGCAGATCTTATTGTACGTCTAAGGATATTCGTACATTTAGTTGGTACCTTTTTATACAGTTTTATATTGTACAGTGCAATATGATCTTTAGGCCTATCGTTGCTACGACGGCCGATCACAGCTGGACCGATAGAATGAAAGTTGATGGCTAACGCGAAACTTATTGTATTTCATGAAACTAAATTCATATCTGGTATTGTTTAATATTATACTATATTATCTCATCAATCTAAACATAACATAGTCATCGCAAACGTTTAAAAAAACAACAAAATAAGTCTACATGTCAGCCAGTACAAACATACCCGCGGGTCACTGTAAACATTGTGACGTCATCGGAATGTATAACTTGCAACACTGTATCTTTTTTTGAATACACTAATGAGCGACAGAATGAGGAGCAGCATTAACTTCCATGCGTACATGACAAAGGCTTCAAGGGGCATTTTATGAGGAGTTTACTGGCATATTAGCTCGCTACAGGCGTCTGCTTCGGACAACTGGAAATTTACATGTCAAACCAGTGAAATGGGACGGGAACATCCTCTGACATTTGACCCCATATCAATCCGCAATCACATATCAAAATCTACCAAAAGTATACATTTTTGTAAAGTGAAATATCTGTAGATTTCATTCAATGCAAAATATGTCAACAATTATCTATCTAGATTACTCAGAATCACTGTACTTAACCAGAACAAATTTTCAGTCGGGACTACAAACGTATGAAACACGCCGTGATAGGCTGATTTAGTTGTGCGAGTCCTTAATAGTGGAGAATACGGTCTTCCTTAGTGAATTAACGGATGCGCATTACAACTAGCCGCTTTGGCTCAAATGGTAAGGCTATAGTTCATTACGATAGAGACCCGGGTTCGATTCCTGGGCGGAACACTCAGCAGCATTTTTTTTTTTTTAATTTCTTCTTTTTTTCGTTGTAATACATCTATACACGTTATTATCGAGACATCGTAGCAGAAATATCTCATTTGATTATCGGGACATGTTTAAACAAATCTCATTTGATTGTCGGAACATATGAAACTGGAGGAGAGATTTTCCCATTGTCGGGACAAGTGCTTTTACGACCGGAACATACTGAAAATCTGTGAACATTTGATAATTTGGACATACATTTCTCAGCAAATATATAGATATCACTATCTGATCATTTTGTGCGCTTTAAACGAACCGTAATTAGGGCTTAAACTGAGGAAATGTAGTGGTATTATTGGCTTAACAAAACCTTTTTAACGACTTTGAAAAGCTTTTCAAATGCTTACACTTAATTTTGCATTGAACAGCTTTCAGCGGGCATTCATATTACCTTTGAATGCAAACTTAACGAAGTTCAATACTCATACTTACCATTTTAAGAATCTGTTCATCCCATCAAATTTTAAATTAATTGATCCTGAGATAGTCCCGACAAAAGTGTGCAATTTTAAAGTTGATTCAAAATCCAACAGAAATGATATAGATTATAGGTGAAAAGCCCATCAAATTGTTAGCCAACAATTTCTAGTTATTATTATTATTCTTCTGCATTTCATTTTGTGACACGAATTATGCAAAAATGGTAAGAGGTATGTCAATTCAGTTAAGCCCATTGTATTTGGCATGAGCCAAAGGGGTGACAGCAACATAACGAAGTAGGTCCAAAATCCAAGATGGCCGCCATGACGTCATATCTCATTTTGCTCAAGTGGCCATAGCTCCAAAACGGTAGCAGTTAAAATCATTTCAAAGATATATTATTGTAGGACTTATCTGGGGCCAACTTTTAATAATGCATTGTTTTGAGGTCAGAGGTCAAATGAAAAAGCTCGCCAAGGGTCAAAGTTTTTCTATTTTTAGAAATTTTTCATTTTTCATTAATTTTTAAAAAATTTTCTACAGATCAATAGAGTATGTCATTCTGATGATATTGATACCTTCGGTGTCTTGATAGCACTTCCGGTTAAGGTAAAACGCCATTTAAAAAAATTCCCTATATATTCTATATAAAAAACCATTTCACATTTTAAACTTCTTCTTAAATTCCACTAGTGGGATTTAGCTCAAACTTGTCTTAAATGATCGTGGGATAGTCCCGACTAAAGTTTGATATTTTAAAATTGATTCAAAATCCAAGATGGCCGCTATGACGTCATACTTTAAAATGTTAAAATGGCTATATCTCAATAACCGTTTAATGTTCAGATGTTTCAAAGGTATATTATTGTAGAATACATCTGGGGACAACTTTTTTCTTCTATAAGTTATAACAAAATATGTCTCGTAAAAAAGCGAGGCAGAGGTCAAAGTTAATCTATTTTTAGAAATTTTTCATTTTTCATTATTTGTGAAAACTTTTTCTACAGATCAATAGAGTATGACATTCCGATGATATTGATACCTTCGGTGTCTTGATAGCACTTCCGGTTAAGGTATTACGCCATTGTGAACATTTCCCTATATATTCTATGTTAAAAACCATTTCACATTTTAAACTTCTTCTCAAATTCCACTAGTGGGATTCAGCTCAAACTTGTCTAAAATGATCGTGGGATAGTCCCGACTAAAGTTTGATATTTTAAAATTGATTCAAAATCCAAGATGGCCGCTATGACGTCATACTTTAAAATGTTAAAATGGCTATATCTCAATAACCGTTTAATGTTCAGATGTTTCAAAGGTATATTATTGTAGAATACATGTGGGGAAAAGTTTCTTCTTCTACAAGTTATTACAAAATATGTCTCGTAAAAAAGCGCAGCAGAGGTCAAAGTTCATCTATTTTTAGAATTTTTTCATTTTTCATTATTTTTTAAAACTTTTTCTACTGATCAATAGTGTATGTCATTCCGATGATATTGATACCTTCGGCGTCTTGATACCACTTCAGGTTAAGGTATTACGCCATTTTGTATTTTCCCCTATATAATCTATGTAAAAAACCGTGATTTTGGAACTCTCCTGTGTTTTCTTTATACTCCTTGGCAACAGTAAATAAGTTGCATATACACACATCCCGATCGACTGTTATTCCGGTAACAAATTGTATCTAGATAGTTTTCATAGATGAAGCAGATCTTATTGTACGTCTAAGGATATTCGTACAAGTTGGTACCTTTTGATACAGTTTTATATTGTACAGTGCAATATGATCTTTAGGCCTATCGTTGCTACGACGGCCGATCACAGCTGGACCAATAGAATGAAAGTTGATGGCTAACGCGAAACTTATTGTATTTCATGAAACTAAATTCATATCTGGTATTGTTTGATATTATACTATATTATCTCATCAATCTAAACATAACAAAGTCATCGCAAACGTTTAAAAAAACAACAAAATAAGTCTGTCTACATGTCAGCCAGTACAAACCTACCCGCGGGTCACTGTAAACATTGTGACGTCATCGGAATGTATAACTTGCAACACTATCTTTTTTTGAATACACTAATGAGCGACAGAATGAGGAGCAGCATTAACTTCCATGCGTACATGACAAAGGCTTCAAGGGGCATTTTATGAGGAGTTTACTGGCATATTAGCTCGCTACAGGCGTCTGCTTCGGACAACTGGAAATTTACATGTCAAACCAGTGAAATGGTACGGGAACACCCTCTGACTTTTGACCCCATATCAATACGCCATCACACATCAAAATCTACCAAACGTATACATTTTTGTAAAGTTAAATATCTATAGATTTCATTCAATGCTGAATATGTCAACAATTATCTATCTAGATTACTCAGAATCACTGTACTTAGCCAGAACAAATTTTCAGTAGGGACTACAAACGTATGAAACACGCCGTGATTGGCTCATTTAGTTGTGCGAGTCATTAATAGTGTAAAATACGGTCTTTCTTAGTGAATTAACGGATGCGCAGTATTACTAGCCGCTTTGGCTCAAATGGTAAGGCTATAGTTCATTACGATAGAGACCCGGGTTCGATTCCTGGGCGGAACACTCAGCAGGATTTTTTTTTTTTTAATTTCTTCTTTTTTTCGTTGTAATACATCTATACACGTTATTATCGAGACATCGTAGCAGAAATATCTCATTTGATTATCGGGACATGTTTAAACAAATCTCATTTGATTGTCGGAACATATGAAACTGGAGGAGAGATTTTCCCATTGTCGGGACAAGTGCTTTTACGACCGGAAGATACTGAAAATCTGTTAACATTTGATAATTGGGACATACATTTCTCAGCAAATATATATATCACTATCTGATCATTTTGTGCGCTTTAAACGAACCGTAATTAGGGCTTAAACTGAGGAAATGTAGTGGTATTATTGGCTTAACAAAACCTTTTTAACGACTTTGAAAAGCTTTTCAAATGCTTACACTTAATTTTGCATTGAACAGCTTTCAGCGGGCATTCATATTACCTTTGAATGCAAACTTAACGCAGTTCAATACTCATACTTACCATTTTAAGAATCTGTTCATCCCATCAAATTTTAAATTAATTGATCCTGAGATAGTCCCGACAAAAGTGTGCAATTTTAAAGTTGATTCAAAATCCAACAGAAATGATATAGATTATAGGTGAAAAGCCCATCAAATTGTTAGCCAACAATTTCTAGTTTATTTTGTTTTGATATTTAAGTTCAGTAATTTTGTCCAATTCAACAGAAAAATGTATTTCTAAAAAACTGAAAGTTGTGACATTCTATTTTAGTTTCCATCGATGATGATGAACATCTGCACTGAATTTCTTTGTTCCCTCTAGATGACTTGCGTTTTTTCCGTGTTGACTTTCAGACCTTATATTACAGAATATTTTTCTAAAGTTTCTAAAGCCTCATTGAATGATTTCTCAGAACCATTTAGGATAAAGCTTGTGTCATCGGCGAACTGTGAGAGTTTGTGTTCTTTCTTGTTTACATTTATGCCTGTAATGTTTTTATTATTTTTAACTTAAAGGGGCATCCCGGGGAAGTCTACAATGAAGTTCTTGAATGTACATGCTGTCTGCACTACCAGATACATTTTCCTGTTATTTCAATATTCAAAGTCCACTCAAAATGTGTTTATTAGCCACTTGCAAAATTGCATTCCTCAAGAAAGCCCGATAAAAATAGCGCTGATCACGCGACAAGTGACAGCGTTCTCGGTCAATTTGACGAAGGGGCCCAAGAGGGGACGCGTAATGTATCTACACATGTACGTCCGATGATGAACTAGACACAAAGTCCATGTATAAATTTATTGAATCACATTCACATTAATAATCAGACGTTAATTACACACGATATTCATATGAAGAAATTTATGTCGACATCTCTGCATCATTTACCGACATCAGTACCTGACTGAAACCGCGATGCAAATCGCCAGCAACCCACACGACACTGCACTCTTACATTGTACGTTTAACAGTGTCATGTGGGTTTCCGACGATGACAACCATAGGGCAAACCTTAATTTCTGTAAAAAGTTATTTTCACGAAACCTCATTTAGATCCATTTCACTAAAGGTGTGCATGCATTGAAAAGTACAAAAATAAAATGAAATTATTCCGATTTTTTTTTTATACAACTCGATGTCTTGAAGATTTTTTTTCAGACTATCTACAGTTACGTGCCATAAGTCTTTCAATTTTTTTTATTTTGCTATATATTCTTTGTATTTCCAACTTTTTTCAATGAATTTTCCTGACTTCGTTTCGGGATCATTTTTAATGAAATTTTATGTACTTATAGAGAATTGTTTCCTTTTTCATCTCATAATATTTTCCCTGTTTTCCATGATGTATAATTAGAGAAATCATAATTTATTTACAACATCCAATTTTCGGGACGCCATTTTGACCTCATTTTGGTAACGTGATATAGAGAAATGGCGTCACACGGAAATTAGCAGTGTATATAATTTTGTATAGCTCCATAAATACACAACGGAAAATTAAATAAATATTATCAGAGAAAACCTTGTATATTTCTTTACTAAATTACAAAAATTTGTCAATGTCCATCCATAAACGAAGTCAGGAAAATTCATTGAAAAAAGTTGGAAATACAAAGAATATATAGCAAAATAAAAAAAAATGAAAGACTTTTGGCACGTAACTGTATATATTCATCTAAAATCTATCCAACTTTCAGTGTCAACATGCTTTAACACTTACAATTATATATGTATCACGGAAGTTCGTGCACTCATATGACGCACCGCGCACTAAACATGTAGAATACATGTAGAATATATTTATCAAATTTGGAACTTGTCGAGAAGATAATTGTCCAATAATTAATCCATTTATATATGTTATGATTCATTTTACTTTTTTATGTAAATTTAAAGGTTCGTTAACATTTTCAACATAACTGCAGACATGGGATATACATGTATATGATTTTTTTAATGAATTAATTACTTCACTTATAAAATGCATATATTTTGATTCATATCAAATTTATTACCGGGGTCCAAACCCGATCATATTTGTACAATCCGTATTTTATAGATTAGGTATGACAAGATTTTCTTATCCGCTCATGATGACATAAATTTATTCATTTTGTCCAAATTGAATCTGTATACATTCAACTCAATCGCCCTATACCGGCGTTTTACAACGTACCCCCCCCCCCCATACGGTTTTTCTTGTATGTGAAAAGGTCTTTCTCTTCAGATATATATTTCAATAAGCTGTTTTACTGGAATATTATAAAGGGAATATTACAATACACGCTTTCAAGTTTTACACACGCATTTCATGTAACATAGGAATGAAAGAGTTATCCCTTGGGAGGCCCCAAAACCAAATGAAAACTGTGTCACCGGCAATCCAGAAGAAAACTGTAACATGCAAACAATTGGGCTGTTTGTCTCTCCCTTGTATACTTCCCATCCCTCATTATGCTTCCGTAATATAATCCTTACGTTAAAGTTTGACCATTCGGCCACTTTTCGCTTGGTAGTTACATGTAGTCACGCGGATCGCCATTTTTTGTTTACCGATGTAGCTTGTTATGCGCATGCGTTATCATATGTGACGCAAAAAAATTTACATGTCCAAATCGTTGATCAACGAATAGTGATTCCCTTTTTTAATTATTAATTAAAATTTATGAGAACATATTTCAACGTAAATCGCCCATTAATTTTCCACAAGAGTATACATTTAATTCATATATACAATAATTCTAAATAAGCATAAAAAAATATAGTTTTACCGTGATGCCTCTTTAAATAGCCAAGATTTCAGCCACAAGTAAAACAAGAGATCCCAGAGGGATCTTGGCGCCCACCATCAAATGATCTAAGTTTGTTTTTTGAAAGATGGTTCTTTTCTCTTCTTACGATTGTCTCTTAGGTGTTGATTAAGTGTGAGCAGAGACTCTGGTGGGACACAGATGCATTTTTTTTGTTTTTTTTTGTGAATTACATTGTCGTTTCCTTATTCTTAGCACCCATGAATTGTATTTGTTTTTGTCTTTGTCATGGGTTTTTGAAATTTGTGAAAGTTCCCTTCAGTATATTCTCAGAAATAGGGATAACAAACTTCAATTGTCAAAATCCAAGATGGCTGCCTGTCGGCCATGTTGTTTTCCGATCTGTCCAAAAATGGAATATGCACAACTAGGGACCAAGGTGAACCAACAAATGAAATTTGAGAAAGATACCTTCAGTACTTTCTTAGAAATAGCGATAACAAACTTCAATTGTCACAAGAGATCCCAGAGGGATCTTGGCGCCCACCATCAAATGATCTAAGTTTGTTTTTTGAAAGATGGTTCTTTTCTCTTCTTTCGATTGTCTCTTAGGTGTTGATTAAGTGTGAGCAGAGACTCTGGTGGGACACAGATGCATTTTTTTGGGGTTTTTTTGTGAATTACATTGTCGTTTCCTTATTCTTAGCATAGCTAGGCACCAGGAGGAACCTACATATGAAATTTGTGAAAGTTCCCTTCAGTATATTCTCAGAAATAGGGATAACAAACTTCAATTGTCAAAATCCAAGATGGCTGCCTGTCGGCCATGTTGTTTTCCGATCTGTCCAAAAATGGAATATGCACAACTCGGGACCAAGGTGAACCAACAAATGAAATTTGAGAAAGATACCTTCAGTACTTTCTTAGAAATAGCGATAACAAACTTCAATTGTCAAAATCCAAGATGGCTGCCTGTCGGCCATCTTGAATTCAGATCGGTCCCAAAATGGAATATACACAACTACGGACCAAGGTGAACCAACACATGAAATTTGAGAAAGATACCTTCAGTAATTTCTGAGAAATAGCCATAACGAACTTCAATTGTCAAAATCCGAGATGGCTGCCTGTCGGCCATGTTGTTTTTGGATTGGTCCCAAAATGCAATATGCATAACTACACACCAAGGGGAACCTACACATGAAATTTGAGAAAGATCCATTCAGTACATTCTCAGAAATAGCGATAACAAAGTTCAACTGTCAAAATCCAAGATGGCTGCCTGTCAGCCATGTTGTTTTTGGATTGGTCCAAAAATGCAATATGCATAACTAGGCACCAAGGGGAACCTACACATGAAATTTGAGAAAGATCCATTCAGTACATTCTCAGAAATAGCGATAACAAAGTTCAACTGTCAAAATCCAAGATGGCTGCCTGTCGGCCATCTTGAATTCAGATCGGTCCCAAAATGGAATATACACAACTACGGACCAAGGTGAACCAACACATGAAATTTGAGAAAGATACCTGCAGTACTTTCTTAGAAATAGCGATAACAAATTTCAATTGTCAAAATCCAAGATGGCTGCCTGTCGGCCATGTTGTTTTTGGATTGGTCCCAAAATGCAATATGCATAACTACACACCAAGGGGAACCTACACATGAAATTTGAGAAAGATCCATTCAGTACATTCTCAGAAATAGCGATAACAAAGTTCAACTGTCAAAATCCAAGATGGCTGCCTGTCGGCCATGTTGTTTTCGGATTGGTCCCAAAATGCAATATGCATAACTAGGCACCAAGGGGAACCTACACATGAAATTTGAGAAAGATCCATTCAGTACATTCTCAGAAATAGGGATAACAAAGTTCAAATGTCAAAATCCAAGATGGCTGCCTGTCGGCCATCTTGAATTCAGATCGGTCCCAAAATGGAATATGCACAACTAGGGACCAAGGTGAACCAACACATGAAATTTGAGAAAGATCCATTCAGTACATTCTCAGAAATAGGGATAACAAAGTTCAAATGTCAAAATCCAAGATGGCTGCCTGTCGGCCATCTTGAATTCAGATCGGTCCCAAAATGGAATATGCACAACTAGGGACCAAGGTGAACCAACACATGAAATTTGAGAAAGATTCCTTCGGTACTTTATGAGAAATAGCGATAACAAGAATTGTTTACGGACGGACGGACGGACGGACGGACGGACGGACGGACGACGGACCACGGACGCAGGGCGATTTGAATAGCCCACCATCTGATGATGGTGGGCTAAAAAGATGGGATGAAACTGGGTCCCCTTGACGACAACCTCTTTTGATTGGAATAAAGTTTGAAAGAAAGCCATTTTGAACAACTGCAGATGAGGTTTGATTATTGAAAGTTTTGATCCAATTTATAATAGTATTTCCAAAGTAAGAAAAACTGAGAACTTCATATATGAAAGGCCAAGAGACAGAATTGAATGCTTTTTCAAAATCAACGAGTATCAAAAGTCCAGGAATATTGTTTTCTTCTGTAAAATGCATTAAGTCATAGATTAGTCTGGTGTTTTCACCTATATATCTACCACTCAGAAAACCTGTTTGAGTTTCGGATATTATTGAATCAAGTACTTTTTTTAATCTGTTGGCTACACATGCAGATGCTAATTTGTATATCACATTTAGTAGAGTTATAGGTCGCCAATTCTTCAAATATTGTCTGGGCTTATCACCTTTTGGAATACACGTGATAAGTCCCTGTCTCTGAGTTATTGAAAGTTGGTTTTTTCATATCCTTGATTTAGTAAATTAAGTATAACAGGAGGCCCAAGGGCCTTAACGGCCACCTGAGTAATGTTATAGGTATGGTAGCTCAATTTCAATGATAAAATCAACATACAAGAGGCCCAAGGACAAAATATACTCAAAAATATTATTTCCCTATATAAGCTACATTGTATAGTAAATTTTACCCCTCCCTGAGGGGGAACGGAGAGTCCGGGGTACTGAAATTCACAAATTAAACAAAGCCCCTGATGATCTTTCTATCTATGTCGAGAAAGAAGTTGAAGTACCTCTGAGTCTGGAGGAGAAGATTTTTGGAATTTAGGATAATTTCCCCATTGGGGCCCCGCCCTGGCCCCTGGGGTAGGGGCAGGAATCCAAATTTTACAGATTGCTTCCATATTAGAGTAGACGACAACATCGGAAGCATCAGAGCCACTGCCATATTAGAGTAAATAATGTTCAAGTCATGATGTCCATATTTTGTATTTTCAGGGGGTTTTTACATATTAACATGCATGCTAAAGTATTTACCTATTTCATATAGTTCCTAGATACTTCAACCTCACTAATTTAAGGTAGTGTTGATTGCTATTTAAGCCAGGAATGACTATTTTCGTCTTCTTGAACTGTATTATGAATCTCGCATGATCTTTCAACAATAACAAAGCATTAGATTTGTAAGTGCGGCGCTGATTGGTCAGTTAGCCATGGCTATATGAGAGCGGAGTGCAGGTTCACTTTCAGTACAATTTCTGCGCGTGTTGTTATTCCAGATACTATATAAACCCCGAAATTCCTGAAAATGTTGTCATTCGTTTTATTGAAACGTCGGAGTCACTGACCCTCCAACCCACAAATTACAATGGAATCACTGGTAAGCTTTAGAGCATATTAACATGGGGCGAATGAGCCGGTGTTCATTCTAGGAACTGGTGGGGAAATATTTTATATATATATAAACAAAAGGGTAAAACTTCCCCATAGCGGGAATGTTCAAAGTTCCCCAGTGACACCGTAACAGTTAGCTGGAAAGGGATATTGACATCTCTGGAGAAATGTATATTAAAGCGTATAAGCTATTAGAATAAGATAATTTTCCATATTTGGGACATAGTTTAAAGTTATTCCCACATCTGGGAACGGGGAAAATTGTTCCCATATTCGGGAACAAGTAGGGTATTCCCATATCTGGGAACATTATAATGAAAGAAATTATATGAGTTACTTTTCTCATTCTCTGTACATTACTAGATTGTTCTGAGCTATGTGACATATATTGATGTTTATATTTGTAAATAAAATGTTGAATTTTATCATGAGTGTCGCTGGAAACCTTTTGGTCACGAGTGCAAGGCTGGGAACGGACCTTATACATTTAATGATGAACTGATCTCACCCACAGAATTGAGCTGGGTAAGAGAAACGAATATGTGACGTTGCCTACTCCAAACAACCTAGCAACCTAGGGTATCTTGTATGATCCAAAAAGGGACAAAACAAAGGTACAGACTCTAAACTAAGTCATGGTCAGTACCTAGATGTGTAACTGCCTGTCGTAAAAGCAACAATCTGGAAAAATGTAACGTTTAGATCATTTCCAACAGCGAAGAGAAATCCCAATTATGAGCACTGTGGATTGCATTCATATTTCTCAATACAAGATAAATTTAGTTCATCAGTGATCTCAGATCATTTTAGTAACGCCCCTTTTGTTTTATTTGAAGACCAAAAAAACTTTACCTCGCTTACCGTCATTGAAAACTTCTATTTAGCCGCCGTTTTGTTTTCAAAGTGCCCTAAATAAAGTCACATGGTGATGAAAGTCACATGACTAAACCGACTGAAAGTTGTATCCCAGAAATGGCATATTGCAAGCTTTGTGGAAAACCAGCCAACTTGGAACATATCCTATATTCTTGTTCGGTGGCTTTGACGAAAGGGCGGTATACAATTTATGGAAAACTGCATGTGACTGGCAGTTACAAGCAGATCACAATGGCTGCATGCAGTTTCCACAGGAAATAGCTGTAACCAACCAGAGACCAGGGGCCAAACTCCATGCTTGAGTTTCATAAATACGGGCCCAGACATTGTAATTTGGTCTTCATCTTCCAGGCAAGCTATTCTGGTGGAGCGCCATGGGAGGAAAGAGACAGTATAGAGACACAACTCATTGGACGTTTGGGCAGGGAAGCTGAGATGGCACCAATAAAAATTGAAGTAATTCTGTGTTTTGTTAATTAATATAATTCAGATAGAGAATGTAAGTCTTTTTATGGCCTTTAATATAAATACCCGTTTATACAGAAGTCATGTATATGTACTTACCACAGCATCTTCAAACACATACTTTCTTTGTTCATCTGAAACATTAAAAGAACTATATCATACAGAGTATATAGGAAATTACAGATATTTATATGTCACGTAACACTTTATATAATAATAAGAGAAGAAAGGCACGGCCAAACCAGGGTCTGAACCAGAGGACCTTCTTACCTAAATGGATTTGGTTGGATACCATAACAAGTGCATGTGTCGTGGATGTATTCGTTAAGAAAGGACAGTATATGTACCATGTGGATGTATTACAAAAGACAGAACAGTACCTGTATGTATTGTAAAAGGCTTCAGGATAAATAGGTAATATTTGTACATGGATGTAAAGATAAACAACTGCATCAATATCTTTCAATATTTTTATGAAGATGTTATAAAAATAGATTTTAATGAGGGATAGTTTTTCATTCATAATTAGAAATAGATTTTTAATATTCTTAAATGCTGGAGATTGCTGGATTTAGGGTTATCAAATAGGTTACTTTTATAATATGAGTCTTTTACAAGTTTAATATTTTAAAACTTAATTATTCATTGTATATATCATCTCATCTATAAATCAGTTCAGACTGTGAGTGTGGTGAACGAATATTGAGAGAGTCTTGGAGATCTAGCTATGTAGAACAAAACTTGTATAAATGAAAAAGATTATCAAATAATTAAATTATTAACTTTATTTTACTCTTGGTTATATTTGAGTATAGGAATAACAGTCTAGCTAGGAGATCGTGATTATCCAGTATGAGATCTAGTCTATAGGTTGTCATACACAAATTAACGTTTGTTTGTTTACCAACGCAAGTAAACAATGGTCTAAGGGTAGACAACTCTGTAAAAGGTTGGTTGTCAGAAGATGACTATATATGGAAGGTGTTTATTGATGCTGAAGCTGAGACGAAGATGAAGATGAGCCAAATAGAGACGTCATGACATATGACAGTGGTATTACTTATTGGTTGATCAATGGTTAAATTCTTTATAGACTTGGTATCAAGCAGATTGATACCTCAACCTTATATGTAGCAGCAGATATGCTACCTGGAATTAAGTGGTTTTGGTCAGACCACTCGGCTGTTACAATACCATCAATTTGGATAATAGATTCTTTTTGTCAACAAGAGATCCCAGAGGGATCTTGGCTTCCACTATCAATGATTTTCATTTGTTCTTAAAAAGCTGGATCTTTAAATTCTCTTATTTTTTCATCTATGTATTTAATTAAGAAATTTGAGAATTTCTCTTGAAAAATGGTAATAACTGAAGAATACTTTAAAATACAAGATGGCTGCCTGTCGACCATATTATTTTTGGATCAGCTCAAAAACTGGACAATGTACGAGAAGGGACAGAGGAGAATTTTCATATGAAATTTTAGAAAAAACATCCAGTACATGTTGTTATTCGGATCAGCTAAAAAACTGTACAATGCACAACTAGGGACCTAGGGGGACCTGCATATTAAATCATAGGAAGATCCATCCAGTACTTCTCATGAAATAGGGATCGGAAACTATAAATCAAAATGCTAGATGACCGCTTAGTGGCTAGGCCAGCTCAAAACTTGACAAAATGCACAACTAGAGACTAAGGGGAACCTGCATAGGAAGTTTGAGTCGGATCCATAGCATACTTCTCAAGAATTAACGTCACAAAAATTGTTTTAGGACAGATGGACCGCAGCTGCAGGGCAATTTGAATAGCCCACCATCTGTTGATGCAGGGGAAAATTTTATATATTCCAAATAGTAGCAAGTCCTCACATATTTTCACGGTTTCGCTCAGCTTAATCTATGCTGGAATGAAAGAAAAATACTATTTCATACTCATGGATGTTACAAAGGGAAATTAAATCGCTGAGTTTTTCAAATTATCGTATGCATATAGGGTAACTCAATTTGAATACCTGTGTGGTTGAAATTCCCGTTCCTTAACATTCCCTGCCTTGAAACAGTCTTAAAATCCTACCTACCATTGATGAGCAGCTCCAGATATTCTTTAAGATGTGCATTCTGATGGATCTCCTCATACCCACTGGGTCCCTGAAAAAGTTCAATTCTACAATTTATATCCACCAATTTTTCAATATTAATTACATCTTTCGACAATTGGGGATGTTCTTTTATGAAAAGTCAAGTTTTTCTGACGACTAACTTTTTTTCTTTATGTGCAATTTTGAAAAAGGGAGATCATTGCATAGCAGAAAATGCTCAAAGAAGTGAACTCATTTTTTGTGGTGTACTTGGTCAAAGATACTAAAATGAGCAAAACATATGATTTATGTAAGCAATTACAAGAGGCCCATGCCGGGCCTTAACAGTCATGTGAATTTTCATGTACTAGTACCAATAATTTTTGTTGTTGTGTCCTTATACTGAAATTATCATGAACTTTAACCATGTTTGAGCTGAAAAACTGACAGGTAAAAAAGGGCCCCCCTTATAAGTCCATATATCTTCCAAAATCATTGATACTTGAGCTTTGAACCCAACAATCAAACTCAGTGACTAAGGTTTATGTTCAATTGACTTCTCAAAAAAAAGTTACAAACGGTTTCCTTGACCTTTGAATCTGACCTTGACCTCTTTAAACTTTTAATCAGCTGACTAATTTATTTAATTCTTAACAATGTCATAACATAACATAATGTTCATCAGTGAAAAGAAATAAAATTTGACCTTGTCCTTTGACCCGGTCACCTTAACTTTTTAGTCAGCTAACTCATTTAAACAAACTTTGCTTCATAATGTCATAATGAAATATTCATCAGTGAAAAGATATAAGATTTGACCTTGACCTTTGACCTGGTGACCTTGACTTTTTGGTCAGCTATTTCCTTGTTTAATTCCAACCAACTTTGTTTATAATGTCATAACAAAATGTTTGTCAGTGAAAAGATATATAATTGACCTAGTGACCTTGACATCCAATTAGTTAACTGCTTCCTTGATTCTGACCAACTTTACTTCACAATGTTATTACAAAATGTCAGTACAAGAGGCCCATGGGCACAACTGGGTCTAAAGAAGATTGTTGAAATTTTAGCCAATTTGAACCTTTTCAGCCCCTCTCCTATTGCACCCGAATCTACCGCCACCCTCGCATATGTTAGCTCAATTTTAATGATGAAATCAACATGTTAACTGTATATTTCTCCAAATTCTTGTCCTGGCACTTTGAAATTGATTTTTATCTATTTTGTTTGAATTATTTCTATCTTTTACCTATATAATAAGGTTAGAATATACTACATGTCCTAATGTATTATTTGTTACATATAGTTGGATAAAATTATTTTTGTGAGATTTAAAAAAAATGAAAAATTGATAATTAGGGGTGTCCCCCACCATAAAATTGAAATTGCAACAAAAATAAAAGTTATTCAGTAACAAAAGAAATGTTGTTTTTCTCCTAATAAGTAGTACATAAACCTTATTTTTTTTACATTTATAGTAAAAAATTTATAAACAAGACACCTGGCTTTCAGCATATGCAACAAAAAGTTATGTGTAAGTTAAATAACATAAATTTTCCAATGTGGGATCTGCCACAATATTGCCTTTAATGAACTTTTAGCTTTCTGACTCAAAAGAGCATTTAGAAAAAATTTATTCGAAATTGGTTCATATTGAATATCATGCACTCTTTATGCCAAGCAATTGTAGTGTTATGTGTTGGGAAGTCTGAAAGGCAGTCGCTGAGTTCAAATCTGAAATCATGTTTGTGATTGTCTCTTTACGCCAAGCAATTGTATATATAGTTTTAGGATGGGGACCTCAACCGTTTAAGTGTTATGAATCAGGAGTCAAGACTGCAAGGGCATTGCAGACCCTGGGGTCAAATATAAAATCATATTTGTGATTATCTCTTTATGCTCAGCAATTGTATATATAGTTTTGGGGTGGGGATCTAAACTGTTTAAAAGTTATGACTCAAAAGTTCAGTCTGCAAGGGCGTGGCAGACCCTGGGGTCAAATCTAAAATCATATTTGTGATCATGTCTTTATGCTCAGTAATTGCATATATAGTTTTGGGGTGGGGATCTCAACTGTTTAAAAGTTATGACTCAAATATTAAGTCTGCAAGGGCATGGCAGACCCTGGGGTCAAATCTAAAATCATATTTGTGATCGTGTCTTTATGCTCAGTTTTAAAGTTAATTATATCAATATTTCCGAATGGACGCCTTTTGGCCCTGCCCATTAGGCCCGTGGATGGTGAGCTCCATGTTTTGTATAAATTTGAATCCCAGCCCACTGAAATATAAATGTCATACACTGCTTAGATCCAGAGAAGAAGTCGATACAATCAGTTAAGGACCGCCATATAGCCCCATCTCTCATGCCCCTGGGGCATTTTAGTTGACAGCAAAATAACAGGCTTTAAAGTAACATAAGGGAAAATAAAATGCAACATCTCAAACATGCTGGAAACATTTTAAGTTTTTCAGGTATAAATAGAAAAAATAAGGCTTTTTAAAAATGGTAACATAATGGAATTTATATGCAGATTTTGGAAATTTCGGCTGCTAAGGTAACCACATGCATAATATTGCAGAGTTACAGATATTGATTCACTGTTCTTAAACATGTCCTCTATAGTTTTGATTAAAAAAAGAAGTTATAGATTAATGTTGCACAGACATTTATGTTGTATAGTTACCTGAGTAGTGAGTAGTTGTGTGTACAGACATTTATGTTGTATAGTTACCTGAGTAGTGAGTAGTTGTGTGTAGAGACATCTATGTTGTATAGTTACCTGAGTAGTGAGTAGCTGTGTGTAGAGACATTGATGTTGTATAGTTACTTGAGTAGTGAGTAGCTTTGTGTAGACATTTATGTTGTATAGTTACCTGAGTAGTGAGTAGTTGTGTGTAGACATTGATGTTGTATAGTTACCTGAGTAGTGAGAAGCTGTGTGTACAGACATTTATGTTGTATAGTTACCTGAGTAGCGAGTAGCTGTGTGTAGGGACATTGATGTTGTATAGTTACCTGAGTAGTGAGTAGCTGTGTGTAGAGACATTGATGTTGTATAGTTACCTGAGTAGTGAGTAGCTGTGTGTACAGACATTGATGTTGTATAGTTACCTGAGTAGTGAGTAGTTGTGTGTACAGACATTTATGTTGTATAGTTACCTGAGTAGCGAGTAGCTGTGTGTAGAGACATTGATGTTGTATAGTTACCTGAGTAGTGAGTAGCTGTGTGTAGAGACATTTATGTTGTATGGTTACCTGAGTAGTGAGTAGCTGTGTGTAGAGACATTTATGTTGTATGGTTACCTGAGTAGCGAGTAGTTGTGTGTACAGACATTTATGTTGTATAGTTACCTGAGTAGTGAGTAGCTGTGTGTAGAGACATTGATGTTGTATAGTTACCTGAGTAGTGAGTAGCTGTGTGTACAGACATTGATGTTGTATAGTTACCTGAGTAGTGGGTAGATGTGTGTAGAGACATTCATGTTGTATAGTTACCTGAGTAGTGAGTAGTTGTGTGTACAGACATTGATGTTGTATAGTTACCTGAGTAGTGGGTAGATGTGTGTAGAGACATTCATGTTGTATAGTTACCTGAGTAGTGAGTAGTTGTGTGTACAGACATTTATGTTGTATAGTTACCTGAGTAGTGAGTAGCTGTGTGTACAGACATTTATGTTGTATAGTTACATGAGTAGTGAGTAGTTGTGTGTAGAGACATTTATGTTGTATAGTTACCTGAGTAGCGAGTAGCTGTGTGTAGAGACATTCATGTTGTATAGTTACCTGAGTAGTGAGTAGCTGTGTGTAGAGATATTTATGTTGTATAGTTACCTGAGTAATGAGTAGTTGTGTATAGAGACATTTATGTTGTATAGTTACCTGAGTAGTGAGTAGCTGTGTGTAGACATTGATGTTGTATAGTTACCTGAGTAGTGAGTAGCTGTGTGTAGACATTTATGTTGTATAGTCACCTGTGTAGTGAGTAGCTGTGTGAAGAGACATTCATGTTGTATAGTTACCTGAGTAGTGAGTAGCTGTGTGTACAGACATTGATGTTGTATAGTTACCTGTGTAGTGAGTAGCTGTGTGAAGAGACATTCATGTTGTATAGTTACCTGAGTAGTGAGTAGCTGTGTGTACAGACATTGATGTTGTATAGTTACCAACGTAGTGAGTAGCTGTGTGTAGAGACATTCATGTTGTATAGTTACCTGAGTAGTGAGTAGTTGTGTGTAGAGACATTCATGTTGTATAGCTACCTGAGTAGTGAGTAGTTGTGTGTAGAGACATTGATGTTGTATAGTTACCTGAGTAGTGAGTAGCTGTGTGTACAGACATTGATGTTGTATAGTTACCTGAGTAGTAAGTAGCTGTGTGTACAGACATTTATGTTGTATAGTTACCTGAGTAGTGAGTCGCTGTGTGTACAGACATTTATGTTGTATGGTTACCTGAGTAGTGAGTTGTTGTGTGTACAGACATTGATGTTGTATAGTTACCTGAGTAGTGAGTAGTTGTGTGTAGAGACATTTATGTTGTATAGTTACCAACGTAGTGAGTAGCTGTGTGTAGAGACATTCATGTTGTATAGTTACCTGAGTAGTGAGTAGTTGTGTGTAGAGACATTCATGTTGTATAGCTACCTGAGTAGTGAGTAGTTGTGTGTAGAGACATTGATGTTGTATAGTTACCTGAGTAGTGAGTAGCTGTGTGTACAGACATTGATGTTGTATAGTTACCTGAGTAGTGAGTCGCTGTGTGTAGAGACATTTATGTTGTATGGTTACCTGAGTAGTGAGTTGTTGTGTGTACAGACATTGATGTTGTATAGTTACCTGAGTAGTGAGTAGTTGTGTGTAGAGACATTTATGTTGTATAGTTACCAACGTAGTGAGTAGCTGTGTGTAGAGACATTCATGTTGTATAGTTACCTGAGTAGTGAGTAGTTGTGTGTAGAGACATTCATGTTGTATAGCTACCTGAGTAGTGAGTAGTTGGGTGTAGAGACATTGATGTTGTATAGTTACCTGAGTAGTGAGTAGCTGTGTGTACAGACATTGATGTTGTATAGTTACCTGAGTAGTAAGTAGCTGTGTGTACAGACATTTATGTTGTATAGTTACCTGAGTAGTGAGTCGCTGTGTGTAGAGAAATTTATGTTGTATGGTTACCTGAGTAGTGAGTAGTTGTTTGTACAGACATTGATGTTGTATAGTTACCTGAGTAGTGAGTAGTTGTGTGTAGAGACATTTATGTTGTATGGTTACCAACGTAGTGAGTAGCTGTGTGTAGAGACATTGATGTTGTATAGTTACCTGAGTATTAAGTAGCTGTGTGTACAGACATTTATGTTGTATAGTTACCTGAGTAGTGAGTCGCTGTGTGTAGAGAAATTTATGTTGTATGGTTACCTGAGTAGTGAGTTGTTGTGTGTAGAGACATTGATGTTGTATAGTTACCTGAGTAGTGAGTAGTTGTGTGTAGAGACATTTATGTTGTATGGTTACCAACGTAGTGAGTAGCTGTGTGTAGAGACATTGATGTTGTATAGTTGCCTGAGTAGTAAGTAGCTGTGTGTACAGACATTGATGTTCTATAGTTACCTGAGTAGTGAGTAGTTGTGTATAGAGACATTTATGTTGTATAGTTACCTGAGTAGTGGGTAGCTGTGTGTAGAGACATTCATGTTGTATAGTTACCTGAGTAGTGAGTAGTTGTGTGTAGAGACATTGATGTTGTATAGTTACCTGAGTAGTGAGTAGCTGTGTGTAGAGACATTGATGTTGTATAGTTACCTGAGTAGTGAGTAGTTGTGTGAAGAGACATTGATGTTGTATAGTTACCTGAGTAGTGAGTAGCTGTGTGTAGAGACATTTATGTTGTATAGTTACCTGTGTAGTGAGTAGCTGTGTGAAGAGACATTGATGTTGTATAGTTACCTGAGTAGTGAGTAGTTGTATGTACAGACATTTATGTTGTATAGTTACCTGAGTAGTGAGTAGCTGTGTGTAGAGACTTTGATGTTGTATAGTTACCTGAGTAGTGAGTAGTTGTGTGTAGAGACATTTTTGTTGTATAGTTACCTGAGTAGTGAGTAGCTGTGTGTAGAAACATTCATGTTGTATAGTTACCTGAGTAGTGAGTAGTTGTGTGTACAGACATTCATGTTGTATAGCTACCTGAGTAGTGAGTAGCTGTGTGTAGAGACATTTTTGTTGTATAGTTATCTGAGTAGTGAGTAGCTGTTTGTAGAGACATTCATGTTGTATAGTTACCTGAGTAGTGAGTAGTTGTGTGTACAGACATTCATGTTGTATAGCTACCTGAGTAGTGGATAGCTGTGTGTAGAGACATTGATGTTGTATAGTTACCTGAGTAGTGAGTAGCTGTGTGTACAGACATTGCTGTTGTATAGTTACCTGAGTAGTGAGTAGTTATGTGTACAGACATTTATGTTGTATACATGTAGTTACCTGAGTAGTGAGTCGCTGTGTGTAGAGAAATTGATGTTGTATGGTTACCTGAGTAGTGAGTTGTTGTGTGTACAGACATTGATGTTGTATAGTTACCTGAGTAGTGAGTAGTTGTGTGTAGAGACATTTATGTTGTATGGTTACCAACGTAGTGAGTAGCTGTGTGTAGAGACATTGATGTTGTATAGTTACCTGAGTATTAAGTAGCTGTGTGTACAGACATTTATGTTGTATAGTTACCTGAGTAGTGAGTTCCTGTGTGTAGAGAAATTTATGTTGTATGGTTACATGTGTAGTGAGTTGTTGTGTGTAGAGACATTGATGTTGTATAGTTACCTGAGTAGTGAGTAGTTGTGTGTAGAGACATTTATGTGGTATGGTTACCAACGTAGTGAGTAGCTGTGTGTAGAGACATTGATGTATAGTTGCCTGAGTAGTAAGTAGCTGTGTGTACAGACATTAATGTTCTATAGTTACCTGAGTAGTGAGTAGTTGTGTGTAGAGACATTTATGTTGTATAGTTACCTGAGTAGTGGGTAGCTGTGTGTAGAGACATTCATGTTGTATAGTTACCTGAGTAGTGAGTAGTTGTGTGTAGAGACATTGATGTTGTATAGTTACCTGAGTAGTGAGTAGCTGTGT
This sequence comes from Mimachlamys varia, assembly GCA_947623455.1. Lineage (NCBI taxonomy): Eukaryota > Metazoa > Mollusca > Bivalvia > Pectinida > Pectinidae > Mimachlamys > Mimachlamys varia. Next base: position 35,323,910 of record OX392542.1, read on the forward strand.
GTAGAGACATTGATGTTGTATAGTTACCTGAGTAGTGAGTAGTTGTGTGAAGAGACATTGATGTTGTATAGTTACCTGAGTAGTGAGTAGCTGTGTGTAGAGACATTTATGTTGTATAGTTACCTGTGTAGTGAGTAGCTGTGTGAAGAGACATTGATGTTGTATAGTTACCTGAGTAGTGAGTAGTTGTATGTACAGACATTTATGTTGTATAGTTACCTGAGTAGTGAGTAGCTGTGTGTAGAGACTTTGATGTTGTATAGTTACCTGAGTAGTGAGTAGTTGTGTGTAGAGACATTTTTGTTGTATAGTTACCTGAGTAGTGGGTAGCTGTGTGTAGAGACATTCATGTTGTATAGTTACCTGAGTATTGAGTAGCTCTGTGTACAGACATTGCTGTTGTATAGTTACCTGAGTAGTGAGTAGTTATGTGTACAGACATTGATGTTGTATAGTTACCTGAGTAGTGAGTAGCTGTGTGTAGAGAAATTTATGTTGTATGGTTACCTGAGTAGTGAGTTGTTGTGTGTAAAGACATTTATGTTGTATAGTTACCTGAGTAGTGAGTAGCTGTGTGAACAGACATTGATGTTCTATAGTTACCTGAGTAGTGAGTAGCTGTGTGTAGAGACATTGATGTTGTATAGTTACCTGAGTAGTGAGTAGCTGTGTGAACAGACATTGATGTTGTATAGTTACCTGAGTAGTGAGTAGCTGTGTGTACAGACATTGATGTTGTATAGTTACCCGAGTAGTGAGTTGTTGTGTGTACAGACATTGATGTTGTATAGTTACCTGAGTAGTGAGTAGTTGTGTGTACAGACATTCATGTTGTATAGCTACCTGAGTAGTGAGTAGTTGTGTGTAGAGACATTGATGTTGTATAGTTACTTGAGTAGTGAGTAGCTGTGTGTAGAGACATTGATGTTGTATAGTTACCTGAGTAGTGAGTAGCTGTGTGTACAGACATTGATGTTGTATAGTTACCCGAGTAGTGAGTAGCTGTGTGTAGAGACGTTTATGTTGTATAGTTACCTGAGTAGTGAGTAGCTGTGTGTAGAGACATTTATGTTGTATAGTTACCTGAGTAGTGAGTAGCTGTGTGTACAGATATTTATGTTGTATGGTTACCAACGTAGTGAGTAGCTGTGTGTAGAGACATTGATGTTGTATAGTTACCTGAGTAGTGAGTAGTTGTGTGTACAGACATTCATGTTGTATAGTTACCTGAGTAGTGAGTAGTTGTGTGTACAGATATTGATGTTGTATAGTTACCTGAGTAGTGAGTAGTTGTGTGTAGAGACATTTATGTTGTATAGTTACCTGAGTAGTGAGTAGCTGTGTGTACAGACATTGATGTTGTATAGTTACCTGAGTATCAAGTAGCTGTGTGTACAGACATTTATGTTGTATAGTTACCAGAGTAGTGAGTAGCAGTGTGTACAGACATTTATGTTGCATAGTTACCTGAGTAGTGAGTAGTTGTGTGTAGAGACATTGATGTTGTATAGTTACCTGAGTAGTGAGTAGCCGTGTGTACAGACATTTATGTTGTATAGTTACCTGAGTAGTGAGTAGCTGTGTGTACAGACATTCATGTTGTATAGCTACCTGAGTAGTGAGTAGTTGTGTGTAGAGACATTGATGTTATATAGTTACCTGAGTAGTGAGTAGTTGTGTGTACAGACATTCATGTTGTATAGCTACCTGAGTAGTGAGTAGCTGTGTGTAGAGACATTGATGTTGTATAGTTACCTGAGTATTGAGTAGCTCTGTGTACAGACATTGCTGTTGTATAGTTACCTGAGTAGTGAGTAGTTGTGTGAAGAGACATTGATGTTGTATAGTTACCTGAGTAGTGAGTAGCTGTGTGTAGAGACATTTATGTTGTATAGTTACCTGTGTAGTGAGTAGCTGTGTGTAGAGACATTGATGTTGTATAGTTACCTGAGTATAGTGAGTAGCTGTGTGTACAGACATTGATGTTGTATAGTTACCCGAGTAGTGAGTTGTTGTGTGTACAGACATTGATGTTGTATAGTTACCTGAGTAGTGAGTAGCTGTGTGTACAGACATTGATGTTGTATAGTTACCCGAGTAGTGAGTTGTTGTGTGTACAGACATTGATGTTGTATAGCTACCTGAGTAGTGAGTAGTTGTGTGTAGAGACATTGATGTTGTATAGTTACCTGAGTAGTGAGTAGTTGTGTGTAGAGACATTTATGTTGTATAGTTACCTGAGTAGTGAGTCGCTGTGTGTACAGACATTGATGTTGTATAGTTACCCGAGTAGTGAGTAGCTGTGTGTAGAGACGTTTATGTTGTATAGTTACCTGAGTAGTGAGTAGCTGTGTGTAGAGACATTCATGTTGTATAGTTACCTGAGTAGTGAGTAGTTGTGTGTACAGACATTCATGTTGTTTAGTTACCTGAGTAGTGAGTAGCTGTGTGTAGAGACATTGATGTTGTATAGTTACCCGAGTAGTGAGTAGTTGTGTGTACAGACATTTATGTTGTATAGTTACCTGAGTAGTGAGTAGCTGTGTGTAGAGACATTCATGTTGTATAGTTACCCGAGTAGTGAGTAGTTGTGTGTACAGACATTAATGTTGTATAGTTACCTGAGTAGTGAGTAGCTGTGTGTAGAGACATTCATGTTGTATAGTTACCTGAGTAGTGAGTAGCTGTGTGTACAGACATTGATGTTGTATAGTTACCTGAGTAGTGAGTAGCTGTGTGTAGAGACATTGATGTTGTATAGTTACCTGAGTAGTGAGTAGCTGTGTGAACAGACATTGATGTTGTATAGTTACCTGAGTAGTGAGTAGCTGTGTGTAGAGACATTTATGTTGTATAGTTACCTGAGTAGTGAGTAGCTGTGTGTAGAGACATTGATGTTGTATAGTTACCTGAGTATTGAGTAGCTCTGTGTACAGACATTGCTGTTGTATAGTTACCTGAGTAGTGAGTAGTTATGTGTACAGACATTGATGTTGTATAGTTACCTGAGTAGTGAGTCTCTGTGTGTAGAGAAATTTATGTTGTATGGTTACCAACGTAGTGAGTAGCTGTGTGTAGAGATATTGATGTTGTATAGTTATCTGAGTATTAAGTAGCTGTGTGTACAGACATTTATGTTGTATAGTTACCTGAGTAGTGAGTCGCTGTGTGTAGAGAAATTGATGTTGTATGGTTACCTGAGTAGTGAGTTGTTGTGTGTACAGACATTGATGTTGTATAGTTACCTGAGTAGTGAGTAGTTGTGTGTAGAGACATTTATGTTGTATGGTTACCAACGTAGTGAGTAGCTGTGTGTAGAGACATTGATGTTGTATAGTTACCTGAGTAGTGAGTAGCTGTGTGTACAGACATTGATGTTGTATAGTTACCCGAGTAGTGAGTTGTTGTGTGTACAGACATTGATGTTGTATAGTTACCTGAGTAGTGAGTAGCTGTGTGTACAGACATTGATGTTGTATAGTTACCCGAGTAGTGAGTTGTTGTGTGTACAGACATTGATGTTGTATAGCTACCTGAGTAGTGAGTAGTTGTGTGTAGAGACATTGATGTTGTATAGTTACCTGAGTAGTGAGTAGTTGTGTGTAGAGACATTTATGTTGTATAGTTACCTGAGTAGTGAGTCGCTGTGTGTACAGACATTGATGTTGTATAGTTACCCGAGTAGTGAGTAGCTGTGTGTAGAGACGTTTATGTTGTATAGTTACCTGAGTAGTGAGTAGCTGTGTGTAGAGACATTCATGTTGTATAGTTACCTGAGTAGTGAGTAGTTGTGTGTACAGACATTCATGTTGTTTAGTTACCTGAGTAGTGAGTAGCTGTGTGTAGAGACATTGATGTTGTATAGTTACCCGAGTAGTGAGTAGTTGTGTTAACAGACATTTATGTTGTATAGTTACCCGAGTAGTGAGTAGTTGTGTGTACAGACATTTATGTTGTATAGTTACCTGAGTAGTGAGTAGCTGTGTGTAGAGACATTGATGTTGTATAGTTACCCGAGTAGTGAGTAGTTGTGTGTACAGACATTTATGTTGTATAGTTACCTGAGTAGTGAGTAGCTGTGTGTAGAGACATTCATGTTGTATAGTTACCCGAGTAGTGAGTAGTTGTGTGTACAGACATTAATGTTGTATAGTTACCTGAGTAGTGAGTAGCTGTGTGTAGAGACATTCATGTTGTATAGTTACCTGAGTAGTGAGTAGCTGTGTGTACAGACATTGATGTTGTATAGTTACCTGAGTAGTGAGTAGCTGTGTGTACAGACATTGATGTTGTATAGTTACCTGAGTAGTGAGTAGCTGTGTGAACAGACATTGATGTTGTATAGTTACCTGAGTAGTGAGTAGCTGTGTGTAGAGACATTTATGTTGTATAGTTACCTGAGTAGTGAGTAGCTGTGTGTAGAGACATTCATTTTGTATAGCTACCTGAGTAGTGAGTAGTTGTGTGTAGAGACATTGATGTTATATAGTTACCTAAGTAGTGAGTAGTTGTGTGTACAGACATTCATGTTGTATAGCTACCTGAGTAGTGAGTAGCTGTGTGTAGAGACATTGATGTTGTATAGTTACCTGAGTATTGAGTAGCTCTGTGTACAGACATTGCTGTTGTATAGTTACCTGAGTAGTGAGTAGTTATGTGTACAGACATTGATGTTGTATAGTTACCTGAGTAGTGAGTCTCTGTGTGTAGAGAAATTTATGTTGTATGGTTATCTGAGTAGTGAGTTGTTGTTTGTACAGACATTGATGTTGTATAGTTACCTGAGTAGTGAGTAGCTGTGTGTAGAGACATTTATGTTGTATGGTTACCAACGTAGTGATTAGCTGTGTGTAGAGATATTGATGTTGTATAGTTATCTGAGTATTAAGTAGCTGTGTGTACAGACATTTATGTTGTATAGTTACCTGAGTAGTGAGTCGCTGTGTGTAGAGAAATTTATGTTGTATAGTTACCCGAGTAGTGAGTTGTTGTGTGTACAGACATTGATGTTGTATAGTTACCTGAGTAGTGAGTAGTTGTGTGTACAGACATTCATGTTGTATAGCTACCTGAGTAGTGAGTAGTTGTGTGTAGAGACATTGATGTTGTATAGTTACCTGAGTAGTGAGTAGCTGTGTGTACAGACATTCATGTTGTATAGTTACCTGAGTAGTGAGTAGTTGTGTGTAGAGACATTTATGTTGTATAGTTACCTGAGTAGTGAGTAGCTGTGTGTACAGACATTGATGTTGTATAGTTACCTGAGTAGTGAGTAGTTGTGTGTACAGACATTGCTGTTGTATAGTTACCCGAGTAGTGAGTAGTTGTGTGTAGAGACATTTATGTTGTATAGTTACCTGAGTAGTGAGTAGCTGTGTGTACAGACATTTATGTTGTATAGTTACCTGAGTAGTGAGTAGTTGTGTGTAGAGATATTTATGTTGTATGGTTACCAACGTAGTGAGTAGCTGTGTGTAGAGACATTGATGTTGTATAGTTACCTGAGTAGTGAGTAGCTGTGTGTAGAGACATTTATGTTATATAGTTACCTGAGTAGTGAGTAGCTGTGTGTACAGACATTTATGTTGTATGGTTACCAACGTAGTGAGTAGCTGTGTGTAGAGACATTTATGTTGTATAGTTACCTGAGTAGTGAGTAGTTGTGTGTACAGTCATTCATGTTGTATAGTTACCTGAGTAGTGAGTAGTTGTGTGTACAGATATTGATGTTGTATAGTTACCTGAGTAGTGAGTAGTTGTGTGTACAGACATTTATGTTGTATAGTTACCTGAGAAGTGAGTTGTTGTGTGTACAGACATTGATGTTGTATAGTTACCTGAGTAGTGAGTAGTTGTGTGTACAGACATTTATGTTGTATAGTTACCTGAGTAGTGAGTAGCTGTGTGTAGAGACATTCATGTTGTATAGTTACCTGAGTAGTGAGTAGTTGTGTGTACAGACATTCATGTTGTATAGCTACCTGAGTAGTGAGTAGTTGTGTGTAGAGACATTGATGTTGTATAGTTACCTGAGTAGTGAGTAGCTGTGTGTAGAGACATTGATGTTGTATAGTTACCTGAGTAGTGAGTAGTTGTATGTACAGACATTTATGTTGTATAGTTACCTGAGTAGTGAGTAGCTGTGTGTAGAGACATTGATGTTGTATAGTTACCTGAGTAGTGAGTAGCTGTGTGTACAGACATTCATGTTGTATAGTTACCTGAGTAGTGAGTAGCTGTGTGTAGAGACATTGATGTTGTATAGTTACCTGAGTAGTGAGTAGCTGTGTGTACAGACATTCATGTTGTATAGTTACCTGAGTAGTGAGTAGCTGTGTGTAGAGACATTGATGTTGTATAGTTACCTGAGTAGTGAGTAGTTGTATGTACAGACATTTATGTTGTATAGTTACCTGAGTAGTGAGTAGCTGTGTGTAGAGACATTGATGTTGTATAGTTACCTGAGTAGTGAGTAGCTGTGTGTACAGACATTCATGTTGTATAGTTACATGAGTAGTGAGTAGCTGTGTGTAGAGACGTTTATGTTGTATAGTCACCTGATTAGTGAGTAGCTGTGTGTAGAGACATTGATGTTGTATAGTTACCTGAGTAGTGAGTAGTTGTGTGTACAGACACTGATGTTTTATAGTTACCTGAGTAGTGAGTAGTTGTGTGTAGACATTTATGTTGTATAGTTACCTGAGTAGTGAGTAGCTGTGTGTACAGACATTGATGTTGTATAGTTACCTGAGTAGTAAGTAGCTGTGTGTACAGACATTTATGTTGTATAGTTACCAGAGTAGTGAGTAGCCGTGTGTACAGACATTTATGTTGTATAGTTACCTGAGTAGTGAGTAGTTGTGTGTAGAGACATTGATGTTGTATAGTTACCTGAGTAGTGAGTAGCCGTGTGTACAGACATTTATGTTGTATAGTTACCTGAGTAGTGAGTAGCTGTGTGTACAGACATTGATGTTGTATAGTTACCTGAGTAGTGAGTAGTTGTGTGTACAGACATTGATGTTGTATAGTTACCTGAGTAGTGAGTAGTTGTGTGTAAAGACATTGATGTTGTATAGTTACCTGAGTAGTGAGTAGCTGTGTGAACAGACATTGATGTTCTATAGTTACCTGAGTAGTGAGTAGCTGTGTGTAGAGACATTGATGTTGTATAGTTACCTGAGTTGTGAGTAGCTGTGTGAACAGACATTGATGTTGTATAGTTACCTGAGTAGTGAGTAGCTGTGTGTACAGACATTGATGTTGTATAGTTACCCGAGTAGTGAGTTGTTGTGTGTACAGACATTGATGTTGTATAGTTACCTGAGTAGTGAGTAGTTGTGTGTACAGACATTCATGTTGTATAGCTACCTGAGTAGTGAGTAGTTGTGTGTACAGACATTCATGTTGTATAGTTACTTGAGTAGTGAGTAGCTGTGTGTAGAGACATTGATGTTGTATAGTTACCTGAGTAGTGAGTAGCTGTGTGTACAGACATTGATGTTGTATAGTTACCCGAGTAGTGAGTAGCTGTGTGTAGAGACGTTTATGTTGTATAGTTACCTGAGTAGTGAGTAGCTGTGTGTAGAGACATTTATGTTATATAGTTACCTGAGTAGTGAGTAGCTGTGTGTACAGACATTTATGTTGTATGGTTACCAACGTAGTGAGTAGCTGTGTGTAGAGACATTGATGTTGTATAGTTACCTGAGTAGTGAGTAGTTGTGTGTACAGACATTCATGTTGTATAGTTACCTGAGTAGTGAGTAGTTGTGTGTACAGATATTGATGTTGTATAGTTACCTGAGTAGTGAGTAGTTGTGTGTAGAGACATTTATGTTGTATAGTTACCTGAGTAGTGAGTAGCTGTGTGTACAGACATTGATGTTGTATAGTTACCTGAGTAGTAAGTAGCCGTGTGTACAGACATTTATGTTGCATAGTTACCTGAGTAGTGAATAGTTGTGTGTACAGACATTCATGTTGTATAGTTACCTGAGTAGTGAGTAGCTGTGTGTAAAGACATTTATGTTGTATAGTTACCTGAGTAGCGAGTAGCTGTGTGTACAGACATTTATGTTGTATAGTTACCTGTGAGTAGTGAGTAGCTGTGTGTAGAGACATTTATATGTTGTATAGTTACCTGAGTAGTGAGAAACTGTATGTAGAGACATTGATGTTGTATAGTTACCTGAGTAGTGAGTAGTTGTGTGTAGAGACATTGATGTTGTATAGTTACCTGAGTAGTGAGTAGTTGTGTGTAGAGACATTGATGTTGTATAGTTACCTGAGTAGTGAGTAGCTGTGTGTACAGACATTGATGTTGTATAGTTACCTGAGTAGTGAGTAGTTGTGTGTACAGACATTTATGTTGTATAGTTACCTGAGTAGTGAGTAGTTGTGTGTAGAGACATTGATGTTGTATAGTTACCTGAGTAGTGAGTAGTTGTGTGTAGAGACATTGATGTTGTATAGCTACCTGAGTAGTGAGTAGTTGTGTGTACAGACATTTATGTTGTATAGTTACCTGAGTAGTGAATAGCTGTGTGTAGAGACATTGATGTTGTACAAACAAAATATTTAAAAACAAACTACAGTCTGGGGATATGAACTCGACCAGAGAAAAATTCTATCAAACTGATGGGTTCATGCAAAGACTGGCTGAAAATGAAATCACAAACAATGGCATCACACCAAAAGTGATGACATTTTTGAAGTCAGGATTAGGTAATTAGCAGAAATAGAAACCATACCTAATGTATGGTACAAATAAGGTTAGTCAAATTGAAAAATATTGAAAAGGAGAGGTGAGACTTTTCTAATCTCTGTATGTCTGGAAATAATCAACTTCATGTTTTACCTGTAAAAGTTTGATAGCCAAATCCAATGGGATGGTGCCGATGTCGTGAAGTGCTATAAGACACTGTATAAGTACCTCTGGGCAGTGTCTACGCATCAGCTGCCAAAATAATAATAACAAAGTTGATCCCAAGACAAATTTTAGTCATCCAATATTTCAACAAGGCATCACAAATAATACAAATCCCCTCGCGGTGGAACAGTGACAAAGATCTGCTATTAATAGCAATGATGACCTTGATATTGACCATAGAAAGTGAAACACAAACCTCTTTAAAGTATTTAGATGCTTCACCAATATGTGAAGCTTCATCAAAATCAAGCTTGTCTATAAATAGTAACAGTGACAAGACCTTAATGTTGACTCTGTAATGGTGAAACACGACTCGTCCAAGGAATGACAAAAGGCCTGGAAGACGTGTATCACAATTAAACTAGACAGTGATCTGTATTGATAACAGTGACCTCTGTTAGACCAACAGTGACCTCTGTTAGACAAACAGTGACCTCTGTTAGATTAACAGTGACCTCTGTTAGACAAACAGTGACCTCTGTTAGAAAAACAGTGACCTCTGTTAGACCAACAGTGACCTCTGTTAGACAAACAGTGACCTCTGTTAGACAAACAGTGACCGGTACCTCTGATAGAAAAACAGTGACCTCTGTTAGACCAACAGTGACCTCTGTTAGACAAACAGTGACCTCTGTTAGACAAACAGTGACCTCTGTTAGAACAACAGTGACCTCTGTTAGACAAACAGTGACCTCTGTTAGACCAACAGTGACCTCTGTTGGACAAACATTGACCTCTGTTAGACCAACAGTGACCTCTGTTGGACAAACAGTGACCTCTGTTAGACCAACAGTGACCTCTGTTAGACCAACAGTGACCTCTGTTAGACCAACAGTGACCTCTGTTAGACCAACAGTGTCCTCTGTTAGACCAACAGTGACCTCTGTTAGACCAACAGTGTCCTCTGTTAGACCAACAGTGACCTCTGTTAGACCAACAGTGACCTCTGTTAGACCAACAGTGACCTCTGTTAGACCAACAGTGACCTCTGTTAGACCAACATTGACCTCTGTTAGACCAACAGTGACCTCTGTTAGACCAACAGTGACCTCTGTTAGACCAACAGTGACCTCTGTTAGACCAACAGTGTCCTCTGTAATTGCACTAGGAAGTGACTTTTAATCAAAATAGACAGATACTTCTCTTAACCTTTATTGATTTTGATAGTGACTTCTATTTTACAAGACAGTGACCTCCATAAGATTGAAAGTGACCTTTATTGAATTAACATATCCTCTTTTAAACTGAAAGACTGAAAGTGTAATAGGTACTGACCTCTTTAAAAACTTGACCGTGACCTCTATTGAGTTAACAGCCACCTCTGTTACATTTAAAAACTTGACCTTGACCTTTATTGAGTTAACAGCCACCTCTGTTACATTTAAAAACTTGACAGTGACCTCTATTGAGTTAACAGCCACCTCTGTTACATTTAAAAACTTGACAGTGACCTCTATTGAGTTAACAGCCACCTGTTACATTTAAAACCTTGACAGTGACCTTTATTGAGTTAACAGCCACCTCTGTTACATTTAAAAATTTGACCTTGACCTTTATTGAGTTAACAGCCACCTCTGTTACATTTAAAAACTTGACAGTGACCTCTATTGAGTTAACAGCCACCTCTGTTACATTTAAAAACTTGACAGTGACCTCTATTGAGTTAACAGCCACCTCTGTTACATTTAAAAACTTGACCATGACCTCCATTGAGTTAACAGCCACCTCTGTTACATTTAAAAACTTGACCGTGACCTCCATTGAGTTAACAGCCACTTCTGTTACATTTAAAAACTTGACAGTGACCTCCATTGAGTTAACAGCCACCTGTTACATTTAAAACCTTGACAGTGACCTTTATTGAGTTAACAGCCACCTCTGTTAAATTTAAAAACTTGACAGTGACCTCCATTGAGTTAATAGCCACCTCTGTTACATTTAAAACCTTGACAGTGACCTCTATTGAGTTAACAGCCACCTCTGTTACATTTAAAAACTTGACAGTGACCAGGATTTTAACTCATTCACTCCTGAAGACATATTTGATCTCTATCAATAAATCGGATGGAATAGTGTATTATGAAATATTTGGGGGTGAATGAGTTAAATTATGAATGAATGCAATATAACATACTGACCTGTGACAGGGGAGATAACTGTTGGAAATCCTCATGTAACAGTTGGTGATGGTTGACACAAAATTCTCTCAGCTCCATCTGGTGATGAGAAATATTGTTTTACAAGTTTTTCTTGAAACATAATAAGCAACAGCCTTTATTTTCTGGTTATTTATACAGATAGAATTTTCTATCACAATTTCACATCTTGTCTGGTAGATAAAGTTTATATACACTGCCATCCAAAAATTGTTGCATACTTATGGTCAAATATACATATGCGGAACAGCCGATAGCTAGTTTCATTCAACACTAGGCAACAGAAAAAATGTAGTTCAGAGACAAGATTTTTATTTTTTTATTTTTATTTGTGCTTTAATCATACCCCTCAAGCTTTTGTTTTCATTACAAATGGATCAAAATTCCAGTATAAATGAATTATGAGAGTTTTTTTTAGAGCGGTTTGCATCGCGCAGCAGTAAACATATCTGGGTCTGGAGAAGAAGATTAGGCCAGGGTCAAAATTTTTTAACATCAAACCTTCATGTCCTGGTTATAATTCCAACCAAGGTTCAATTATCTCCAACTGAAAATGAACAAAATCTATACAAAAGTGTCATTTTCCTATATAAACTATAGTAAACTTCACCCCCTCCACAGGGGGAAATGTGAAGTCAGGGGGGGGGGGGGGGGGGGCATGAAATTCACAATTTTGAAAAAGCACCTAAGACCATTCCAGTGGTAAATAGTATTATTTAATTCTAGTATATCTGGGTCTGGAGAAGAAAATTCTTGAAATTTTAGCCAATGTGACCTTTTTGAGCCCCTCCCCACTGCCCCAGGGGTAGGCTAGAGTCAAAATGTACCCAAAATTAAACTGTCAAGTCCTGGCTATTATTCCAACCAAGTTTCAATTATCTCCAACTGAAAATGAACAAAATCTATACAAAAGTGTCATTTTCCTTTATAAACTATAGTAAACTTCACCCCCTCCCCAGGGGGAAATGTGAAGTTCGGGGGGCATGAAATTCACAATTTTGATAAAGCACCTAAGACCATTCCATGTATGAAGAGTATTTGACTCCAGCATATCTTGGTCTGGAGAAGAAGATTTTTGAAATTTTTACTATTTTGACCCCTCAGGCGCCTAGGGGTTTAGGACCATATAATTCACAATTTTGGTGCATCTTTGGCTAGGAAAGGTTCCTGTCAAATTTCATTCAAATTGGTTCAGGGGTTTTTGAGACGACTTCGAAAATGTAAATTGTTTATGGACGCACGACACACGACGATTTTCACCTGTTTGAAAATGGCTGTAGCCTTACGTCACATGCAAATTAGATAGTCCATAAAGAAATTCTCACGGGATCTCGCGACGCACAGCCTTTTCAAACAGATGTCAGGAAACTGGTTATTTTTTAGGAATGGATGGGGACAGTTAGTTAGCGACCTCCTGTGACTTGATTAAAGGTGTAGGTTAGTAGAGAAATATCTGTTCTTTCCATTGATACCTAATTTGCATGTGATCGGAAAACGTTGCATATTATAAAACACAGCTTAAACAGCGACCAATGTACCATTCGGTAAAATTTCTACTTTATAAATAGGGTGGAATTCTGACTCTCGCTTCCACCAGCCGTCCAAATATTTAATGGGTCTTTGAGTTGGTTTAATTCCTTCATTTCGAATCGATTTCAAAAAGTTGCTGTATCTGGTAAAATCTCTAGCAGTAAGCCTATTACACATGGTGTACCTCAGTGGTCAATATTGCGTCCCCTCATGTTTCTCATTTTCATAAATGATCTTCCACTTAAACTTCAGTCTTCCACTGATATGTATGCCGACGACTCAACTTTAAGTTCATCTGGCTCAACTATTCCTGTTATTCAAGAAAAGTTGCAGTCAGACCTTATCAAAGTCCAAGAGTGGTGTAATGAAAATCAAATGTTACTAAATACAAGTAAAACCAAATGTATGGTTATTGGCTCAAAACAGAAACTGAATAGAACCAATGATGTTTTAAATCTTACATTAGATCAGGAAATTATTGAACAAGCTACTGGGTGTCAAAATTGACCCCAACTTATCTTGGACAGATCATATCAGAACTGTTGTCTCTAAAATAAACCGTGGTTTAGGTCTATACTCCCGACGTATACGTCAATATTTGCCACTTCAAGCCAGAATAAAATGTTTAAACTCCTGTATTTTTCCACACTTTGTGTATTGTTGTACGGTATGGAGTGGATGCTCTCTTAATCTTACACAGAAATTGTCAAAAGCACTGAAACAAGCTGCTCGATTGCTATTAGATGCTCCATTTGACACCCCATCTGCGGAAATGTTTACTCTATTGAGATGGGTACCAATCAGTGACTATTTGAAATTTAAATGGTTTAATGGTGAATAAATGTGTCAATAATCTTGTACCTCAATACCTGGCAAGACAATTTGAGTTCTCAAACAACAGTCGTACAAGATCTGCTTCTCAAAAGTTTTTACAAGTTCCAAGACACCGCACTACTTTTTATTCAAAGCAGTTTGTAGTAGAAGGGGGCCAAATTTGGAACAAACTAACAGTTGAAGTTAGACTTGCATCCTCCCTTCCAATGTTTAAAAAAATGGCTGGAAACAGTATGAATGCAGTTTGAATATTTTTATTTTTATCAAAGAAACCTCTTAAATATTACTTTCTGTTTTATTTATGCTATATTAGCGTATATACTGTCAATTTTTATTTTTTGCTACATAAGCATATATGTAAATTAGACATCTGGTCTTTTACTGAACACCAAATTGGTTAAGCTTGGAATGGTGAATCTTTGCTTCTGTGATAATTTTAATGAAATTGTGTAAATGACCCTTTAATTGTATATTTATACTTAGTCTAATTATATCTGTAGTAATTTAAATAATTGAAATTATATTAAATTAACTTAATTGTATACTTATGCTATGATAATAATACTGAGTACCATATTTAACCTTTATTTCTGTGACATTTTAAATGATATTGTGTAAATGATCCTTTTAATGACGTATTTAACTTAATTATGGTAGTTTAGCATGCCACACAAATATCTTGGCTAACTTAACTGTAATGATTATTGTTTTAACTAATCCTTTTACTAACAAGAGGACCCTGTGGAAGATTAGCTTTGCTAAACAGGTCTTTTATCCTCAATAAATAAAGTTTATTATTATTATTATTATTATTACAAGCTTTACCGAACATAATCTTACAGTGTACATGAATGAAGAACATCAGCCAATATTTGTTTACCATGGTTACCTGACATTTGCGCTTGTGGTTCTATTTTTATACGAGCAATCAAGTGATTTTTTTCGAATCATGTGACCACTATCCTGCTCCCGGTTCTGTGCCGATCCGCAAGAAAACATAAGAAATGTTTTTTTAACATAGAAAAGGATAATAAAAATATAACTATGGTACTGATGTGCTAAGTAATAAATCTTGATCTAAAATAAATATGTTATTGTTTGATTATATAAACTGTTAAGGTTAAACAAATAATAGAAAATGTTTCATGTCGTACCATGTTGAGATTCCTATAATTAGTCGAATTCACACGAAATTGAGCAGACGAGCACCAAATTTAGCGAAAAATGTCGTTTTAAGGTACTTTCCTGATAATTGACACAACAGAGACCTTGATTTTCCTTCTTAAAATAACATTTGCCTTCAGAAAATATATTTCATTTAGAAATTGGTCCAAACACGAGCTAATTATTATTAATATGTAAGATTATGTTTTAACAAGCTTTACCGAACATAATCTTACTGTGTACGTGAATGAAGAACGTCAGCCAATATTTGTTTACCGCGGCTACCTGACATTTGCGCTTCTGGTCCTATTTTTATACGAGCAATCACATGATTTTTTTTCGAATCATGTGACCACTATATATCTTGCTCCCGGTTTTGTGCCGATTCGCCAGAAAACATAAGAAACGTTTTTTTAACATAGAAAACGATAATAAAAATATAACAATGATACTGATGTGCTAAGAAATAAATCTTGTTATTAAATAAATATGTTATTTTCGGATAATCTAAACTATTAAGGTTAAAAATAATTATAGAAAATGTTTCATGTCGTACCATGTTGAGATTCCTATAATTAGTCGAATGGCGGCGGCGAACTTGAGCAGACGAGCACCAAATTTAGCGAAAAATGCCATTTTAAGGTATTTTCCGGTTAATTGACACAAATGAGACCTTGATTTTCCTTCTTAGAATAACATTTGCCTTCAGAAAATGTATTTCATTTAGAAATTGGTCCAAACACGAGCTAATTATTGTTATTATGTAAGATTATGCTTTAATTATAATAGGTAAGAGAGTCAGAACCCTTCGGACTATGTTTGTCGTGGTGTTGTGAATGTGTTATTTTCGGAATACTTGAGCCTAATCCCACTTTCATTACAATTAATATATAGACGTTTTATCAGTTCCCCATAAACCACTCTTTTCCTACTTGTCGGCCATGATGGTTACGTAATGCGATAAGGGAGAAAACTCATTCCAGGTATCACGATACCAAACAATGCATTGATGCACTGTCCCGCGATTCGATACATTCGTGCATCGATGATTGTTACACCTATACTCCCCACAGCCCCGGGGGTTGGCCAGAATCAAAATTGTTCCAAAATCAAACTGTCATCTCCTGGTTGTAGGATCGACCAAGTTTTTTTAACAGCATTTCAGCATTTTACAGATTTGGTTGGTTTCGAAAACAATTGTATTTTTTAAACTTTACCGTTTTCGTAGGATAAAAACATGCTGCACCACTTCGATGAAGCATGACAATTTGTCCTGGTTTCATTTTAGCCATTATGATTAATATGCAAGCACATTATTAAATCATAATACTCTCCTATTGGAATGTGTGCAAATATACCTACCACACGCACATACCCAAGACACAATGTTTATGACAAAAAATGTCACAGGTGTTTATTTCACGGTCAGCTGGTCAGGCCTCATGTCATGTTCGCTCAGGTAGGACCAGTTTAGAGAAGTAAAATTTAACCATTTCGAACACAAAACAGTAAGGTATAAATGACGGATAAAAAAGACACTGCCTGGTAGTCCGAATTGCGTTATTCCACTATATATAACCTGACCGGTTAAATTACTTGATTGTAACTTGTCAAAGGTGTGCCAGCGATCTTATATATAGAGGTATTGCTGGTGGCGCAAATTGGCGAGGGTGGCATTATTAAGGGTGGCACAGGGTGGTGTAAGGTAACTAAGGTGGCGTATGATGGTGTAAGGTGGCGTATGGTGGTGTAAGGTTGCGTAGGGTCGTGAAGGTGGTTCAGAGTAGCGTGGGCGCCTCTGAATTACCTCAGAAATGAGAATAACAGTTGTACAGTGGACAAACTCCAGAGTAAGACAAAATAAAGACTAGCAATGAAGCCGGTAAGTAATATATAATTCTTGACAGAGCAATAAACAGATAGATCTCTGTGGTGGCAAGCAATGTTGTTGACGGATAATCAGTGTTTGGGTGATGGACGGGTGTGGGCCCGAGTTGTTGTTCACGTTTGAACTCATTGAGTATAGCCTATGAGGAGTGATCTATTGGTTTCAATTGTTAAAACTTTCGGTGCTGGTATGTTTCTTGTTTTGGAGTTCCTAAAGTGTTATAGGTGTAACCAGGGTTGCATAAGGAGAATGCACTGGAGTTATCAGTAGGTGTATATCATTTTCCTTTGTTGGTGTATCTGTGTTTAGAGGTATAGCTCTAGTGGTCCCGTGTACATGTATCTGTTGCCTTTGTTGGTGTATCTTTGTTTAGAGGTAGCTCTAGTAGTCCTGTGTACATGTATCTGTTGCCTTTGTTGGCGTATCTGTGTTTAGAGGTAGCTCTAGTAGTCCCGTGTACATGTATCTGTTGCCTTTGTTGGCGTATCTGTGTTTAGAGGTATAGCTCTAGTAGTCCCGTGTACATGTATCTGTTGCCTTTGTTGGCGTATCTGTGTTTAGAGGTATAGCTCTAGTAGTCCCGTGTACATGTATCTGTTGCCTTTGTTGGCGTATCTGTGTTTAGAGGTATAGCTCTAGTAGTCCTATGTACATGTATCTGTTGCCTTTGTTGGCGTATCTGTGTTTAGAGGTAGCTCTAGTAGTCCCGTGTACGTGTATCTGTTGCCTTTGTTGGCGTATCTGTGTTTAGAGGTATAGCTCTAGTAGTCCCGTGTACATGTATCTGTTGCCTTTGTTGGCGTATCTGTGTTTAGAGGTATAGCTCTAGTAGTCCTATGTACATGTATCTGTTGCCTTTGTTGGCGTATCTGTGTTTAGAGGTAGCTCTAGTAGTCCCGTGTACATTATCTGTTGCCTTTGTTGGCGTATCTGTGTTTAGAGGTATAGATCTAGTAGTCCTATGTACATGTATCTGTTGCCTTTGTTGGCGTATCTGTGTTTAGAGGTAGCTCTAGTGGTCCCGTGTACATGTATCTGTTGCCTTTGTTGGCGTATCTGTGTTTAGAGGTAGCTCTAGTGGTCCCGTGTACATGTATCTGTTGCCTTTGTTGGTGTATCTGTGTTTATAGGTAGCTCTAGTAGTCCCGTGTAAGTGTATCTGTTGCCTTTGTTGGCGTATCTGTGTTTAGAGGTATAGCTCTAGTGGTCCCGTGTACATGTATCTGTTGCCTTTGTTGGCATATCTGTGTTTAGAGGTAGCTCTAGTAGTCCCGTGTACATGTATCTGTTGCCTTTGTTGGCGTATCTGTGTTTAGAGGTGGTCCCGTGTACATGTATCTGTTGCCTTTGTTGGCGTATCTGTGTTTAGAGGTATAGCTCTAGTAGTCCCGTGTACATGTATCTGTTGCCTTTGTTGGAGTATCTGTGTTTAGAGGTACATTGTATAGCTCTAGTGGTCCCGTGTACATGTATCTGTTGCCTTTGTTGGCGTATCTGTGTTTAGAGGTAGCTCAAGTAGTCCCATGTACATGTATCTGTTGCCTTTGTTCGTGTATCTGTGTTTAGAGGTAGCTCTAGTAGTCCCGTGTAAGTGTATCTGTTGCCTTTGTTGGCGTATCTGTGTTTAGAGGTATAGCTCTAGTGGTCCCGTGTACATGTATCTGTTGCCTTTGTTGGCGTATCTGTGTTTAGAGGTAGCTCTAGTAGTCCCGTGTACATGTATCTGTTGCCTTTGTTGGCGTATCTGTGTTTAGAGGTATAGCTCTAGTGGTCCCGTGTACATGTATCTGTTGCCTTTGTTGGCGTATCTGTGTTTAGAGGTACATTGTATAGCTCTAGTGGTCCCGTGTACATGTATCTGTTGCCTTTGTTGGCGTATCTGTGTTTAGAGGTAGCTCTAGTAGTCCCGTGTACATGTATCTGTTGCCTTTGTTGGTGTATCTGTGTTTAGAGGTAGCTCTAGTGGTCCTGTGTACATGTATCTGTTGCCTTTGTTGGTGTATCTGTGTTTAGAGGTAGCTCTAGTGGTCCCGTGTACATGTATCTGTTGCCTTTGTTGGCGTATCTGTGTTTAGAGGTAGCTCTAGTAGTCCCGTGTACATGTATCTGTTGCCTTTGTTGGCGTATCTGTGTTTAGAGGTAGCTCTAGTGGTCCCGTGTACATGTATCTGTTGCCTTTGTTGGTGTATCTGTGTTTAGAGGTATAGCTCTAGTAGTCCCGTGTACATGTATCTGTTGCCTTTGTTGGCGTATCTGTGTTTAGAGGTATAGCTCTAGTGGTCCCGTGTACATGTATCTGTTGCCTTTGTTGGTGTATCTGTGTTTAGAGGTAGCTCTAGTGGTCCCGTGTACATGTATCTGTTGCCTTTGTTGGTGTATCTGTGTTTAGAGGTAGCTCTAGTAGTCCCGTGTACATGTATCTGTTGCCTTTGTTGGCGTATCTGTGTTTATAGGTAGCTCTAGTAGTCCCGTGTACGTGTATCTGTTGCCTTTGTTGGTGTATCTGTGTTTAGAGGTAGCTCTAGTGGTCCCGTGTACATGTATCTGTTGCCTTTGTTGGTGTATCTGTGTTTAGAGGTATAGCTCTAGTAGTCCCGTGTACATGTATCTGTTGCCTTTGTTGGCGTATCTGTGTTTAGAGGTAGCTCTAGTGGTCCCGTGTACATGTATCTGTTGCCTTTGTTGGCGTATCTGTGTTTAGAGGTATAGCTCTAGTAGTCCTATGTACATGTATCTGTTGCCTTTGTTGGCGTATCTGTGTTTAGAGGTAGCTCTAGTAGTCCCGTGTACATGTATCTGTTGCCTTTGTTGGCGTATCTGTGTTTAGAGGTATAGCTCTAGTAGTCCCGTGTACATGTATCTGTTGCCTTTGTTGGGGTATCTGTGTTTAGAGGTAGCTCTAGTGGTCCCGTGTACGTGTATCTGTTACCTTTGTTGGCGTATCTGTGTTTAGAGGTAGCTCTAGTGGTCCCGTGTACATGTATCTGTTGCCTTTGTTGGCGTATCTGTGTTTAGAGGTATAGCTCTAGTAGTCCTATGTACATGTATCTGTTGCCTTTGTTGGCGTATCTGTGTTTAGAGGTAGCTCTAGTGGTCCCGTGTACGTGTATCTGTTGCCTTTGTTGGCGTATCTGTGTTTAGAGGTGGTCCCGTGTACATGTATCTGTTGCCTTTGTTGGCGTATCTGTGTTTAGAGGTAGCTCTAATGGTCCCGTGTACATGTATCTGTTGCCTTTGTTGGAGTATCTGTGTTTAGAGGTACATTGTATAGCTCTAGTGGTCCCGTGTACATGTATCTGTTGCCTTTGTTGGTGTATCTGTGTTTAGAGGTATAGCTCTAGTGGTCCCGTGTACATGTATCTGTTGCCTTTGTTGGTGTATCTGTGTTTAGAGGTATAGCTCTAGTAGTCCCGTGTACATGTATCTGTTGCCTTTGTTGGCGTATCTGTGTTTAGAGGTAGCTCTAGTAGTCCCGTGTACATGTATCTGTTGCCTTTGTTGGCGTATCTGTGTTTAGAGGTAGCTCTAGTAGTCCCGTGTACATGTATCTGTTGCCTTTGTTGGCGTATCTGTGTTTAGAGGTAGCTCTAGTGGTCCCGTGTACGTGTATCTGTTGCCTTTGTTGGCGTATCTGTGTTTAGAGGTAGCTCTAGTGGTCCCGTGTACGTGTATCTGTTGCCTTTGTTGGCGTATCTGTGTTTAGAGGTAGCTCTAGTAGTCCCGTGTACATGTATCTGTTGCCTTTGTTGGCGTATCTGTGTTTAGAGGTAGCTCTAGTGGTCCCGTGTACGTGTATCTGTTGCCTTTGTTGGCGTATCTGTGTTTAGAGGTAGATCTAGTAGTCCCGTGTACGTGTATCTGTTGCCTTTGTTGGCGTATCTGTGTTTAGAGGTAGCTCTAGTGGTCCCGTGTACATGTATATGTTGTCTTTGTTGGCGTATCTGTGTTTAGAGGTAGCTCTAGTAGTCCCGTGTACATGTATTTGTTGCCTTTATTGGCGTATCTGTGTTTAGAGGTAGCTCTAGTAGTCCCGTGTAAGTGTATCTGTTGCCTTTGTTGGTGTATCTGTGTTTAGAGGTATAGCTCTAGTAGTCCCGTGTACATGTATCTGTTGCCTTTGTTGGCGTATCTGTGTTTAGAGGTAGCTCTAGTAGTCCCGTGTACATGTATCTGTTGCCTTTGTTGGCGTATCTGTGTTTAGAGGTATAGCTCTAGTAGTCCCGTGTACGTGTATCTGTTGCCTTTGTTGGTGTATCTGTGTTTAGAGGTAGCTCTAGTGGTCCCGTGTACATGTATCTGTTGCCTTTGTTGGTGTATCTGTGTTTAGAGGTATAGCTCTAGTAGTCCCATGTACGTGTATCTATTGCCTTTGTTGGTGTATCTGTGTTTAGTGATAGCTCTAGTAGCCCCGTGTAAGTGTATCTGCTGCCTTTGTTGGCGTATCTGTGTTTAGAGGTATAGCTCTAGTGGTCCCGTGTACATGTATCTGTTGCCTTTGTTGGTGTATCTGTGTTTAGAGGTATAGCTCTAGTAGTCCCGTGTAAGTGTATCTGTTGCCTTTGTTGGCGTATCTGTGTTTAGAGGTAGCTCTAGTAGTCCCGTGTACGTGTATCTGTTGCCTTTGTTGGCGTATCTGTGTTTAGAGGTATAGCTCTAGTAGTCCCTTGTACATGTATCTGTTGCCTTTGTTGGTGTATCTGTGTTTAGAGGTATAGCTCTAGTAGTCCCGTGTACATGTATCTGTTGCCTTTGTTGGAGTATCTGTGTTTAGAGGTAGCTCTAGTAGTCCCATGTAAGTGTATCTGTTGCCTTTGTTGGCGTATCTGTGTTTAGAGGTAGCTCTAGTAGTCCCATGTAAGTGTATCTGTTGCCTTTGTTGGAGTATCTGTGTTTAGAGGTAGCTCTAGTAGTCCCGTGTAAGTGTATCTGTTGCCTTTGTTGGCGTATCTGTGTTTAGAGGTAGCTCTAGTAGTCCCGTGTACATGTATCTGTTGCCTTTGTTGGTGTATCTGTGTTTAGAGGTAGCTCTAGTGGTCCCGTGTACGTGTATCTGTTGCCTTTGTTGGCGTATCTGTGTTTAGAGGTATAGCTCTAGTGGTCCCGTGTACATGTATCTGTTGCCTTTGTTGGAGTATCTGTGTTTAGAGGTAGCTCTAGTAGTCCCATGTAAGTGTATCTGTTGCCTTTGTTGGCGTATCTATGTTTAGAGGTAGCTCTAGTAGTCCCGTGTACGTGTATCTGTTGCCTTTGTTGGAGTATCTGTGTTTAGAGGTAGCTCTAGTAGTCCCGTGTAAGTGTATCTGTTGCCTTTGTTGGCGTATCTGTGTTTAGAGGTAGCTCTAGTAGTCCCGTGTACATGTATCTGTTGCCTTTGTTGGTGTATCTGTGTTTAGAGGTAGCTCTAGTGGTCCCGTGTACATGTATCTGTTGTCTTTGTTGGTGTACCTGTGTTTAGAGGTAGCTCTAGTATCCAGTGTAAGTGTATCTGTTGCCTTTGTTGGCGAATCTGTGTTTAGAGGTATAGCTCTAGTGGTCCCGTGTACATGTATCTGTTGCCTTTGTTGGAGTATCTGTGTTTAGAGGTAGCTCTTATGGTCCCGTGTAAGTGTATCTGTTGCCTTTGTTGGTGTATCTGTGTTTAGAGGTATAGCTCTAGTAGTCCCGTGTACGTGTATTTGTTGCCTTTGTTGGAGTATCTGTGTTTAGAGGTAGCTCTTATGGTCCCGTGTACGTGTATCTGTTGCCTTTGTTGGCGTATCTGTGTTTAGAGGTATAGCTCTAGTGGTCCCGTGTACATGTATCTGTTGCCTTTGTTGGCGTATCTGTGTTTAGAGGTAGCTCTAGTAGTCCCGTGTACATGTATCTGTTGCCTTTGTTGGCTTATCTGTGTTTAGAGGTATAGCTCTAGTGGTCCCGTGTACATGTATCTGTTGCCTTTGTTGGCGTATCTGTGTTTAGAGGTACATTGTATAGCTCTAGTGGTCCCGTGTACATGTATCTGTTGCCTTTGTTGACGTATCTGTGTTTAGAGGTAGCTCTAGTAGTCCCGTGTACATGTATCTGTTGCCTTTGTTGGTGTATGTGTTTAGAGGTAGCTCTAGTGGTCCTGTGTACATTTATCTGTTGCCTTTGTTGGTGTATCTGTGTTTAGAGGTAGCTCTAGTGGTCCCGTGTACATGTATCTGTTGCCTTTGTTGGTGTATCTGTGTTTAGAGGTAGCTCTAGTGGTCCCGTGTACATGTATCTGTTGCCTTTGTTGGTGTATCTGTGTTTAGAGGTAGCTCTAGTAGTCCCGTGTACATGTATCTGTTGCCTTTGTTGGTGTATCTATGTTTAGAGGTAGCTCTAGTGGTCCCGTGTACATGTATCTGTTGCCTTTGTTGGTGTATCTGTGTTTAGAGGTAGCTCTAGTGGTCCCGTGTACATGTATCTGTTGCCTTTGTTGGCGTATCTGTGTTTAGAGGTATAGCTCTAGTGGTCCCGTGTACATGTTCATGTTGCCTTTGTTGGCGTATCTGTGTTTAGAGGTATAGCTCTAGTAGTCCCGTGTACATGTATCTGTTGCCTTTGTTGGTGTATCTGTGTTTAGAGGTATAGCTCTAGTGGTCCCGTGTACATGTATCTGTTGCCTTTGTTGGAGTATCTGTGTTTAGAGGTAGCTCTAGTAGTCCCATGTAAGTGTATCTGTTGCCTTTGTTGGCGTATCTATGTTTAGAGGTAGCTCTAGTAGTCCCGTGTACGTGTATCTGTTGCCTTTGTTGGCGTATCTGTGTTTAGAGGTAGCTCTAGTAGTCCCGTGTACATGTATCTGTTGCCTTTGTTGGTGTATCTGTGTTTAGAGGTAGCTCTAGTGGTCCCGTGTACATGTATCTGTTGTCTTTGTTGGTGTACCTGTGTTTAGAGGTAGCTCTAGTATCCCGTGTAAGTGTATCTGTTGCCTTTGTTGGCGAATCTGTGTTTAGAGGTATAGCTCTAGTGGTCCCGTGTACATGTATCTGTTGCCTTTGTTGGCGTATCTGTGTTTAGAGGTATAGCTCTAGTGGTCCCGTGTACATGTATCTGTTGCCTTTGTTGGTGTAGCTGTGTTTAAAGGTAGCTCTAGTGGTCCCGTGTAAGTGTATCTGTTGCCTTTGTTGGCGTATCTGTGTTTAGAGGTATAGCTCTAGTGGTCCCGTGTACGTGTATTTGTTGCCTTTGTTGGCCTATCTGTGTTTAGAGGTAGCTCTAGTAGTCCCGTGTACATGTATCTGTTGCCTTTGTTGGCGTATCTGTGTTTAGAGGTAGCTCTAGTAGTCCCGTGTTCATGTATCTGTTGCCTTTGTTGGCGTATCTGTGTTTAGAGGTAGCTCTAGTAGTCCCGTGTACATGTATCTGTTGCCTTTGTTGGCGTATCTGTGTTTAGAGGTATAGCTCTAGTGGTCCCGTGTACATGTATATGTTGTCTTTGTTGGCGTATCTGTGTTTAGAGGTAGCTCTAGTAGTCCCGTGTACATGTATTTGTTGCCTTTATTGGCGTATCTGTGTTTAGAGGTAGCTCTAGTAGTCCCGTGTAAGTGTATCTGTTGCCTTTGTTGGTGTATCTGTGTTTAGAGGTATAGCTCTAGTAGTCCCGTGTACATGTATCTGTTGCCTTTGTTGGCGTATCTGTGTTTAGAGGTAGCTCTAGTAGTCCCGTGTACATGTATCTGTTGCCTTTGTTGGCGTATCTGTGTTTAGAGGTATAGCTCTAGTAGTCCCGTGTACGTGTATCTGTTGCCTTTGTTGGTGTATCTGTGTTTAGAGGTAGCTCTAGTGGTCCCGTGTACATGTATCTGTTGCCTTTGTTGGTGTATCTGTGTTTAGAGGTATAGCTCTAGTAGTCCCGTGTACATGTATCTGTTGCCTTTGTTGGTGTATCTGTGTTTAGAGGTAGCTCTAGTAGTCCTGTGTACACATATCTGTTGCCTTTGTTGGTGTATCTGTGTTTAGAGGTATAGCTCTAGTAGTCCCGTGTACATGTATCTGTTGCCTTTGTTGGCGTATCTGTGTTTAGAGGTAGCTCTAGTAGTCCCGTGTACATGTATCTGTTGCCTTTGTTGGCGTATCTGTGTTTAGAGGTACATTGTATAGCTCTAGTGGTCCCGTGTACATGTATCTGTTGCCTTTGTTGGCGTATCTGTGTTTAGAGGTACATTGTATAGCTCTAGTGGTCCCGTGTACATGTATCTGTTGCCTTTGTTGGCGAATCTGTGTTTAGAGGTAGCTCTAGTAGTCCCGTGTACATGTATCTGTTGCCTTTGTTGGTGTATCTGTGTTTAGAGGTAGCTCTAGTGGTCCCGTGTACATGTATCTGTTGCCTTTGTTGGTGTATCTGTGTTTAGAGGTAGCTCTAGTGGTCCCGTGTAAGTGTATTTGTTGCCTTTGTTGGTGTATCTGTGTTTAGAGGTAGCTCTAGTGGTCCCGTGTACGTGTATTTGTTGCCTTTGTTGGTGTATCTGTGTTTAGAGGTAGCTCTAGTGGTCCCGTGTACGTGTATCTGTTGCCTTTGTTGGTGTATCTGTGTTTAGAGGTATAGCTCTAGTAGTCCCGTGTACATGTATCTGTTGCCTTTGTTGGCGTATCTGTGTTTAGAGGTATAGCTCTAGTAGTCCCGTGTACATGTATCTGTTGCCTTTGTTGGCGTATCTGTGTTTAGAGGTAGCTCTAGTGGTCCCATGTACGTGTATCTATTGCCTTTGTTGGTGTATCTGTGTTTAGTGATAGCTCTAGTAGCCCCGTGTAAGTGTATCTGCTGCCTTTGTTGGCGTATCTGTGTTTAGAGGTATAGCTCTAGTGGTCCCGTGTACATGTATCTGTTGCCTTTGTTGGTGTATCTGTGTTTAGAGGTATAGCTCTAGTAGTCCCGTGTAAGTGTATCTGTTGCCTTTGTTGGCGTATCTGTGTTTAGAGGTAGCTCTAGTAGTCCCGTGTACGTGTATCTGTTGCCTTTGTTGGCGTATCTGTGTTTAGAGGTATAGCTCTAGTAGTCCCTTGTACATGTATCTGTTGCCTTTGTTGGTGTATCTGTGTTTAGAGGTATAGCTCTAGTAGTCCCGTGTACATGTATCTGTTGCCTTTGTTGGAGTATCTGTGTTTAGAGGTAGCTCTAGTAGTCCCATGTAAGTGTATCTGTTGCCTTTGTTGGCGTATCTGTGTTTAGAGGTAGCTCTAGTAGTCCCATGTAAGTGTATCTGTTGCCTTTGTTGGAGTATCTGTGTTTAGAGGTAGCTCTAGTAGTCCCGTGTAAGTGTATCTGTTGCCTTTGTTGGCGTATCTGTGTTTAGAGGTAGCTCTAGTAGTCCCGTGTACATGTATCTGTTGCCTTTGTTGGTGTATCTGTGTTTAGAGGTAGCTCTAGTGGTCCCGTGTACGTGTATCTGTTGCCTTTGTTGGCGTATCTGTGTTTAGAGGTATAGCTCTAGTGGTCCCGTGTACATGTATCTGTTGCCTTTGTTGGAGTATCTGTGTTTAGAGGTAGCTCTAGTAGTCCCATGTAAGTGTATCTGTTGCCTTTGTTGGCGTATCTATGTTTAGAGGTAGCTCTAGTAGTCCCGTGTACGTGTATCTGTTGCCTTTGTTGGAGTATCTGTGTTTAGAGGTAGCTCTAGTAGTCCCGTGTAAGTGTATCTGTTGCCTTTGTTGGCGTATCTGTGTTTAGAGGTAGCTCTAGTAGTCCCGTGTACATGTATCTGTTGCCTTTGTTGGTGTATCTGTGTTTAGAGGTAGCTCTAGTGGTCCCGTGTACATGTATCTGTTGTCTTTGTTGGTGTACCTGTGTTTAGAGGTAGCTCTAGTATCCAGTGTAAGTGTATCTGTTGCCTTTGTTGGCGAATCTGTGTTTAGAGGTATAGCTCTAGTGGTCCCGTGTACATGTATCTGTTGCCTTTGTTGGAGTATCTGTGTTTAGAGGTAGCTCTTATGGTCCCGTGTAAGTGTATCTGTTGCCTTTGTTGGTGTATCTGTGTTTAGAGGTATAGCTCTAGTAGTCCCGTGTACGTGTATTTGTTGCCTTTGTTGGAGTATCTGTGTTTAGAGGTAGCTCTTATGGTCCCGTGTACGTGTATCTGTTGCCTTTGTTGGCGTATCTGTGTTTAGAGGTATAGCTCTAGTGGTCCCGTGTACATGTATCTGTTGCCTTTGTTGGCGTATCTGTGTTTAGAGGTAGCTCTAGTAGTCCCGTGTACATGTATCTGTTGCCTTTGTTGGCTTATCTGTGTTTAGAGGTATAGCTCTAGTGGTCCCGTGTACATGTATCTGTTGCCTTTGTTGGCGTATCTGTGTTTAGAGGTACATTGTATAGCTCTAGTGGTCCCGTGTACATGTATCTGTTGCCTTTGTTGACGTATCTGTGTTTAGAGGTAGCTCTAGTAGTCCCGTGTACATGTATCTGTTGCCTTTGTTGGTGTATGTGTTTAGAGGTAGCTCTAGTGGTCCTGTGTACATTTATCTGTTGCCTTTGTTGGTGTATCTGTGTTTAGAGGTAGCTCTAGTGGTCCCGTGTACATGTATCTGTTGCCTTTGTTGGTGTATCTGTGTTTAGAGGTAGCTCTAGTGGTCCCGTGTACATGTATCTGTTGCCTTTGTTGGTGTATCTGTGTTTAGAGGTAGCTCTAGTAGTCCCGTGTACATGTATCTGTTGCCTTTGTTGGTGTATCTATGTTTAGAGGTAGCTCTAGTGGTCCCGTGTACATGTATCTGTTGCCTTTGTTGGTGTATCTGTGTTTAGAGGTAGCTCTAGTGGTCCCGTGTACATGTATCTGTTGCCTTTGTTGGCGTATCTGTGTTTAGAGGTATAGCTCTAGTGGTCCCGTGTACATGTTCATGTTGCCTTTGTTGGCGTATCTGTGTTTAGAGGTATAGCTCTAGTAGTCCCGTGTACATGTATCTGTTGCCTTTGTTGGTGTATCTGTGTTTAGAGGTATAGCTCTAGTGGTCCCGTGTACATGTATCTGTTGCCTTTGTTGGAGTATCTGTGTTTAGAGGTAGCTCTAGTAGTCCCATGTAAGTGTATCTGTTGCCTTTGTTGGCGTATCTATGTTTAGAGGTAGCTCTAGTAGTCCCGTGTACGTGTATCTGTTGCCTTTGTTGGCGTATCTGTGTTTAGAGGTAGCTCTAGTAGTCCCGTGTACATGTATCTGTTGCCTTTGTTGGTGTATCTGTGTTTAGAGGTAGCTCTAGTGGTCCCGTGTACATGTATCTGTTGTCTTTGTTGGTGTACCTGTGTTTAGAGGTAGCTCTAGTATCCCGTGTAAGTGTATCTGTTGCCTTTGTTGGCGAATCTGTGTTTAGAGGTATAGCTCTAGTGGTCCCGTGTACATGTATCTGTTGCCTTTGTTGGCGTATCTGTGTTTAGAGGTATAGCTCTAGTGGTCCCGTGTACATGTATCTGTTGCCTTTGTTGGTGTAGCTGTGTTTAAAGGTAGCTCTAGTGGTCCCGTGTAAGTGTATCTGTTGCCTTTGTTGGCGTATCTGTGTTTAGAGGTATAGCTCTAGTGGTCCCGTGTACGTGTATTTGTTGCCTTTGTTGGCCTATCTGTGTTTAGAGGTAGCTCTAGTAGTCCCGTGTACATGTATCTGTTGCCCTTGTTGGCGTATCTGTGTTTAGAGGTAGCTCTAGTAGTCCCGTGTTCATGTATCTGTTGCCTTTGTTGGCGTATCTGTGTTTAGAGGTAGCTCTAGTAGTCCCGTGTACATGTATCTGTTGCCTTTGTTGGCGTATCTGTGTTTAGAGGTAGCTCTAGTAGTCCCGTGTTCATGTATCTGTTGCCTTTGTTGGCGTATCTGTGTTTAGAGGTAGCTCTAGTAGTCCCGTGTACATGTATCTGTTGCCTTTGTTGGCGTATCTGTGTTTAGAGGTAGCTCTAGTAGTCCCGTGTACATGTATCTGTTGCCTTTGTTGGCGTATCTGTGTTTAGAGGTATAGCTCTAGTGGTCCCGTGTACATGTATCTGTTGCCTTTGTTGGTGTATCTGTGTTTAGAGGTAGCTCTAGTAGTCCCGTGTAGGTGTATCTGTTGCCTTTGTTGGTGTATCTGTGTTTAGAGGTATAGCTCTAGTAGTCCCGTGTTGATGTATCTGTTGCCTTTGTTGGCGTATGTGTTTAGAGGTATAGCTTTAGTGGTCCCGTGTACATTTATTTGTTGCCTTTGTTGGTGTATCTGTGTTTAGAGGTATAGCTCTAGTGGTCCCGTGTACGTGTATTTGTTGCCTTTGTTGGTGTATCTGTGTTTAGAGGTAGCTCTAGTAGTCCCGTGTACATGTATCTGTTGCCTTTGTTGGTGTATCTGTGTTTAGAGGTATAGCTCTAGTGGTCCCGTGTACGTGTATTTGTTGCCTTTGTTGGTGTATCTGTGTTTAGAGGTAGCTCTAGTAGTCCCGTGTAGGTGTATCTGTTGCCTTTGTTGGCGTATCTGTGTTTAGAGGTATAGCTCTAGTGGTCCCGTGTACATGTATTTGTTGCCTTTATTGGTGTATCTGTGTTTAGAGGTAGCTCTAATGGTCCCGTGTACGTGTATCTGTTGCCTTTGTTGGTGTATCTGTGTTTAGAGGTAGCTCTAGTAGTCCCGTGTACATGTATCTGTTGCCATTGTTGGTGTATCTGTGTTTAGAGGTATAGCTCTATTAGTCACGTGTACATGTATCTGTTGCCTTTGTTGGTGTTTCTGCGTTTAGAGGTAGCTCTAGTAGTCCCGTGTACATGTATCTGTTGCCTTTGTTGGTGTATCTGTGTTTAGAGGTATAGCTCTAGTGGTCCCGTGTACGTGTATCTGTTGCCTTTGTTGGAGTATCTGTGTTTAGAGGTAGCTCTAGTAGTCCCGTGTACATTATCTGTTGCCTTTGTTGGTGTACCTGTGTTTAGAGGTAGCTCTAGTAGTCCCGTGTACATGTATCTGTTGCCTTTGTTGGTGTATCTGTGTTTAGAGGTAGCTCTAGTAGTCCCGTGTACATGTATTTGTTGCCTTTGTTGGTGTATCTGTGTTTAGAGGTAGCTCTAGTGGTCCCGTGTACATGTATTTGTTGCCTTTATTGGTGTATCTGTGTTTAGAGGTAGCTCTAATGGTCCCGTGTACATGTATCTGTTGCCTTTGTTGGTGTATCTGTGTTTAGAGGTAGCTCTAGTAGTCCCGTGTACATGTATCTGTTGCCTTTATTGGTGTATCTGTGTTTAGAGGTAGCTATAGTGGTCCCGTGTACGTGTATCTGTTGCCTTTGTTGGTGTATCTGTGTTTAGAGGTAGCTCTAGTAGTCCCGTGTACATGTATCTGTTGCCTTTATTGGAGTATCTGTGTTTAGAGGTAGCTCTAGTGGTCCCGTGTACGTGTATCTGTTGCCTTTGTTGGTGTATCTGTGTTTAGAGGTATAGCTCTAGTAGTCCCGTGTAGGTGTATTTGTTGCCTTTGTTGGTGTATCTGTGTTTAGAGGTAGCTCTAGTAGTCCTATGTACATGTATCTGTTGCCTTTGTTGGCGTATCTGTGTTTAGAGGTATAGCTCTAGTGGTCCCGTGTACATGTATTTGTTGCCTTTATTGGTGTATCTGTGTTTAGAGGTAGCTCTAATGGTCCCGTGTACGTGTATCTGTTGCCTTTGTTGGTGTATCTGTGTTTAGAGGTAGCTCTAGTAGTCCCGTGTACATGTATCTGTTGCCTTTGTTGGTGTATCTGTGTTTAGAGGTATAGCTCTATTAGTCCCGTGTACGTGTATCTGTTGCCTTTGTTGGTGTACCTGTGTTTAGAGGTAGCTCTAGTAGTCCCGTGTACATGTATCTGTTGCCTTTGTTGGTGTTTCTGCGTTTAGAGGTAGCTCTAGTGGTCCGGTGTACGTGTATCTGTTGCCTTTGTTGGAGTATCTGTGTTTAGAGGTAGCTCTAGTAGTCCCGTGTACATTATCTGTTGCCTTTGTTGGTGTACCTGTGTTTAGAGGTAGCTCTAGTGGTCCCGTGTACATGTATCTGTTGCCTTTGTTGGCGTATCTGTGTTTAGAGGTAGCTCTAGTAGTCCCGTGTACATGTATCTGTTGCCTTTGTTGGAGTATCTGTGTTTAGAGGTAGATCTAGTAGTCCCGTGTACGTGTATCTGTTGTCTTTGTTGGAGTATCTGTGTTTAGAGGTAGATCTAGTAGTCCCGTGTACGTGTATCTGTTGCCTTTGTTGGAGTATCTGTGTTTAGAGGTAGATCTAGTAGTCCCGTGTACGTGTATCTGTTGTCTTTGTTGGAGTATCTGTGTTTAGAGGTAGATCTAGTAGTCCCGTGTACGTGTATCTGTTGCCTTTGTTGGCGTAGCCGTGTTTAGAGGTAGCTCTAGTGGTCCCGTGTACGTGTATCTGTTGCCTTTGTTGGCGTAGCCGTGTTTAGAGGTAGCTCTAGTGGTCCCGTGAACATGTATCTGTTACCTTTGTTGGTGTATCTGTGTTTAGAGGTAGCTCTAGTAGTCCCGTGTAGGTGTATCTGTTGCCTTTGTTGGTGTATCTGTGTTTAGAGGTAGCTCTAGTAGTCCCGTGTAGGTGTATCTGTTGCCTTTGTTGGCGTATCTGTGTTTAGAGGTATAGCTCTAGTGGTCCCGTGTACATGTATTTGTTGCCTTTATTGGTGTATCTGTGTTTAGAGGTAGCTCTAATGGTCCCGTGTACGTGTATCTTTTGCCTTTGTTGGTGTATCTGTGTTTAGAGGTAGCTCTAGTAGTCCCGTGTACATGTATCTGTTGCCTTTGTTGGTGTATCTGTGTTTAGAGGTATAGCTCTATTAGTCCCGTGTACGTGTATCTGTTGCCTTTGTTGGTGTACCTGTGTTTAGAGGTAGCTCTAGTGGTCCCGTGTACATGTATCTGTTGCCTTTGTTGGTGTATCTGTGTTTAGAGGTATAGCTCTAGTGGTCCCGTGTACGTGTATCTGTTGCCTTTGTTGGAGTATCTGTGTTTAGAGGTAGCTCTAGTAGTCCCGTGTACATTATCTGTTGCCTTTGTTGGTGTACCTGTGTTTAGAGGTAGCTCTAGTAGTCCCGTGTACATGTATCTGTTGCCTTTGTTGGTGTATCTGTGTTTAGAGGTAGCTCTAGTAGTCCCGTGTACATGTATTTGTTGCCTTTGTTGGTGTATCTGTGTTTAGAGGTAGCTCTAGTGGTCCCGTGTACATGTATTTGTTGCCTTTATTGGTGTATCTGTGTTTAGAGGTAGCTCTAATGGTCCCGTGTACATGTATCTGTTGCCTTTGTTGGTGTATCTGTGTTTAGAGGTAGCTCTAGTAGTCCCGTGTACATGTATCTGTTGCCTTTATTGGTGTATCTGTGTTTAGAGGTAGCTATAGTGGTCCCGTGTACGTGTATCTGTTGCCTTTGTTGGTGTATCTGTGTTTAGAGGTAGCTCTAGTAGTCCCGTGTACATGTATCTGTTGCCTTTATTGGAGTATCTGTGTTTAGAGGTAGCTCTAGTGGTCCCGTGTACGTGTATCTGTTGCCTTTGTTGGTGTATCTGTGTTTAGAGGTATAGCTCTAGTAGTCCCGTGTAGGTGTATTTGTTGCCTTTGTTGGTGTATCTGTGTTTAGAGGTAGCTCTAGTAGTCCTATGTACATGCATCTGTTGCCTTTGTTGGCGTATCTGTGTTTAGAGGTATAGCTCTAGTGGTCCCGTGTACATGTTTTTGTTGCCTTTATTGGTGTATCTGTGTTTAGAGGTAGCTCTAATGGTCCCGTGTACGTGTATCTGTTGCCTTTGTTGGTGTATCTGTGTTTAGAGGTAGCTCTAGTAGTCCCGTGTACATGTATCTGTTGCCTTTGTTGGTGTATCTGTGTTTAGAGGTATAGCTCTATTAGTCCCGTGTACGTGTATCTGTTGCCTTTGTTGGTGTACCTGTGTTTAGAGGTAGCTCTAGTAGTCCCGTGTACATGTATCTGTTGCCTTTGTTGGTGTTTCTGCGTTTAGAGGTAGCTCTAGTGGTCCGGTGTACGTGTATCTGTTGCCTTTGTTGGAGTATCTGTGTTTAGAGGTAGCTCTAGTAGTCCCGTGTACATTATCTGTTGCCTTTGTTGGTGTACCTGTGTTTAGAGGTAGCTCTAGTGGTCCCGTGTACATGTATCTGTTGCCTTTGTTGGCGTATCTGTGTTTAGAGGTAGCTCTAGTAGTCCCGTGTACATGTATCTGTTGCCTTTGTTGGAGTATCTGTGTTTAGAGGTAGATCTAGTAGTCCCGTGTACGTGTATCTGTTGTCTTTGTTGGAGTATCTGTGTTTAGAGGTAGATCTAGTAGTCCCGTGTACGTGTATCTGTTGCCTTTGTTGGAGTATCTGTGTTTAGAGGTAGATCTAGTAGTCCCGTGTACGTGTATCTGTTGTCTTTGTTGGAGTATCTGTGTTTAGAGGTAGATCTAGTAGTCCCGTGTACGTGTATCTGTTGCCTTTGTTGGCGTAGCCGTGTTTAGAGGTAGCTCTAGTGGTCCCGTGTACGTGTATCTGTTGCCTTTGTTGGCGTAGCCGTGTTTAGAGGTAGCTCTAGTGGTCCCGTGAACATGTATCTGTTACCTTTGTTGGTGTATCTGTGTTTAGAGGTAGCTCTAGTAGTCCCGTGTAGGTGTATCTGTTGCCTTTGTTGGTGTATCTGTGTTTAGAGGTAGCTCTAGTAGTCCCGTGTAGGTGTATCTGTTGCCTTTGTTGGCGTATCTGTGTTTAGAGGTATAGCTCTAGTGGTCCCGTGTACATGTATTTGTTGCCTTTATTGGTGTATCTGTGTTTAGAGGTAGCTCTAATGGTCCCGTGTACGTGTATCTTTTGCCTTTGTTGGTGTATCTGTGTTTAGAGGTAGCTCTAGTAGTCCCGTGTACATGTATCTGTTGCCTTTGTTGGTGTATCTGTGTTTAGAGGTAGCTCTAGTAGTCCCGTGTACATTATCTGTTGCCTTTGTTGGTGTACCTGTGTTTAGAGGTAGCTCTAGTGGTCCCGTGTACATGTATCTGTTGCCTTTGTTGGCGTATCTGTGTTTAGAGGTAGCTCTAGTGGTCCCATGTACGTGTATTTGTTGCCTTTGTTGGAGTATCTGTGTTTAGAGGTAGATCTAGTAGTCCCGTGTAGGTGTATCTGTTGTCTTTGTTGGAGTATCTGTGTTTAGAGGTAGATCTAGTAGTCCCGTGTACGTGTATCTGTTGCCTTTGTTGGCGTAGCCGTGTTTAGAGGTAGCTCTAGTGGTCCCGTGTACGTGTATCTGTTGCCTTTGTTGGCGTATCTGTGTTTAGAGGTAGCTCTAGTGGTCCCGTGAACATGTATCTGTTACCTTTGTTGGTGTATCTGTGTTTAGAGGTAGCTCTAGTAGTCCCGTGTAGGTGTATCTGTTGCCTTTGTTGGCGTATCTGTGTTTAGAGGTATAGCTCTAGTGGTCCCGTGTACATGTATTTGTTGCCTTTATTGGTGTATCTGTGTTTAGAGGTAGCTCTAATGGTCCTGTGTACGTGTATCTGTTGCCTTTGTTGGTGTATCTGTGTTTAGAGGTAGCTCTAGTAGTCCCGTGTACATGTATCTGTTGCCTTTGTTGGTGTATCTGTGTTTAGAGGTATAGCTCTATTAGTCCCGTGTACATGTATCTGTTGCCTTTGTTGGTGTACCTGTGTTTAGAGGTAGCTCTAGTAGTCCCGTGTACATGTATCTGTTGCCTTTGTTGGTGTTTCTGCGTTTAGAGGTAGC
The DNA here is from genome assembly GCA_947623455.1 of Mimachlamys varia. Lineage (NCBI taxonomy): Eukaryota > Metazoa > Mollusca > Bivalvia > Pectinida > Pectinidae > Mimachlamys > Mimachlamys varia. The sequence continues at coordinate 35,358,091 of OX392542.1, forward strand.
TCTAGTGGTCCCGTGTACGTGTATCCGTTGCCTTTGTTGGAGTATCTGTGTTTAGAGGTAGCTCTAGTAGTCCCGTGTACGTGTATCTGTTGTCTTTGTTGGAGTATCTGTGTTTAGAGGTAGCTCTAGTAGTCCCGTGTACATTATCTGTTGCCTTTGTTGGTGTACCTGTGTTTAGAGGTAGCTCTAGTGGTCCCGTGTACATGTATCTGTTGCCTTTGTTGGCGTATCTGTGTTTAGAGGTAGCTCTAGTGGTCCCATGTACGTGTATTTGTTGCCTTTGTTGGAGTATCTGTGTTTAGAGGTAGATCTAGTAGTCCCGTGTACGTGTATCTGTTGTCTTTGTTGGAGTATCTGTGTTTAGAGGTAGATCTAGTAGTCCCGTGTACGTGTATCTGTTGCCTTTGTTGGCGTAGCCGTGTTTAGAGGTAGCTCTAGTGGTCCCGTGTACGTGTATCTGTTGCCTTTGTTGGCGTATCTGTGTTTAGAGGTAGCTCTAGTGGTCCCGTGAACATGTATCTGTTACCTTTGTTGGCGTATCTGTGTTTAGAGGTAGCTCTAGTGGTCCCGTGTACGTGTATTTGTTGCCTTTGTTGGAGTATCTGTGTTTAGAGGTAGATCTAGTAGTCCCGTGTACGTGTATCTGTTGTCTTTGTTGGAGTATCTGTGTTTAGAGGTAGATCTAGTAGTCCCGTGTACGTGTATCTGTTGCCTTTGTTGGCGTATCTGTGTTTAGAGGTAGCTCTAGTGGTCCCGTGTACGTGTATCTGTTGCCTTTGTTGGCGTAGCCGTGTTTAGAGGTAGCTCTAGTGGTCCCGTGAACATGTATCTGTTACCTTTGTTGGTGTATCTGTGTTTAGAGGTAGCTCTAGTAGTCCCGTGTAGGTGTATCTGTTGCCTTTGTTGGCGTATCTGTGTTTAGAGGTAGCTCTAGTGGTCCCGTGTACGTGTATCTGTTGCCTTTGTTGGAGTATCTGTGTTTAGAGGTAGATCTAGTAGTCCCGTGTACGTGTATCTGTTGTCTTTGTTGGAGTATCTGTGTTTAGAGGTAGATCTAGTAGTCCCGTGTACGTGTATCTGTTGCCTTTGTTGGCGTAGCCGTGTTTAGAGGTAGCTCTAGTGGTCCCGTGTACGTGTATCTGTTGCCTTTGTTGGCGTAGCCGTGTTTAGAGGTAGCTCTAGTGGTCCCGTGAACATGTATCTGTTACCTTTGTTGGTGTATCTGTGTTTAGAGGTAGCTCTAGTAGTCCCGTGTACGTGTATCTGTTGCCTTTGTTGGCGTATCTGTGTTTAGAGGTAGCTCTAGTGGTCCCATGTACGTGTATTTGTTGCCTTTGTTGGAGTATCTGTGTTTAGAGGTAGATCTAGTAGTCCCGTGTACGTGTATCTGTTGTTGTTGGAGTATCTGTGTTTAGAGGTAGATCTAGTAGTCCCGTGTACGTGTATCTGTTGCCTTTGTTGGCGTAGCCGTGTTTAGAGGTAGCTCTAGTGGTCCCGTGTACGTGTATCTGTTGCCTTTGTTGGCGTAGCCGTGTTTAGAGGTAGCTTTAGTGGTCCCGTGAACATGTATCTGTTACCTTTGTTGGTGTATCTGTGTTTAGAGGTAGCTCTAGTAGTCCCGTGTAGGTGTATCTGTTGCCTTTGTTGGCGTATCTGTGTTTAGAGGTATAGCTCTAGTGGTCCCGTGTACATGTATTTGTTGCCTTTATTGGTGTATCTGTGTTTAGAGGTAGCTCTAATGGTCCCGTGTACGTGTATCTGTTGCCTTTGTTGGTGTATCTGTGTTTAGAGGTAGCTCTAGAAGTCCCGTGTACATGTATCTGTTGCCTTTGTTGGTGTATCTGTGTTTAGAGGTATAGCTCTATTAGTCCCGTGTACATGTATCTGTTGCCTTTGTTGGTGTACCTGTGTTTAGAGGTAGCTCTAGTAGTCCCGTGTACATGTATCTGTTGCCTTTGTTGGTGTTTCTGCGTTTAGAGGTAGCTCTAGTAGTCCCGTGTAGGTGTATCTGTTGCCTTTGTTGGAGTATCTGTGTTTAGAGGTAGCTCTAGTAGTCCCGTGTACATTATCTGTTGCCTTTGTTGGTGTACCTGTGTTTAGAGGTAGCTCTAGTGGTCCCGTGTACATGTATCTGTTGCCTTTGTTGGCGTATCTGTGTTTAGAGGTAGCTCTAGTGGTCCCGTGTACGTGTATCTGTTACCTTTGTTGGCGTATCTGTGTTTAGAGGTAGCTCTAGTGGTCCCGTGTACGTGTATTTGTTGCCTTTGTTGGAGTATCTGTGTTTAGAGGTAGATCTAGTAGTCCCGTGTACGTGTATCTGTTGTCTTTGTTGGAGTATCTGTGTTTAGAGGTAGATCTAGTAGTCCCGTGTACGTGTATCTGTTGCCTTTGTTGGCGTATCTGTGTTTAGAGGTAGCTCTAGTGGTCCCGTGTACGTGTATCTGTTGCCTTTGTTGGCGTAGCCGTGTTTAGAGGTAGCTCTAGTGGTCCCGTGAACATGTATCTGTTACCTTTGTTGGTGTATCTGTGTTTAGAGGTAGCTCTAGTAGTCCCGTGTAGGTGTATCTGTTGCCTTTGTTGGCGTATCTGTGTTTAGAGGTAGCTCTAGTGGTCCCGTGTACGTGTATCTGTTGCCTTTGTTGGAGTATCTGTGTTTAGAGGTAGATCTAGTAGTCCCGTGTACGTGTATCTGTTGTCTTTGTTGGAGTATCTGTGTTTAGAGGTAGATCTAGTAGTCCCGTGTACGTGTATCTGTTGCCTTTGTTGGCGTAGCCGTGTTTAGAGGTAGCTCTAGTGGTCCCGTGTACGTGTATCTGTTGCCTTTGTTGGCGTAGCCGTGTTTAGAGGTAGCTCTAGTGGTCCCGTGAACATGTATCTGTTACCTTTGTTGGTGTATCTGTGTTTAGAGGTAGCTCTAGTAGTCCCGTGTACGTGTATCTGTTGCCTTTGTTGGCGTATCTGTGTTTAGAGGTAGCTCTAGTGGTCCCATGTACGTGTATTTGTTGCCTTTGTTGGAGTATCTGTGTTTAGAGGTAGATCTAGTAGTCCCGTGTACGTGTATCTGTTGTTGTTGGAGTATCTGTGTTTAGAGGTAGATCTAGTAGTCCCGTGTACGTGTATCTGTTGCCTTTGTTGGCGTAGCCGTGTTTAGAGGTAGCTCTAGTGGTCCCGTGTACGTGTATCTGTTGCCTTTGTTGGCGTAGCCGTGTTTAGAGGTAGCTTTAGTGGTCCCGTGAACATGTATCTGTTACCTTTGTTGGTGTATCTGTGTTTAGAGGTAGCTCTAGTAGTCCCGTGTAGGTGTATCTGTTGCCTTTGTTGGCGTATCTGTGTTTAGAGGTATAGCTCTAGTGGTCCCGTGTACATGTATTTGTTGCCTTTATTGGTGTATCTGTGTTTAGAGGTAGCTCTAATGGTCCCGTGTACGTGTATCTGTTGCCTTTGTTGGTGTATCTGTGTTTAGAGGTAGCTCTAGAAGTCCCGTGTACATGTATCTGTTGCCTTTGTTGGTGTATCTGTGTTTAGAGGTATAGCTCTATTAGTCCCGTGTACATGTATCTGTTGCCTTTGTTGGTGTACCTGTGTTTAGAGGTAGCTCTAGTAGTCCCGTGTACATGTATCTGTTGCCTTTGTTGGTGTTTCTGCGTTTAGAGGTAGCTCTAGTAGTCCCGTGTAGGTGTATCTGTTGCCTTTGTTGGAGTATCTGTGTTTAGAGGTAGCTCTAGTAGTCCCGTGTACATTATCTGTTGCCTTTGTTGGTGTACCTGTGTTTAGAGGTAGCTCTAGTGGTCCCGTGTACATGTATCTGTTGCCTTTGTTGGCGTATCTGTGTTTAGAGGTAGCTCTAGTGGTCCCGTGTACGTGTATTTGTTGCCTTTGTTGGAGTATCTGTGTTTAGAGGTAGATCTAGTAGTCCCGTGTAGGTGTATCTGTTGTCTTTGTTGGAGTATCTGTGTTTAGAGGTAGATCTAGTAGTCCCGTGTACGTGTATCTGTTGCCTTTGTTGGCGTATCTGTGTTTAGAGGTAGCTCTAGTGGTCCCGTGTACGTGTATCTGTTGCCTTTGTTGGCGTAGCCGTGTTTAGAGGTAGCTCTAGTGGTCCCGTGTACGTGTATCTGTTGCCTTTGTTGGCGTAGCCGTGTTTAGAGGTAGCTCTAGTGGTCCCGTGAACATGTATCTGTTACCTTTGTTGGTGTATCTGTGTTTAGAGGTAGCTCTAGTAGTCCCGTGTACGTGTATCTGTTGCCTTTGTTGGCGTATCTGTGTTTAGAGGTAGCTCTAGTAGTCCCGTGTACATGTATCTGTTGCCTTTGTTGGGAGTATCTGTGTTTAGAGGTAGCTCTAGTAGTCCCGTGTACGTGTATCTGTTGCCTTTGTTGGGAGTATCTGTGTTTAGAGGTAGCTCTAGTAGTCCCGTGTACGTGTATCTGTTGCTTTTGTTTGAGTATCTGTGTTTAGAGGTAGCTCTAGTGGTCCCGTGTACATGTATCTGTTACCTTTGTTGGTGTATCTGTGTTTAGAGGTAGCTCTAGTGGTCCCGTGTACATGTATCTGTTGCCTTTGTTGGCGTAGCCGTGTTTAGAGGTAGCTCTAGTGGTCCCGTGTAAGTGTATCTGTTGCCTTTGTTGGTGTATCTGTGTTTAGAGGTAGCTCTAGTAGTCCCGTGTACATGTATCTGTTGCCTTTGTTGGCGTAGCCGTGTTTAGAGGTAGCTCTAGTGGTCGCGTGTAAGTGTATCTGTTGCCTTTGTTGGTGTATCTGTGTTTAGAGGTAGCTCTAGTAGTCCCGTGTACATGTATCTGTTGCCTTTGTTGGCGTAGCCGTGTTTAGAGGTAGCTCTAGTGGTCCTGTGTACGTGTATCTGTTGCCTTTGTTGGCGTATCTGTGTTTAGAGGTAGCTCTAGTAGTCCCGTGTACGTGTATCTGTTGCCTTTGTTGGCGTAGCCGTGTTTAGAGGTAGCTCTAGTAGTCCCGTGTACGTGTATCTGTTGTCGTAAGTGGTCCAAGCGGTAATGTGCAAAAGGCGAATAAAGATACAAAAAATGACTGGGTGTTGCACGATTTACCCTTGAACATAGATCCCTAGTGGTTGTCAAAGTGTAGAGGTGTATATTCAGCAGTGTTATGCATTTCTTCTGTCAAAAATTATAAACCGGTCATGTTATATATAGTGGAACAACTCGGTACCCACGCAAATTCGGATTAGCAGGTAGTGTCTTTTGTATCAGTCATTTATATTGTTTTCCCCTTGACACTCCTGTTCAGTCTGTGCCCAGTACTGACACCACTCCCACCAGTGTCATGTCAGTCCGTGCCCAGTACTGACACCGCTCCCACCAGTGTCATGTCAGTCCGTGACCAGCACTGACACCGCTCCCACCAGTGTCATGTCAGTCCGTGCCTAGCACTGACACCGCTCCCACCAGTGTCATGTCAGTCCATGCCCAGCACTGACACCGCTCCCACCAGTGTCATGTCAGTCCATGCCCAGCACTGACACCGCTCCCACCAGTGTCATGTCAGTCCGTGACCAGCACTGACACCGCTCCCACCAGTGTCATGTCAGTCCGTGACCAGCACTGACACCGCTCCCACCAGTGTCATGTCAGTCCGTGCCCAGGACTGACACCGCTCCCACCAGTGTCATGTCAGTCCGTGCCTAGCACTGACACCGCTCCCACCAGTGTCATGTCAGTCCGTGCCCAGCACTGACACCGCTCCCACCAGTGTCATGTCAGTCCATGCCCAGTACTGACACCGCTCCTACCAGTGTCATGTCAGTCCGTGCCCAGTACTGACACCACTCCCACCAGTGTCATGTCAGTCCGTGCCCAGTACTGACACCACTCCCACCAGTGTCATGTCAAATATGAGTTTAACTTCAGTCCCTTCTCACCAACAACAACAAACGTATAACGGAGGACAACCACCTCCATACAACAACAACAAATCGGTGAAACAATGGTTCTATATTAAAGCCATACTGGGTCATAATCACGGCCTCTTATGACAATTATACTATAGCCTACTGAAACGGTTACAAACTAACCGTCGGGCCTAGTAACAGTATTATAAGTTAGAGCCATGTTTCCACATGAACCACTCCCTACACCTACAGCATCCCAGTAATAGATACCTACAGCAACCCCGTAATAGATACCTACAGCAACGCAGTAATAGAACCTACAGCAACCCAGTAATAGAACCTACAGAAACCCAGTAATAGATACCTACAGCAACCCAGTAATAGATACCTACAGCAACCCAGTAATAGAACCTACAGCATCCCAGTAATAGAACCTACAGCAACCCAGTAATAGATACCTACAGCAACCCAGTAATAGAACCTACAGCAACCCAGTAATAGATACCTACAGCAACCCAGTAATAGATACCTACAGCAACCCAGTAATAGAACCTACAGCAACCCAGTAATAGAACCTACAGCAACCCAGTAATAGAACCTACAGCAACCCAGTAATAGATACCTACAGCAACCCAGTAATAGAACCTACAGCAACCCAGTAATAGAACCTACAGCAACCCAGTAATAGATACCTACAGCAACCCAGTAATAGAACCTACAGCAACCCAGTACTAGATACCTACAGCAACCCAGTAATAGAACCTACAGCAACCCAGTAATAGAACCTACAGCAACCCAGTAATAGAACCTACAGCAACCCAGTAATAGATACCTACAGCAACCCAGTAATAGAACCTACAGCACCCAGTAATAGAACCTACAGCACCCAGTAATAGATACCTACAGCAACCCAGTAATAGATACCTACAGCAACCCAGTAATAGATACCTACAGCAACCCAGTAATAGATACCTACAGCAACCCAGTAATAGAACCTACAGCACCCAGTAATAGAACCTACAGCAACCCAGTAATAGATACCTACAGCAACCCGTAATAGATACCTACAGCAACCCGTAATAGATACCTACAGCAACCCAGTAATAGATACCTACAGCAACCCAGTAATAGATACCTACAGCAACCCAGTAATAGATACCTACAGCAACCCAGTAATAGATACCTACAGCAACCCAGTAATAGAACCTACAGCACCCAGTAATAGAACCTACAGCAACCCAGTAATAGATACCTACAGCAACCCAGTAATAGATACCTACAGCAACCCAGTAATAGAACCTACAGCAACCCAGTAATAGAACCTACAGCAACCCAGTAATAGATACCTACAGCAACCCAGTAATAGATACCTACAGCAACCCAGTAATAGAACCTACAGCAACCCAGTAATAGAACCTACAGCAACCCAGTAATAGATAACTACAGCAATTCAGTAATAGATACCTACAGCAACCCAGTAATAGATACCTACAGCAACCCAGTAATAGATACCTACAGCAACCCGTAATAGATACTACAGCAACCCAGTAATAGATACCTACAGCAACCCAGTAATAGATACCTACAGCAACCCAGTAATAGATACCTACAGCAACCCAGTAATAGATACCTACAGCAACCCAGTAATAGATACCTACAGCAACTCAGTAATAGAACCTACAGCAACCCAGTAATAGAACCTACAGCAACCCAGTAATAGATACCTACAGCAACCCAGTAATAGAACCTACAGCAACCCAGTAATAGAACCTACAGCAACCCAGTAATAGAACCTACAGCAACCCAGTAATAGATACCTACAGCAACCCAGTAATAGATACCTACAGCAACCTAGTAATAGATACCTACAGCAACCCAGTAATAGAACCTACAGCAACCCAGTAATAGACTACACTGCACAAACCAAATATGGTCTGCTAACTGTTCATGCATAAACATAGCCACTGTACATGTGCTAATAACGAGGTAACTGTACTACGAAAAACCTCTTCATCTTGCAACTTGCTTGTAGAACATAAAAGCAAAATCATATTATGCATCTCCGCAGACTTACGGGATATCGTGGTTAGATAATATAGAGACAAGCCAGTAGAATTGCACCGCAATATCCGGTCTCTCTTAAAGCTGACAATAAAACTTGTCAGCCGGTCTTTCACATGTATATAATCGTATCCTAGTACAAACTCTTAGTCATGGTCATGTAAACGCTTGACAAACAAGAGGTGTAAAACATGGATTAACAATGTGAAATTATATATTTGAACCATTTACATGGACTTATTTGGAATTATTATGGTTTCTACGCTGGATGTTAGTACTAGTTGGATATCAAAAAGGTAGGCATAAGCGTTAATTAGCCATTTGTTTGTTTCACTTGCAACATATATTACACAAAGTTGTGTTGTGTTATTTTGTTGTAAGTTTCATGGGGATATGGATGTTTTTATTACAATTTCATTTCATATTCATTATATATCTTTCCAATATCCATATCCATATTCGTAAAAAAAAACACACGAAAACGAGCTGTAACGTAATGTGTACAGACTATTTGTAACTGTAAAAGAAGTGCTACAGAGAGATAGGCTAGTCAATTTAGCCCTGAAATAGACAAACCTCAAAAAAATTGCAACAAAAGCCTTTACTGTATCTTATAACAGAATAGGGTCATATGAAACACTGGTGAAAAATCGGCCCTTCAAAAATGGCGGGAAGCCTCTCTTTTGGGGTCAGAATATAGGACGCTCTTTATTTGCTAAATAATCAATGACGCTTATTAGTATTAGGAATAATAAGAATCGCAATTATCTATATATACAAACAGAAATATTGCATGTACGCTCTGAGCTTTTTTCTTCGAAATAAAACAGCATGTAAAAAATATTTCCCAAAATATGACTGTTAGAAATGGCGGGAACGTTCTTTTTACAGGTCATTATATAGGAGGTGTCAGGCGTAAAATACAAAAGAACTAATATCAAGATCAGATAGTGATGAAAACGATTTTTACAGTTAAAACTGTACTGACATCTTGGTTAACAAGTGTATTTATCATCGACATGGATTTAAATATAAACGGTGAACGAACTAGGTCCCCTTGTGCAAAGTATGCACAGTAATGTCGTCGGTATTTGTACAGTTCAGACCTTGGTATTCTCTGCACGTAGTCAAACAAAATGATTCTTTCTTGCGACAAGAACATCTCATAGTGTCACAATGTAGTTTGCAGTTGCAATGGATGATTTTGAGAAGTTATTGTGGTTCTGGGGCAGCTGTTGTGTACACCGGGGAAATAGTTTACTGCCTTGGACTTTCCATCCATTAATGAGTACATCCAATGTGTTTCCTGAACACACCTGGCACTTGTAGAATACACGGAGGCTGTGTTGATAAAGTGCTTCGGGTGTCGGCGGCAGTGTGTGTTTCTTGACACAAGACATACACCTGGACGTTTTAGAGACAAACTTTCTCCACCGAAGAATTCTTTGATTCGTTGAGCTATATTCGTTATCTTTGTGTGATATGAAGATATGAAGATGGACTTTTTCAGCATGCTCATTAGTGTGTTTACTTGTTGTGATTGACAATGATGTCTCGGTTCTCATTTTAAGGATAGATGCTTACTTGGATGTGACCAAGATTTACATGGCTGGTGTCTCTAATACAAATTCTACTACAAATATTGTGGAGATTCCTATACCAGTATTTGTGAGATAAAGCAATATCAATGTACGCCTACATAAGGCATTTCCATGCATATTGTCGAAACCATACTGCTCTCCGAAACTGTAACTCCATTATCCTCATAGTCTTCTGGATTAAAAACATTTACTGCTTAAAATTGATATTCACATAAAACCAATATTTGAATTATGACAAGCAAAACTAAACTCCTTCCTTAGGTCAGGGACGTATGTCTCACATATATGTCCCTGCTAAGGTGCAGTACAGAAATCATATTCCACAATGTGTAATACAGAAATATTTGAGGAAAATGCTTGCATGCTTAGCGAATTCAGCATGGGTATTGACACTGTCCACGAGTGTTTGCACATTCAGCAGGGAGTTGCACTGAATATTGCAGACAGTTAAGTCACAGAAACATTCCCTCAACCCGTGCACAACATTTAAAGTAAAATAAACATGTTTAGAAAAATATGTAAGTAATTTTCCTTGCCGCATTGCACTTCTTGCCTCGAAACCGCCCCCTCCCCTTGTCCCTCAATACCACATCCTCAACTTTGAGGCTGCACACGGTGGTATAGAAATATCATTTTCTGTATTTGCCATTGCTGCGCATCTTTCAAATGTCTTAACCACTGTGTAGGAAGCATGAAAACCGAGCTTGTTCAGAGTATCCAGGAGGAATCTGGAACCGAATTGGTTGTGAAGTTGCACACCAAGCGATATTTGTGAACGAGCAAGAAATGTCTTGGTCCGATTGTATATATATATATAGATATCTTCAAATCTTTATCTTTCACAAGAATCAGCGACGACATATAAACGCGCGAAATGAGTAAAGAATAAATTCGATATGTTTCTCTGTAGACGAAATTTCCACGGCAGATGGGTTATGAGATTCAGAAGCTTCAACAGCACGAATATCTCTTATCAATGCTTCTGTGGTTTTTATGATGACACTTTAGTTTAGAGTTTGCAGTTGATGTAAATGCCACAATAGTTTGATTTCCATTCTTTTAAGTTATCACAACATCATTTCTAAAGCGTTCCTTTAAACGGCCCTTCATGTACTGTTGGTCGTATGTATTTTCTTCTCCAGAATGTTCAGACATCTTCTCAACAAGATCCGATAAACGAATTTGTGAATCTTCATTTTCTCTTTAGATCGTAGCAGCATATAGGAAACTTTCATTGAATGTAGAAGGTCAAAAATGTTTTTGTTAAGTGTGATCCTCCTAGTTTAGACTTATATGTTCTAAAGTTTGCACTGCACTGATGATGATAAATAGCATCAAAGGCATGAAGAGTTCGTCGAACTTAAACGGCAAACTATGCACTGAGATGTGTAATCGAAAGTTCCCTGGGACCTTAATGCTGTACTGTTTGCAGAAGATTTTTTGATATCGCAAGGAGTATTTAAAGTTATGTTTATTTCCTTAGTGTCGGTAAAGGATTTTCGACAAGATATGTGGACTTTATCTCCAAGTTCAACTAAAAATTTATCTTCTCTAAGTTCATTTGCTTTTCAAATACTGCCACACCCTTTATAGTTCTAAAGTTGTTAGCCTAACTGCATTGTCACATTCAACTTTTTTTTTAAATGAAACAAAGCCACGAGATTGTATATCCATGCCACACACACCGGAAATTACCAGTATATCGCCATTCTATTGCATTGATATTAGGTAAATGGTCGTGTTTGAGCAATGAAATGAATTTTGTTAGATTCACACAAATACACACTTTGATGCGTATGGGCCTCCATACTTACTTTTTTTGCCAAGATCTCAATCGAATAGATATTTATTGAATTTTCAGTGAAAAAATTGCTTCAAATGATGTAATATGGTTTATTTATAATAGTTCTTCACAATGTTCTATAAGATAATCAATTAATTTCATCTCAAAATACCAACATTTGTCATTTTACCGCTGTTGTTGACAGTTCTATTTTTAGAAAAATCACTACGATGTTATTTTAAACTTTCCAGCGATTTTGTTTTCTGTAATCATCTTTACTTCATGTATTTATACATCAATACATAAAATAATAATTTGCTCAATGTCCGTCTTCTTTTACATGTTAATAAAGTTGTTATTTTAGCCAAACAAAGCACCGGTACAATACTGCCATCGTCTGCAATATTATTCTACGGCGGCCCATACACGTCACGCTCGTGTTACCAAAATACCCGAAATTTCTGCATATAAAATATCCTCTTTCCCACCGGCCGATTTTGGCCGATTTTTCACCACAAGTATATGATGACTTAGTCTAACGAAAAATAACATTAGTTCTTTTGTTGCAATTTTTTTGAGGTTTGTTAACTGATTGACTAGCCTAAGAGGGCAGTGTCGGAATGAAACCGGTTTTGCAATTTTTGGTGCTTTCATACCCAAGGGTGTCTATACACGTTACCAAGCAAGGGTAAATAAAAAATGTCTGCCACTTCCTTGGTTACGATAACCGGAGGGCACATGGTCAATGTAGGGAACATCTCGGAAGTATTCGGAGTAATCACAATCTGAATATCTTTTTTTCAAATCTTAATTGAAAGCTTTTAACTTGCACTGTCAGCTCTAATACGAGACTTAGAATACCAAACCACTGACATTCTACACACGGATACTTCTCCCCACGAATTAGTCTGCACGCTGTCAGGTCGACTGAATTACCATATATGGAAGAGACGAAAATCCTATACGAGTTATTCACATTGTTGTCATGCATGTGAATTGTACGTTTATTTATCAATGGAGAGTGTAATTTATGAATGGGATTAGCTTACTACGCTTAGCAACGCATAGTATTTCGATGGGTCACTCTCTTCAATTTCCTCTGAGAACCACAATTTTGCAAATAAAATTTTGAAATAAAATCCACTGTGTAAATAACTTAATTCTTAACATTATCACTGCACGCCGTTTTCGGGAAACCCATAGTTTTTGAAAAATTCAGTATTTAAATCAACTTGTTGAGATATAAGAATGCCTGTATCCAATATGTTTACACCTGTATGTACTATACTTATATACAATCATGAAATCATAATATTTTAATTTTGGCAAAAACTGATATATTTTAGATTGATATATAATTATTGATAAATAATAGTTCACATACCCATTCGACTATTACTTCGTGTGAACCTATTTGAAATGTGATAGATTGCATTCAGACAACAGAATTTCATGCAAGGCACGACTTACCCATGGTGTTATGGTGCTGCTGGTGCTGATTTTGATGGCTGGTAGATTTATTAGCGTCTGTGGGAATCCATTACACGAAATATTCTACGGAGAAGGGGAATTGTTGTCAAATACCAAAGTTCCTGCATGAGCCCTAAGAACGTTTTTGGTAATCTAATCTAACTTTTGGTAATAAACTAGATGGACGTAAGAATTACTGTCAGGGTTTTTAGTGGTGTGTGTAAACCGCTTCCGATATAACGGAAGTCGAAATAAGAAAGTTTGGTATACCCCGAGAAGCTCAGAAACTCGATCGAATTGAAAACGTAAGTGCCCCAATCGACCCCTCCCCCCCCCCCCCCCCCCGAAATTATTAATAACTTAAGTTTGTAATTAATCTTTAAATCTTGTGTCCGCCTCTGTGTATAATTGATGTATATATATATACATAATACACTTTACACGGCACTATTTTTAAGGAACGTCACTCTAAAGTCGGTCTTTAAAAAAATTAAATTAAATCGTTCCTTACTTCTAATTCTAAAACTAAAGCTGATCTAATCACCATCATAAAAGAAATTTACCAAACATTACAAAACAAAGAATACTGGCAGGAACAAAATAATGTAAAACTTTCAAAAAAAAAATGCATGAAAAATGGTTTAATACAAGTTCTAAACAATTTGAGAAATGGTGAAAATTAAGTTTTATCATATTTTTAATATCTTTCTACTTCAACATATGTAACAGTTATTTGTTGTTGTCTGTATTCATCATTAAAACCCAAATAATACAAAATAATCGGCAAAAATTTAAGCGAAAATAAAGTCTATTAACTTATTATATTTATAGATTTAGTTAAGATTAACTGATATCGTGTGGGTTTCGGTACAGCAGCAGTTGAAACTCGATATTTGTAAACATGCATCCATTTTGAACTGACGTCTTACTTAGGTTTTGTTGTTAAAGTGGTCGACACCTAAATTAATTTGAATTCTTTTGAATTTTCTGTCAAGAATTTCTTGGTAGTTACAGCTCAGGTTTACTTCGTTTTACCTTTATTTTTGCATGGTTATCAACAGGTTTTTTCCCAGTTTTTCCCGAATCAAGAAATTTTTCTGAAGTTACGTATATTCGGTCTTTAAATTTGAATGTTGAAATACTGGCTGCTGTTGTTTTACTGAAATCTTAATTTACCCATTCTGAAGTAATTTGTGGATATCATATACGATGATGCCAATGCTATCGTATTTCACAACCTGGTTCACAACAACTCATAGTCGAATGGGTATGTGAAATATTATTTATCAATAATTATATATCGATTTAAAATAACTCACTTTTTGCTAAAATTAAAATATTATGATCTCATGATTGTATATAAGTAAAGTACATACAGGTGTAGACATATGGGATAGAAGCATTCCTACGGTAGCTATTTTATATCTTGACAAGTTGATTTAGAAACTGATTTTTTTTAAATTGTTGATTTCCCGAAAACGGCGTGCAGTGATAATGTTTGGAATTAAGTTATATACACAATGAATTTTACTTCAAAATTGTGGTTCGCAGATAAAATTGAAGAGAGTGACCCCTCAAAATACTTTGCGTTGCTAAGCGTAGTAAGCTAATCCCATTCATAAATTACACTCCATTGATAAATCAACGTACAATTCACGTGCATGACAACAAGGTGAATACCTCGCATAGGATTTTCGTCTCTCCCATATATGGTAATTCAGTCGACCTGACTGTGGACAGGAAAATTGTGGAACACTACCAAATATACACCTCCACACTTTGACAACCACTAGGGATCTATGTTCAAGGATAAATCGTGCAACCCCAGTCATTTTTTTTGGAATGTTGAGGGATCGGTTTTAGGAAGCTTTTTATTTAGCTATAATAAAGAAGAAACCATTCTGCAAATCGCCAGCAAGTTTAGTATCAAGAGGTGATCGGTTTTGGAAAGCTGCACTGTATAGTTTTGGGGTGGGGATCTCAACATTTAAAAGTTATGATTCAGAAGTTGATTCTGCAAGGGTACATAGGGCTTATCCCAGGACCAGTCATAATATTATCTCTTCATGCCAAACAATGGTATAATTGTTATAGGTTGAAGATCACAACCAAATCCAAGTTTAAAACAAGTGGCTATTCAAAAAGCTTTACCTCTATTTCCCTATTTGGCACTGCCACTCCTGCATTTGGGGGGGGGGGGGTTCAGAGTCGCCATTTATGCAAAATCTGTTTCCCTCCACCAAAGGATATTTCTGACCAAATTTGATTAAAATCCAATCAGCTAGTACTTTACCCTAAAATCTCGATAATAAGCCTGAATCGAAAATAGGCAAGTCTTGAAAATACGCCACGGATTTCTTGCAGTCAAGTATAACTTGAAAATAGGCCGGCTTTGAAAATAGGCCGTACTTGTATGTAAGCCTTGGATTCCTTGCAGTGAAATATCTCAAAAATAAGCCGACTATTTATTTGTTATATTGTCACTAATAATCATGACCCTGTGTTGTTTTTATCATTGAAACCCCATTTGCTTAGCATTCATATATGTATGTATATATATTACTGAATAGTCTACGATTTAGATTTTACGTCCATGACACATTGTCTGTTATTATACTGTTCAAGATTCTATTTGATAAGAGCTCAGGTGAGTTACCTGTGTTGGTTTTTTTGACACCTGGACAATAGATCTGGCTAATCATGTATAATTACATCGCTCGCGGTGATCACCTGTATGGCTACTTCAGGTATTGTTTTTACACTTCGCTACACCCCAAGCTTGGTGTGTATATATTTCAGTTTACACAAAGTACTTGCGATTTATCTTAAACTGAAGGACAGTTAATTAGTATTTAGTATTCGAATAATGAATTTTCAAACGGAAAAATAGGCCTGTGGACATTCTGATATGAACTAACGGTAACCTTAACCTGCCTTCAGAAAAAAATCCTGTTTTAAATGAAATTATTAATCAGGAGGAAGGCACTATTTTAATCATTTAAGCATTAGTTAAACACTGCTGCATTAGCAGTTGATTCCCACATACTCTGTAGGCCTATTGCCGTTAAAAAAATGTCAACATTGGAGCTCAAAATCAGAACACAATCCGTCTGGCCAACATATTGCCGGAAATCGTTCCAGTGTTCACGTTATGGTCATATACCATTGTACACGAATGTTTCTTTTCAATATTTACAATATATACAACATCTTTGTTAAAAAGCACTATTTTGTGCATTAATTTGCTACAGTTCCTGTGTCATATGCAAGACGACATCACTGCACAACTAGCTAGGCATGTGATTGTTACGTGATCGTAAATATTGAAACAAGGGGGGCAAAAAATATGCTTGTGGGACAAAATGTTGGCAAAATGAAATATTTTTGAAATCATCGATGCTTTTGTGTACCGATGAAAGCTAAGTTTCGAAAGTAAGACGGTCTCGTAAATAAGCCTTACTTTGCCTTCGGAAATAAGACGGCCTTGAAAATAGGCCTGCCTTCGAAAATAAGCCTAGGATTCCTTACCAAAAAAGAAAATAAGCCGGGGCTTATTATCGAGATTTTAGGGCATGACAAGGAGCGATTCAAAAAGTTTTACCTCTGTTTTAAAAAATATAAAAATATAAACTTTATTTATTTGACAACAATTATGAAACGAGTTATACAACTTATATTTATCACTTTTGTTGGCCCGGATGGTAGCGCGCAGGGGGTCTTATTGTAGGAGGAAACCGGAGTACTCGGAGAAAACCCACATGGTCGGGCAAGTGACCCCATACCTTATAACGACCAGTCGAGGAATCGAACCCTGGCCGCCTGGTGAAAGGCAAGTGTGCTATATCCACTGCACCACCCTTACCTCTATTTCCCCTTTTGGGCCCTGTCCCTCTGGCCCCATGGGAGTCAGAGTTACCAGCAATGCAAATCTGTTCCCATTCCCCAAAGGATGTTACTCAAATACAAAAATTATTTGATTTGCAGTTTGTTGACATTACAAGATGTGCATTTGAAGACCTCTTGTTTTCTTATTATTTCTACACATACTTTTGAAACTCTGGAGAATAATTTCTCTTACCATACAGCAAACAATTCAAATCGTATATAAATGCTACACAATATAAAAGATTTTTCTAGTATACTATGACAGCTTTAACTGATTCACCCGTGAAGACACATTTGAACTCTTCCTATTCAAAGGTTGGAATAGTTCATTATGAATTCAGGGATGAATGAATTATTTGGCCCCTTTTTTCGACACGTGTATTACCTGACTGACAGCCGCCAGAGTAAGTCGGGCAGATTCAGGATCACATGATCTTAGGTGTAGCAAGGAAAGAGCTAGCATATCTGTACCACTGCAACAAAATATGGATAACTACAATCATAAAGATAACTTATTTAATAATCATCTATGGAGATAAACCAAAACCAAACAAAAAGATCTATTAGTGATATTTTTCACCATAAATGGTATTCAATCAAGAGAATTTAATGATGATTTATGACATTATTCAGTGGAACAACAAGCACTGGTGCTCACCTTTTGATGATGAATGACATTATTCAGTGGAACAACAAGCACTGGTGCTCACCTTTTGACGATTTATGACATTATTCAGTGGAACAACAAGCACTGGTGCTCACCTTTTGATGATGAATGACATTATTCAGTGGAACAACAAGCACTGGTGCTCACCTTTTGACGATTTATGACATTATTCAGTGGAACAACAAGCACTGGTGCTCACCTTTTGACGATTTATGACATTATTCAGTGGAACAACAAGCACTGGTGCTCACCTTTGGGCTTCATCTGGTTTGTATTTCTGTTGTAAGACATGCTTCAGGAGATTGAGGGTCTTTTCTAGAGTAACAAAAGAAGCATGTTTAATCTCAATATGTTTGTTAAGTTTGTGTTCTGTGTCATATAAACAGTTAAGGTCATGAATGAACATGTCAGGTTTTGATGGTGGGGGAAAGCCAGATGACCCGGATACCCCCCCACCACCACCCCCACTACCTTACGGCTAGTACCTTGCATACCTATGTAGGCGTAACCTGTGAGTTAGTAGGAGAGATTCAGATACAGCAGATTGTTCTACGTAGGATAGAGCCCCAGATACAGCAGGTTGTTCTACGTAGGATAGAGCCCCAGATACAGCAGATTGTTCTAAGTAGGATAGAGCCCCAGATACAGCAGATTGTTCTAAGTGGGATAGAGCCCCAGATACAGCAGATTGTTCTACGTAGGATAGAGCACCAGATACAGCAGGTTGTTCTACGTAGGATAGAGCCCCAGATACAGCAGATTGTTCTAAGTAGGATAGAGCACCAGATACAGCAGATTGTTCTAAGTGGGATAGAGCCCCAGATACAGCAGATTGTTCTAAGCAGGATAGAGCCCCAGATACAGCAGATTGTTCTAAGTGGGATAGAGCACCAGATACAGCAGATTGTTCTAAGTAGGATAGAGCCCCAGATACAGCAGGTTGTTCTACGTAGGATAGAGCCCCAAATACAGCAAATTGTTCTACGTATGATAGAGCCCCAGATACAGCAGATTGTTCTACGTAGGATAGAGCCCCAGATACAGCAGATTGTTCTACGTATGATAGAGCCCCAGATACAGCAGATTGTTCTACGTAGGATAGAGCCCCAGATACAGCAGATTGTTCTACGTAGGATAGAGCCCCAGATACATAAACATAACCTTTGCTATCATTGTTATGCTGATGACACACAGATTTACATGGTCATCAGACCACAGGACAGCTGGGACACCGTATCAGAAAATCTGGAAGCTTGTCTGACAGACATCAGAAGCTGGATGAATGCCAACATGCTAAAACTAAATCAAGAAAAAGACGGAACTAATCGTCTTTTCTCCAAAGTGTAAGCAATCAACGGCTCTCCAGCTCAAGGTCGGAACAAGTACTCTAGAGGCTGTCCCAACTATTAAAAATCTAGGGGTGTACTTTGATAGTTCACTGAACATGGAGAAACAAGTGAATGCTATCGCCAAATCCTGTTACTACCAGATCAGGAACATCGGCTGTATACGGCAGTTTATAACTGCCGATGCATGCAAGATTTTGGTTCATTCACTTGTTACCTCACGGCTGGACTATGGAAATACCCTACTCTGTGGTATATCTGACAAATTGACAAGTCGCCTACAGAAGGTCCAGAACACGGCAGCACGTCTCGTTTCTCGGGTTAGAAAGAGAGAACACATCACTCCTGTTCTGTATTCATTGCACTGGCTACCTGTGCAATACAGGTCACAATACAAAATCTTGGTATACACATACAAGGCACTTGATGGAACAGCTCCCCAGTACATACGGGAGCTAGTTACCCTGTATCAGCCGTCACGATCACTGAGGTCGAAGACAGAATCATTGTTGTGTGTCACAAAATCTCGTACTGTGACCTATGGAAACCGGTGTTTCGGGAAAGTTTCGGCAACATTGTGGAATAGATTACCATCTGCTATCCGAAAAACAAATACTCTGGCCAAATTCAAGAAACTTCTGAAGACGTACCTTTTCACATCTGCATTTTAGGGACAACTTAGACGTCATGTATATACTGACATTTGTTTATCTACAGTAGATGTAGTTCGTATTTATATGCAATTTTTTATATTATCACATTAGCTTAGATTGTAATAACTTCTTTATTTATGCAGTGTAAGTATCAAATTATTATAGAGCCCCAGATACAGCAGATTGTTCTACGTGGGATAGAGCCCCATATACAGCAGATTGTTCTAAGTGGGATAGAGCCCCATATACAGCAGGTTGTTCTAAGTGGGATAGAGCACCAGATACAGCAGGTTGTTCTACGTAGGATAGAGCCCCAGATACAACAGATTGTTTTACGTAGGATAGAGCCCCAGATACAGCAGATTGTTATACGTAGGATAGAGCCCCAGATACAGCAGATTGTTCTATGTAGGATAGAGCCCCAGATACAGCAGGTTGTTCTAAGTGGGATAGAGCACCAGATACAGTAGATTGTTCTAAGTGGGATAGAGCCCCATATACAGCAGGTTGTTCTAAGTGGGATAGAGCACCAGATACAGCAGATTGTTCTAAGTAGGATAGAGCCCCAGATACAGCAGATTGTTCTAAGTGGGATAGAGCCCCAGATACAGCAGATTGTTCTAAGTGGGATACAGCCCAAGATACAGCAGATTGTTCTACGTAGGATAGAGCCCCAGATACAGCAGATTGTTCTACGTAGGACAGAGCCCCAGATACAGCAGGTTGTTCTAAGTGGGATAGAGCACCAGATACAGTAGATTGTTTTACGTTGGATAGAGCCCCATATACAGCAGATTGTTCTTAGTGGGATAGAGCACCATATACATTAGATTGTTATACGTAGGATAGAGCCCCAGATACAGCAGATTGTTCTACGTAGGATAGAGCCCCAGATACAGCAGATTGTTCTACGTGGGATAGAGCCCCAGATACAGCAGATTGTTCTAAGTGGGATAGAGCACCAGATACAGCAGATTGTTCTACGTAGGATAGAGCCCCAGATACAGCAGATTGTTCTACGTATGATAGAGCCCCAGATACAGCAGGTTGTTCTACGTAGGATAGAGCCCCAGATACAGCAGATTGTTCTACGTGGGATAGAGCCCCAGATACAGCAGATTGTTCTACGTAGGATAGAGCACCAGATACAGCAGATTGTTCTACGTGGGATAGAGCCCCAGATACAGCAGATTGTTCTAAGTGGGATAGAGCCCCAGATACAGCAGATTGTTCTAAGTAGGATAGAGCCCCAGATACAGCAGATTGTTCTACGTAGGATAGAGCACCAGATACAGCAGATTGTTCTACGTAGGATAGAGCACCAGATACAGCAGATTGTTCTACGTAGGATAGAGCACCAGATACAGCAGATTGTTCTACGTAGGATAGAGCCCCATATACAGCAGGTTGTTCTACGTAGGATAGAGCACCAGATACAGCAGGTTGTTCTACGTAGGATAGAGCCCCAGATACAGCAGATTGTTATACGTAGGATAGAGCCCCAGATACAGCAGATTGTTCTACGTAGGATAGAGCACCAGATACAGCAGGTTGTTCTACGTAGGATAGAGCCCCAGATACAGCAGATTGTTCTACGTATGATAGAGCCCCAGATACAGCAGGTTGTTGTAAGTGGGATAGAGCCCCAGATACAGTAGATTGTTTTACGTAGGATAGAGCCCCAGATACAGTAGATTGTTTTACGTAGGATAGAGCCCCAGATACAGCAGATTGTTCTACGTAGGATAGAGCCCCAGATACAGCAGATAGTTCTACGTAGGATAGAGCTCCAGATACAGCAGATTGTTCTACGTAGGATAGAGCCCCAGATACAGCAGATTGTTCTACGTAGGATAGAGCCCCAGATACTGCAGATTGTTCTATGTAGGATAGAGCACCAGATACAGCAGGTTGTTCTAAGTGGGATAGAGCACCAGATACAGTAGATTGTTCTAAGTGGGATAGAGCCCCATATACAGCAGGTTGTTCTAAGTGGGATAGAGCACCAGATACAGCAGATTGTTCTAAGTAGGATAGAGCCCCAGATACAGCAGATTGTTCTAAGTGGGATAGAGCCCCATATACAGCAGATTGTTCTAAGTGGGATACAGCCCAAGATACAGCAGATTGTTCTACGTAGGATAGAGCCCCAGATACAGCAGATTGTTCTACGTAGGATAGAGCCCCAGATACAGCAGGTTGTTCTACGTAGGATAGAGCCCCAAATACAGCAGATTGTTCTGAGTGGGATAGAGCACCAGATACAGTAGATTGTTTTACGTTGGATAGAGCCCCATATACAGCAGATTGTTCTACGTAGGATAGAGCACCATATACATTAGATTGTTCTACGTAGGATAGAGCCCCAGATACAGCAGATTGTTCTAAGTGGGATAGAGCCCCAGATACAGCAGATTGTTCTACGTAGGATAGAGCCCCAAATACAGCAGATTGTTCTAAGTAGGATAGAGCCCCAGATACAGCAGATTGTTCTACGTAGGATAGAGCACCAGATACAGCAGATTGTTCTACGTAGGATAGAGCACCAGATACAGCAGATTGTTCTACGTATGATAGAGCCCCAGATACAGTAGATTGTTTTACGTAGGATAGAGCCCAAGATACCACAGATTGTTATACGTAGGATAGAGCCCCAGATACAGCAGATTGTTCTACGTATGATAGAGCCCCAGATACAGCAGATTGTTATACGTAGGATAGAGCCCCAGATACAGCAGATTGTTATACGTAGGATAGAGCCCCAGATACAGCAGGTTGTTGTAAGTGGGATAGAGCCCCAGATACAGTAGATTGTTCTACGTAGGATAGAGCCCCAGATACAGCAGGTTGTTCTAAGTGGGATAGAGCCCCAGATACAGCAGATTGTTCTACGTAGGATAGAGCACCAGATACAGCAGATTGTTATACGTAGGATAGAGCCCCAGATACAGCAGATTGTTATACGTAGGATAGAGCCCCAGATACAGCAGGTTGTTGTAAGTGGGATAGAGCCCCAGATACAGTAGATTGTTCTACGTAGGATAGAGCCCCAGATACGGCAGGTTGTTCTAAGTAGGATAGAGTCCCAGATACAGCAGATTGTTCTACGTAGGATAGAGCCCCAGATACAGCAGATTGTTCTACGTAGGATAGAGCCCCAGATACAGCAGATTGTTCTACGTAGGATAGAGCCCCAGATACAGCAGGTTGTTCTAAGTGGGATAGAGCCCCAGATACAGCAGATTGTTCTACGTAGGATAGAGCCCCAGATACAGCAGATTGTTTTAAGTGGTATAGAGCCCCAGATACAGCAGATTGTTCTAAGTGGTATAGAGCCCCAGATACAGCAGATTGTTCTAAGTGGTATAGAGCCCCAGATACAGCAGATTGTTTTAAGTAATGAGTGTCCTCCGAGTAATGAGTGTCCTCCGAGTAATGAGTGTTCTCAGGGTTTTTGCACGTCCACATATTCATTTTTGGGTTTATTCGTATTCTGTTTTCTGATTTTCACAAAGTATGCCATATCTATATGTGTACAAAATTTCATTCGGATCGAAATAATGGAGAATTATGAAATTGGTTGATAAAAAATGTATATTTGCCAACAATAAGTGTCGTGTGAGGATTCTGCTCACCTGTACATTTGTTATTACATATTTTTACATTTTTTCTTCTGATTCCTCCAGTGTAATTACTAACCTACATGTGTAAAAAATTTCAGGTCGATCGGGTTAATAGAAAGTACTGAAATACTTCAATGAATTTTACGTTTCGAGGTAGGAATCCGTCAAATAATTTCGAATGCATATCATTTGAAATCAAAAGTTTGCTAGAAACTATTTATTGTTACGCCATATTTGAACAAATATCAATCCGCCGAGCCTTTTTTCACTGCGTATACGGTAATATATTCGCAGTCAGAGTTTACTAAGCACAAAAAGGGAAAGGGGTAAATACATCGATATGAATGTTTTTATTGAATTGTATCATATTTAACTGAATAAGTTTAAAAGATACATAATTATTTACTCCTGTGTTGCAGTTGGCAAAACCCTGACGATGGTACCATTATAAGTAATCACCAGACAAAATTTGCCTAATATCAAATCGTCATGTCCTGGGTATTATTTCCACCAAGTTTCAAATATCTCCAACTGAAAATGAACATGAAATACAAACTTTAGTAAACTTCACCCCCTACCCAGGGGAAGACCTGAAGTCTGGGGAACCTGAAATTCACAATTTTCATTAAAGAACTTTAAGACATTTCCATTGGTGAATAGTACTTGATTCCAGCATATCTGGGTCTGGAGAAGAAGAATGTTGAAATTTTAGCCAATTTGACCTTTTGAGCCTCTCCTCACTGCCCTGGGGGTTGGGCCAGAGTCAAAATTCTTATTAACGTCAAACTATGTTCTCTTGGTTATTATTCCAACCAAGTTTCAATCAATATCAATTGAAAATGAACAAAATATGTCCGAAAGTGTCATTTTCCTATATAATCTATAGTAAACTTCACCTCCTCCCCAAAAGGGAACCTGAAGTCTGGGGGGCTTGAAATTCACAATTTTGATAAAGCACCTTAGGGCCTTTCCATTGGTTAATAGTATTTGATTCCATCATATTTGGGTCTAGAGAAGAAGATTTTTAAAATTTAATCAATTTGACCCCTTTTGGCCCCTCCCTCTGACCCCTAGGGGATTAGGACCATATAATTCACAATTTTGGTGCATCTTTGGCTAGGGAAGGTTCCTGCAAAATTTAAATTGGTTCAGGGGTTTTTGAGAAGAAGTCGAAAATGTAAATTGTTTATGGACGGATGACACGTACATGATGGACGACGATGGACAAAAGACGATTAGAATATGTCACCTGCGACTTCGTCTCTGGTGACCTAAACAGCTTTTACAGTTATAACAAGGGTAGGCCAACTTTCATACACTTTTATATTATACAAAATAAAGCATTTCAAGTACAACAGATAAGCATGGAGACAATGTTATGTTGTAAGTACCTTGAGTGTAAGTTTGAAGACAAGAGAATAAGATGATTTGTGATAGTTTGTCAGGCATTGCTTCAGCACACACATCTAACACCATGTCCCCTTCTTCCTGTTAATATGAACACTTATTACAGCTTTAGTCTGCTTTAATAAACCTTTCTGAGCTCACTGCTGAAAAGTAAATGTGAAAATATTTCTAAGCTTGATGCTGAAGGGTAAATGAGAAATCATTTCTAAGCTCACTGCTAAACAGCAAGCCCCCATTGGGACCAGCCCCTCCGGCCCCAGTGGGGTTAGTCACCATTTTCACAAAATCTGTTTCTCTCCTCCAAAGGATGCTTCTGACCAAATTTGGTTCAAATCCAATCCGTACTTTATAACAAGAGGCCCAATAGGCCTGCATCGCTCACCTGGTATCAATCTCTAACTTATATTATAGTGTAACCCTAAAGTCTCCTAAAATCATTTACTGTAAGACATGAAGAAGAACATGCTAAGATTTAAACATATTTTACCCCTGTGACCTTGTAAGACAATGTCATTTTCATTTGAAAATTTTGTTTGGCTTCATCCAAGGAGCCAGGCCTTTGGGTTTATCAGAAGAAGTCGCTTATAACAGATTTGACCCCTGTGACCTTTAATATGGGTCAAGTTCTTTTTTTTCGCAAACTTTGTCAAGCTTCATCCAAGGAACCTTTCAGACAAATATTATAATTTTGGGGGTTTTGGTTTATCAGAATAAGTCATTTAAATGCTTTAACAGATTTGACCCCTGTAACCTTCAATATAAGTCAGGGTCATTTCTTTTCGCAAACTTTGTTAGGCTTCAACCAAGGAACCTTTCAGCACAATATCATGCTTCTAGAGATTTTAATATTTCAAAATTAGTCGTTTGAAGGTTTTAACAGATTTGAATTCTTGTGACCTTGAATATAGGTTAAGGTCATTTCTTTTCGCAAACTTTGTCGGGCTTCATCCAAGGAAGCTACCAGCAAAATATAATGTCTCTAGGTCTTTTGGTTTATCAGAAGAAGTCATTTGAATGTTTTACAGATTTGACTCCTTTGACCTTGAATATAGATCAAGGTCATTTCTTTTCGCAAACTTTGTTGGGCTTCATCCAAGGAACTTTTCAGCAAAATATCATGCTTCTAAGGCTTTTGGTATTTTGAAGAAGTCGTTTGAAGATTTTAACAGATTTGACCCTTGTGACCTTGAATATAGGTCAAGGTCATTTCTTGTAGCAAACTTTGTCGGGCTTCATCCAAGGAATCTACCAGCACACAAAAAAATTGTTCCTTATATAAAGAATGATATATTCAAACCTCTTTCAGCTGAAATGGTTCCTCGTCTTGGAAGAGAACATAGTTGAGGTAGTAGAGAAAGCCTTGTCCATAACTGTAGGCAGAAGTCTGCAATACAATCACATATAAATTAGAAATTACTATATGTATATTTTTTTTTTCGTAACAACTATAACAGTTAATTCGATGAGTCGCTGACAATATTCTGAAGTCTTTGATATGTATATGCATAAACATTACAAAGTTATCAAAAATAAAAACAAGAGGCCCAATAGGCCTGCATCGCTCACCTGGTATCAATCTCTGACTTATATTATAGTGTAACCCTAAAGTCCCCTAAAATCTTTCACTGTAAGACATTTAAAAGAACATTTTAAGATTTAAACATATTTTAACCCTGTGACCTTGTGAGACAACATCATTTTCATTTTTAAATTTTGTTTGGCTTCATCCCAGGACGCTACCAGCCAAATATCATGTCTCCAGGCATTTGGGTTTATCAGAAGAAGTTGCTCAAAGCTTTTAACAGATTTGACCCCTGTGACCTTTAATATGGGTCAACGTCATTTTCTTTCACAAAATTTGTCAAACTTCGTCCAAGGAATCTTTCAACCAAATACATGTATCATGCTTCTAGGGCTTTTGGTATTTCATAAGAACTCGTTTGAAGGTTTTAACAGATTTGACCCTTGTGACCTTGAATATACGTCAAGGTCATTTCTTTTCACAAACTTTGTCAAGCTTCATCCAAGGAACTTTTCAGCAAAATATCATGCTTCTAAGGCTTTTGGTATTTCAGAAGAAGTCGTTTAAATGTTTCAACAGATTTGATAATTGTGACCTTGAATATAGGTCAAGGTCATTTCTTTTTGCAACCTTTATCGGGCTTCATCCAAGGAAATTTTCAGTCAAATATCATGCTTCTAGGGCTTTTGGTTAATCAGAAGAAGTCTCTTAAAGGTTTTAAAAGATCTGACCCCTGTGACCTTAAATATAGGTCAAGGTCATTTTTTTTTTGCAAACTTTGTCATGCTTCATCTAAGGAAGCTACCAGACAACTATAATGTCCCTAGGGCTTTTGGTATTTCAGAAGAACTCGTTAAAATGTTTAACGGATTTGACTCCTGTGACCTTGAATATAGATCAAGGTCATTTCTTTTCACAAACTTTGTCGGGCTTCATCAAAGGAACCTTTCAGCAAAATATCTTGCTTCTAGGGCTTTGTATTTCAGAAGAAGTTGATGAAGGTTTTAACAGATTTGACACCTGTGACCTTGAATGTAGGTCATAAGCTTACTTCGGGCCAGGTTAGCTAAAAGTATCAGTTTTGTGAAATGCATTGAAATAAAACAAATGAAAAACATTGTTAATACTGGCAAACTAACATTTTTGTTTGCTCTTTATACTGGAAAACTTACATTTTAATGTGCTGTTTATACTGGAAACCATATCCTTTTAGTGTGCTGTTTATACTGGAAACCATATCCTTTTAGTGTGCTGTTTATACTGGAAACCATATCCTTTTAGTGTGCTGTTTATACTGGAAAACATATCCATTTATTGTGCTGTTTATACTGGAAAAATTTCCCTTTTAGTGTGCTGTTTATACTGGAAAAATTTCCCTTTTACATGTAGTGTGCTGTTTATACTGGAAAAATTTCCCTTTTACATGTAGTGTGCTGTTTATACTGGAAAACTTTCCCTTTTAGTGTGCTGTTTATACTGGCCATGGGAAACTTACTATTTTACATGTAGTGTGCTGTTTATTCTGGAAAACTTACCCTTTTAGTGTGCTGTTTATACTGGAGGGCTTGCCTGACTATATCATACAGACTGAGTCCAGACATCAGGTAGTAAGGCAAACATAGCTGCCATTGTGAAGTCCTAGGCCTAACAAACAAAAACATGTATCAAAATAGCAGTAATCACATATTCCATTGAGTATTGTACATTGTATAACAGACACCCAATTTATTTACATTTGGTTAAAAGATTTTTATAGAGCTTACTTCTGTTCACAGTACTGCTGAATTCATCCTGAGGGCAAAGAAACCCCAAAAACTTAAATAAGGCAAAACTTTCAGAGCATAAATAGTGACACCTTTGGTCAACTATAATAAGAGAAAGTGGGAATCCGCACCAAAGCATAAGCTCAGTTGGCCCTTTGGGCCAAGTGAACTAAAAACATGTAAAAATGTTGCTTACCACACAGTTTGCCAATATAAATTTCAGTCTTTTGGCCGAAGACATTATAAGGTTTGCAAAGTGAAAACAAGAGACCCAATGGGCCTGCATCGCTCACCTGATATCAATCCCTCACTCGCTGTCCTAAAGCTGCTGTGTTACTGTACCTGTTCAGATTTAAACATATTTTACCCCTGCGACCTTGTACGACAAGGTCATTTTCATTTGACGATTTTGTTTGACTTCATCCAAGGGAGCTACCAGCAAAATATCACAGGGATTTACCTCACATTTCAAAAATGGGAGTCAGACATTGGACTGCCAGCCAAGAATTTTGGGGGTCCACGAAGAAAAAATGGAAGTCCAAATAATAAATATTTAACATTCATTTAATGTCACTGTAAAGCATTATTATTTACTGGATTATTGATTAAATTAGTATTTTTCACCATTGATTTTACGACTAATAAGTAATCATTATTACTTTTGTAAGCCTGGTTCCTGTTTAATACAAAATAAATGATTAAATTCAGTTTCAAAAATAACAAATGTTGTATTTAATTACATACACTTGACAACACAGCAATCACAACAGTACAATTACTGTTATTGCATGTTGAAGATTAGAATGACCAAGAGCAATCTTCAGTAGTGAGGATGAGTCCTCACTTTTTAAAACAAATAAACAGAGCACACTGTTAATTACTATCCAGGCCAACTGAATATGAAACAATAATTGAACTTTCAAAAATCACATTACAAAAAAAAAAAATTTGACAGCTCCTGAAAGTCAGTTCGGACTGGTTTCAATAATTAGAAAGCACAAAAACAAACATTGTGGGACAGCGTGTTTTATTGCCTACTTTTGAAGAGATTAGGAGAAATTTCTGTATCCTATATGCTTGTGGCAAATAAAAAGAATGATTTGCAAGGAGGGTGCCATTTTGGTGGTTAGTATTGACTTTCAATATTATTTATGCTTGGAATAGAGCCTCCTAGTACATTATGAAAAGCAACAGAATATGCCAACAACCTGCATCGTGAATTACTCCATCAACATAATATATTTTGATATACGTTGCAATGAATATTCCCTGGAAAATACTGATTATAGATATTATGATTATTCTAATGATGATAGAATTTTAACAGAAATATCTCTGTTAGTTATGATATTATGAAAAGGTCACTAGCCCCGGTCTAGTATACCTCAAATATCACTCACCTAAGCCAAAAATCTGGTACATCCTAGTCAATTGTGCGTCCCATGGACAGAGGGATATTCTATATGAAAGTCCCCTAACAATTTTTGGGAGTAATATATGCAGGAATTTGCGTCCGGTAAATCCCTGATATCATGTCTCTAGGCCTTTTGGTTTATCAGAAGAAGTCGCGCAAAGGGTTTAACAGATTTGACCTCTACGACCTTGAATATAGGTCAAGGTCATTTCTTTGCCGAGTTTCATCCAAGGAAGCTACCGGTCAAAAATAATTGAGGACTCTATGTTTGACAGTATTTCAGAAAAAGCCGTTCTAAGGTTTCATTATTTTTTACCTCTGTGACCTTGAAAGTAAGTCAAATTGATTTTTTTTTCACAAATTTTGTTCAGCTCCTTCCAAGAAAGCTACCAGCCAAATTTCATGTCACTAGGCCTTTTGTTATTTCAGAAGAAGATGTCTAAAAGGAAAAGTTGACGCAGGACAGACGGACAACGCACCATCGCATCAGCTCTTCGGGCCGTGTGAGCTAAAAAAGTTTATCTTTGATTTCACATAGACACTTTTTGTGTTTTTGTAAGCATAGTGTGTTTCTTGGGTTAAAGACAGTAACCTACATGGCATAGAACTCCCCAAGCAGTGCAGCAGACTCCTGAAGTAGGTCAGAGTTTGGTGATTCAGAACAGTCATCAGCCACATCTGTTACCATGGTGCTGCGTAGGATCATGTGACCTTCTTCTAACAGACTCAGGTATGTGTCTGGGTTCTTCTGGTGGTAACGTGAACCAAAGGCTATCTGAAAGGATTAAAAGAAACTATTGTTACATGCCATATTGACCATTGTATATATAAATATGTGTCAAAGAAGTTATATAAACGGTAGTTTTCCAAATAACACAGGATCCTTACAAACGGATATTTATAGGATATGAATTACTTATGATTTTATAAAGGGCAAAGAAGTAATTCCAACAGTGTAGACAAACTGGTGCTGTCAAATTTTCGGAGCAATCCACTCCTTTGTCAAGACATAAAGAAACATAAAATAATTACATTGCATAACAAGAGGCCCAATGGGTCTGCATCGCTCACCTGGTATCAATCTCTGACTTATATTATAGTGTAATCCTAAAGTCCCCTAAAATCTTTAACTGTAACACATTTAGAAGAACATGTTAAGATTTAAACATATTTTAACCCTGTGACCTTGTGAGACAACATCATTTTCATTTTCAAATTTTGTTTGGCTTCATCCCAGGACGCTACCAGCCAAATATCATGTCTCTTGGCATTTGGGTTTATCAAAAGAAGTCGCTCAAAGCTTTTAACAGATTTGACCCCTGTGACCTTTAATATGGGTCAAGCTCATTTTCCTTCCCAAACTTTGTCGGGCTTCATCCAAGGAACCTTGAACCCAAATACCATGTTTCTAGGGCTTTTGGTATTTCAGAAGAAGTCGTTTGAATGTTTTAACAGATTTGACACTTGTGACCTTGAATATGGGTCAAGGTCATTTATTTCTGCAAACTTTGTCGTGCTTCATCAAAGGAACCTTTCAGCCAAATACCATGTTTCTAGGGCTTTTGGTATTTCAGAGGAAGTCATTTGAAGGTTTCAACAGATTTGACACTTGTGACCTTGAATATAGGTCAAGGTCATTTCTTTTTGCAAACTTTGTTGGGCTTCATCCAAAGAACCTGTCAGTGAAATATCATGCTTCTAAGGCTTTTGGTTTTTCAGAAGAAGTCGTTCAAAGGTTTTAACAGATTTCACTCCTGTGACCTTGAATAAAGATCAAGGTCATTTCTTTTTGCAAACTTTGTTGGGCTTCATCCAAAGAACCTGTCAGTGAAATATCATGCTTCTAAGGCTTTTGGTTTTTCAGAAGAAGTCGTTCAAAGGTTTTAACAGATTTCACTCCTGTGACCTTGAATAAAGATCAAGGTCATTTCTTTTCTCAAACTTTGTCGGGCTTCATCCGAGGAACCTTTCAGCCACATATCATGCTTCTAGAGCTTTTGGTACTTCAAAAGAAGTCGTTTGAATGT
Organism: Mimachlamys varia; assembly: GCA_947623455.1. NCBI lineage: Eukaryota > Metazoa > Mollusca > Bivalvia > Pectinida > Pectinidae > Mimachlamys > Mimachlamys varia. Next base: position 35,389,179 of record OX392542.1, read on the forward strand.
TTTAACAGATTTGACCCCTGTGACCTTGAATATAGATCAAGGTCATTTCTTTTCGCAAACTTTGTCGGGCTTCATCCAAGAAACCTTTCAGCCAAATATCATGCTTCTAGGGCTTTTGGTATTTCAGAAGAAGTCGTTTAAAGGTTTTAACAGATTTGACCCCTATAACCTTGAATAGAGGTCAAGGTTATTTCTTTTCGCAAACTTTGTTGGACTTCATCCAAGAAACATTTCAGCCAAATATCATACTTCTAGGGATTTTGGTTTATTAGGAGAAGTCGTTTAAAGGTTAAAATAGATTTAACCTCACTGTGACCTTGAATATGAGCCAAGCTTGTTTCTTTTCGCAAATTTATTCGGCTTCATCCAAGGAAGCTACTAGTAAAATATGAGGTCTCTATGCCTGACGGTATTTTAGAAGAAGTTGTTTGAAGGTTTCGACATTTTTGACCCCTGTGATCTTGAAATTAGGTCAAAGTGAATTTTTTTTCGAAAATTTGTTTAGCTCCTTCCAAGAAAGCTACCAGCCAAATTTCATGTCACTAGGCCTTTCAGTATTTTAGAAAAAGTTGTTTAAAGGAAAAAGTTGACAGACTGTTTTTTAAACACCAAGATATTTCCTTATAAATATTGAAATTTACATAGATAAGGGAGATAACTCTAACTCTCGGGGAAAATTTGAAAAAGTCAGAGATATTCCTAATGTTTCGTCCCGTGCTGAATTGTTCAGAACATGACGTCACATAAATACAGGCCATGGCGGCTTGCTTAAAAAGTTGCCGGTACGCTCGTCATAAACGAGAGGCCCAGAGGGCCTATATCGCTCAGCTGGCTTTCAGTAAATGCAACAAAATGTTATATGTACTCTAAGTTAAATGACATAAACTTTTCCAGTGTGGGATCTGCCGCACTATTGCCTTTAATGAATTTATTTGAAATTGGTTTATATCAATTATGCCCTCTTTATGCCCAGCAATTAAAGTGTTTCGTGTTGGGAAATCTTGCAAGGGGTGTGGCAATCGCTAGGATCAAATCTGAAATCATGTTTGTGATGTGTTATGACTCAAGAGTCAAGACTGCAAGGGCATGGCAGAAACTGGGGTCAAATCTAACATGATGATTGTGATCATCTCTAAATGCCAAACAATTGTATATATAGTTTTGGGGTGGGGATTTCAACCGTTTAAAAGTAATGACTCAAGAGTCAGTTTTGCAAGGGCGTGGCAGACCCTGGGGTCAAATCTAAAATCATTTTTGTGATTGTCTTTTTATGCTAAGCAATTGAATATGTAATTTTTGGGTGGTTGTAACCTCAACAGTTTAAAAGTTATGACTCAAGAGTCAAGTTTGCAAGGGCATGGCAGACCCTGGTGTCAAATCTAAAATCTAAACCTATGGATGCTACCACTGAAATATGAATGCTTCACATTGCTTAGATCCAGAGAAGAAGTTGTTAATATGAATACAGCGGTATCATCCCTAGGTGGCTGGGATTCAAATTTATACAAATGATGGGGCTGACCCCCCCAGGGGCCCGAGGGGCGGGGCCAAAAGGAGTCCATTTGGCTGTCCCCTCAACACACGCACACACAAGATTTCCCATGTCTTTAGACATCTCTGCCCAGTCCCCCTCCACACACACACACACAAGATTTCCCATGTCTTTATACAACTCTGACCCGTCCCAACACACACATACAAGATTTCCCATGTCTTTATACAACTCTGACCCGTCCCCCTCAACACACACAGAAGACTTCCAATATTTGTATTTGGCTCAATTTTACATCAGACTTACCATTTCTTTATACAACTCTGCATTAGAAAATTTCTGTAGAGCATAAAGACTCCAGAGATTGTCATCTTGTCTGAAATAATAAAAAGGAATAATTGAATTGAATCACACAATGGTAAATTGTTTTGATCAAAATTTGATTCTCTCATTAATTATAGAACAAACTAGAACTGTAAGCAAATGGCTAACTAATACAAATTTGAACAAACTTTGTAGCCCTTCATCCCAGCATTAGCAGTGTCACGATCACATGTAGACGTGTTGTATTTGTCATGTTGGTTTGTGTTGATTGTGTCATGTCGTATGGCACAATGGAGGTTCCGTAGAAAGGAGGACAGGTAAACAAGAGCGCACAAAATAGTGTTTCGCAACCATGGGCAAAGAAACAATACAGTCTGTGGTAAGTACTAATTTGGGAGTTGTTATAGTATATGTGGTTAATAATTGGTTATTTCATGTTAAATATTGTACATAACCTTGGAATGTCGTTCACGCATTATTCCAACGTGTGGTCCACTCATGCATATTGTTTTCATGTTTTGTTATTGTTTATAATAATTTTATTTACATTTTCACTATTGTAATTCCAAATATACACATATATTTTAGGTATTTGGAAGGTATTTAGGTTCATTCTTTATAACTTTATAATACTTCAGTGTTAACTAAATTTTCACTTTATGGAAACGCATAGGGAGCATATGTTAGTTTTTGTATAAATTGGTAAGCATGTGGATCAGCACTTTTAAGTGTTAAAAAGGGTCAGTATTATATTTTCTTGTATGTTTATTCACTTTACAAGTACATGTCAACTTATATTCGTGATTTTAACGATTAATTTAGGGATAATATTAGAAGGGATAACTTTGAACATTATGAAGTTTACAACTAAGTGTGGATGTGAAATTGTGTGTAACAAATATTTGTGTCTCCACAGCAAAACAATGCGAGCTGAAGACCTGTCAAGTTGACTTTGTGAGCAGAACTGAGCCATGATACAGGGCCAGATGCTGTTCGACTAGACAGTGTAGAAGAACAACTGATGATTATAAAGGAGGGCGACATCATGCCGAGGCAGAGTCACTAGTGCAGGGGAAACGACCTTCCCGACTCTTACCGAGTCATTTTCACGTGTACGTGAACAACAGCCACCACACAGCTGTTCAGACAGACCTACAGGGATCTGTGAGATTGTATTTAGTGGACACTTCACTTGTCAGTGGGCACTTCACTTGTCAGTGGACACTGTGTTTGGACAGCTAGACCACCACAACAGGGTCTGTACTCTACCTCTCCGACGGAGCGGAGCTGCTGGAATGCCAAAGTTTTGGATACAACAAGGAGACGGGTGCAGAGACATTATTATTTGTGTGGAAGGTGTGCGATAGTGATATAAGTAATTTGTATGTATATATATTTAGATTTCTTGTTAACTGTATATAAATGTTCTATGTATTGAACGTACAAGCCATTGTGTTTTCTTTTCCCTAATTTGAGACCGACCCTGCTTGTCCCACATTACAATCAGTACCCTGAGCATTTCCGTTATTGAGAAGTTGTTTGAACATTTTAAGACATTTGACCCCTGTGGCCTTGAATGTAGCCCTTCATCCTATCATGCTACAGATCAATTATCAGTCTTTTGGACTTTTCAGTCATTGAGAAGTTCTTTGAAGATTTCAGACAGTTGACCCCTGTGACCTGAAAGTAGGTCAAGGTTATTTATTTGAAAACAAGAGGCCCAATATGCCTGCATCACTCACCTGGTATCAATCTCTGACTTATATTATAATGTAACCCTAAATTCACATAAAAATTTTTACTGTAAGACATTCAGAAAAACATGTTAAGACTTAAACTCAAATTTACTCAAATTGAGTGGCTTGAAAATTATAACATTTAAATCTTGTGACCTTGAAAGTAGGTGAAGGTCATTCATTTTAATAAACTTGGTAGCCCTTTATCCCAGCATGCTACATGCATAATATCAGCACCCTTGGCCTTTCAGTTATTTAGAAGAAGTTGTTTAATGGGAAAGATTACACACAGCGGATGACAAATGGTGCACGATGGCTATAGGTCATCCAGAGGAACAGTTTAAGAATGGATGGACCACAGGTGCAGGGCAATTTGAATAGCCTAAACAATTGGGCATAATATTGTATAAATAGTTTCTATGGTTACAATTGACAAGCGCAATAACTCTTATAAGTTTCACTATTTATACCTTGCCGCACTGTCCACCATGGCCAGGAGGATTACATGATTGTCCGACACAGTCAGTTTCCTTGGTCCTATGAATGGGTGGATACCACAAAGACATACCTCCCTTCTGATAGACGGAAACACCTTTAACATAAATATTGTGATATCAATAATAACAAGAGGCCTATAGGCGGGCCTTAATGGTCATCTGACAATCTGTATAATTTTTTGCTGGTAATTGTAAAGTTGGTATTCCTTTAATAGCAAAATAGCAGTATCCTTGGACCTTTATTTCCTGAAAAGTGTTTGAAACATTTTAAGACATCTGACCCTTGTGACCTTGCATTGAAAGAGGGTCAAGGTCATTCATTTGAACAAACTTGGTAGAGCCTTTCATACAGGTATGCTACAGTCCAAATATCAGTACTCCAGGCCTAACAGTTAGTGAGAAGAAGTTTCTTGAAGATTTCAATACATTTGAACCCTGTGACTTTGAGAGTGGGTCAAGGGCTTTCATCTGAACAAACATGTTAGACCTTCATTCCTGCATGCTACTGGCCAAATATCATGCAGTACCCTAGGTCTTTCAGTTATTAAGAAAAAGTTGCTTAAAAAGCTTGACGCCCACTATCAATGATTTTTACTTGTTCCTCAAAAGTTGGATCTTTTCTGTGCTTTATTTTTCTCTTTCATTTAAGTATTTAATCTCATGATTCTCCCGTAAACATGGCCAAGTCCTGGTAATTTGTGTTCGATTGAATTGCTCACAGGTATCTCACCGCTGCCACCAATTGTCACGATTCTCCCATTGCAAGTTCAATGCCCGGTCGGTCTGCCAGTACCTCTACACTTCCACGGGTCAGTTAAGGTGTTGTAGGAAAGTGGTAGCTACTCCCAACACCCGCAACAATACACTGAGCTTAGTCAAATGGGCTGTGAGCACCCTAAATCCTGGGTTACCAAACACAAACATGTTGTTACTGGTCTAGGTTATTTGTATTAGCAGAATACAGATGTCCATGTAAACAGCAATATATTGTAGTCCTTCTACATGTATCCCACTCTACAGTCTTTTCTCTTGATCTCTCCGAGTTCTCCTTAACTCTGTTCTCGCATTCATCCCAATTCTCCTCTAGTCTCTTCACGTCATCCAGTCTCTCTTAGTCCCCTTCCTCATTCTCTATAACTCTCGCTCTTTTATACCTTCCTATCACCCGGCAAAAGTGTGCCCAGGCTAGTGACTAGCCCAGATACTTACCCAGGTGGCAAATTTTATCTGAAGATACATCTACACATTGTCCCTTTGTAGTTTCTTGAAATTGGTTTACAGGTTTAGGAACATTTTTCCAGCCAAAATTTTCCAACAAAAACCTATTCATTACCATGGCTACCAAAAATCTGCAACAAGAGATCCAAGAGGGATCTTGGTGCCCACCATCGATGATTTTTCATTCATTCTTAGAAAGATGGATCTTTTCCCTTCTTTTTTAACTTTCATTTATGTATTTAATCTCAGGGTTTTTTTTCATTTTAGTATTTTATCTTAGTGCTATAAACTTTGAAACCTGCATAAGAAATTTGGGAAAGATCCATCATATACTTCACAAAATATAATGATAACAAATTTTCATTGTCAAAATCCAAGTTGGCCATCTGTCAGCTATTTTGTTTTTCCGATCAAGCCCAAAATCAACAAGATAATTCAACGAATTACAGTCCCCCACCGGGTTGTTATCTCGAGATCCAATAGCAATGAGTGTGAATCTCGAGATGCAATAAGGTCATGTATTTTCTTCAATGTATTGAAAGGTGAAGATGTAGTTTACAGAGACCCGCTTCTATACAGGAACCATCCCATTCTCACTAAATACATGTACACTGTAGGTATACTCTATAAATGATCTCTATATAAAGGACACAAGTCTATGAAGGACACCTTTAGTTTTTCTATTGGGTATCCTTTATAGACAGGTTTTACTGCAATAGACATGAAATTGTAATAATAATAACAAGATGTTGTTTGTTATAATTACATTGAATTCAACAGTACTGTATATTGATTAAATGGTGATCTGAGAAGAACACAGGTTTGTTTGTCACTGGGAATAATTTGGATGAGAAGACCAAGTCAAGAATTCCTCCAAGGCAATGGGTAGGCGTGGTCAGTTGTTGGTGAAGTTTACAAGATTTTTGAAGGCTGTCCATCTTTGCGAAGTCCATGTTGAAATCTCCAACAACAAGAATGTTTGTACACTTATGTAACTTTGCTTGTGTTGTGCATAGCTTGAATAACTGTCGAAATAAATGTCACAGTGACCCAGTTTTGGTACACGACACACCGTCTTCCCACGGGGAACCATACTACCAAGTATTAATTAAGTTCTAGTGCTTTATAGTGTAGGAGATAGAGCCCGGACAAGGTATTTGTGTAACGTAGGTCAGAGGTCAAAATATAGGTCACTGTGACCTGGTTTTGTTACGCGACACACCGCCTTCCCATAGGGAACTATACTACCAAGTACAAAGTTATAATCCTTAATAGTGTAGGAGATAGAGCCCGGACAAACTTTTACTTTAATGTAGGTCAGAGGTCAAAATATAGCAAAATAAAGGTCACAGTGACCCAGTTTTGGTACGCGACACACCGCCTTCCCACAGAGAACTATACTACATGTACCAAGTATAAAGTTCTAATCCTTAATAGTGTAGGAGATAGAACCTGGACAAATTTTTCTTTCTTTAATGTAGGTCAGAGGTCAAAATATAGGTCACAGTGACCCGGTTTTGGTACGCGACACACCGCCTTCCCACGGGGAACCATACTACCAAGTATTAAGTTCTAGTGCTTTATAGTGTAGGAGATAGAGCCCGGACAAGCTTTTTCTTTAATGTAGGTCAGAGGTCAAAATATAGGTAACAGTGACCTGGTTTTTGTACGCGACACACCGCCTTCCCACAAGGAACCATACTACCAAGTATTAAGTTCTAGTCCTTTATAGTGTAGGAGATAGAGCCCGGACAAACTTTTACTTTAATGTAGGTCAGAGGTCAAAATATAGCAAAATAAAGTTCACAGTGACCCGGTTTTGGTACGCGACACACCGCCTTCCCACAAGGAACCATACTACCAAGTATTAAGTTCTAGTCCTTTATAGTGTAGGAGATAGAGCCCGGACAAACTTTTACTTTAATGTAGGTCAGAGGTCAAAAAATAGCAAAATATAGGTCACATTGACCCGGTTTTTGTACGCGACACACTGCCTTCCCACAGAGAACAATACTACTAAGTATTAAGTTCTAGTGCTTTATAGTGTAGGAGATAGAGCCCGGACAAGCTTTTTCTTTAATGTAGGTCAGAGGTCAAAATATAGGTCACTGTGACCCGGTTTTTGTACGCGACACACCGCATTCCCACAAGGAACAATACTACTAAGTATTAAGTTGTAGTGCTTTATAGTGTAGGAGATAGAGCCCGGACAAGCTTTTTCTTTAATGTAGGTCAGAGGTCAAAATATAGGTCACAGTGACCCGGTTTTTGTATGCGACACACCGCCTTCCCACAGGGAACCAACACACTTAGTATGAAGTTCCAGTGTCTTATAGTATGGGAGATAGAGCCCGGACAAATAGTGTGCGGAAGGACGGACGGACGGACGGACGGACACAACGCAAACCTATAGTCCCCCCCGGATTCCGGTGGGGGACTAAAAAGGCACAACTAAGCACCAAGGGGAACCTGCATATTGAATTTGGGAAAGATCCATCCAATACTTCTCAATAAATAGCGATATCAAGCTTTCATTTCAAAATCCAAGATGGCCACATTTCAGCCATTTTGCTTTTCCAATCAGTCCCAAAATTAAAAGAGCACAAAAAGCGACCAAGGGAAACCTGCATATGAAAGAAAGATCCATCCAGTACTCCTCATGAAACAGCAATCAATGAGAATATCTCGTCTTAGATCAGACCAACCATTATACAAAATGAATCCAATTCACTTAAGGATGATCCACATTTACAACTTTCAGTTATTACTCCTTCAGAAGGATTACAAGGAATTTTCAGCATTTCCCCTATTGGACCCCACTCCTAAGGTCCAATGGGGTCAGACCCACCATTTATACAAAATGAATACAATTCACCAAAGGATGCTTCAGACAAGATTTGGACAATATCCTGGCATTTCTAAAGAAGACAATAGATCCCAGAGGGATCTTGGCACCCCCGATTTATGATTTTCCATTCATTCTTAGAAAGATGAATCTTTCCCTTCTTATTTTAACTTTCATTTATTAACTTAATCTAAGTTCTATGAATTTCCTTTGAAAATTAATAATAGTTGAAAGAAGGTCTCTTGTCAAGAGTTTTGTTTTTGTGATCAGTTCCAAATTCCAAATCCATCTTTTAGTTCTTAAAAAATCACCATAATATACTTTCATAGTCAACATACAAGATGGCCATATTTTTCCCCTGGAGCGGTCCAAAAACTAGACCATGCACAACTAGGCACCAAGGGGAATATGCATATGATATTTTGGAAAGATCCATCCAGTACTTCTCAAGATATAAATGTAACAAATTTTCATTGTCAAAATCCAAGATTGCCACCTGGCAGCCATTTTCTTTTCCGATCAGTCCCCAAATCAATAAAACACAACTAGGGAAACAAGAGGAACTTGCATATGAAATTTGAGAAAGATCAATCCAGTATTTCACGGTAACAAAAATGGTTTAAGGACGGACCACGGACGCAGGGTGATTTGATATAAGCCCATCTGATGATGGTGGCTAAATATGAAGGACTTTGAAGAATTAACTATTTTATCTCTATTGAGCCTATCACCTAAGGCCCAAGGGGGGTCAGACCCACAGTTTATACAAAAATTAATTACCTATTCTCATGGATACTTCAGAACAAATTTGGATAATATCTTGTCTGCTTCCTAAAGTAGAAGGAGGATTTTGAAGAATTTACTTATTTTCCCTATTGGGCCCCGCCCCTTCCCAGGGGTTTATACAAAATTGAATCCCTTTCACCCAAAGATGTTTATGACCAATTTTGGTTAACTTCTGCTATGTGGTTCAGAACTGGATTTATAGGAAATGGTGACGGACGGACGACAGACAATTAATGGACGCTGTGTGATGGCATAAGATCACTTGCCCTTAAAAACCATAAAAAGCATATTATATGAAAGAGAAACTGGTTATTATACTAAGCTGCCCAGTGATATTTTTCCAATACTACTGTACAATTTAATTGTAAATACATGATACACACTTTTGTAGGCGAGGCATAGTCTTCCATACTGAACACGGCTGAAGCTGATGCTCGGCAGGTGTAAATTTCAAGTCCCTTGTCTGTCAGAACATAAATTAGTTCACCCTCTGCCCAAATCTGTAAAACAAAACTATCATTATTTCAACATCATCAAAAATTTGTAGAAGAACTCTGACTATGAAGCTGCTCTATCTCAAGAGGTTACGCTTTCTACACTCCTGGAATATGTCATGGCAAACCTGAAGGCACACTCATTTAAAAGCAAGAGACCCAGAAGGTCTGTATCCCTCACCTTGAAACATTGGTATCTAGGTAATCATGGCAAAATATTTTTCAATAAGATCCCATGGACATACCCAAAGATCAATCCTTGAAGCATATCTGTATAAATTTAAGTTTGGTTAACAGTCTTAACTGTTCAAGTTCAACTGAGAAACAAGGTCCCGAGGGCTAATGCTCTGATACCGATGCTAATATTAGGACTGTGTTCGTCTCTTTTATGCCCAGAAATTAATAGATTTAGAGATCCAAAATCATGATTGTGATCATCTCTTTATGCCCAGCTATTGTATCTATAGTTAAAGGGTGGGGATCTCAACTATTTAAATGTCATGACTAAAGAGTCAAGTCTGCAAAGGTGTGGCAGACCCTGGGTTCAAATCTAAAATCATACTTGTGACCATCTCTTTATGCTCAGCAATTGTATACGTGTATATAGCTAAACAAGGCATCAAGGGGAACCTACAAATGAAATTTAAAAATGATCCATCCAGTACTTCTCAAGAAATAGTGGTAACAAACCATTACTCACAAATCAAAGATGGCCACCTGGTGGCCATATTGTTTATCAGATTTGTCTGAAACTTAAGTATGCACACTTAAGCATCAAGGGGAACATACATGTGAAATTTGAGAACGATCCATCCAATACTTTGCAAGAAATAGCGATAACAAACTTTTACTCACAACTCTAAGATGGCCGCCTTGTGGCCATATTGTTTATCAGATTAGTCTGAAAATGAAATATGCAAAACTAAGCACCAAGGGGAACCTACATATGAAAATTGAGAATGATCCATCCAGGACTTCTCAAGAAATAACGATAACAAACTTTTACTCACAAATCCAAGATGGCTGCCTGGCGACCATATTGTTTATCAGATTTATCAGAAAATAGAAGATGCAAAACTATGCCCCAAGGAGAAGATACAAATAAAATTTAAGCATGATCCATCCAGTACTTCTCCAGAAATAGTGATAACAAGAATTGTTTAAGGACGGACAACAGATGCGGACAATGGACGCAAGGTGATTTGATAAGCCCACCATCTGATGATGGTGGGCTAAAATCTGTTCCCCTTCCTCCAAGGAAATTTATGACCAAATTTGGTATTGAAAGGAATGACCTCTATTTCCCCTTTTTGGCCCGCCCCTCTGGCCCCTTGCAATTGGGGGTTAGAGTCACCATTAAGCAAACTCTGTTCCCCTTCCCCCAAGGATATTTCTGACCAAATTTGGCTCAAATGCATTCATAACCTTTTGACAAGTTGCAATTTAAAAGAATTACCTCTATTTCCCCTATCCAGTCCCACCCCTCTAGCCCCTTAGGGGTCAGAGTCACCACTGATGCAAAATCTGTTCCCCTTCTCTCAAGGATGTTTCTGACCAAATTTGGTTCAAATTAATTAATAACTTTTTAGGTTTAATTCATCTTGATATTACAGTCTTGTAAGGTTTTATTATCCAGTGATACAGTGGTGTTGTTCCAGGAGACTTAAAGGAATTACCTATACCTAGTCACCATTTAACCAAAATCTGTTCCCCTTCCCCAAAGGATATTTCTGACCAAATTTGGTCAAAATCCAATCAGGACTTTATTACTAGTAGTGATTTGAAGCAATTGTTGACAGACAACAGATGGATGAAGAACAATCGAAGCCGCGCCTTGGACTTTTGGACTATGTGTGCTAAAAAACAATTTATCACTAGCCTGATGCATGTCTTTTGAAGATTACAAAGGAGCCACAACTGACTTTAAAGCTTGTCAATTTTTACCTTTATGCGACCATAAGATTCTATTAATGAACATCAAAGGGCCAAACAGGTCTTCTTGCCTCATCAACAAAGAGGCAAACACGGAGCCTTCAGTTTTGCCATGACATATTCAAGGGGTGTAGAGAGCGTTTGTGATTTTAACCCCTGAATAACAAGGCTGTAAGAGAGCGTAGATGAGAGTTACCCCTGGACGTAGGTGAGAGAAACCCCTGGTACATAGGTGAGAGTAACCCCTGGACGTAGGTGAGAGTAACCCCTGGACATAGGTGAGAGTAACCCCTGGACATAGGTGAGAGTTACCCCTGGACGTAGGTGAGAGTAACCCCTGGACGTAGGTGAGAGTAACCCCTGGACATAGGTGAGAGTAACCCCTGGACGTAGGTGAGAGTTACCCCTGGACATAGGTGAGAGTTACCCCTGGACGTAGGTGAGAGTAACCCCTGGACGTAGGTGAGAGTAACCCCTGGACATAGGTGAGAGTAACCCCTGGATGTAGGTGAGAGTAACCCCTGGACATAGGTGAGAGTTACCCCTGGACATAGGTGAGAGAAACCCCTGGACATAGGTGAGAGTTACCCCTGGACGTAGGTGAGAGTAACCCCTGGACGTAGGTGAGAGTAACCCCTGGACATAGGTGAGAGTAACCCCTGGACGTAGATGAGAGTTACCCCTGGACGTAGGTGAGAGTAACCCCTGGACATAGGTGAGAGTAACCCCTGGACATAGGTGAGAGTAACCCCTGAACATAGGTGAGAGTTACCCCTGGACATAGGTGAGAATTACCCCTGGACGTAGGTGAGAGTAACCCCTGGACGTAGGTGAGAGTAACCCCTGGACATAGGTGAGAGGTACCCCTGGACATAGGTGAGAGTAACCCCTGGACGTAGGTGAGAGTAACCCCTGGACGTAGGTGAGAGTAACCCCTGGACATAGGTGAGAGTAACCCCTGGATGTAGGTGAGAGTAACCCCTGGACATAGGTGAGAGTTACCCCTGGACATAGGTGAGAGAAACCCCTGGACATAGGTGAGAGTTACCCCTGGACGTAGGTGAGAGAAACCCCTGGACATAGGTGAGAGTTACCCCTGGATGAGGTGAGAGAAACCCCTGGACATAGGTGAGTTACCCCTGGACGTAGGCGAGAGTAACCCCTGGACGTAGGTGAGAGTAACCCCTGGACATAGGTGAGAGAAACCCCTGGACATAGGTGAGAGTTACCCCTGGACGTAGGTGAGAGTAACCCCTGGACGTAGGTGAGAGTAACCCCTGGACATAGGTGAGAGTAACCCCTGGACGTAGATGAGAGTTACCCCTGGACGTAGGTGAGAGTAACCCCTGGACATAGGTGAGAGTAACCCCTGGACATAGGTGAGAGTAACCCCTGAACATAGGTGAGAGTTACCCCTGGACATAGGTGAGAATTACCCCTGGACGTAGGTGAGAGTAACCCCTGGACGTAGGTGAGAGTAACCCCTGGACATAGGTGAGAGGTACCCCTGGACATAGGTGAGAGTAACCCCTGGACGTAGGTGAGAGTTACTCCTGGACATAGGTGAGAGGTACCCATGTAGGTAAGAGTAACCCCTGGATAATGATAATCATTAGTTATACTCAAGGGCTGTATTTATTTCTGCGATTTGCACGTCTTTGTGGTTAAATGGGGTCGAGAAATAGCCATGCCTTTTTCTGCTCTTTCTTTATTTGACTTTTATTGGTGATCTTATTTCAAGACATGGGTTTACTTTCACATTAAATACAGTATGTTACCTGTTTTGCAGGCTTGGTATATTTGTACTCTGTCAGAAAACAGTAATGCGGCCACAAGCTGTACAGGAAACCAGAGGTGTCAGCACTGATCAATACGGACACACCCACTAAGTCACTGTAGGTGGAGGAGTGGACAGGAATCGTCCCTGTTCGGTCTGCAAGACTGAACCTCTCATTTTCTATAAATGTATATCAACAAAATTAAGCTGATTGGTGTTTTTTCAGGAAGCAATAGACCAAAAGACTGCCTGTATCGCTTATCTGGATACAATTTTATCTAAATAATCATGAAAAATTTGGACATTAACCTGCCATTCCTTTAAAGGGGAAGAATTTTAATAAACTAAAGTCCCATCCCTAAGACCCAAGGGAAGTCAGACCCATAATTTCAGAAAATCCAAATTTGGATAATTTCCCATCATTTTCCCAATGTGCATTATCAGTCACCTGACTATAGATATAATTTCTGTTCGTTACTGCTAAAATATAAACTTATTTGACCCCTGTGATCTTAAACATGGGTCAAGGTCATTCATTTAAACAAACTAGGTAGCCCTTCATTTCAGCATGCTTTTAATATGCAAAATATCAGTACACAGGTCCTTTGAGTTTTTGAGAAGAAGCTCCTTGAAAAGTTTTTTAACACACTTGACCCATGTGACCTTAAACATGGGTAAAGGTCATTCATTTGAACAAACTAAGTAGCCCTTCATCCCAGCATGCTACAGACCAAATATCAGTTCCCTGGGCATTTTTGTTATTGAGAAGAAGTCATTTAAATGGAAAGTTAACGCGTTGCGCACAACGAAGGACAGTGCACCATGGCTATAGGTCATCCTGCATCAAAGCACCTTAAGAGCTTTCCATTGGTGAGAATTTGATTCCAGCATATCCTGGTCTTGAGAAGAAGATTGTTGAAATTTCAGCCAATTTGACCCTTTTGACCCCCTCCCCACTTCCCTAGTCAGGTGGGCCAAGGTCAAATTTTTTTCAACATCAAACCGTCATCTCCTTGTTATTTTTTCAACCAAGTTTCAATTATCTCCAACTAAAAATGAACAAAATATATCCAAAAGTGTCATTTTCCTATATAAGCTTTAGTAAACTTCAACCCCTCCCCAGAGGGGAATGTGAAGTCCGGGGGCAACAAATTCACAATTTTTATAAAGCACCTTAAGACCTTTCTATTTATGAAGAGTATTTGATTCCAGCATATCTAGGTCTGGAAAAGAAGATTTTTGAAATATAAACTATTTTTACCCTTTTTAAGCCCCTCCCTCAGGCCCCTAGGGAGTTAAGACCATATAATTCACACTTTTGGTGCATCTTTTGCCAGGGTAGATTCCTGCCAAATTTCATTTAAATTGGAAGTTGAAAATGTAAATTGTTTACGGACAGACGACAGACAAAGACCATTAGAAAAGTATACTTGAGACTCTGTCTCAGGGGACCTAATCAAATAATGATGCCAACTGATCATTCCTGTGAAGTCACATTTTAGTTAACACCTATTAAAAGCTAAGGTGACAGTGATTGTGTAAGCCTCCTTGTGATAGCGTGTATGTCTTGAGAGTGTTTGTGTAAGCCTCCTTGAGAGTGTTTGTGTAAGCCTCCTTGAGAGTGTTTGTGTAAGCCTCCTTGAGTGTTTGTGTAAGCCTCCTTGAGAGTGTTTGTGTAAGCCTCCTTAAGAGTGTTTGTGTAAGCCTCCTTGAGAGTGTCTGTGTAAGCCTCCTTGAGTGTTTGTGTAAGCCTCCTTGAGACTGTCTGTGTAAGCCTCCTTGAGAGTGTTTGTGTAAGCCTCCTTGAGAGTGTTTGTGTAAGCCTCCTTGAGAGTGTTTGTGTAAGCCTCCTTGAGAGTGTTTGTGTAAGCCTCCTTGAGAGTGTTTGTGTAAGCCTCCTTGAGAGTGTCTGTGTGAGCCTCCTTGTGAGTGTTTGTGTAAGCCTCCATGAGTGTTTGTGTAAGCCTCCTTGAGACTGTCTGTGTAAGCCTCCTTGAGAGTGTCTGTGTGAGCCTCCTTGTGAGTGTTTGTGTAAGCCTCCATGAGTGTTTGTGTAAGCCTCCTTGAGACTGTCTGTGTAAGCCTCCATGAGTGTTTGTAAGCCTCCTTGTGAGTGTTTGTGTAAGCCTCCATGAGTGTTTGTGTAAGCCTCCTTGTGAGTGTCTGTGTAAGCCTCCTTGAGACTGTTTGTGTAAGCCTCCTTGTGAGTGTTTGTGTAAGCCTCCTTGTGAGTGTTTGTGTAAGCCTCCTTGAGAGTGTCTGTGTAAGCCTCCTTGAGTGTTTGTGTAAGCCTCCTTGAGTGTTTGTGTAAGCCTCCTTGAGTGTTTGTGTAAGCCTCCTTGTGAGTGTTTGTGTAAGCCTCCTTGTGAGTGTTTGTGTAAGCCTCCTTGAGAGTGTTTGTGTAAGCCTCCTTGAGTGTTTGTGTAAGCCTCCTTGAGACTGTCTGTGTAAGCCTCCTTGTGAGTGTTTGTGTAAGCCTCCTTGTGAGTGTTTGTGTAAGCCTCCTTGAGAGTGTCTGTGTAAGCCTCCTTGAGAGTGTTTGTGTAAGCCTCCTTGAGACTGTCTGTGTAAGCCTCCTTGAGTGTTTGTGTAAGCCTCCTTGAGAGTGTCTGTGTAAGCCTCCTTGAGAGTGTTTGTGTAAGCCTCCTTGAGAGTGTTTGTGTAAGCCTCCTTGAGAGTGTTTGTGTAAGCCTCCTTGAGAGTGTCTGTGTAAGCCTCCTTGAGAGTGTTTGTGTAAGCCTCCTTGAGAGTGTTTGTGTAAGCCTCCTTGAGAGTGTTTGTGTAAGCCTCCTTGAGAGTGTCTGTGTAAGCCTCCTTGAGAGTGTTTGTGTAAGCCTCCTTGTGAGTGTTTGTGTAAGCCTCCTTGAGAGTGTCTGTGTAAGCCTCCTTGAGAGTGTCTGTGTAAGCCTCCTTGAGAGTGTTTGTGTAAGCCTCCTTGAGAGTGTTTGTGTAAGCCTCCTTGAGAATGTCTGTGTAAGCCTCCTTAAGAGTGTTTGTGTAAGCCTCCTTGAGACTGTCTGTGTGAGCCTCCTTAAGAGTGTTTGTGTAAGCCTCCTTGAGAGTGTTTGTGTGAGCCTCCTTGAGAGTGTCTGTGTAAGCCTCCTTGAGAGTGTTTGTAAGCCTCCTTGTGAGTGTTTGTGTAAGCCTCCATGAGTGTTTGTGTAAGCCTCCTTGAGAGTGTTTGTGTAAGCCTCCTTGTGAGTGTTTGTGTAAGCCTCCATGAGTGTTTGTGTAAGCCTCCATGAGTGTTTGTGTAAGCCTCCTTGAGAGTGTTTGTGTAAGCCTCCTTGAGAGTGTTTGTGTAAGCCTCCTTGAGTGTTTGTGTAAGCCTCCTTGAGAGTGTTTGTGTAAGCCTCCTTGAGAGTGTTTGTGTAAGCCTCCTTGTGAGTGTTTGTGTAAGCCTCCTTGTGAGTGTTTGTGTAAGCCTCCTTGAGAGTGTCTGTGTAAGCCTCCTTGAGAGTGTTTGTGTAAGCCTCCTTGAGAGTGTCTGTGTAAGCCTCCTTGAGAGTGTTTGTGTAAGCCTTCTTTAGAGTGTCTGTGTAAGCCTCCTTGAGTGTTTGTGTAAGCCTCCTTGAGAGTGTTTGTGTAAGCCTCCTTGAGAGTGTCTGTGTAAGCCTCCTTGTGAGTGTTTGTGTAAGCCTCCTTGTGAGTGTTTGTGTAAGCCTCCTTGAGAGTGTTTGAGTAAGCCTCCTTGTGAGTGTTTGTGTAAGCCTCCATGAGTGTTTGTGTAAGCCTCCATGAGTGTTTGTGTAAGCCTCCTTGAGAGTGTTTGTGTAAGCCTCCTTGAGAGTGTTTGTGTAAGCCTCCTTGAGTGTTTGTGTAAGCCTCCTTGAGAGTGTTTGTGTAAGCCTCCTTGAGAGTGTTTGTGTAAGCCTCCTTGTGAGTGTTTGTGTAAGCCTCCTTGTGAGTGTTTGTGTAAGCCTCCTTGAGAGTGTCTGTGTAAGCCTCCTTGAGAGTGTTTGTGTAAGCCTCCTTGAGTGTTTGTGTAAGCCTCCTTGTGAGTGTTTGTGTAAGCCTCCTTGAGAGTGTCTGTGTAAGCCTCCTTGAGAGTGTTTGTGTAAGCCTCCTTGTGAGTGTTTGTGTAAGCCTCCTTGTGAGTGTTTGTGTAAGCCTCCTTGAGAGTGTCTGTGTAAGCCTCCTTGAGAGTGTCTGTGTAAGCCTCCTTGAGAGTGTTTGTGTAAGCCTCCTTGAGAGTGTTTGTGTAAGCCTCCTTGAGAGTGTTTGTGTAAGCCTCCTTGAGTGTTTGTGTAAGCCTCCTTGAGACTGTCTGTGTAAGCCTCCTTGAGAGTGTTTGTGTAAGCCTCCTTGAGAGTGTTTGTGTAAGCCTCCTTGAGAGTGTTTGTGTAAGCCTCCTTGAGAGTGTTTGTGTAAGCCTCCTTGAGAGTGTTTGTGTAAGCCTCCTTGAGAGTGTTTGTGTAAGCCTCCTTGAGAGTGTCTGTGTAAGCCTCCTTGAGAGTGTCTGTGTAAGCCTCCTTGAGAGTGTTTGTGTAAGCCTCCATGAGTGTTTGTAAGCCTCCTTGTGAGTGTTTGTGTAAGCCTCCATGAGTGTTTGTGTAAGCCTCCTTGAGAGTGTTTGTGTAAGCCTCCTTAAGAGTGTTTGTGTAAGCCTCCTTGAGAGTGTTTGTGTAAGCCTCCTGTGGTGAACTTGCCTACTGTGATAGCGTGGAACTGATGTTGACTTTAAAATGCTCAAATCTCACTGAAGTATAGTGCCGAGCAGAGTATTATTCGAACATTAAACAGCATTCTGCTCTGTGTTATGGTCCAATAACACGGAACAGAATCCCGTGTAATGCTGATATTTACATTTTCCATTGATTTTGATAATAAATTTATTAAATTTATATTGATATTCCACAGTTGTTCTGAAAATTTAACGTTAATTTCTTATAAATTGAAGAGCCAACAGCCCAGTATCGGCCAGCTATCTCCAATGTTATGATTATGACATAACAATCATTTTGACGTCATAATAGCCACTCCAGTGTTATGGTCTCATAACACAGAACTGGCTTTGGTAGTGTTATATAGTGGCAATGCAGAGCAAAAGTTAATATATACTCCTCCTGGTGAAATCCTACTGACAACAGGTGAACCTACTCTCATAAAGCTGAGCATCAAGGTGGGAGTTGTAGCCTACCAAGGCAAATTCACCCCAAATAAGGGCTATACCTAAAGTAAAACGTAAGACTTACTTGCCAGGTAAGTAGGTATCATCTGCAAATGACGCCAGCATCCGTCTACATCTTGAATGTTCCAACGTTTATACAGGAGAGTCTCCACCTTTACATCTCCAAAGGTCATGTGGCCGCCTCCTTAATAAGAATTAAAGACTCAAATCTACATACTTTTATAAGCTATTTCTGTGATTAGATCATTAGACATATATCTTTAAACTGTAAAACAGTGTACAATGTACATGTACACAAATCATTTCCAAGAAATGCTGGAGTTACATGAATGATAAGGGGATATCTAACAGTGTCTTCAGTAATACCAAATATTAGCCACACTAGTGAAATATGTTTGATATTCCTGAAGATACTCTGTTAGATATTCTGTTTATTACATTTTGATATCAAAATCTACAGTGGCAGCTTCTGCGTCCTGATTGGTTAAATCAGAAAAAGTGATATTTTTCATATTTCTCACTTGTGAAAAATATCACTTTTATAGAATGAAAATTTTCGATATTTCACTGTTAAGAATTAAATAAAGATTTCTCTCTTGTTTCTTTTCAACAATTTTATCTATTTTCCTGTTAAATTTTTCCATGAAATTTGGATATGTGTTTGTTTTCCAAAACTGTCCACAAAACAAAATCAAAAAATGCGAAATTGCATGGCTAGATAAAACTGTGTCAATTAAAAGGGAATAACTGTTTGTAAAGGACTCACACAACTAAATCAGCCTATCACGAAGTGTTTCATACGTTTGTAGTCCCTACTGAAAATTTGTTCCGGCTAAGTACAGTGATTCTGAGTAATTTAAATAGGTAATTGTTGACCTATTCTGCATTGAATGAAATCTGTAGATATTTAACTTTACAAAAATATATACTTTAGGTAGATTTTGATATGTGATGGCGGATTGATATGGGGTCAAAAGTCAGAGGGTGTTCCCGTCCCATTTCACTGGTTTGACATGTAATTTCCGGTTGTCCGATGCAAATGCCTGTAGCAAGCTAATATGCCAGTAAACTCTTCATTAAATGCCCCTTGAAGCCTTTGTCATGTATGTATCTGTGAATTTAGGCAGTTTTCACAAGTGTTGTACTTCAAATATTAAAGTTATTAGCTCGAAAGCTTAGTAATAACATATAGTAAATTATTTAGTTGTGTGAGTCCTAAAGGGTTGAAAAATTTCAGGGAGCATATTTCCCTTTTGAACTGTCTATTAGCATATCCGTTATAAACTGAGCAAATGCATAGGCGGACAAATTTTTGTTCATGTTTTTATATAAAAGGGTGGCAGGGGGGACATCTCCATTAATTGTACTCGCTATTCCCACAAAATCTTACATTGTAAACTGAGCAAATGCATAACTGGACAAAATTGCGTTCATTTTTTACAAGGAAAGGGATAACTCTCTGTAAAGGGTCGACAATGCAAAGTTACGACGGTGGGCAAATCTTCATATTGTACAGTCTATTCCCACAAAATTTCAAAAAGATCTGTTGAAAACTGGGCGAATGCATAGCCGGACAAAGTGTATCTACCGACAGATGGACGGCGGACAGAAAAGCTGATTCAAGTATACCCCCCCCCCCCCCTTAATTCGTTGTGGGGGGTATACAAAAACTGTTTTAACTATTCAAGTTATTCAAATGCTAAGAACTTTTTTGTCCGTAATTCTTTAACAAGTTTTAAAGGTTGTCAATGCCCAAAGAAGTGACATAATCTTTTGATGAAATTGAATTAAGTGCAAGTTAAGAAAGATTGTTTACCGCTTACTAAATTTTACATTTTGCTGGGTTCCAAACAAGAGGCCGAATGGGCCTGCATCGCTCACCTGGTATCAATCTCTTACTTGTAACCCTAAAGTCGCCTAAAATCTATTACTGTAAGACATTCAGAACAACATGTTAAGATTTAAACATACGACAATGTCATTTTAATTTGCGAATTTTGTTTAACTTCTTCCAAGGTGGCAGTGTATTAGAAGGCTTTTGTGGCCATGGGTGATATTTTTGTACAATGAATAACTCCTATAATAGCATGCCTATGAAAATCTAAAAAAAAAAAAATAAGGAGTAAAATTGGCTTAAGCATGATAAAGTGGACTTTGTGGACTTCACTTTTGTAAAAAGAGTAAAAAAAAATTTTCGTTAGAGATTAAAATTTTGACCCTTCCGAAATGGTTGTCTGCACATGAAAAGCTAGCTTTACAGGAAGTGAAATTTCGACAACAGCACATGAGGGAAAATAGCGAAAAATCTAAACATACGACCTATGCTGGGACAGATATAATTCTGCAACCAAGTAAGTAAACTTTAATTTTAGATAGAACTTAAGAAAAAAATTCCTATCTGCATAGGTCAAATTTTGTGTCAAAAACAGTGATAGTTTGCATTTTTCAGTAATTTTTGATGTGGTAACCATGGTTTTCACACAAGTGCCATACATAGGATACATCAGTGTATACACTTCATAGTCCTTTTTATGAATTGGAAATGATATACAATTTACAAAAATGTGTACATTTACGTCTGTGCAGTGTACGGTTAAATCTCTGTGTTGACAATTCTCAGGCATTGGTCTTTTTTTCCATAAATCTCTAGATCTACTGTACACAGCTACCCAAGGAAGCTACCAGCATATATCATGTCTCTAGTCCTTTTGGTTAATCAGAAGAAGTCGCTCAAATGTTTCAACAAATTTGACCCCTGTGACTTTGCATATGGGTCAAGGTCATTTTTTTCGCAACCTTTGTCAAGCTTCATCCAAGGAACCTTTTAGCCAAATATCATGCTTCTAGGGCTTTTGCTTTATTAGAAGAAGTTGTTTAAAGGTTTTAGGCCAAATAAAATAATATGTGTGTTTCCTTTTCCCTCGAAATTTGAATCCAGGTAGGTAGGTAGGAAAAACATTTTATTTTACCAAATAATTTTATATCGCCTTTTCGAAACAGTACAACAGGGTTATCAATGCCAATCATGTGATAATGTGTATTTAATATATAACTACTTTAAAACTTGTTTGTAGGCGTTTTTTACAGCTCATGGATCTCCCTGACACTCGAATGTTAAAAACTTGACACCCAAGCAAAAAACATCAGCTGCCGACAGGCCTGCCCCAACATCAAAAGATCCACCGGCACTGTCAGAACTGACGCTTGCCCTAATTTTAACTTGACACGTCTTTGAATGATCCGAGCGTTGAGATCTAAATATGTCGGAAATCAATTCCGTAGATGGACAAGCTGTCATTACGCGATGTTCCTGTGAGTGCTGCCGCATTTCTCAAACTTCAATGCCAGCACGGCAGACGACATTTGTTACTGTATACAAGCCATTGCCATCAAGGTCGCGATCGAGGTCAGTGAATTGAATCACAGAGACGCTTAACACGTAGCGTATGTGTAAAGCGCTTTAAAGACTAGTAGAAACTAATACAAAAAACGGTACAATTCCGGAAAAAAATAGGTTTTAACGAAAAATTAACGAAAAAATGTTTCAGGTCGGGCACATTTTCCCAGGTAGGTCGGGGAACCGGAAACACACATATTACTTTATTTGGCCTTAACAGATTTGACCCTTGTGACCTTGAATATAGGTCAAGGTCATTTCTTTTAGAAAACGTTAGTCAAACTTCACCCAAGGAACTTTTCAGCCAAATATCATGCTTCTAGGGCTTTTGATATTTCAGAAAAAGTTGTTTCAACGTTTTAACAGATTTGACCCCTACGACCTTGAATATGGGTCAAGGTATTTTTCATTTGTAAATTTTGCTCAGCTTCTTCCCTTTTCGTATTTCAGAAGAAGTCGTTTGAATGTTTTAATAGATTTGACCCTTATGTTCTTGAATATGGGTCAAGGTCATTTTTTTCGTAAAATTTGTCGATCATCATACAAGGAACCTTTAAGCCAAATATCATGCTTCTGGGGCTTTTGGCTTATTAAAAGATGTCGTTTAAATGTTATAATAAATTTGACCCCTGTGACCTTGAATATTGGTCAGGGTCGTTTCTTTTCGCAAACTTTATTCAGCTTCATCCAAGGAAACTACCAGTCAAATATAATGCCTCTACGCCTGACGGTATTTCAGAAGAACCCTATTTCCCCTTTTTGGCCCCGCCCCTCCGGCCCCTTGGGGGGTCAGAGTAACCATTAATGCAAAATCTGTTCCTCTTCCCCCAAGGATGTTGCTGACCAAATTTAGTTCAAATCCTTTCATAACTTTATGACAAGAAGAGATTTAAAGGAATCACCACTATTTCCCCTTTTGGGCCTCGTCCCTCAGGCCCCTTACGGGTCAGAGTCACAATTTATGCAAAATTTGTTCCCCTTCCCTCAAGGATGTTTCTGACAAAATTTGGTTCAAATCCATTCATAGCTTTATGACTGGTAGTGATTGAAAGCAATTACCACTATTTCCCCTTTTGGGCCCCGCCTCTCTGGCCGCTTGGGGGTCAGAGTCACCATTTATGCAAAATCTGTTCCCCTTCCCCAAAGGATGTTTTTGACTAAATATGGACAAAATCCATTGATAACTTTACGACAAGAAGAGATTTAAAGGAATTACCTCTATTTCCCCTATTTGGCACCGCCCCCTCTGTCCCCTTAGGGGTAAGAGTCACCATGTATGCAAAATCTGTTCCCCTTCCCCAAAGGATGTTTCTGACCAAATTTGGTTCAAATCCATTGATTAATTTAGGACTAGTAGTGATTGAAAGCAATTACCTTTATTTCCCCTATTTGGCCCCGCCCCTCTGGTCCCTTAGGGGTCAAAGTTACCATTTATGCAAAATCTGTTCCCCTTCCCCCAAAGATGTATCTGACAAAATTTGGTTCAAATCCATTGATAACTTTATGACTAGTAGTGATTGAAAGCAATTACCTCTATTTTCCCTATTGGGCCCCACCCTTCTGGCCCCTTTGGGATCAGAGTCACCATTTATGCAAATTCTGTTCCCCTTCCCCAAAGGATGTTTTGACTAAATATGGACAAAATCCATTGATAACTTTATGACAAGAAGAGATTTAAAGGAATTACCTCTATTTTCCCTATTGGGCCCCACCCTTCTGACCCCTTTGGGATCAGAGTCACCATTTATGCAAAATCGGTTCCCCTTCCCCAAAGGATGTTTTTGACTAAATATGGACAAAATCCATTCATAACTTTATGACAAGAAGAGATTTAAAGGAATTACCTCTTTTTCCCTTATTGGGCCCCATCCCTCTGGCCCCTTGGGGGACAGAGTTACCATTTATGCAAAATCTGTTCCCCTTCCCCCAAGGATGTTTCTGACCAAATATGGGCAAAATCCATTCATAAATTTATGACAAGAAGAGATTTAACCCTCTAGTTGCACATTTGCAACAAAATGTTAAAATGAAGTTATTTAAAAAAAAATATAATATAAATATTTTTTTTTCTTTTAAGTATGTTATATTACAATAAAAATATCAAAAAAATAGTTTCTTATTTAGCTAGCTCTACTTAAGGCCATGTGATGTCGAATCAAAGATAACTGCTGCCATGTCTACCATGTGACTGTTTTTGACTAAAGTTTGGTGGCGCCTTTCTGTTTGAAAAAGGTGAGTACCATATTAAACAAGAGATCCCAGAGGGATCTTGGCGCCCACCATCAAATGATCTAAGTTTGTTTTTTGAAAGATGGTTCTTTTCTCTTCTTTCGATTGTCTCTTAGGTGTTGATTAAGTGTGAGCAGAGACTCTGGTGGGACACAGATGCATTTTTTTGGGTTTTTTTGTGAATTACATTGTCGTTTCCTTATTCTTAGCATAGCTAGGCACCAGGAGGAACCTACATATGAAATTTGTGAAAGTTCCCTTCAGTATATTCTCAGAAATAGGAATAACAAACTTCAATTGTCAAAATCCAAGATGGCTGCCTGTCGGCCATGTTGTTTTCCGATCTGTCCAAAAATGCAATATGCACAACTAGGGACCAAGGTGAACCAACAAATGAAATTTGAGAAAGATACCTTCAGTACTTTCTTAGAAATAGCGATAACAAACTTCAATTGTCAAAATCCAAGATGGCTGCCTATCGGCCATATTGTTTTCTGATCTGTCCCAAAATGGAATATACACAACTAGGGACCAAGGTGAACCAACACATGAAATTTGAGAAAGATACCTTCAGTAATTTCTGAGAAATAGCCATAACGAACTTCAATTGTCAAAATCCGAGATGGCTGCCTGTCGGCCATGTTGTTTTTGGATTGGTCCCAAAATGCAATATGCATAACTACACACCAAGGGGAACCTACACATGAAATTTGAGAAAGATCCATTCAGTACATTCTCAGAAATAGCGATAACAAAGTTCAACTGTCAAAATCTAAGATGGCTGCCTGTCGGCCATGTTGTTTTCGGATTGGTCCAAAAATGCAATATGCATAACTAGGCACCAAGGGGAACCTACACATGAAATTTGAGAAAGATCCATTCAGTACATTCTCAGAAATAGCGATAACAAACTTCAATTGTCAAAATCCAAAAACAACATGGCCGACAGGCAGCCATCTTGTTTTTGGATTGGTCCCAAAATGCAATATGCATAACTACACACCAAGGGGAACCTACACATGAAATTTGAGAAAGATCCATTCAGTACATTCTCAGAAATAGCGATAACAAAGTTCAACTGTCAAAATCCAGGATGGCTGCCTGTCGGCCATGTTGTTTTTGGATTGGTCCCAAAATGCAATATGCATAACTACACACCAAGGGGAACCTACACATGAAATTTGAGAAAGATCCATTCAGTACATTCTCAGAAATAGCGATAACAAAGTTCAACTGTCAAAATCCAAGATGGCTGCCTGTCGGCCATGTTGTTTTCGGATTGGTCCCAAAATGCAATATGCAAAACTAGGCACCAAGGGGAACCTACACATGAAATTTGAGAAAGATCCATTCAGTACATTCTCAGAAATAGCGATAACAAACTTCAATTGTCAAAATCCAAAAACAACATGGCCGACAGGCAGCCATCTTGTTTTTGGATTGGTCCCAAAATGCAATATGCATAACTACACACCAAGGGGAACCTACACATGAAATTTGAGAAAGATCCATTCAGTACATTCTCAGAAATAGCGATAACAAAGTTCAACTGTCAAAATCCAGGATGGCTGCCTGTCGGCCATGTTGTTTTTGGATTGGTCCCAAAATGCAATATGCATAACTACACACCAAGGGGAACCTACACATGAAATTTGAGAAAGATCCATTCAGTACATTCTCAGAAATAGCGATAACAAAGTTCAACTGTCAAAATCCAAAAACAACATGGCCGACAGGCAGCCATCTTGTTTTTGGATTGGTCCCAAAATGCAATATGCATAACTACACACCAAGGGGAACCTACACATGAAATTTGAGAAAGATCCATTCAGTACATTCTCAGAAATAGGGATAACAAAGTTCAAATGTCAAAATCCAAGATGGCTGCCTGTCGGCCATCTTGAATTCAGATCGGTCCCAAAATGGAATATGCACAACTAGGGACCAAGGTGAACCAACACATGAAATTTGAGAAAGATCCATTCAGTACATTCTCAGAAATAGCGATAACAAAGTTCAACTGTCAAAATCCAAAAACAACATGGCCGACAGGCAGCCATCTTGTTTTTGGATTGGTCCCAAAATGCAATATGCATAACTACACACCAAGGGGAACCTACACATGAAATTTGAGAAAGATCCATTCAGTACATTCTCAGAAATAGGGATAACAAAGTTCAAATGTCAAAATCCAAGATGGCTGCCTGTCGGCCATCTTGAATTCAGATCGGTCCCAAAATGGAATATGCACAACTAGGGACCAAGGTGAACCAACACATGAAATTTGAGAAAGATCCATTCACTACATTCTCAGAAATAGGGATAACAAAGTTCAAATGTCAAAATCCAAGATGGCTGCCTGTCGGCCATCTTGAATTCAGATCGGTCCCAAAATGGAATATGCACAACTAGGGACCAAGGTGAACCAACACATGAAATTTGAGAAAGATTCCTTCGGTACTTTATGAGAAATAGCGATAACAAGAATTGTTTACGGACGGACTAACGGACGGACCACGGACGCAGGGCGATTTGAATAGCCCACCATCTGATGATGGTGGGCTAAAAATACAATATAATGTATCATAAACTTCTGTTTTCTTATAAGGAAATCATCTTTATGTCATATATTGCCAAATTTCCTACGTTCAGAGCATTTTATTTTGGTGTTGCAAATATGCAACAATGGGCATTAAATAGAAAAAATAAGGGAGAAAACTCTGACATTACTTTATATGATTTTTTTAAAATTAGACAATAGTGAGTAACGGCTTGTGTTTTCTTACTTTTGAATAATTAATCATCATATTGTTCAAGTACATGATCTATAAAGAATGATTGAATGATTATATTCGGATTTACAGTATTTGCATTCGATTTATTTCAGATATGGCAACCAGAAAACAGCCTGGACGGGCTGTGACAAAATGTCATGAATTACATATATAATGAAAGTGATTCAGAGTTTGATGAATCACCCGATGAGGAGTTTGATTTCCAGGCCCACGAAACTGCTGACAACCCATCATCTGAAATGATGTCCAAATGGCTAAAATACGTCACAATTTAGCAGACCAGGATTCTGATGACGAGAACATTCCTTTGGCTCAACTTCAACCTATATCACAGAATGATTTAGATGCTGATCCAGACCTCCGTGATGTGTTAACAACACAGAAATCTTAGAAATCTCAGAAACCTCAAGCTAAAATATGGAAGAACGTCCGATTTGATTTGCCAGACACTTCCTTCAAGGGCAAAGTGCCCTTGTGATGCTAAAATCAAAAGTTGGACACCCAGCTCTTAAGGGCCAGAGTCACCATTTATGCAAAATCTGTTCCCCTTCCTGGAAGGCTGTCTCTGACCAAATTTGGTCAAAATTCAATCAGGACTTTTTGACTAGTAGTGATTTGAAACAAATGTTGTCTGATGGATGACGGACACCGGACAACGGACGCTGCGTAATGGCATAAGCTCACCAGACCTTCATTCAGTCTAGGTAAGCTAAAAATTACCTGTTATATCTTTTCTTTCTTTCTTGACCTTAAATTCAAAATTATTATTGAATAAAATAGCAACACCCCTAGCATTTGATTGAAAAGAGTTGAAATAACAGTCGTATCCCAACTTATTACGAATACGTTTCTCCTTTTCCTCAGTAAAATGAGTATCCTGTAAACAAAATTTATTGTACTTTTTCCCCCTTAGATAAGAAAAGGTATCTTTTCTTTTCATGCGATCTCCAAGTCCCTGACAGTCAGTCGAAAAATATTTAGGTCCTCCATACTCAAAATAACATATTAAGATTATCATGATTAAACAGGATCTGCAATACTTTTCTAGCAGAGACAAAAAAGACCAATTTACCATCCAAGAGAACAGGAAAAGAATAGAAAGGAAATAGACTAGTAAAAACATGTTTACAGGTCAATACTGTCCAACCGCACACCTTTTGGGGATACTGTTTGTCTGGCTTACTGCAACAGCTGCCACCAAGTTCTAGCAGAGCTAGTGAAACAACCGTAGCAGTGACCCAGACCGAATAATACTATCAGGAACCGGAAATAGTCTAACGAACTACTTTCCCGGTCTAGTCCATTCCGGGACAGTTCCACACTTGTATTTATCGATTGCGAGCACTGAGTCTTAACATCTCAGAAAGCCCCCGAAATCTTCGATATTGGAATTACCTGTGATGGAAGTCACTGCTCACGTCTCAGGGGAGACTATTCTGATTATATTGATGTACTTCTAAAATGTTAAAATATTTCACAAATCATTAGTCTACAAACGACTTAAAGAGTAACTGTAGTGCAAATAGAAACTGAAATGATCAGACTCGTTGTGTCGGCATTAATACATTGTCGAAAACCGCATCGAAATCGGCCGATCGGTTACAAAGTTACGACAGGTTGAAGTTTGATTTTTTACCTGTTTTGCCACACGCTAATTAAGCGCACCGCGAACCGCTAAAAGTTGTGCACACGTATTGGTGACGTCACAACGGGAACACAAGAAATTGGGTCCTATGTCTCTCTATGTATAATAGTAATATATACGTCTGGTTGATTAGTGATTCAAAATGTATTATACAATGAAATTAAGGGACGTACCATAATATGGGGGCCGGGAGAATAATCTGAAATCGTCATTGAAATAACTTTATTTTGATCTTTCATAAATATAGTGTTTATTGATTGTTCAAATTCATTTTAATGGACCCATATATATATATGCGCTATCATATTGTAATACTCTGTGTCATTTATAATGTCAGTTATACATATCATTTATCCAATGATTCAAGAGTGACTCTTATAATATACCTTTGAATATTGTAAATCTCATGTTAGTGTCCATTATATTACGTAATCAGATTAGCGGGATAATCTACCTGGTCAGTTCGATAACTTCACACGTAACTTGTTACTCAAATAGCAAGTAATTAACATTGGAGAGGGGTTAGGGGGGTGGGGGGGGGGGGCTATCAAAGTTAACTAAATTGCAATAGTTGAGTATGTTGCGGTTATTATCCCCTCTTTATAACTTCAAAATGTGTACTCTAAATCTGTAGTTACATGTAGATCTCGACTGGAACATAGACTATCGAGTGCACGTATATCTTTTGAAATCTCCGTAACCCACCGTCAACTCACACAGTATATGACACTTTTTTAATTTCGAATTTGACTCTTCTATTCAACGAGAAAAGTTCTGTTGAAAACTTGCTTGGTATGTCTCAGGGACGTATATGCACATATACGTCCCTGGTATGTCTGTATCACAGTTTTTTCATATTTTATTTTTAACATAAATGAATAAAATGCGGATTAAAACCAAAGGCACTTGTGGTCAGGTGAATAGCCATCTAAATATATAGATAACATAGCGAAATATGATAATTAAAATAAAATATAAAAACTGAATTTTCAAATTTTCTTTTTATGTTATTAATCATCTAAAACCATATTGAAAATAATTGCCAAATTTCAGCTTGATACGTCAAGCGGTTTAATTTAACCAAAAAAAATCGACTATCAGACACTCTTTTTTTTGTGAAATTTAACTGCTTGACGTATCAAGCTGAAATTTGGCAATTACTTTCATTATGGTTTCAGATGATTAATAACATAAAAAGAAAATTGTTAAAGTCAGTTTTTATATTTTATTTCAATTATTCATATTTTGCAAATTATCTATATATTTAGATGACTATTCTCCTGACCACAAGTGCCTGTGATTCAAACCAATTAAGTAATTTTCTCATCTTATTTTCAAAAGATGTTCCATGTTCATTTCTTGTCAGTAAAACACAGGGGTTTTCAAAGATCTAATTTTATTTTTTCTCAAACAGAATTCGAAATACATTGTCTTGATTTCTATTTCGATGTGTGTGCCTGAAGACAGGTAACATCAGGATTTCGCTCATATTCCATTTATTTTACAATATTCACGATTTGAAATGTTTTTTTTTATACTGCATAGACATAAATAAACTATCAATAGATAGAAAGCTGTTAACTTTTATACACACCTATAATTTCTCAAACATATATAAGGATAAAAGAAGTCGAAATGTGATACCCGTCAAAACAGTTTATACAGGTCGAAAGTATTGATAAAAGTCATATATTTTTATTTTCCAATATACCGTACATCGTATTGT
Source organism: Mimachlamys varia (assembly GCA_947623455.1). Taxonomy (NCBI): domain Eukaryota; kingdom Metazoa; phylum Mollusca; class Bivalvia; order Pectinida; family Pectinidae; genus Mimachlamys; species Mimachlamys varia. The sequence goes on from OX392542.1 coordinate 35,419,203, forward strand.
ACGTATAAAAAGGCTGGTCTTGTCGTTCTATATGACGTTACTAACTGTTCTTAAAATAATCCAATAAAATACATGGTTTTCGAAGTCTCGAGTCTATACACGGAATTAGATTATATCTAAGTCCGTGGTCTAAAGTAACACAAATATCCCTTTCCTTATCTGTTTGTTTGAGGTTGTTTCTAGGTAGTTTTTTTATTTATACAGCCGACCGACATGCATTAAAATTTTTCAGCGTGCATTTTAAAAGGTGTTACGATCAGTTCCTGCTGATATGTGCATGCAATCAACGTGACCATCAGTGAATACACACGCCGTTTTAGCGGTGTTATATGAAATAAAATATGAGAAAATTAATACCTAATCATATCAAGTGCATGTTTTGAAGTCTTTCCGCAAAATAATAACCTGATAATCATGTTAGCGAGTCCGGCGGTAATTGATTTATGGTCGAGTGATCATGACCACGTGTGCCGCACACCTGTGGAACTCCCGACCCCCTCACCACTAATTACGGCCCCCTGGGGCATATAACACCTTGGAATTACCAGTAGGGTCATTAATGAACTCCATACAACCTTGATATATAATAAGTGTCATATTCTTGAATAGAAGACTCTATACAAATAACAAGTCGTGATACGATTCATATATTTTTAATATAATGACTACACAAGTCTATCAGTGCGGTCACCGTTGTGACGTCACTTCCGGTCGTATGGCAAAATCGGGGATTTTCGGATTTGCGTTCAGGTGTGAAATTTAGAAAAATGGTCAAAACTTCGTAATTTTTACAAAAAAAAATTTTTCGTGAGAATTATCTCACTAACTATTTACCAATCTTTCCATACACAAAAGATGGTTTTGCACTACAGTTACTCTTTAAGTTTATCTTACCATTAAACCATCCTAAGGTGTTTAGTAGTGAAATCAAATGCTTCCATCGTCGGAAATCATTTAAAACAATAGTTTTTAACTTGACGCAAAAACAATGATTGTATTTTGGCGCAAAAACGAACATCGAGAACTTTCTGGCTTTTCCATAAGTCTACTGCTGTTCGGAACCTCATTTCCGTCACAGGTAATTCCAATATCGAAGACTTCGGGGGTTTACTGAGATTTTACGACTCCGCGCTGGCAATCAATAAATAAAAGTGTGGATCATTGTAGCTTTTTAGAAAGGGGAATATATAGGGAATGGATGGAAGCTGTTCATTTTTCTCTAGTATGAACGGAAAGTAAGTTTTTTGGACCGTTTTGTAATGTGGTCCAGGTATTTTCTGCCACTGAGTTGCATACCTTCTCTCTTTTTCAGTATCTGATAGTCGATTTTTTGTGAAATTTAACCGCTTGACGTATCAAGCTGAAATTTGGCAGTTATTTTCATTATGGTTTTAGATGATTAATAACATAAAAAGAAAATTGGAAAATTTAGTTAATATATTTTATTTTATTTTTTCAAATTTCCCTATATTCTATATATTATATATATTACATTTACAATATCGTACAAGACAACAGAGACAGCGAAAAAAGTTCTGATGAAGAGTCGGTCAAAAATGACCAAAGAAAAAAATGTATGCACAATTGTTTCAAGAAAAATTGACCTATACACATTTAAATGGCTTGTTAAAAAAACTAACACCGGTGGTTACTGCAGTTCCAAAATTATATTGCCGTGTCTGAAACAAATCTGTTTACATAACAAAGTGGATGTTTTCATTTCCATGGTTTTTTGTTTGATCATGAATGAACAGTTTTGCCTTTCTTTGATATATAGGCTTATGTACATGTGTTACAGAGCATATTACTAGTATTAATGTTAAAAAAAATTGAATGGCTTTTGGGTTATCTTGAATCCCCCTTAGATTTTACCCAACCACCCCCCACCCCCCCTCCAATTTATTGATAAGGGGGGATCATATCCCCCTCAATCGGAGTCATGAAGAAATTTCTGGAGAAAACATTGTGTCAATATTAGCAACAGATTCTTCAGTTAAACAAAAGATTTTGTTGTTTCTTTATTACGCTAGACCTCTTTATGATGATGATTTTAACCTTTTTTGCTAATGTAAAAACAAATTTCATTTACTGCTATTATTATCAGTGCCATTGGAATAAATGCTCTATTTCAATTTAAAACAGATTCTGAGTTTTTCTTGGCAAGTAATTAGTAGAATTTGTCATGTGTGCTATAATTAGTTTGCTAGGTCTATAGCCTCCTTTAAACCAATGATAATATAATTGTATTTCTACCACAATACCCTGTTTATTCTACTCTCAGACCATTGTATAAACGTGCTGACTGTTGGATAAATATACGTTATATACCACTAATGGAATATGACCTTCCGGACTTTTGATAGGTTGAGAAGTTGAACTTTGACTGGAAATCACATGGTTCAATACAACATGCTGATTGCTGACGTCGTCATAATTTGGCGGGAATATATACGAGATGATGTGTTTTCGCGTAAATATCATCCGCGGTTCACAGAAAACAACACTGCCATTGTGACTTAATAGTATTGTGGTAGAAACAGGTCACACGACTCACGGTTACATAGTTGCCAACCCTCCCTATTAAGGAGGGAGACTACCGATTTTGGACCCAAAAATGTTGCATTTTCAACTTTAGAATTTGCTTAACTGTTCCTATTTTTAAAGATCTGATGATTTCATCTGAAAGAAGAGCTCAAAAGAAGCCATTTAAAGGTGTTATTTTTCCTCTGAATGTACATGTATACATATTATTTATGTTTTCAATTCTGAGCAAGCATAATCTCCTCCATGGAAATTTTAAAAAGTTGGCAAGTATGTGGTTATTGGATATGGAATTTATTTCACTCTCGTTAATTTTTTTTTTAGAAGCCATTTAAAGGTGTTATTTTTCCTCTGAATGTACATGTATACATATTATTTATGTTTTCAATTCTGAGCAAGCATAATCTCCCCCATGGAAATTTTAAAAAGTTGGCAAGTATGTGGTTATTGGATATGGAATTTATTTCACTCTCGTTAATTTTTTTTTTAAAGTTACAAAAGACATTGCTAAAGCTTGTGTCTTTAATAACTTTAAAAAAAAATAAATAACTCGAGTGAAAGAAATTCCATATCCAACAACCACTCTTTGTGTAACCTCTATTTATGTGCAGCATAAAGTAATTTATCACATAAACGGCCTGTTTAGTCATGTCATACGGCCATGTCATAAATATGGTATTACACATGTGTAATAAATATAACACTATTGTGATGTGATATGATTGTCTCGGTAGTGAAAATTGTACCGTCAATATAGGAATTTGCCTTGTTGATAGAGAATGAATTGGAGAGTTTCAGTGTATTTTCTCTTAAATATAAGTAAGTATGTGATAAATAGAATTTTACACTTGTGTCAATGTAATATGGAATTTATTACCAAACGATTTCAATAATTTAACAAGTTTAATAAATTCCATATTACATCGGGACTCGTGTAAGATCCTCTATTTATACCAGTCTCGAGGGTTGAGTGATTATGAAAGCCATATGTTTTCATGTATTGAAACTCCAATGTGAAACAAAAGCAATAACATATGTAACTATTAGAGTATGCACTAGCAGCAGATTCAAGATCAAGCTAAACAGTATTATACCAAATAAACTATATACAGCTATAGACCATGACATGCATTCAGTAGTCATATTCTTACCTACAAGATTGGCTGTAAAAAAAATCGAAATTAATTAAATACTATTAATCACTTATATTTTGAATGGGATTTATTTTCACATTAACATAGGTGTCAACCTCTGAAACCTCCGATGAGGGATAAAGTGTGTGAGGAAGTCTCCCTCCTAATGAGGGATAAAGTGTGTGAGGAAGTCTCCCTCCTAATGAGTAATAAAGTGTGTGAGGAAGTCTCCCTCCTAATGAGTAATAAAGTGTGTGAGGAAGTTTCCCTCCTAATGAGGGAGGGTTGACAGGTACGCGTTTATAGGCAAGGAGAGTCTTTTGGGAATTCAAATCCCTCGTGATTATTTGTAGGAAAATATCAACACTGGATGGCATCAATGATGATTCTTTAATTATTATCACAATCTGCATTTATAGACATTCCTGTTGATTATATAATATACCATAATTATTATATAATCAAAAACAAATCTGCCTGACACATACATGTATCACCAAAACATTTAGACATCTTTAGAACTCATTAAAACGACATCTCCGTAATGCTGACGATAGATCTTCACAAGACATCGTTGATGTAAGATTATAGATCATACTCAATAACATATGTCAGCTCACAATCTTTCAATAGAAAAGGTAAGGTACAAGAATATAAGACTTGTTCATGACCAGGGTTGTAAGATAGGGAAATTCCGCCCTAGGGGTTTTCAAATTTGGCAAAACCTGAGGATTTGCCAAGGGTTTTTCCAAATTTGAAAATCCTGAGGGTGGAATTTCCCATCTTACACCTTTTGTCATGAAAGAGTATTTTTCTCTCATTTTAACTACCTGAATAAGCTCAAAAACCATGAAAATACCTTTTAAGGTCACTAGGTTCCTTTGTCAATATCCATAGGAATTTCATGAAATTTAACTCAAATGTTCACTAGTGTAAAGAACAAGTGTTTTTGTTGTAATTGGCCGAAAAACTGCAGAAATCTTTTTTGGGTGAATAACTGATATTTTCAGGGAAACACCAGAAAGAGTGAAATTAACAACTAACATATTACGTTTTAATGTATTACAATGGTAACGTTATATATATACATATAAAACAGAAAAGAAGGCAAATATTTTACGTTTCGTATAACTTCTATTCAACAAAACAAACAATCATATGCATGTTTTTCATCAACATTTTCAAATATCTAAAAATTGTTTGGATGTAAAACTGATATTTTTAAATCATGTTATGAAGAAACAATCCTTAAATAAGGAACAAAGCATAACAAAATTGAACCAAAAAAAAATATTTCACTTAAAATTTGGGGCAAATAATCAGGATTATTGATTTTTTTATTTCAGTTGCTTCCCCTTTCACTGCAACTGGACTTAATTGTAGGAGGTATACATTTTCCCATATCACATAAAACCCACTTCTTAAAGGCCCAATATACATAACTTCAGGAAATATTTCGGGATTCTGAAAAATTATGAAAAAAAATCCAGTTGATAACCATGGAAAAATAAGTCTAAACCGAAGTAAACCTGAGTGGTAACTAACAAGAAAATCTTGACAAAAAAATCCAAAGAATTGAAAATAGTTCAGGTGGGGCCCACTTCAACAACAAACCGAAGGTAGATTAGACAGCTAGAAATGGACGCGTGTTTACAAATACCGTGTTTCAACTGCTGCTGTACCGGTAACCGCGTAAGAATTCATCTAAAATATTGCTGATATCAGTTAATCCTACCTAAATCTATAAATATGATAAGTTATTAGGCTTGATTTTCGCTTTAAGTTTTTGCCGAAAGTTACGTATATTGGGCCTTTAAGTATCTAAATATAGATTAATAAAACCACATGCATCGAAAATGTATTATAGGAACATTTCAGTTAAACCTAATTTAAACAACCCCGGTACTTATATGAAATAGATTATCAAGCCCATACCGATTGAAAGTCTAAATGACAGACCTTCCTTGAACACCTGACACAACACGTCTATTCGACACTGACTGTGGCACTTTCGGTTTGTCCGCTTAATCTCCATTGTTTATACAGGTTTGGGATCGCACAACGTTACACGATGTGCGGTGTGCGCACGATGGGTGAACGGTGTATGCACGATGTGCGAACGATGCTATCCCGGGCGATTATTTCTAACGCACATGTGGGCGCACGATAAACTAACATTGTGCGATGACAATCGTGGTTGATTTAAAATGAGAAATGGCTTAACACTAATACATTTTGTATACGGTTTCGCGCTAGTTGTTTTAAGCAAATTTCTATATTTAAACTATATACATTAGCTGATATTTCTATCAATATATTTCTTAAAATTAGGAAAAGTCTTTTTGTAGTTTTTGAAACAAACCAAATATACACATTGTAAACTTTCAACACATATTGACAAGTTCTCGTTCAGGTAAATATTGCCAGTTTTTACCAAGTTATACCTGTACATCGACCATATATGTAGATGCCTCTTGCTCAGGACACTTACAACACTCGCCAAGGTGTGAAAACACAGGTACGGTGGTGGGGAGGGGAGGGGACGGGGTGTTCAAATAACTAATTATAAGAGTCCAGTTTGTTTTCATAACGGTTGATCGGTATAATGGCTGTCGCAGCGGATCGCCGGACAGGGGGCAGGGAACTTGCCTGACTAGTTTACACCAATTATCAGGCGGTCGGTGCGAGGGTTGTAATTCCTCTAAACAAGGAACACCCGAACGTGGTGGCACTCGTGACAAATTTGTAACCTATGACAGTGATAGGGTAGAAATTTGCAAAATATACCATGTGCATGCAGGGTGTTCTTTGGTTGACTGCAAGTTTAGCCATGTATGTGGGGTACTGCCTGGGTGTGGACAGGCACATACTGCGATAGCCCACTCTAACAGCAAAAAACTAACAGCGCTGGAATCAGTCCCGACAAAAGCTTTATGCCTTCCTGTCTGGGAAGAAGAGTTGCTCAATGATGTAGATAAAGAATACAATGTATCTCCTTCAAGGGATTCGCGATGGGTTTGACATCATAGATCCACATGCTGTTCCTTCACCTGTCGAGACACGTAATCATAAATCTGCTCATCCTAATGGCCCTCTTTATGCTGAGGCCACAAAGCAAATCCAAAATGAAATTGAAAATGGGAATTATATCAAAGCACAAAGCAAACCATGTATTGTTAATCCTATTGGTGTCATACCCAAACCTGATGGTGGTGTACGCCTTATTCATGATTATAGTCGGCCATCAAGAAAAGCTGTGAATGATTGTGTCGTGTTTTGATAAGCAGTGATTTCAAACTTTAGGGAGTGCTAAAGCGTTGATGACCTCAAATGTTTTATGGCAAAAATTGATTTAAAATCAGCATATCGATCAGTTAAAATTAGCAAACATAGTCAAACGGTGACAGGTTTAAAGTGGAAACTTGATGGTAAAACTCAATACATGTATGATTCTAAATTTGCCTTTGGGTCCAGACTAGGGCCAGGCATAGTCAACCAATTCACCCAGGCAGTTAGGCGTATGGCAGCGCGGCATGGTTTTTCTGTTGTTGCATATATACAGTGTAGATGGTTTTTTTCTTTGTGATAAGACGCATGATCATTGCCAAGAGGCTATGACTTTTCTTGTTCAGCTTTTGCATAAGCTTGGATTCCAAATTAGTTGGTCAAAATAGCAGGTCCATCCCAAACACTAACATTTTTGGGAGTGGAGCTTGACTCTGTGACTATGGAAATGTGTTTTCCACAGGAGAAATAAATTTCTTTAAAGGGAGAGTTGGATCTGTTTGCTAGGCAAAAGCGTGTGTCGAAACGACAATTACAATCTTTGGCGGGTAAGCTAAATTGGGCGGCAACAGCAGTGATGGGCCTTCGCAGAATCATCAATGCATTTTGCACCTTTCAACACGGCGATCATATAAGATGTATATGAAAGGCTACACAATCGCTGCTTTATATATATTTTGCATTCCGTGATTTGAAGCAAAGGTTTATATATCAGCCATATTGGATTGGTTTTCACTTCCTTATATGGGCATTCTGCATGATTCTATAATGTTCGTTTAAAAACATTTCACATGAACGGAGTTAGATTTAATCATATGTGAAGTTAATGCAAGATTCATGTAAGAAGTGTTCCGCTTGTCCGTAATTACCCAAATGTGACACAGTATTCTGATCGAAGCGCCATATACTGTAAAAGTTGTCTCCTTTATTTAGAGTATTTACAGATATTACCGCTAGGTGTCTCAAACTCCATATATCTGTTTTTTTACTAATCGCTATATGCACAGAGTTACAAACACCTCCATAAAAAAGTATTTATGGTCCCGCCCCCCGAGGGGGGAACGGATAGCCCAGGGGTACTGAAATTTACAAATTAAACAAAACCCCTGATGATCTTACTATCCATGTAGAGAAATAGGCTTAAGTACCTCTGAGTCTGGAGAAGAACATTTTGGAAATTTAGGATAATTTTCCATTTTGGGCCCCCGCCTTGGCCCCTGGGGTAGGGGCAGGAATCCAAATTTTACAGATTGATTCCATCTTTCTCCAAGGATGATTTTGATAAGGTAGGAATAATTTCCTACTCCAAATGGACATAATATACCCAGAAGTGTTATTTCCCAATATAAACTAAAGTAAACTTTACCCCCTCCCCCAGGGGGAACGGATAGCCCGGAGTTACTGAAATTTACAAATTAAACAAAACCCCTGATGATCTTACTATCCATGTAGAGAAATAGGCTTAAGTACCTCTGAGTCTGGAGAAGAACATTTTGGAAATTTAGGATAATTTTCCATTTTGGGCCCCCGCCTTGGCCCCTGGGGTAGGGGCAGGAATCCAAATTTTACAGATTGATTCCATCTTTCTCCAAGGATGATTTTGATAAGGTAGGAATAATTTCCTACTCCAAATGGACATAATATACCCAGAAGTGTTATTTCCCAATATAAACTAAAGTAAACTTTACCCCCTCCCCCAGGGGGAACGGATAGCCCGGAGTTACTGAAATTTACAAATTAAACAAAACCCCTGATGATCTTACTATCCATGTAGAGAAATAGGCTTAAGTACCTCTGAGCCTGGAGAAGAAGATTTTTGAAATTTAGGATAATTTTCCCTTTGGGGCGCCGCCCTGGCCCCTGGGGTAAGGGCTGGAATCCAAATTTTACAGACAGATTCCATCTTTCTCCAAGGATGATTGTGACAAGGTAGGAATAATTTCCTACTCCAAATGGACAAAATATTACCAAAAGTGTTATTTCCCTAAATAAACTATAGTAAACTTAAACCCCTTCCCGAGGGGGAACGGAGAGTCCGGGGGTACTGAAATTTACAGATTAAACAAAGCCCCTGATGGTCTTTCTATTCATGTAGAGGAATAGGCTGTTGTACCTCTTGTTCTGGAGAAGATAATTTTTGAAATTCAGGATAATTTTCCTTTTGGGGCCCCGCTCTAGCCCCTAGGGTAGGAGCAGGAATCCCAATTTTACAACTCTGTATCCTCATCAACTAAGGATCACTTTGGCCAAGTTTGAAAAGATTCCATCCACTGGTTCTGGAGAAAAAGTCGAAAATGTAAAAAGTTACGCACTACAGATGATGCATGACGCCGGACGGAAAGTGATTGGAATAGGTCACTTGAGACATCGTCACTAAACCAATATAGCTAAATAACCCTTTTTGGCCATGTCCCTCAGCCCCCTAGGGGTTCAGTCCCACAATTAGAACAATTTTGAATCCTGAGCACTTCGGGATGCTTCCTGCCAAATAAGGTTGATTTCCAATCAGTGGTTATGGAGAAGAAGTGGCTAATATCAATATAGCCTAATAATTCTTTTTGGCCCTGCCCCTCAGCTCCCTTGGGGGATCAGTTTACAAAATTGTTGACGGACGACGGACAACAGACGACAGACGGACGACGAACGCCACGGTATTGAACAAGGTGTCTATATCATTGGTATATTTTACAGTGTTAAACAAGGTGTCTATATATATCATTGGGATATTTTACAGTGTTAAACAAGGTGTCTATATCATTGGGATATTTTACTGTGTTTAACAAGGTGTCTATATCATTGGGATATTTTACAGTGTTAAACAAGGTGTCTATATCATTGGGATATTTTACTGTGTTAAACAAGGTGTCTATATATATCATTGGGATATTTTACACTGTTAAACAAGGTGTCTATATATATCATTGGGATATTTTACTGTGTTAAACAAGGTGTCTATATATATCATTGGGATATTTTACAGTGTTAAACAAGGTGTCTATATCATTGGGATATTTTACTGTGTTAAACAAGGTGTCTATATCATTGGGATATTTTACAGTGTTAAACAAGGTGTCTATATCATTGGGATATTTTACAGTGTTAAACAAGGTGTCTTTATATATCATTGGGATATTTTACTGTGTTAAACAACAAGGTGTCTATATCATTGGGATATTTTACAGTGTTAAATAAGGTGTCTATATATATCATTGGGATATTTTACTGTGTTTAACAAGGTGTCTATATCATTGGGATATTTTACTGTGTTAAACAAGGTGTCTATATCATTGGGATATTTTACAGTGTTAAACAAGGTGTCTATATCATTGGGATATTTTACAGTGTTAAACAAGGTGTCTATATCATTGGGATATTTTACAGTGTTAAACAAGGTGTCTATATCATTGGGATATTTTACTGTGTTAAACAAGGTGTCTATATCATTGGGATATTTTACAGTGTTAAACAAGGTGTCTATATCATTGGGATATTTTACAGTGTTAAACAAGGTGTCTATATATATCATTGGGATATTTTACAGTGTTAAACAAGTTGTCTATATATATCATTGGGATATTTTACTGTGTTAAACAAGGTGTCTATATATATCATTGGGATATTTTACAGTGTTAAACAAGGTGTCTATATCATTGGGATATTTTACTGTGTTAAACAAGGTGTCTATATCATTGGGATATTTTACAGTGTTAAACAAGGTGTCTATATATATCATTGGGATATTTTACAGTGTTAAACAAGGTGTCTATATCATTGGGATAATTTACAGTGTTAAACAAGGTGTCTATATCATTGGGATATTTTACAGTGTTAAACAAGGTGTCTATATCATTGGGATATTTTACAGTGTTAAACAAGGTGTCTATATCATTATGGTATTTTACAGTGTTAAACAAGGTGTCTATATCATTGGGATATTTTACAGTGTTAAACAAGGTGTCTATATCATTGGGATATTTTACAGTGTTAAACAAGGTGTCTATATATATCATTGAGATATTTTACAGTGTTAAACAAGGTGTCTATATCATTGGGATATTTTACAGTGTTAAACAAGGTGTCTATATCATTAGGATATTTTACTGTGTTTAACAAGGTGTCTATATATATCATTGGGATATTTTACTGTGTTTAACAAGGTGTCTATATCATTGGGATATTTTACAGAGTTAAACAAGGTGTCTATATCATTGGGGTATTTTACAGTGTTAAACAAGGTGTCTATATCATTGGGATATTTTACAGTGTTAAACAAGGTGTCTATATATATCATTGGGATATTTTACAGTGTTTAACAAGGTGTCTATATATATCATTGGGATATTTTACAGTGTTAAACAAGGTGTCTATATCATTGGGGTATTTTACTGTGTTTAACAAGGTGTCTATATCATTGTGATATTTTACAGTGTTAAACAAGGTGTCTATATCATTGGGGTATTTTACTGTGTTAAACAAGGTGTCTATATATATCATTGGGGTATTTTACTGTGTTTAACAAGGTGTCTATATCATTGGGATATTTTACTGTGTTAAACAAGGTATCTATATCATTGGGATATTTTACAGTGTTAAACAAGGTGTCTATATCATTGGGATATTTTACAGTGTTAAACAAGGTGTCTATATATATCATTGGGGTATTTTACTGTGTTTAACAAGGTGTCTATATCATTGGGATATTTTACTATGTTAAACAAGGTGTCTATATATATCATTGGGATATTTTACAGTGTTAAACAAGGTGTCTATATCATTGGGATATTTTACTATGTTAAACGAGGTGTCTATATATATCATTGGGATATTTTACTGTGTTAAACAAGGTGTCTATATATATCATTGGGATATTTTACAGTGTTAAACAAGGTGTCTATATATATCATTGGTATATTTTACTGTGTTAAACAAGGTGTCTATATCATTGGGATATTTTACTATGTTAAACAAGGTGTCTATATCATTGGGATATTTTACAGTGTTAAACAAGGTGTCTATATATATCATTGGGATATTTTACAGTGTTAAACAAGGTGTCTATATATATCATTGGGATATTTTACTGTGTTTAACAAGGTGTCTTTATATATCATCGGGATATTTTACAGTGTTAAACAAGGTGTCTATATCATTGGGATATTTTACAGTGTTAAACAAGGTGTCTATATCATTGGGATATTTTACAGTGTTAAACAAGGTGTCTATATATATCATTGGGATATTTTACAGTGTTAAACAAGTTGTCTATATATATCATTGGGATATTTTACTGTGTTAAACAAGGTGTCTATATATATCATTGGGATATTTTACAGTGTTAAACAAGGTGTCTATATCATTGGGATATTTTACTGTGTTAAACAAGGTGTCTATATCATTGGGATATTTTACAGTGTTAAACAAGGTGTCTATATATATCATTGGGATATTTTACAGTGTTAAACAAGGTGTCTATATCATTGGGATATTTTACTGTGTTAAACAAGGTGTCTATATCATTGGGATATTTTACAGTGTTAAACAAGGTGTCTATATCATTGGGATATTTTACAGTGTTAAACAAGGTGTCTATATCATTGGGATATTTTACAGTGTTAAACAAGGTGTCTATATCATTGGGATATTTTACAGTGTTAAACAAGGTGTCTATATCATTGGGATATTTTACAGTGTTAAACAAGGTGTCTATATATATCATTGGGATATTTTACTGTGTTTAACAAGGTGTCTATATATATCATTGGGATATTTTACAGTGTTAAACAAGGTGTCTATATCATTGGGATATTTTACTGTGTTTAACAAGGTGTCTATATCATTGGGATATTTTACAGAGTTAAACAAGGTGTCTTTATCATTGGGATATTTTACAGTGTTAAACAAGGTGTCTATATATATCATTGGGATATTTTACTGTGTTAAACAAGGTGTCTATATATATCATTGGGATATTTTACAGTGTTAAACAAGGTGTCTATATATATCATTGGGATATTTTCCAGTGTTAAACAAGGTGTCTATATCATTGGGATATTTTACTGTGTTAAACAAGGTGTCTATATCATTGGGGTATTTTACAGTGTTAAACAAGGTGTCTATATCATTGGGATATTTTACAGTGTTAAACAAAGTGTCTATATCATTGGGATATTTTACAGTGTTTAACAAGGTGTCTATATATATCATTGGGATATTTTACAGTGTTAAACAAGGTGTCTATATCATTGGGGTATTTTACTGTGTTTAACAAGGTGTCTATATCATTGGGATATTTTACACTGTTAAACAAGGTGTCTATATCATTGGGATATTTTACTGTGTTTAACAAGGTGTCTATATATATCATTGGGATATTTTACAGTGTTAAACAAGGTGTCTATATCATTGGGATATTTTACAGTGTTAAACAAGGTGTCTATATCATTGGGATATTTTACAGTGTTAAACAAGGTGTCTATATCATTGGGATATTTTACAGTGTTTAACAAGGTGTCTATATATATCATTGGGATATTTTACAGTGTTAAACAAGGTGTCTATATCATTGGGGTATTTTACTGTGTTTAACAAGGTGTCTATATCATTGGGATATTTTACACTGTTAAACAAGGTGTCTATATCATTGGGATATTTTACTGTGTTTAACAAGGTGTCTATATATATCATTGGGATATTTTACAGTGTTAAACAAGGTGTCTATATCATTGGGATATTTTACAGTGTTAAACAAGGTGTCTATATCATTGGGATATTTTACAGTGTTAAACAAGGTGTCTATATATATCATTGGGATATTTTACAGTGTTAAACAAGGTGTCTATATCATTGGTATAGGGTACCTATCATAGGGTGGTCGGGTGGTGCAGTGGATAGCGCACTTGCCTTTCACCAAGGCGGCCGGGGTTCGATTCCCCGATCGGACGTGAAAAGGTCCGGGGTCACCTGCCCGACCACGTGGGTTTTCTCCGGGTACTCCGGTTTCCTCCCACAATAAGACCCCTCGCGCGCTAACATTCGGGCCAACAAGAGTGATTAATATAAGTTGTATAGCTTGTTTCATAATTGTTGTAAAATAAATGAAGTTGATATTTATTGGGATATTTTACAGTGTTAAACAAGGTGTCTATATCATTGGGATATTTTACAGTGTTAAACAAGGTGTCTATATCATTGGGATATTTTACAGTGTTAAACAAGGTGTCTATATATATCATTGGGATATTTTACAGTGTTAAACAAGGTGTCTATATCATTGGGGTATTTTACTGTGTTAAACAAGGTGTCTATATCATTGGGATATTTTACAGTGTTAAACAAGGTGTCTATATCATTGGGATATTTTACAGTGTTAAACAAGGTGTCTATATCATTGGGATATTTTACAGTGTTTAACAAGGTGTCTATATATATCATTGGGATAATTTACAGTGTTAAACAAGGTGTCTATATCATTAGGGTATTTTACTGTCTTTAACAAGGTGTCTATATCATTGGGATATTTTACAGTGTTAAACAAGGTGTCTTTATCATTGGGATATTTTACAGTGTTAAACAAGGTGTCTATATATATCATTGGGATATTTTACAGTGTTAAACAAGGTGTCTATATATATCATTGGGATATTTTACTGTGTTAAACAAGGTGTCTATATATATCATTGGGATATTTTACATTGTTAAACAAGGTGTCTATATATATCATTGGGATATTTTACAGTGTTAAACAAGGTGTCTATATATATCATTGGGATATTTTACTGTGTTAAACAAGGTGTCTATATATATCATTGGGATATTTTACAGTGTTAAACAAGGTGTCTATATCATTTGGATATTTTACAGTGTTAAACAAGGTGTCTATATCATTTGGATATTTTACATTGTTAAACAAGGTGTCTATATATATCATTGGGATATTTTACAGTGTTAAACAAGGTGTCTATATATATCATTGGGATATTTTACAGTGTTAAACAAGGTGTCTATATCATTTGGATATTTTACAGTGTTAAACAAGGTGTCTTTATCATTGGGATATTTTACAGTGTTAAACAAGGTGTCTATATATATCATTGGGATATTTTACAGTGTTAAACAAGGTGTCTATATCATTGGGATATTTAACTGTGTTTAACAAGGTGTCTATATCATTGGGATATTTTACAGTGTTAAACAAGGTGTCTATATCATTGGGATATTTTACAGTGTTAAACAAGGTGTCTATATATATCATTGGGATATTTTACTGTGTTAAACAAGGTGTCTATATATATCATTGGGATATTTTACAGTGTTAAACAAGGTGTCTATATCATTGGGATATTTTACAGTGTTAAACAAGGTGTCTATATCATTGGGATATTTTACAGTGTTAAACAAGGTGTCTATATCATTGGGATATTTTACAGTGTTAAACAAGGTGTCTATATATATCATTGGGATATTTTACTGTGTTAAACAAGGTGTCTATATATATCATTGGGATATTTTACTGTGTTTAACAAGGTGTCTATATATATCATTGGGATATTTTACAGTGTTAAACAAGGTGTCTATATATATCATTGGGATATTTTACAGTGTTAAACAAGGTGTCTATATCATTGGGATATTTTACTGTGTTTAACAAGGTGTCTATATCATTGGGATATTTTACAGTGTTAAACAAGGTGTCTTTATCATTGGGATATTTTACAGTGTTAAACAAGGTGTCTATATATATCATTGGGATATTTTACAGTGTTAAACAAGGTGTCTATATCATTGGGATATTTTACAGTGTTAAACAAGGTGTCTATATCATTGGGGTATTTTACTGTGTTAAACAAGGTGTCTATATCATTGGGATATTTTACAGTGTTAAACAAGGTGTCTATATCATTGGGATATTTTACAGTGTTAAACAAGGTGTCTATATCATTGGGATATTTTACAGTGTTAAACAAGGTGTCTATATATATCATTGGGATATTTTACAGTGTTAAACAAGGTGTCTATATCATAGGTATATTTTATCATCATTAATTGTGTTAATTACCTCTCAGGTCTGTGATCTTGGGTGGGTCGGCCAACAGAAGGTCTCTACACATTAAGTTGTTGAGTCCCTTCAGTTGAACAGTTTTAGTGTCACGGAACAGTTCCTGTCTCTTATTGCCTGTATAAACATAAAATATATTGTAAGTAATAACAGTCATCATGATATAATATCTATTAGCTTCACTGGATAGTTTGGTAGGATATCTATTACACCGGACAAACTGGTAAAAGTTTAGGTCTTCTTAACACTGAATTGTTCAATTGATGGCTAATCATAAAACTATTGCTAAGTTGCAAACACTTTACAATCTTAATACTTACCAGATATTTCATTTCTAGGCAAATCAGTGTCTTCAAATTTCCATTGAACAAAATTTTCATCATCTAAAATACAGCTAAATGAATCTGCTATGGATTTGGTGACTGAAGAGTTAGATGGAGCAGGACTTGGAGTTGAAGAACTTCGAGATCCAACAGCTGAAAATTGACTGACTACTGGTGAGTCTTTCTCATTTAAAAACGATGGGTTTATGATTGAAGATGAAGTCTTTCTGTTTGCTATTCTAAAACTGTCTGTACTGACACTTCGAGCTGCTCTTCCAGTTTCAGCATCATCAATTGCTGGTCTTCCGATAGATTTATCAGAGTAAAATATTCGCACAACTTGGATTTCCTTCTCCGATAACACTCCTACAAAATCCTCACACAGAGTGATCTGATCCACTGTAAAACTCCAGTCCAACTGCAGAAATAGTACAACATCCAAAAATGTATTATCTGAATTTGGCACCGTTTTTTCCACCAGATGGTATAGAAATATTCCATTTTCTGAAGCAACAGCAAGGTTACCAGTCCTGTCACATGTTGATATGCTTGAAACTGCATGTTTACATGGAATGTCAATTACGTCCATCCACTCAGGTGTTTTGTTAGACGGTTTTAAACTTTGGTTTCCACCTGCTAGACGTACATGTGCTAATGGACGTCTGTCTTCAGTGCATACAGTCCAGTTTAGATATATTTTTACTGAGTAAAATTTCTGCCTTCTTGAGACCTTGCATTCTATTGTTGCAACATAACCACCTAAATAGGAATAAATGATATTAAAATTGTGTACACAATGTCATGTTAAACCATTTTCATCGTATCAAAATTTCTCAAGCATACTTAAAACATTTAGTATTGGTCAGCAGGACCATTGTAACAGATAATGGTCCCCGAGATGCACTTGTTTACTACATTTATCACATTTTATCATTTGCCTAAGTCACAATTATTTAGGCATGAAACATTATAAACAAATGCAAATATTAATTTTATTTGCATGTGGAAAAATAGACACATTACTGTTTTTGCCTTTACAATATGGCCTATAAATATAACTTAACTTAATAATTAATGGACAGAAGCAAACAATATTTGCAACAATTAATATATGCCTCAATGTCCATATCTTAAATTCGACACTATAATAATAATTGTTAATATCATACATGTATCATTAGTGATATTGTAGCAGTGATATTACTGCAAGCTAATTAAATGTTCAAATATGTTGTATATTTTTTTCAAATAAACTCATATTAACCCCCACCCCCGGTATGCCCCCACCCCC
Source organism: Mimachlamys varia (assembly GCA_947623455.1). Lineage (NCBI taxonomy): Eukaryota > Metazoa > Mollusca > Bivalvia > Pectinida > Pectinidae > Mimachlamys > Mimachlamys varia. The sequence continues at coordinate 35,436,831 of OX392542.1, forward strand.
GATATGTTCTAAGCTTCACTTCTGACCTTTTTCCATCAATATATATACTGACTTTATAAGTTTTTTGAAAAGCTTTTAAGGATCTGCTCTTGTGAGGTTTCAATCACGTTCAAATCTCATTTTGATCTCACGTGATATATGTTTGTAATATCTAACAATGTACATATATATGTATTATCAATTTTGATAGCAAATATGCATCTGAAAAATGTAGCAAAAAATTAGATGTCTGTTGTTTGTAGAACTGTTTTAAGAAGAAATTTTTAAAAATGCCAATGATGGCGACCATTTTGAAAATAAGTATTTCTGTTATTTCTTGTACTTCACAAATGGCCAAAATTTTATGTTTTTTGAGATTTAAAATTCAAAATAGTCAGTGTGTTGCCATTTTTCATCATAGCAAGTTCAATTTTGCTGTACAACTTCGTTATGTTCATTATAAAGCAAATATTATGCAACACAGATATTTTATTTACATTTTTGATATTTTTTTCAAATTTTTAGTGTAGCTGAAGCTATTTTAATTTTTGACTCAAGAAGTGAAAAATAACACATTGGATAATGGGACAAAAAAACAAGCACGCTACCCCCCAGTTTTTATGACCGTTTTAGAATGAGAAACCCATTTCCTTTTGATCTGCAAAATATCTAAAAAAGTTTGTCGCTTGAATTTGTTTTATAAAGCATTAAATCTGCAAAATATGATGAAAAATGGAGTATTTTCTCATTGAAAAATAAGGGGTAGGGGGTAACTTAAATTTATTTTTTGAGCTAAAAGAATAATTTAAAGATCTTTTACTTCCATAATATATAAGAACATACTATTTTTGTTCATTCTGCAAACATTCATACATATCTGATCACAAATCTGGAAGACATTGAATGAAATTGTCCTGCAATTGGCCAAAACAGCATTTTTCACATAGATCACTTGTTTTGCTCATTTTGGTATCTTCGACCGAGCATAGCACAAAAACGAGTTAACTACCATATATTTCTGTTTGCATTTTCTGCTATGCAATGAACTCCCCTTTTCAAAAAGTACATCAGAAAAAAAGTTAGTCATCAGAAATTTTTGACTTTTCACAAGAGAAGATCCTTAAGTTCATAGATATATATTTTCCACATCCTTCCTACTTGGTATATGCATTTATTAGAGGTCGAAAAGTGATGTTACAGCCAGATCATGAAAGAGCGAAAACAAATTTTCAATGTCAAATCAAAGACGGCCGTCTTTCAGCCATTTTGTTTTTCTGATCAGTCCCGAAATAAAAAGAGCACAAGAAGCCACCAAGGGAAACCTAAATATGAAATTTGAGTAGGACCAATTAAGTACTTTTGAAACAAAGCGATCAAACAAACTTTCAATGGCAAAATCAAAGATGGCTGCTTTTCAACCATTTTTTTTTTTATCAATCCCATCTTCAAAGTTTGATTGGACAGATGAGCTGGGCAAGGTATTCAATCATTCAAAGGAGGTCATCATACAGGAAATGAAAGAAGGGGTACGCCTGTTTGACCCCAACAGCCCGACTTGCCTGGCCATCGACAGGTCTGTTGATGGACCTGGATTCCTTTTGATGCAAAAGTACTGCCAGTGTACACCCAAGACACCCGCCTGCTGCCCAGATGGATGGAAGCTAAGTCTAGCTGACAGCCAGTTTACACATCCTGCCGAAAGTCAGTATGCTCCTGTTGAAGGTGAAGCATTGGCCATCGTTTACGCACTGCACCAGACTCAATACTATGTGCTAGGGTGCAAAGATTTACTCATAGCAACGGATCATAAGCCACAACTTCAGATCCAAAATGACAGGTCACTTACAGACATCAGCAACAGGTAACTACTTAACCTCAAGGAGAAGACACCCTTAATAGCCTTTGCCAACATGGTGAGCATGATGACATGGCTGATGACAAGCTCACTGTTGCTGCAGCAACTACTGCATTGAAATCTGTTATCAACGTCATTACATGGGACATGGTTCGGGAAGCTACTGTATCAGATAGCACATTTGTCATCCATATTCACTACCTAGAGGCTGGATACCCTGAAGACTGCAGAGAGCTATCCGCTGATCTGCATCCTTATCATCGCTTTGCAGCCAGTTTATGTGTTGTGGATTGTGTGGTACTTTGGGTCAATGCATGGTGATCCCATGGCCACTTGCCCTTCGCAGACCTGTCATTAATGCACTACATGCAGCCCATGAAGGTGTCAGTGCAATGCGTACACATGCCATATAGACTCAGTGTATTTGCCTGATATCACAGTGGACATTGCCAGAGTGAGAGACCAATGTTCACATTTACACCAGATGGCCAAGTCGAACCCGATGTGGTTCAATGTCCGAACACCACCAGATTACCCATTCCAGATGATCTGTGGTGACTACTTTACCTACAACGGCAGGGATTATGTGGTGATCGTGGATAGATATTCCAACTGGCCTATGGTGCACTGGTCAGATTCCGGTGCAGTCGGTCTTGTCACTTGTGAGACTTTTGTGACATTTGGCATTCCAGAGCAGTGTTTTTTTTACTAACTTTTTCCAACTACCAATACCTTTTCAATTGGGAAAATACACAGCATTTTCAAAAAATTGGGAAAATATGGAAATTGTTAAATAGATCTTAATTATTATTTGTTTTATTTTCTTTTTTAATCCAATTGCTAGACATTTAAACAAAATAAAATTATTGTCACAATTTCATTTAAGTTAACACTAGACCTATACTGTGCAAAAAATATATAAAAAAAAAAAAACAAAATATTATATAATATAATATTCCTAAACTGATAACTATTGTTTGTTTCCTTTAATCTAATGGCTATAGATATTTCTCAAATAAGTAAGATTGATCGTGGGCGGATTGGTCGAGTGGTTAACACTCCGGCTTTCCATGAAGACGACCGGGGTTCGATCCCTGAAATCGTCGTATGCATGGAATATTCAAAGAAAGTGTTTTTCTCCTGCCCACACAACTCCAACAACCAAGGTGGAGCATAAAATGGTCTGGGATGGGTGTTGCGGTATCTGTGCTGTAGCATTCAAGTGTGGTTGTACTATAAAAAAGATGCCGTTGGAAACACAATCCCACTACAAACAGAACACATTTCATCTCCAGCACACATGCATACATACACGCACATATGAAGATATTAGCCAGGTGGTATAGGACAAGTAGTTAGCGCCTGATAAGGCAGCTCCTGCAAACTCCTCAGTATTGTATATGATATAATCGTATGTGTTAATTGTATTGATTGTGTAAGAATTGTATATCTATGTACTGTAAAGAGCTTTAGAGTGGCTTATGTTAGTGTGAAGTTTTTAACCAGTGATTAGTATTATGATTAGTGTATATATTTCATTAATTAGGATGGCTTTTATCTGTAGTCTTCTAAGTAAGGTAAGTGTGTTCATATGGTCAGTTTGGTGGTTTACTATTTGCTTTAGCTGTTAAATTAAGGGTCAGTTAGAGAGATGGTATCACAATTAATAGCTTTCTTAATGTGATCTGCAAATTTGAGCAGCTATCGGCTATCGCATTCCCAGCTTCAGTAGAGTTTGATACTAGCTGAGGGACTAGTGTATAAATAGGTATGAAGTCATTTAGGGATCTGGTTTATAAATAGCTAGAAGGTCAATCTGAGGACTTGTGTATAAATAGGTATGAAGTCATTTAGGGATCTGGTTTATAAATAGCTAGAAGGTCAATCTGAGGACTTGTGTATAAATAGGTATGAAGTCATTTAGGGATCTGGTTTATAAATAGCTAGAAGGTCAATCTGAGGACTTGTGTATAAATAGCTATGAAGTCATTTTAGGGATCTGGTTTATAAATAGCTAGAAGGTCGTCCTGAGGGTACATTGTAAAAATAGCTATGAGGTCATTTTGGGGGACTGGAGTATAAATAGTATGAAATCATTCTAAGGGTTTGTTTATATATAGCCTTGAGGTCATCCTGAGGGTACAGTGTATAAATAGGTATGTGGTCATTCTCAGGGAGTTGAAGTATATTTGGTAGATGATGTCATTAGCTATATTTAGTTAGTTGAAGTATATTTAGCATATGATGTCAGTATCTTAAAATAGTGCTGCCTATATAAAGGGGTGTTCCTGAGTTCAGGGGGAGTTAGTTTCTATATGGAGTCGGGAGAGTTGTTATTTGAAGTGAAGTTGAGAGTGGAGGTTTTAGTTGTAGTTTTGAGTCGAGTAGAGTTTGAGTTGGAGAGCTTTGAGAGACTTGCGAGGAGTCTATAGATATATAGTTAGAATAGTTGTAGTAGACTTTAGTTATTTCGTTCCGTTATAGACATTTAAGTTTTGAACAGTGCATTCGGACCTAATATAATCAAATTGTGGTTAATCCTAGAAAGTACATCAGCCTACTTTCCTTGGATTTATATCTTTACCAAGTTTTGTTTATTCCTCCTGGAGAACACTTTCAGATAAATATTCACCGGAATTTGTGATACATTCTTTCGTCTATTCATATTAATAAAACTTTAGCTAACTTTATGAAATTGAGTATGTTGTGTTTTTATCAAGTGAGTCTATCAGACAAATCAAACAATTACAGTGTTTAGTGAGATGGTGTCGGAAGTGTAGTAACGTGACATTAGCTAGATAGGGCGCTATATCAAATGTTGTATATTATTATCATTTATTATTTATTTAATTTTTCATTTCCGGAATTCTGGGTACGGTTTTAGTTTGATTACAAAACTTCCCCTATATACGTCTTTACTACAGACGTTTTTACTGAGAGAAATCTGGACATATGTCCTAATGACTGATAAAAGTATAAACAATCAAGCAAAAAGTAAGTACACTGTTCATAGGACTATTTTCCAACCTCATGGTTTGCAAAAGGATGTATTTTATTAATCTTAAAGTTGAGAAAATGGCTCAAACAACCTCTTCGCCCACAATTTATTTAAAAAAACATATCACTTTTATAGAATGAACTAGAACTGTAAGCCGATGGCTGACTAATACCCCCCCCCCCCCCCCCCCCCCGCTACCTCTTATTAGAGGTGTCTGACATGTTTTTGAAAAAAACATGATGTAGTACAAGTTGTATATAACATGCATTATATAATGTCAACAGTCAGCAGAATTTTAAAAGCCGAACGGACAAATTTTAACCTGTGTATAGTAATCCTCAACATTACTTACTGCGAAGTTTCATTGAAAATGACCCAGTAGTTTAGAAGAAGTTGTCCAGACATCATGTTATTACGGAAACCTGTGTATAGTCACCTCATTACCATGGCAACCAAAATTTTGACAAACAAAACCCTGTATGCAAATCTATACATGGTCCCCAACAATACTGCCAAGTTTCACTGAAATTGATCCAGTAGTTTAGGAGGAGTTGTCCGGACAACACATTATAATGGAAACCTGTGTATAGTGACCTGGTTACCATGGCAACCAAAATTTTGACAAACAAAACCCTGTATGCAAATCTATACATGGTCCCCAACAATACTGCCAAGTTTCACTGAAATTGATCCAGTAGTTTAGGAGGAGTTGTCCGGACAACACATTATAATGGAAACCTGTGTATAGTGACCTGGTTACCATGGCAACCAAAATTTTGACAAACAAAACTCTGCATGCACATCTACACATGGTCCCCAACAATACTGCCAAGTTTCATTAAACTCGATCCAGTGGTTTATAGGAAGTTGTCCAGACAACACGTTATTACGGAAACCTGTGTATAGTGACCTGGTTACCATGGCAACCAAAATTTTGACAAACGAAACTCTGCATGCACATCTACACATGGTCCCCAACAATACTGCCAAGTTTTATTGAAATCGATCCAGTAGTTTAGGAGGAGTTGTCCGGACAACATTTTATTATGGAAACCTGTGTATAGTGACCTGGTTACCATGGCAACCAAAATTTTGACAAACAAAACCCTGCATGCACATCTACACATGGTCCCCAACCATACTGCCAAGTTTTATTGAAATCGATCGAGTAGTTTAGGAGGAGTTGTCCGGACAACACATTATAATGGAAACCTGTGTATAGTGACCTGGTTACCATGGCAACCAAAATTTTGACAAACGAAACCCTGCATGCACATCTACACATGGTCCCCAACAATACTGCCAAGTTTTATTGAAATCGATCCAGTAGTTTAGGAGGAGTTGTCCGGACAACATTTTTCTACGGACAGACGGACAGACGGACAGACAGACGGACAGACGGACAGACAGACGGACAGACAAGCTGATTCCAGTATACCCCCCCCTAACTTCGTTGCGGGGGGGTATAATAATTTTCAATAATTCACTGGTAAAAATGTAATAAAATCAGATTTTCTAAATTTTAAGATATTACCATCACATGAAAATGACATATTGACTGGTTCTTACCCCTGTAATGGAAGAGGAAAAATGTACGGCCAGACCAGGGTATACAATATAAATTACAAACCTGGGATCTTCAAAAAGACAGATCTCATGAAGTCGTTTAATTATTATACTAATATAGCAGCTAGACCAATCTGACGTACACATAATTGTCTACTAATTTTTTAAAAGGGGCCATAAAATAATTATTTTTAATAGCAGTTGACTACATGAATTAATAACAAACAAAAGTGTGACCGAAATATTACCACTTGTGACCGAAATTACTTGTGTTGTGAGGGTGATCTGAAGTTATCTCCCATGGTTAACACTACGTAAGAAGTTATTTTGATTGCAAGAAGATGGCCTCACATTATTTACCACTTTTACAACCATAACAGCATCGCAGCGACGTCATCATTCATAAAGTGATCAAAATATTACCACTGTACTCTATGGCCTAGGTTATGATGGTAGAATTACTATGGCAGCGACTGTAACATCAAGTTTCTAATTAAGTAGCAAATAATTTCATTAAACATCTTTCAGCAAAATATTAGAATCTATTTAGTTTCGTATAAATTAATGCAACTTGGATAAAAAAAAAATAAAAAGTTGAGTTTTAAGTGATTTGAGCCATTTAAGTAACAAAACCATACCCCAATATTGGCAAGTAATAGGCCGATTTGGCGTTTGATATTGATAAGCCAATTTGTGGTGTCCCCGATCTGTATATTACCATGTATGTGCAGCACCTGCAATGTTCCCTCAACGAAAATACATGTAGTCATAAATCGAGCAGGAACTGAGAAATTAGCTCTGTTTGATACAACATTTTACAAATACCTGTTTCATTATACAACAGCTGCTCGATCAGTGCCTCTGTGGAAAACGAGTTGGTTTTTGTGTATTTTGACCCGGAAGGATCTTGCTCGTCGAGTACAAAAACTTCAACAACACATTGCTGAGTTGCTACAAAGACTCGATGTTTAGATGAAAAAACAGCAACCGGTTCCCCGTCAACAGGAACAATAGCCTGGGACTTAAAGTTGTGGCACTTGTAAACCTTAACCATAATTTGAAAAGGTTATAGCAATATCTAATATAATAGAAAATGCTAATTATTTTAACACACTGCTCGAAAGCCTTACTGTCATGTTTGGACGTCAGCCATTTTGTTGATCACATGATCGTGCTCCAAACTACATTTAGAAAGGGGCGACGAATCACCGAAACGGACATAATCGGGATCGAAACGGAGTCCAAACAGAATATTTAAGGCTATTTAAAACAAATTAAACACATTTCAACACTATATATTTGAAAGAAAATATCTTAACGAAACCAGGGAGAAATGCATGCTTTTCCGAAATGGAGTAAATCGTTACCTACTCGATCGGGGTCAAACCTAACGTTAACGTGTCACAGTATGTTATTAACACGGACTTAGATTGCTATATATCTAACAATGATTTTGGGTTAGATGGGGCATACATTTTTTTACTGGCATGCACTTTATTGTATAGGAGTTCGGCCACTCATCTACATTGAATTCACGACAACATCTTCGTTGTTCACACGAGGAGTGCTCGGAAATTCTTGCAAACGTAGTACTATGCTGGAATCAAATACTCTTCATAAATGGAAAGGTCTGAAGGTGCTTTATCAAAATGGTGAATATTATGACCCCGGACTTCACATTCCTCCCTGGGGAGGGAGTCACTATAGCTTGTATGATTTGATATAGTTTGTTCATTTACATGTACAGCTGGAAATAATTGAAAATAGGTTGAAATGATAACCAGAAAATGACGGCTTGACGTTGAAATAATTTTGACTCAGGCCCACCCCGGGGCAGTGGGGATCGAGGGGCTCAAAGAGGTCAAATTAGCTAAATTTCAACAATCTTCTGCTGTAAAGACTAAGATACACACATGTATGAAGTTATTGGTACTAGTACATCAAAACTCAGGTGACCGTTAAGGTCCTTGGGCCTCTTGTTCTCCTTTGTGTTCGCAATGTTTTAGAAGTACATTCTTATAGAAGCTTCCAGACACACCCTACCTTTTTGGTAGCAATTTTACATAATTGGTCCACTATTTCTAAAGAATATTGCGTATTTATACGATTTGAAATTCTACAGTACTAATTGAATTCTTCTTCTAAATTAATAAGTTATGAGAGTTTTACGTACCTGACCCTTCTGTTTCTAGAGTACATTAGTTCAGAAAATTTTGATTCCCGACTTTTGGCCCCTACCACCACTAATGAGTCCTAAAAGGACGAAACAGCTGTATTATGCAGTTTAATTTTCTTTGGCATATGTATCTATTACTAAATTTAGAAAGAGCTGCACGTGCCAAGCCATCATTGAAATTGTTGTTTAGTACACACTGACAAAATATTTCGCGTCAATTAGAACTATTGTGTAAGAATCATCTGAGCCAATGCCCTGAACTCAGATTTCAGATTTTATTGTTCACTCAGACACACATATGTGTGTTACAAGAGGTCACATATACAAAGCAAGATTTACACATGGCGGAACACAACAAAATCACTATTTCTTCAAATCTTAACTCTTCATCTTTAGTATTTTTTCAAGTTTTTTAACAAACCCTATTTACATTTGATAAAACACGAACATTACACAGAGAAAATAAACCTTTCATTTTTGCCATATTTGGGTGTGTACAATAATACTTTGGAATTAATGATTTTCGAATTTGGCATACTGATTCATAATTACAAAACAAAAACAAAAAAATGATACTCGTCACCAACACCATCACAACACAAAGGACAAATTCTATCATGAAGAGGTATACCAGCCCATCGTCCTGTTTCTATGGGCAAATGCAAATTTGATGTACGGAATTTTACTATATTGTTTCTCTCTCTTGCATTCAATTTAAAAAAATAATCTTGAATTTCAAATTTAGATTTAAAAATGGAGTACATCTGCCCCCTAGATGACAAATTTTTATCCTTAAACCATTTCTGGATAAATTGGTCTTGTAGTCTTTGTTTTAGAACAAACTTTAAATGATCTTTAGTTAATGTACATGTTTCCCGTAAATTCCATAAAAAGTTTAAACCGGCATCGGAAAATATAGCTTTCACATAATTTATCAATTTAAAGCTCGTCTTTCCATTTTCCTGTAAATGGTACATTAATCTATACATATTACTAGACAACTTATTAGACGATATTAAGTTATACCAGAACATAGCCATTCTACATTTAATTTCAATACTTAAAGGATATCTACCTAGTTCACCATATACCATAAAATTTGGCGTGCTACATCTCAAATTCAAAATACGTTTATAAAATTGTAATTGAACTTTCTCAATAACATTTGTGTTTTCAAAGCCCCATATTTCAACTGAATATAGAAGTATAGGTTGTACAAGAGAATCGAAAATCTTTAATTGTAAGTCAACTGGTAATGCAATGTTCCTTATCTTTTTATAAACGGCAAACAAAGCTTTTTTAGACTGTTCTGCTAATTTACTCCTTGCTTTGACAAAAGTGCCATTGTAGTTAAATATAACACCAAGATATGTAAAAGATTATATATCCAACTCCTCGTTACAAAGTGAAAAACGAACGTTTGCATTGGATTTTCGTTTTGAAAATATAACAATTTTAGTTTTTTGAGTGTTAAACATGAGTTTCCATTCATTACAATATATCTCAAACATGTTCAACGCAGATTGCAGTCCCTCTGCTGATTCGGACATAATAACCGTGTCATCTGCATACAAAATAAGAAATAACTTTATATATATCCCAATATTATCGCTCAGTCTTTGAATTGTTTGAAGACATTTAGTATCATTCTCGTGGGAAAAGTCTTCTAAGTCATTCAGATAGATTGCAAATAAAATTGGGATAAATTTTCACCTTGCTTTACCCCGACGTTACAATTGAACAATCCTGATAATTCGTTGCCCTTTTTAACACAGGCTTTAGTGTCAGCATATAGATTTGGTGATAGAGTAAGCCCTATTCCAGGGCTTGCTCTAAATATCGGGATTGTCGTGATCGATGTCGACTGCTGACAAACAAACTAACAACACAAGGATTCGAGAGATGCAGGTTGATCAGTACTATGGGCAAATTTAATGGTCGCCATCTTTGTCTCATTGAGAAATATTCTGTATCTTTGTGTGATATGACGATGGACGTTTTTGAGTATGCTCATTAGTGTGTTTACTTGTTGTGATTGACAATGCTACTCGGTTCTCATTTTGAGAACTTGATGTTTACTTGGATGTGACAAAGATTTACATGGCGGGTGTCGTCGATGAAGCAGAAGACGCTTACTCTTCCGGAACACCTGGTCTTATTCTCTTGCACTTTTGCAAGGGTCTCCATGTAAATATTTCCTTTGTTCAAATTTTGCCCCTGGTTTAATCGATTTTGAGTTTGGATTATGATTATGTTGACGCTTCGGTATTCTCTTATTTTATTTATTATGACTTTCAAAATTTTCCCGGTTATGTTACTTTTTTATTTTTTTTCCATAATCCTATTCGCCAAAATGAGTCAAACGCTTTTTTGAAATCTACAAAGGAGCAATATACTTTTTTCCAAGCGAGAAATAAAAAGCTATAAGAGAAAGTAATACAAAAATATTATCAGCAGTAGAATGTTTTTTTCTAAAACCGGCTTGTGCACCTCTAATGAGGTTAATTTCATCAGATAAATTGTTCAGTCGATTATTTAAAATAGACGTGAACACTTTTCCTAAACAAGTTACCAGACTTATCGCTCTGTAGTTTTTTGGATCTCCCTTATTTTTATACAAAGGCTTTATTACGCCTATTTTCCACGACTCCGGGATATGTGCAGTATTTAGTACAATATTAAATAATTTGTGATAAACATGTATAAATAAATCTATAGTGGATTTCATATATTCATTTATAATTCCATCGATACCGCTTGCTTTATTATGACTCAATCCTTTAATAGTTTGTTTGATTTCATCGAAAGAAATTTCATCATTTAGAATTTCATCAAATTTTCCATCATTAATACCATCAATATCACAACTTTCTTCAGCATTATCTCCCTTGTTAAGATCTTTGAAATATTCATATATGTCATCAAGTTTAATTTCATCACTTTGCTTTTTTTGAAATCCTTCGATTTCATTTAGTATTTTCCAGAATGTTTTCGGATCAGCCTTTGCTGTTCGTCTTATTTCATTCTGCTTCATTTCTTGGTAATTTATAAACTGTCAATTTAAAGTATTTCTATATGTTTTACTTGCATGTTTAAGCGGTTTTTTTTATTACGCAAAGTTTTACAGTTAGCATATTTACGTTTTGCTATGTGAAAATCTTTTCTTTTTTTATGACAATACAAGGTTTAAAAATGGTTGATTTAACTGATTTTGATACCTTTTTTTGAACCGAATATTTTTATCGCTGATGTTTTAAAAATATCACTTAGATTATTTACAACATCATTTATATCTCTATCTGTGATAGTGCTATGCTCTTTTACAGCTAAGGATTCTAACATTTCACGAATTTTCCTTAATTGTCCACTTGTATCTTCGTGTATATGATTATAAAAAGCTTGTTGTTGATCTGCTCGCAATTTAACATGATCAGTACCGCTAGACATGTTAGAATTATCCTCTTCATGCAAGTTATGGACATTATTCCTGTTATTTAAACAAAATTCAAGCCTACAATGTACATCAGAAATTAATGGATTGAAATTGACAATATCAGAACGTGTAATAAGTTTGAAAGTATTAGATGACACTAACAAGTAATCGATTACACTTGTGTCACTGCATGTAGTTTTTCCAATTAATTTGTCTTTTCCAACTCAGCTGTTCACAATGTACATGGGGTTTTTTTGTTGTTTTTTTTTACACAAATGAATTACCATAATTATTTACTTTACATTTGCAATAACTGGCTCTCAATAACGGAACACCAAGTTGTTCTAAGTTCTTAAAATCATACATAAAGTTTGAAACCTCGTTTTTATCAATATCATAACATCCGGACGTTTTCTCAGTCGGTGGACAACCTGAAAGGGCGTATCGTCCACAACACCAAGCTCTGATTTATTAAAGTCTTTCAGTACCGCCTCTGAGTCCTCAGCTTGATTTGTCTCGGGGATACCACTAAATAGTAGGTTGTCCTTCATGGTTCTATAATTCTCTCCCTTTGATAATCACACTCCTCTGTACCCGATCTCTTTCAATTTCCACCTTGCTGAACCTTTCCTCCAGTATCGAATGGTCAAAGTCGATCCCCTCCAACTTATCACTATGTACTTTTAATTCCTGTTTAAGTTCAGTTATGCTGCTTTCCATGCACGCGAACTTCCCCTCAATAACGTTGAGCCTACTCACGATGACGTCTAGTGTGTCAAGTTTCGAGAGTTTGTTGTATATGTCTTGTAGTATATTGTCCATGTTGGGAGGGAAAGGTTGTGGTTGGTGTTGAAAATATATTGGATGTGAGGTTGACATACCAATAGGGGCAGTCCCGTACAGTTCTCTCTGAGCACTCGTAATAATATCACTTGTCCCTCTCAGGCCTGTTGTCACACCTGTGGACGAGTACGTGTGTCCCGTGTACTTACTTGGGTTGAGTGTACCTGTGGCTGTAACGGTTGACTGGTCAACTCATTTTTAATGCTTTTCTTTCCCATTAAATATATTTACATCTATTTTATGAATATAAAGTTCATATGGGCATATATATGCGTAACAAATACAGTATAGTTACACACAGGTATGTCCGATAGAAAAAGGCAGTGTATACCTCCGGAGAGTTCAGACGTGCTAAGCTCACGTGCACTGAGTCACAGGTAAGTGAACAAAGGCAACAACGGAATTTGATGATTTCACAAGTCAAATTTTGACAGAATGAAGAATACATTCAAAGTTTTTATGTTACCGTGTTGCTATAACATCAAAATGCTGTCCTTCGTGTGGTTCTGAAGCAGTTCCATCCTTTGGTATACCCGAATTCAACAAAATATTCCTGTGTTCCGCCATCTTGCAATCCTAAATGTTCAATTGCATCTCGTTATTTTATCATTTTATGATCACTTAAAATTCGGACTGGTAGTTCAATTGAAATGATATTTTTATTTGGCGATTGTCACATCTGTTTATTTTGTTCTTTGTTATGTGTTATTGTTAACAAATGTTTTATATATTTCTATTGAAGTACAACAATAAAACGATTAAATAAAGAATCATGTCTCTATTTTTATATCTTAAATGCATTTTTAAATAATCATTATTGAAAAAAAGTTCCATGCTTTCTTTGCATCTTGACGTGGATGAATGCCATTTTCATCAATACAGAGATAACATTAATGACCATTCTTAATTGCGCCATTTTGCAACCCACTGCATTAATTAATCCATATTTCAGGAAAATTTATTTGTACCCAAGTTGATTATTTGAACCATAAATCACGATGTATACCGGATATATTCACGATTCCTGATGTTCTGTTTCTTGTCCAAATGGAAGCTTGTATACACAACTAGTAAGAATGATCAAAGTCCAAGTTTTTTGTCTGGCAGCATTTTTGACTCATTACATCTGGCTTTTCCCCATCGTACCTCAAGGCTTCCTTTTGTAACGAAGTTCTGTCCGCTGAAACAGTTCCGTGCTTGCGTCTCCCTGGTAGTCGACGGGGAGCATCAAGATCAATTCTATTTGTGACACTCATGACTTAAAAAATTTAATTAAAGATTCAACCTGTTTTGTTAGACACTGCAAACCTTCTCTAGTGGATGTGATTTTAACAAACTGTAAAAACATATGTTTTAATGTAAGTATCTTCCAACAGGAATCAGTGACTGACACAATCTCATTACAACATCTATTAAAGGTAACATACAATCACAACAGAAAATTAAGAGAAATTACAGGAGTTGTAAACATTTTAATGTAGACGAGTTCAACAAAGAACTTGAGACTCTAACCTTACTTGCCAGTAACCCAAAATCAGACCTATCACCCAAATTAGTAAATGACATGTACCAAGATTTTGAAGACTCTGTAATCAACAATTTCAATAAACACGCACCTATGAAAACACAATCTGCCAGAAGAAAAAGTTTTACCTGCATGAACGAGTACCTCAGAAAAGCTATACACGAAATAACATGCACTCTACAACAAATACACAAAGGCTCGAAACAACAACACATGGGAGAGATACAGAACTCAAAGAAACTATGTAAATAAACTGAAAAAATCTTCTATCAATAAATATTTCATGGAAAGATGTGCTTGGGGTGCAAAAACCACTGACTTTTGGCCAACCATTAAACCCTTTCTCTCAAACAAAATTAAACACTAAACAGACATAATCCTCTTAGAAGAAAACAGCATTGTCTCAAATAAGGTAGAAGTTAATGAAACCTTCAACAAATATTTCATAAACGTGGCAAATGACATAGGTAACAACACTACATTTGACCCAGACACGCACGGGAGCATCTCAAACATCAAAGAAAACATAACACAAAACACTCAGTTTAACTTCACAGCAGTACAAGAATCCGACATCTCCAAAACTATCTCACATCTAAACACAAAAAAAAGCCTCAGGAACAGATCACATCAGTGCAAAACTAATCAAAGCAGGACAACACTCTCTAACTCCACACATAACCAAACTTGTAAACACTACCATTACTTCTGGAATTTTCCCTGACAACCTTAAACGTGCACAAGTCCAACCTATATACAAGAAAAAAGACAGATTAGACAAAAGTAACTACCGCCCAGTCAGCATACTCCCATCCATATCCAAGATATATGAACGCACACTTTTCGACCAACTCAGTAAATTGTTTGACCTTACTTTTGATAATATTTTATATGCTTTCAGTAAAGGGTATGGATGTCAAACTCTACTGCTCAAAATTATAAAAGACTGGAAAAAGGATTTAGATGATAATAAGTATGTAGCAGCTATTTTGATGGACCTCTCTAAAGCTTTCGACTGTTTACCTCATGATATTCTTATTGCTAAACTCTCTGCCTATGGTGTTTCAGAATCCTCGGTCAAACTTGTTGAAAATTACCTCTCAAACAGAACACAAAGAACTAAAATTCAAGACTCATTCAGCAGCTGGAGCAACAACACAAAATGAGTACCACAAGGCTCGATTCTCGGTCCCCTCCTATTCAATATCTTTATTAACGACATCTTTCTTTCAATACAACACTGTAAACTCTACAACTATGCCGACGACAACACTCTTTCACCCGCAGCATCAAACATAGAACACTTAACATCTGCATTAGAAGATCCAAACATCGTGTACACTGGTTCAATATCAACAAAATGAATGCAAACCCAGACAAATTCAAAGCTATCGCTATAGGTAAAAAAAGTCCAAAATTTTTTTTTTTCCAAATTGATGACTTTTCTATTCCTTGTCAGGATAATGTAAAACTGCTAGGCGTGGATATTGACTTCAAACGTTTTTTTGACCTCCACATCAAAACTATCTGCAGAAAAGCTTCACAGCAAATAAATATACTCTATAGATTAAGAAAACACCTCAACAAATTGAACAAAATCACAATCTTTCACGCTTTCATCCTGTCACACTTTAACTTCTGTCCACTCTAATGGCACTTCTGCTCAGAATCAAATGTTACGAAAATTGAGAAAATACAACTTAGGGCACTCAGATTTATGCTTTGATCACAACCACTTCCGATTAGGCTTAGGATGTACTCCAGGCATGATTTTTAGCCATTTTGGCCTGGTCCCCGGCCGGACAGCAGACATGGCCGGCCGGTGGCCGCGGGGGCTCTCGGGCAGCATCGGGGAGGTGCCCGAAGAATTTTAAATCGAAGTTAAAATTTCTCCGGTGTCCCGTAGATTTCCATAATCGGCCACATATCCTTCACACTTCGTTTAAGTATCGTCCGATATCCGGCCGGGGATCGAGCGGTAATCGGCCGGTGTGTGTAGCCTCAGAGGAGAAATTTTTGGGACCGGACATGGGCCGATATCCGGCCGATGTCTGTTTACACATTGGAGAGTAACCCACCGATGTCCGATCGGCTTCAACCGGTGTGGACCAGATATGTTACAGACATCGCGATCGGCCGGTCACCGGCCGGCTAAAACCGGACATCGGCTGGGCATCGGCCGGACTGTATAAATCCGCGTCAGTCGCCGTGTACAACATTATAGCGCGTTTCTACACACCACCCGACAATCAGCCGGGCCTGTTACAAGCATCGTTAGTTGTCTGTAGGATACTTGGGCGATATTCGTACGATGCCCGGTGAATAGGCCGGTTATCACCCGGACATCATAGGATAATCGGCCGATTAGTATTAGATGTTCGGTCGGTATTCATTGCCTCGCCCCCCCCCCCCCCCCCCCAAAAAAAAAAATCTATTTGGAAACAGACGCCGTACGATTACCAGACGGTCTTCGGACGGCCTCCGGACGGTGCCATTTATGCGGTGTACTCCCGATCGCGATTACCCCCTATCCCCGGATACCGGCCGATCTTTTTGACCATAGCATTATATATGACGATTACACAAGCTCATACGACAACCTCCTAGCTAAAAAACACAAATACCTACACTAAAAATCAGAAGAATGAGACAAATGGCCTTGGAAACAAATAAAATCATACACAAAACCACTCCACCATGTCTCTGTGGGGTTTAAGGAGGTAGTCTAGCAGGTCAGGCACATAATTATGCCTGGAGGGTAAATTATTCTACCTGTAGATCTATATCTATCCTTTTTTAGTTAGACATTGTATAGATGTCATTAGGTTAATTAAAAAGTACAATAAATGTGACTGGCATTAGCTACTTAGTTCTAATATAGGCTTATATAACTGCATATTATTTATTTGTTGTATACATAGAATATAGAATTAATTTTAATGATTCCATTAAATTTACCTGGTTCTAAATTGCTTATAAAAATAATTATTACATATAACAGAGACGTTCTGTATACTTCCCTACATATACACGTACACCTTTAATTCATATTTAATACACCCTGCAATCGTCTTCATTATTTAGGCCTACCTATGGGAAATGCATCATTTTATAGTTCTTTTATATTGATTATTAGAAAAAAATAAGTATAATGAATTTAATTTTTTTATCAAACTGCAGTAAGCGACTGAGCATAGCAATATTTCACTCAATATCAACATTAGATCCTTTTCATCATGTATTCATTACACAAATATGTATATATGTAAAGATTTAGAAAATCAAAATGAATCATTGTATTGTATAATATTTAAGAAAACCAAAATTTGGTAAAGGACCGATATAGACTTTACTGTTGTCTAATTTATTTTTTTATTTTAATGTTATTTTATGCACTATCAATGTATTATTGAATAATTAAATGTTTTGAATGAAACAAAAACAAATACATAAGAGCTAGTCCTCAGCTTATTTCCACTATTTAAATGGAAATATGACAATATCAAATATTCCCAACGATTTTTAATTTCATGTCATGAATGTGGTTTATATAACCTAGCAAAAAACAAAAAAAATATTTATTATCATATGATCCTGGTCATCTCCAGCTGAGCCCTTAAATTAAAATCAAATTGGTTTCAAAGAGGTATGGCGCATATATATTGACCCGTTTCGACCTAAAGGTGACCGTTTTCAAAATTAAAAAATAAACATCACAATGTGAGGTTTTGGGATACAAATAGTAGTATAATGGGTGGCTTTTCGTTAAGGGTATGATGGGTATGATTGGTATGATGGGTATGATGGGTATGATGGGTATAATGGGTATAATGGGTATAATGGGTATGATGGGTATGATGGGTATGATGGGTATGATTGGTATGATGGGTATGATGGGTATGATGGGTATGATGGGTAGGATGGGTATGATGGGTATAATGGGTATGATGGGTATGATGGGTATAATGGGTATAATGGGTATGATGGGTATGATGGGTATGATGGGTATGATGGGTATGATGGGTATAATGGGTATAATGGGTATAATGGGTATGATGGGTATGATGGGTATGATGGGTATGATTGGTATGATGGGTATGATGGGTAGGATGGGTATGATGGGTATAATGGGTATGATGGGTATGATGGGTATGATGGGTATGATGGGTATGATGGGTATGATTGGTATAATGGGTATGATGGGTATGATGGGTATAATGGGTATAATGGGTATGATGGGTAGGATTGGTATGATGGGTATGATGGGTATGATGGGTATAATGGGTATGATGGGTATGATGGGTATGATGGGTATGATGGGTATGATTGGTATGATGGGTATAATGGGTAGGATGGGTATGATGGGTATGATGGGTATGATGGGTATGATGGGTATGATGGGTATAATGGGTATAATGGGTATGATGGGTATGAATGGGTATGATGGGTATGAATGGGTATGATTGGTATGATTGGTATAATGGGTAGGATGGGTATGATTGGTATAATGGGTATGATTGGTATGATGGGTATGATGGGTATGATGGGTATGAATGGGTATGATGGGTATGAATGGGTATGATGGGTATGATGGGTATGATGGGTATGATGGGTATGATGGGTATAATGGGTATGATGGGTATGATGGGTATGATGGGTATGATGGGTATGATGGTTATGATGGGTATGATGGGTATAATGGGTATGATGGGTATGATGGGTATGATGGGTATGATGGGTATGATGGGTATGATGGGTATGATGGGTATAATGGGTATGATGGGTATGATGGGTATAATGGGTATGATGGGTATGATTGGTATGATGGGTATGATGGGTATGATGGGTATGATGGGTATGATTGGTATAATGGGTATGATGGGTATGATTGGTATAATGGGTATAATGGGTATGATGGGTATGATGGGTATGATGGGTATAATGGGTATGATGGGTATGATTGGTATGATGGGTATGATGGGTATGATGGGTATAATGGGTATGATGGGTATGATTGGTATAATGGGTATGATGGGTATGATGGGTATAATGGGTATAATGGGTATGATGGGTATGATGGGTATAATGGGTATGATGGGTATAATGGGTATGATGGGTATGATTGGTATGATGGGTATGATGGGTATAATGGGTATGATTGGTATAATGGGTATAATGGGTATGATGGGTATGATGGGTATGATGGGTATAATGGGTATGATGGGTATGATGGGTATAATGGGTATGATGGGTATGATGGGTATAATGGGTATGATGGCTATAATGGGTATAATGGGTATGATGGGTATGATGGGTATGATGGGTATAATGGGTAATTGATGTGTATGATGGGTATGATGGGTATGATGGGTATAATGGGTATGATGGGTATGATGGGTATGATGGGTATAATGGGTATGATGTGTATGATGGGTATGATGGGTATGATGGGTATGATGGGTATAATGGGTATGATGGGTATAATGGGTATGATGGGTATAATGGGTATGATTGGTATGATGGGTATGATGGTAGATGGGTATGAGGGGTATAATGGGTATGATGGTATGATGGGTATGATGGGTAGGATGGGTATGATGGGTATGATGGGTATAATTGGTATGATGGGTATGATGGGTATAATTGGTATGATGGGTATAATGGGTATAATGGGTATGATGGGTATAATTGGTATGATGGGTATGATGGGTATAATTGGTATGATGGGTATAATGGGTATAATGGGTATGATGGGTATAATTGGTATGATGGGTATGATGGGTATAATTGGTATGATGGGTATGATGGGTATATTGGTATGATGGGTAGGATGGGTAGGATGGGTATGATGGGTATGATGGGTATAATTGGTATGATGGGTATGATGGGTATAATTGGTATGATGGGTATGATTGGTATGATTGGTATGATGGGTATGATTGGTATGATGGGTATGATGGGTATGATGGGTATGAATGGGTATGATGGGTATGATGGGTATGACGGGTATAATGGGTATGATGGGTATAATGGGTATGATGGGTATAATTGGTATGATGGTATGATTGGTATGATGGGTATGATGGGTATGATGGGTATGATGGGTATGATGGGTATGATGGGTATGACGGGTATAATGGGTATAATGGGTATGATGGGTATAATTGGTATGATGGGTATGATGGGTATGATGGGTATGATTGGTATGATGGGTATGAATGGTATGATGGGTATGATGGGTATGATTGGTATAATGGGTATAATGGGTATGATGGGTATAATGGGTATAATGGGTATAATGGGTATAATGGATATGATGGGTATAATGGGTATGATGGGTATGATGGGTAGGATGGGTATGATTGGTATGATGGGTATGATGGGTATGATGGGTATAATGGGTATTAATGGGTATGATGGGTATGATGGGTATAATGGGTATGATGGGTATGATGGGTAGGATGGGTATGATTGGTATGATGGGTATGATGGGTATGATGGGCGGGTATAATGGGTATTAATGGGTATAATGGGTAGGATGGGTATGATGGGTATAATGGGTATAATGGGTATAATGGGCATGATGGGTATGATGGGTATGATGGGTATGATGGGTATGATGGGTATGATGGGTATGATGGGCATGATGGGTATAATGGGTATGATGGGTATGATGGGGGTATGATGGGTATGATGGGTATGATGGGTATGATGGGTATAATGGGTATGATGGGTATGATGGGTATGATTGGTATGATGGGTATGATGGGTATGATGGGTTTAATGGGTATGATGGGTATGATTGGTATGATTGGTATAATGGGTATGATGGGTATGATGGGTATGATGGGTATGATGGGTATAATGGGTATGATTGGTATAATGGGTATGATGGGTATGATGGGTATGATGGGTATAATGGGTAGGATGGGTATGATGGGTATAATGGGTATAATGGGTATGATGGGTATGATTGGTATGATGGGTATGATGGGTATGATGGGTAGGATGGGTATGATGGGTAGGATGGGTATGATGGGTATGATGGGTATGATTGGTATGATGGGTATGATAGGTATGAATGGGTATGATGGGTATGATGGGTATGATGGGTATAATGGGTATGATGGGTATGATGGGTATGAATGGGTATGATGGGTATGATGGGTATGATGGGTATAATGGGTATGATGGGTATGATGGGTATAATGGGTATAATGGGTAGGATGGGTATGATGGGTATGATTGGTATGATGGGTATGGGTATGATTGGTATGATGGCTATAATGGGTATGATTGGTATGATTGGTATGATGGGTATGATGGGTATGATTGGTATGATGGGTATGATGGGTATGATGGGTAGGATGGGTATAATTGGTATGATTGGTATGATTGGTATAATGGGTAGGATGGGTATGATTGGTATGATTGGTATGATGGGTGTGATTGGTATAATGGGTAGGATGGGTATGATTGGTATGATTGGTATGATGGGTGTGATTGGTATAATGGGTAGGATTGGTATGATGGGTATAATTGGTATGATGGGTATGGGTATGATTGGTATGATGGGTATGATGGGTATGATGGGTATAATGGGTATGATGGGTATGATGGGTATGATGGGTATAATGGGTATGATGGGTATGATTGGTATGATTGGTATGATGGGTGTGATTGGTATAATGGGTATGATGGGTATGATGGGTATGGGTATGATTGGTATGATTGGTATGATGGGTGTGATTGGTATAATGGGTATGATTGGTATGATGGGTATAACGGGTATGATTGGTATGATGGGTATGGGTATGATGGGTATGATGGGTATGATGGGTATGATGGGTAGGATGGGTATGATTGGTATGATGGGTATAACGGGTATGATGGGTATGATGGGTATAATGGGTATGATGGGTATGATTGGTATGATGGGTATGATGGGTATGATGGGTATAATGGGTATGATTGGTATGATGGGTATGATGGGTATGATGGGTATAATGGGTATGATGGGTATGATTGGTATGTGGGTATGATGGGTATGATGGGTATAATGGGTATATTGGTATGATTGGTATGATGGTATAATGGGTATGATTGGTATGATTGGTATGATGGGTATGATTGGTATAATGGGTAGGATGGGTATGATGGGTATGATGGGTATGATGGTATGATGGGTATGATTGGTATGATTGGTATGATTGGTATAATGGGTAGGATGGGTATGATGGGTATGATGGGTATAATGGGTATGATGGGTATAATGGGTATGATGGGTATGATTGGTATGATGGGTATGATGGGTATGATGGGTATGATTGGTATGATGGGTATGATTGGTATGATGGGTATGATGGGTATGATGGGTATGATGGGTATGATGGGTATGATGGGTATAATGGGTATGATGGGTATGATGGGTACGATTGGTGATGGGGTATGATGGGTATGATGGGTATGATGGGTATGATGGGTATGATGGGTATGATTGGTATAATGGGTATATGGGTATGATGGGTATGATGGTATGATGGTATGATGGGTATGATGGTATGATGGGTATGATGGGTATGATGGGTATAATGGGTATGATTGGTATAATGGGTAAATGGGTATGATGGGTATGATTGGTATGATTGGTATGATGGGTATGATGGGTATGATGGGTATGATGGTATGATGGGTATGATTGGTATGATGGGTATGATGGGTATGACGGGTATGATGGGTATGATGGGTATGATAGGTATGATGGGTATGAATGGGTATGATGGGTATGATGGGTATGATGGGTATAATGGGTATGATGGGTATGAATGGGTATGATGGGTATAATGGGTATGATGGGTATGATGGGTATGATGGGTATGATGGGTATGATGGGTATGATGGGTATGAATGGGTATGATGGGTATGATGGGTATGATGGGTATAATGGGTATGATGGGTATGAATGGGTATGATGGGTATGAATGGGTATGATGGGTATGATGGGTATGATGGGTATGATGGGTATGAATGGGTATGATGGGTATGATTGGTATAATGGGTATGATAGGTATGATGGGTATGATGGGTATGATGGGTATGATGGGTATGATTGGTATGATTGGTATGATGGTATGATGGGTATGATGGGTATGATGGGTATGAGGGTATGATGGGTATGATGGGTATGAATGGGTATGATGGGTATGATTGGTATAATGGTATGATTGGTATAATGGGTATGATGGGTATGATGGGTATGATGGGTATGAATGGGTATGATGGGTATGATGGGTATGATGGGTATAATGGGTATGAGGGTATGATGGTATGATGGGTATGATGGGTATGATTGGTATGATGGGTATGAGGGGTATGATCGGTATGATGGGTATAATGGGTATGATGGGTATGATGGGTATGATGGGTATGATTGGTATGATGGGTATGAGGGGTATAATGGGTATGATGGGTATAATTGGTATGATGGGTATGATGGGTATGATGGGTATAATGGGTATGAGGGTATGATGGGTATGATGGGTATGATGGGTATGATTGGTATAATGGGTATAATGGGTATGATGGGTATGATTGGTATAATGGTATGATGGGTATGATGGGTATAATGGGTATGATGGGTATAATGGGTATGATGGGTATGATGGGTATAATGGGTATGATGGGTATGATGGGTATGAATGGGTATAATGGGTATAATGGGTATGATGGGTATGATGGTTATGATGGGTATAATGGGTATGATGTGTATGATGGGTATGATCGGTATGATGGGTATAATGGGTATGATGGGTATGATGGGTATGATGGGTAGGATGGGTATGATGGGTATGATGGGTATAATTGGTATGATTGGTATGATGGGTATGATGGGTATGATGGGTATGATGGGTATGATTGGTATGATGGGTATGAGGGGTATGATGGGTATGATGGGTATGATGGGTATGAGGGGTATAATGGGTATGATGGGTATGATGGGTATGATGGGTATGAGGGGTATGATGGGTATGATGGGTATGATGGGTATGAGGGGTATATGGGTATGATGGGTATGATGGGTATGATGGGTATGATGGGTATGATTGGTATGATGGGTATGATGGGTATGATGGGTATAATTGGTATGATTGGTATGATGGGTATGATGGGTATGATGGGTATGATGGGTATAATGGTATGATGGTATGATGGGTTGATGGGTTGATGGGTATGATGGGTATGATGGGTATGATGGGTATGAGGGGTATGATGGGTATGATGGGTATGATGGGTATAATTGGTATGATTGGTATGATGGGTATGATGGGTATGATGGGTATAATGGGTATGATGGTATGATGGGTATAATGGGTATGATGGGTATGATGGGTATGAGGGGTATAATGGGTATGATGGGTATGATGGTTATGATGGGTATAATTGGTATGATGGGTATGATGGGTATGATTGGTATGATGGGTATGATGGGTATGATGGGTATGAAGGGTATGATGGGTATGATGGGTATGATGGGTATGATGGGTATGATGGGTATGATGGGTATAATTGGTATGATGGGTATGATGGGTATGATGGGTATGATGGGTATGATGGGTATATGGGTATAATGGGTATGATGGGTAT